>OY747700.1:10960519-11605519 GCA_963556495.2 Valencia hispanica
TCTCTATATTTGTTAATTCTCAGGAAGTTCCTTTCTCTTTCGATGGAAATACTCAATAAAGCAGTGGTTTTCTTTTACAAATAAAATAGCATTTAGATGTTTTTTCGTCACGTCCCACTGTAAAGAGAGCCAGGGGCAGACCCAGTAATCAGTGAAGGGACTAGAATGTCCTTCTGGACTGGGAAAAGTTTGAGAACCTTGGAAGAAATTTGAGTGTGTTGCTGGAAAAAGCGATAACTGGGTTTATATACTGGATAAGTGGACCTGATCCCTGATAAGTGGGGATGGATGGATGGATGGATGGATGGATGGATGGATGGATGAACAAGAAGGATGGATGGCTGGCTAGATGGATGGATGAACAGAAGGATGGATGGATGGATGGATGGATGGATGGATGGATGGGTGAACAGAAGGATGGATGGATGGATGGATGAACAGAAGGATGGATGGATGGATGAACAGAAGGATGGATGGATGAACAAGAAGGATGGATGGATGAAGATAAGGATGGATGGATGAAGATAAGGATGGATGGACGGATGGCTGGATGGATGGACGAACAGAAGGATGGATGACCAAGAAGGATGGATGGATGAACAGAAGGATGGATGGATTGATGAACAGAAGGATGGATGGATGGATGGCTGGATGGACGAACAGAAGGAAGGATGGATGGATGAACAGAAGGATGGATGGCTCGATGGATGGATGAACAAGAAGGATGGATGGATGAACAGAAGGATGGATGGCTGGATGGATGGATGAACAGAAGGATGGATGGATGAACAGAAGGATGGATGGACGAACAGAAGGATAGATTGACGGATGGATGGATGATGGATTGGTAAATGGATAGATGGTTGAATAATAGTTAGTTAATTTAAGAAAGAAATATTAATCAGTCACTGTTTTCTTTTTCTCCCCTTATATTTTATGCAGAACATCTGATGACAACCTTTATAAATTAATAATTAAAGCATCAACATCAGTAAAAACTAGATCACAATGATTCACGTGTTTTGGGAGAAAATATTCTGAACCAAAGTTTTAAACAGATCAGGATTAAAATGATCTTTGTCAACCGATTTAAATGTGACTATGTGAAGTGCAGTTTTACAGCAACACCAGACAGAAAAGTATAATCTCAGTTTAGAAACTCTCAGGGAGTGAAATAAGAGCAAATTTGCATCATCAATCTTAAAATTAAAAAATGTCAAATCTATCAAATGTAATAACCTGTAATTGCTTTAATTACCATCTTTGCTTACATCAAATTCATGAAAACTAGTGTTAAATAACCTCCCTGAATCAGTCTGAACAGAAACAGCCATCATCAGTTTGAGTCACAAACCCTGCGGGTTGGATTTTCCTCTCGCAGATCCAACTGCACAGTGACTTCTTCCAATAAAACAGATTTTTCTATCTTACTCTAGCTGAGTTTGCAAGGGCGAGTGTTCTGTCTGCCACGCTCCCACAGCCGCCCAAGTTGATTTCAAATGAATCAATGCCTCGATCGAAGAGCTCCCGGCTTTATTTCCCCGCCTCCTAAAGAGCCGGAGCAGCGGAGCGTAAAACACGACTCTCGTCTCCAGGCAGCGGAGGCCATCTTTACCGGGGGGGGGGGGGGCAGCATGATGGATGTAATATACGTACCCTTATCTGTCATTAAGCCGTGCTCTGCCCTCCCTCTGCCTCTCAGCAGGGGGAGGACAGAAGGGCTTCAATCAGATTAGTGGGGAATATAACTCCAGAGAGACATGGCGAGGCTGAAAGCTAATCAGTCACGTCTGCGTGGAGAAGACACAGGCTCCGCGGCAAGAGCATCCCTCTCCAAGACACTCTGACTTGCTTTATGTCACCTGTCTGACCTTGTTCCACCTCCTCCTGTTTCTCTTACCAAAGTCAAGCCCCCCCTACAGCATCCTGCTACCCGCCGGGGAGTGATGCTGGGCAGTGATACGCTCCTACCGCATCCCACCATATCTTAAAACAGCGGTAATCTTCTCTTTTAGTTAAATTTATGGCCGCCGCTCCCGCACGGATGATTTCTCCCCCATCCCCTTCATGTAAAAACGCTGCTTGTATGGATGTGGAGGGGGTTTGTGGTGAACGTTGATCCCAGCAGGCACTGATACTAATGGCAACTCATAATGCTGAAGCAAACTCAGCAAGTTACAGAGCCGTAGTGATTTTTCGAAGTCATTTATCTAAATGTCAAAGTGACATTATACCAACAAGCTGAGCTGCTGGAATATGAAGGAGTAAAACAGATCTCAAGCTATTTTGCTATTTTTACCGAATGATTTCATTGCGAAAAACTGTCAAAACGTCTGGTACTAGGATTTTGTCTTTGGTTTACCTGTTTATCTGTGGTATAGCTGAATAAAATGACCTAAAGTAGCTGCATCAACAGAAATCTTGTGAACCACACAAACTTATCCAAACCAGAACGTGCTGTTCATATGTTATTAATGTAAAAAGAATGAAGCTGCGTGTTCAGGATTAGAATAAAACAGGACTTCCCAAACCCCGGTGTACAAGATCACACTATGAAAAAAAAAAAAAAAAAAAAAGCTGACTGGCCATTGTTGAGAGAAAACAAACAACACTCACGTTCTTCCTTTGTGAGACCTAAAAGTACACCTTTGCTTCAGGTTTTTAACAGCGTAACAAAATGTACAGCTTGTTGCTTCCCTTACATACTAAAGTTAAAGCTATCTAAAGACCACTTAAAATGAACCAGAAAATACATTCTTTAATGCACCAAGACAGGAAGATGTTGGAAGGATTTTTTTTTACCATGTATATATAAGAATATACTTTATCTAAGATCTTTCACTAAAAACATCCCGTCTATAGGAAGCTGCACAGGGTATAACCTAAGTAATCCAGTTACTCTTGTAAAGTGTACTGTAACTAGAAAAGGTTGCCTTTCATGCGAAAATGCAGCATGAATGCTGTAAGCTGAATGTTTTTGCTGAAAATGGCTGAAGAATTTGAAGTCAACTGCAGAAGACTTACTGAAATATAAAAAGCAGAATCAGCAGAAAAAAAGTAAAACAGTCTGCAAATTTTCTTACATGGCAAAACTGTCAAAATGAGCTAAAATTCTAATGTTAGCTAAAACGAGCTCAAATGCTTATGTTAGCTAAAATGCCAGAGGTAACATGTTGGCATACACCAACATGTTGGGTAACAAAAACTCAATCCACTTTGGGTCTTAAGTCATAATTAGCTAAAGTGCTAAGGTTAGCTGAAATGCTAATGTTAGCTGGAATGCTAGTGGTAGGATGATGGCAGTAACAGTAACATGTTTGCTAACATAAACTATACCCATTCACTATGTTTAATTTGAGCTAAATGGAAATACAAATCTTAGCTAACATGTTAGCCTAAATACTAGAGATAGCATGTTGGCCAAGACTAAAAACATTTTGGTAAACAGTAACTTAATTCAATATGCTAACTTTAGCTCTTAAGTCAAAATGAGCTAAAATGCTAATTATCGTACATTTCTCCAATTGAAGTGATCAGAATTCGGCAAGACTCTCTGAACGAAGGCTTTTCTGATCCCCTCAGTGGGAACAAATCCTGCAGCATGCGCTCCTTCTGTATAAGTAGATAGGCTGCAGCGATCTGTCACCGCCGGTCTGTGTCCCGCGGAGTCACAGATGCTCTCCATGCCTCCATAACTTTTCAAAGTGTTGTTTATGCGTAAAGTTAAAAAACGACGTTTCTGCACCAAGTGGTCAGGGGTGTGAAAAACAATCTGTCTAATTGAGCAATGGCCTTCAGATTTTGGCTGCTTTGCAAAAGCCAGCCAATACTGAGTCAAGCAGCATCAGGCCTAGGTATTTAAGCTTCCTGAACTGCATTTCATTTGAAAATTTTAGTTATGTTCTACAGGGGGGAATCAGCGAATTGTCACATTTTCTGTGAATAATTTGTAGTTACATTAAACAGAAAAATTTGCGAATACTGAACCGCGAATAGGTGGGGGTCCACTGCATAATAAAAACTTGTACCAAAGGTTACATCATGGAAAAAGGAGAACCTGAGCTGACTGGTTACTCTGAAGATATTGGTTACTTTAGAGGCCAGGAAAGGCAAGGCAATTGTATTTGTATAGCACGCTTTTTACAACAAGCTAATTCAAGGTGCTTTACATGATACGGGGATCAAATTAAAAAAAGCAATAAAACACAGACAAAGCATATAAAGTAAAAACAGCAAGAAACACACACAAAACATATGATACATGAAAACATTACTCAAAGGCAGCTCTAAACAGATGAGTTTCTAGCTGTGATTTAAAAGAACTCAGTGTTTCAGCAGCTTTGCAGTTGTTCTGGTGGGTTGGTATATTAACAGTAGATCTTCAATATATTTTGGTGCTAAGCCATTCAATGATTTATAAACAAGTGAAAGTATTTTGAAGTCTATTCTCTGAGCTACAGGGAGCCAGTGTAAGGACTTTAGAACTGGGGTGATGTGCTCTACTTTCCTGCTTCTAGTGAGGAACACGAGTGGCAGCATTCTGGATCAGCTGCAGGTGTCTGATTGACTTTTTAGGCAGACCTGTGAAGACGCTGTCGCAGTAATCAATCCAACTAAAGATAAACTCATGGATGAGTTTTTAGAGGTCCTGTTGCGACATCAGTCCTTTAATCGTAGAAATGTTCATCAGGTGATAAAAGGCTGACCTTCTTATTGCCTTTATGTGGCCCTGGAGGTTCTGGTCTGAGTCCATTACTACACCTAGATTTCTGGCCTGATCAGTAGTTTCTAGCTGTAATAATTGAAGCTGTGTGCTGACTGTTGATCGTTCCTCTTTAGGTCCAAAAGTAATTACTTCTGTTTTGTTTCTGTTCAGCTGGAGAAAGTTATGGCACATCCATCCATTGATTTGCTCGATGTATTTACTTAGGGTTTGGACGGGTTCAAAGTCACCTGGTGACATCGTAATGTAGAGCCGAGTATCATCTGCATAGTTATGGTAGCTAATCTTATTGGTTGTTATAAACTGGGTTAGTGGGAGCATGTAGATATTAATTAAGAGGGGCCCCAGGATGGAGCCCTGGGGCACCCCACATGTGATTTCTGTTCATTCAGATGAAAAGTTTCGCACTGAAACATAGAAGTCCCTGTACTTTAGGTAAGAGTCGAACCAGCCAAGTACTGTACCAGAGAGTCCGACCCAGCTCTCCAGTTGTTCCAATAATATATCATGATCAACAATGTCAAATGCTGCACTGAGATCCAACAGAACCAGCACTGTGGTTCTACCACAGTCTGTGTTTATTGTCATAAATAAATACATAAATAAATACCCTGGGGATTTCATTAGAAAATCCTACAGTATGAGTTGTCAACTCAAAGGTAAAAGGTGCATCAATTAGAGTCGACCTAATGTGTTTTAAACCTGATTATGTGGCCAATTTTATTCCAAAAACAATTTCATAGTTAAACACTGAAGAAGTTAACTGAGTCTTTGTTTTCTGTCACTTTTATATACATTACAAAAAATCAGCAAACTAAATGCAAAAAAAAACAACGACGCCATTTATGAGCTTGACAAATCTCAGATGACTGGACAACACTGTCTGCACATCAGCTTCAAGCACTTCAGAAATGTTAAAGATTAGAACATCTAATGATGAGGAGTGAAAAAAAGGAGTGGTTTAAAGACGAGGTAAGGAGTAACAAGGGGGTGGACGGTGGAGGCCGGTCAGGGCGTCTCGCTGCTCGGAAGCCTCTATAATTAGCCCAGCGCTGATCAAATGACTTAATGGGTTTGTGTGAAAACAGCAGACTATTTCAGCTTTGCGCTCCGAGCTGTGCTCATATCTCATCAGACTAATGGAATACTCCAAAGAGCTTGATTGCTTTTTATCTCTGATCAAGATGGCTGATAGAGGTGTGCAGCTGCAGCATTCATTTAAAAAAAAAAAGTCCTCCTCTCAGGACAAATTTATGCAAAACAGAAAAAGGTAGTGAAAAAAACAAAACAAACTCTTCAACTCATCTCCCTGACGAGTCATTTCCCGTGGATGTGTAAGTGAGAATGGACTCATAATAACTTCTTGTGACAGATATGGGAAACCTCTGCTGGTCATTCGTTAGAGGATAAAAAGAGGTATGCTGTGAGGATGATATCAGGGTCACAGCTCAGACACCAAGCATCAGATATGGGTGGAGGGAGCGCTGCAGCAGAATGTTAAATATGCTGCCCGCAAGAAGGCTCTGAAGAGCTGAGTAATTCAAAGAAACTGAGCAGAGAGCTTCTGCAAATAGGTGAAAAAATGGAACAAATTTGACAGTTTTGCTGACATAAATGTTAGAAATGTTGTATTTAAGTTTAAATTGATTGCAGTGACTTTTATCAGTGTTTTCCTGGCCGAATTATTACATTTTCTTTGAGATCATACCTGCTGATTTCGACGCTGACAGGTGTAAATTTACATTTTTAAGAAATAAAAAACATAAAATAGAGAACAAAATGTGAGCTAGGTTCTTTAGTAGAGGCAGTAAAACAATCACATTTATTGTTCAATTTTGGTTTTGGCTAAAACGCTCAAGAAATCGATTTTTTTTATAATCATAATGCTCTTATTTTCTGTTGACTGAGGAAAGAGGAATGACAGCAGCAGCAGAGGAAGCATTCAATAAACACAAAAAGATAGTCAGCATGTTTATGTGGGAGCACATTGGATTTTAAGACACAGGGTTGGATCAAAAACACGAGGTGCAAGGCTTGCTCCTCTGGGGTGTCTACATGTATTTATTTTTTGGTTAATATAACTCAGTGCAATTAATCAACAAACTGTTCTTCTTATATGATTTACTGGATATTCATGAAACCTTGCAGATGCCTTCAAGTTGTAGCTCTGAGGATCCCTGGAATATGGTCATGATTGATGCAAGAGGGCAGCACTTATTAAAAGAAATATAAAACAACCCCCAATTTTTGAAGAAGAAAAAATGAAAAAAGCCAAAAAAATCAAGGGATTCTCGTAATGAGCACCAATTTTCAGTGTTTTATGCTCTCTAACTTTTCGTCTTCCATAAAGTCCAACACTTATGAAGTTTATGTTTAAGCAAAATCTGTGCATTTCCCACAATCTTTGGACAATACTTATAAAACAATGCTCCCTGCTTCCACACGTGATGCCTAGAAATCCTCGTCAATTTGGTATGACTACAGTCGTGGCCAAAAGTTTTGAGAATGACACAAATGTTAGTTTTCACAAAGTTTGCTGCAAAACTACTTTTAGATCTTTGTTTCAGTTGTTTCTGTGATGTACTGAAATATAATTACAAGCACTTTATACGTTTCAAAGGCTTTTATTGACAATTACATGACATTTATGCAAAGAGTCAGTATTTGCAGTGTTGGCCCTTCTTTTTCAGGACCTCTGCAATTCGACTGGGCATGCTCTCAATCAACTTCTGGGCCAAATCCTGACTGATAGCAACCCATTCTTTCATAATCACTTCTTGGAGTTTGTCAGAATTAGTGGGTTTTTGTTTGTCCACCCGCCTCTTGAGGACTGACCACAAGTTCTCAATGGGATTAAGATCTGGGGAGTTTCCAGGCCATGGACCCAAAATGTCAACGTTTTGGTCCCCGAGCCACTTAGTTATCACTTTTGCCTTATGGCACGGTGCTCCATCGTCCTGGAAAAAACACTGTTCTTCACCAAACTGTTGTTGGATTGTTGGAAGAAGTTGCTGTTGGAGGGTGTTTTGGTACCGTTCTTTATTCATGGCCGTGTTTTTGGGCAAAATTGTAAGTGAGCCCACTCCCTTGGATGAGAAGCAACCCCACACATGAATGGTCTCAGGATGCTTTACTGTTGCCATGACACAGGACTGATGGTGGCGCTCACCTTTTCTTCTCCGGACAAGCCTTTTTCCAGATGCCCCAAACAATCGGAAAGAGGCTTCATCGGAGAATATGACTTTGCCCCAGTCCTCAGCAGTCCATTCACCAGACTTTCTGCAGAAGATCAATCTGTCCCTGATGTTTTTTTGGGAGAGAAGTGGCTTCTTTGCTGCCCTTCTTGACACCAGGCCATTTTCCAAAAGTCTTGGCCTCACTGTGCGTGCAGATGCGCTCACACCTGCCTGCTGCCATTCCTGAGCAAGCTCTGCACTGGTGGCACTCCGATCCTGCAGCTGAATCCTCTTTAGAAAACGATCCTGGCGCTTCCTGGACTTTCTTGGACGCCCTGAAGCCTTCTTAACAAGAATTGAACCTATTTCCTTGAAGTTCTTGATAATCCTATAAATTGTTGATAATTTAGGTGCAATTTTAGTAGCCACAATATCCTTGCATGTGAAGCCATTTTTATGCAAAGCAATGATGGCTGCACGCATTTCTTTGCAGGTCACCATGGTTAACAATGGAAGAACAATGATTTCAAGCATCACCCTTTTAACATGTCAAGTCTGCCATTCTAACCCAATCAGCCTGACATAATGATCTCCAGCCTTGTGCTCGTCAACATTCTCACCTGAGTTAACAAGACGATTACTGAAATGATCTCAGTAGGTCCTTTAATGGCAGCAATGAAATGCTGTGGAATTTTCATGGCAAAGAAGGACTATGCAATTCATCTGATCACTGTTCATAACATTCTGGAGTATATGCAAATTGCTATTATAAAAACTTAAGCAGCAACTTTTCCAATTTCCAATATTTATGTAATTCTCAAAACGTTTGGCCACGACTGTACGTTCTTTTTGGTATGTACTCTACAACTGTAAACTTTGACACTTCAAAATGTTTTCTTTCATAATTTTTTTTTTTGACCAAGCAGTATGAAAAAAAAATTAATCCAGCATGCAGTAGATGTAGACAGGGTCATCTGAGAAAACTTAGAGTCTTTTAGGGACATTGTTTATTGTTTGTTTTTTAATACATTTTTGAATATAGGCTAAATAATGCCTACGGAAAAAATTGCAACGGAATGGATGCAATACTTTTTTTGGTCAGGTAATACAAAGTCTTGTACCAAATGGAAAGCATGTCATCTGAGAATATTTTGGAAGGTTTTTTACTAACTTTAATAAATTTGGATTAAATGCTGTGTTCCCTCGTAAAATGGAAATTAACTTCTTTTTTTTTTAAAGTCTAAACGCATGAGATTGTCATAGTACTTCTGTCGTAAAATGCTTCCTTAAGCAATATTTTGAGAGTTTATTTTTCTTTTTTCCCTCCAATGCTGTCAAATAGCAAAAATGCCACAAAAAAAGAATCCAATAATAACAATAAAAAATGCAATAATGCATGGCAATTAGGACCTTAGTGCTTCTGCAAGCAAGTTCTAATGTGGCCCTATGAAAAATGCAGAAAAAATGAAATGTTTTGAGATGTCATGTGTTAACGGGGCACGTGACGTGGCGTGCTGGAAGGGGTCAGGGGTGGACTTGCTCGGGATAGCTTAGAACCTTGCATGCCGTTTTAGTTTGTTTTAAAATTGCTGAATATTTTGAAAGGGGTTCCACAATGGTGCAGCTGGTAGCACTATTACCTTGAAGCAAGAAGGTCCTGGGTTCGAATCGAGGCCTGGGGTCTTTTTGCATGATGTTTGCATGCAGACACTCTGGCTCCGGTTAGGTTAATTGGTCTCTCTAAATTGTTCTTAGGCGTGAGTGTGTGCATAGTCGTTAGTCCTGTGTTGTCTCTGTGATGTACTTGCGACCTGTCTAGGGTGGACCCCTACCTGTCACCCATTGCTGCTGGAGATGTGCACCAAACTCTGCCAGGTATTTTTTCTAAGAACAATAAAAAAGGCAAAGAAATGTGCTGCAGGTTCTTCAATGGAAGCAGTAGTTTTCAATCCAAGACTAAATTAAGTAAATTTAAGATTATTCCCATTTATGAATCATAGCGTGTAGTTCTGACCTTTATCTGTTTTTTTTTTCAACTCAGAAAATGTGCTTTAAAGCAAATGCATTTAAAGACAGGAAATTACAGGATTTCTACAAGTTGGAAAAGAATAATCTCACTTTTTCAGTTTGTGACCCACAGATCAGATGAAATTTAGGGAGAATCCAATCTCTGGTCAGCTGATAACTGCATCTCCATCCTTATGCACATGTTTTGTAAAAAAAATAAAATAATAATAATAATAAACAACCTATGAATGCATCAATATTCTGAAAACCCCAGCTGACTCACTCTGGTCTACTTTTCCAACTACTGGAATATGATTTATTCTCCATATTTTAACTGCGATTGTGAAAACTTGATACATTTTCCTAAGGGGGAAATTATCCTCTGTGTGTCTGTCAGCATCTTCTTTTGAGGTAGCATTAATTTCCCTCAGTCTGAGGTAAGTCTTGTTTTTGCTTTTTCTTTCTCCTTAAATTATACAGTGCACAAACATCCCGTGTTTATTGCCACTGGGAGGAGATCTGCAGCCTCCTCATCTTGCACAAACGCCTATAATTGAACAAAATGTGGCGAACGAAGGGGGTAGCTTCAACGTAATTAGGGAGAAAAGCTCGAAGGAGACATTTCCAACTAGTTTTTTTAATGGTGGCACATAAACAGTGAGCACGAGCCGACCCTCCTTTGGAGCCATGTTATGTCTCTGTGTCCCATGTGAACCGTTCGACGAGGCCTCTGCGTCCTTGGCCACCATCTCCTTGAGAAAACTCTGCATTAGACAGGCTGCTAATGGGGCAATAACATATCCTGATCACCAACAGGAGCAGAAACAGCAGCAGCAGCAGTTGTCTCTATGGGGGTATTCAGTTACACTGCAGTGCTTCCATCGCTCCTCCCACGACAGGGATAACAAACGATAACCTTAAAACACGTCGAGTCCTTGCTGCTTGTGTTTCCAATTTAAAATGATACAATTCGACAACAGAGCCATTTGGATGAAGCTCATCGGGAGAGCAGACTGACAGGGAAGCAGCAGCAACTAACAAGCTCTGTTTTCTCTGGCGGAGGATGCAGTGTTTGTGGAGCCTTGCTCAGCAAAACACAACGGCAATGTGGTGTACCGATCAGTCAGGCAGCTATCAGGGAACACAGCTACAGCTGCATGATGAGAAGTTCGGATCTAATTGAACGGGACGTCTTGTGCAGCTCAAGCCATCAAAGAAAAAGAAAAAAGGAACAGACACAGCGTCTCAGGTCATGTTAAAGGACATTCTGATGCAGGTTCATCAAGACCAAAAGAGACCTCAGTGCAACTTTACCCAAAGAGAATTGCAGAATCATGTCATGATTCCCCTTTACCTGCCATCTTTCATGGTAAATAGTAAATGGCCTGCATTTGTATAGCGCTTTTCAGCCAGAGGACCACAAAGTGCTTTACACTACATCCAATCATTCACCCACACACTGATGGGGGCAAGCTACTACATTGTAGCTACAGCTGCTCTGGGGCACACTTACAGAAGCGAGGCTGCTGGACACAGGCGTCACCGGGCCCTATGACCACCATCAGCAGGCAACGAGTCTTATAGGCCTTTTCCATTGCAATGAACCGGGAGCCTGTTCGGAGCTGCAGCTGGGGCTGGAGCTTTCACAAAACCTCCTTCGTTTTCCATCACAAGGAGCCAACTTGGAGCCACCGTGAGCTACGCCGTGGCGTCATCGAAGCGTCACTTCAGAAATCACGCAGGAAGCTGCTCGCCGGAAATAAAGCAGACGCAGAAGAAAAAAAACCCATAACAACAAAGATGGAGGACCTCGGGAGCTCCAGCTCCGCCTCAGTGGAAAAGGGCTATTAAAGTGTCTTGTCCAAGGACACAACGACCGAGACAGACAGAGCTGGGATTCTAACTGGCAACCAACCAATTATGGGACGAAGTCCTGCCACCTGAGCCACTGTCGCTCCACTGCTCTGTCCCTCCCGCTCCTGCTGGCTGCTGAATGCTCCCACCTGTGCTGCTGCCTATAAACTCCTGCTCTGCACTCACTCAAGCCTGCTTTCCACCGGACGGATAAGCGGTGCGTAACGTCTGCGAAGCGACACGAATCAGACATGTCCCGGAAGCGTTGTGTCGCAGCCCTCTCCTAAATTTACGTGGCGGGTCTATATTCCAAGCGCTACGCTTCCAGAACATGTAAATCTCAGCAGTTCAGATCAGGCCAGACAGGAAATCCGGCACGGGAGCAGTGTAAAGCATCCGGCAAGTTCCAAAATAAAAGGGAAGTGGAGATTTCTGATAGCTTAACTATGGAAAAAAACAAAACAAAACTTGATCACCGGTGACGCCAGGTTTGTAGTCAATCGGCCTGTGTTGGTTTTCATCACGGATGACCAGAAGGTAATCCTTGAAGTGGAGAATCACCCAATTTATATGATACCAGTGATAATTTTTACAAGCACAACATGAAAAAGGAGAAGGCATGGACAGAAATATCTGCAGTTTCGGGAGTGGATGGTGAGTTTATGGTATTTATTAATATAGAATTAAATTTTTCTTCCTGCATTCTACTCATTCACTTATGCAGTTGCAATTCTCCTGTGATTTCATGATCTCCCGGAACTAACAGGGTGGAAAAGCATTCACAGGCAATGAGGGTCTAAAACGCTTCCGGTAGGAAGGGATGCGCTGCTGAGCTCGCTGATTATTGCCTCACGGGTTCTGTCTTTCCTTCCCTGCCTTCCCTGTTACTGACCTGAACCGTTTCTCAGATTATTAAGAATCGGAATGTGGACATTATTACCACTGAAGTAGACCAGAGTGTGTTCCTCGGCTTAATCCACTACCGGAGTTTCCTCACTGCGTGACACCATAGTTTTCGGTTTCCCGCATACGGAGTTAACTCCTTTAGACGGTACTGCGAGTGAAAAAATCCCCAGTGAATAGAGAACCACCACTAACGGAAACCACCTCTGCCGGGTAATCCACTTATTCCTACCTTGGCAAAATGTACTGTCATTCCTACCACTCACCATCCTGTTTGCTGTAAAGAGTTTGACCAGAAAGCAAGTCCAAGGGAGAATCTGCTGATCACCCTGCTCATTTACTCATGTATCCAAAGAATAATTGTTTCAGAGGCCATGTGATTCACTCAGATGAAATATTTTCCTGATTGTTTTGTCATATACTATGACATTAGAATAAGTTTGCTGTGACGTTCCCTCCTGGAAAGACGTGCGACCGACGTAAACGTTTTCCAGTTGTGAATATACAAACCTTCCCAGATGGTTGCTTCTCAAGGTCATTGCTGATGTCTATCCACCTCAGTATTGGGTTAAAAGAGATCTGAATGGTTCAAATCAGTGAAAGAGTTGGTCAGTCAAGGCTGTTCATAGGTGTGTTTTCTTCTCCACATGCCTTTTTACACATAGTAGACCTAATAACAAAGAAAACAGCCCAAAAAGTTCTAAATATAATGACAAAAAAACCACTTGGACATTAATTTCACCTCAGGTTATGATCAATAAACACTACAAACGAAGAAAAACGGAACAGCCGTTGAGTAATTTATATTCATGGTTTTCTGCAAACCACAGGAATAAATCTCTTGCAAAATCTAGGTTGAGCAAATCAGTGCAAAGGCCTCGCCCGTGCTGGCGCGTGAGTCACTAAACTCCTGCAAACAGAGCTGCACACCTGGGTAAGACCAGGCGGGAACAAAGTCCTCTCCACACACATGGACGGACGGGGGTCCCCTGTGAACGAGAGAGGCGGCGCTGCAGGCAGCGGTTCAAGCGCGGCGTTTCCAACAGACAGCAGAGCAAATATTTTATTCATAGGAAGAAAATCTGAAGGAGCGAGAGTGACTCACGGAGCCATGGGGACTTTCAAACACACGCACGCATAGCGAGAGCGGGGTTGACAGGGTTTAACCCACCTACACCAACAAACAGAAAACACATTAAAAAATAACGTCTGAGATGACAGGGATTTTTTTATAGAGATTAAAGAGGATGCTGACGTCTCTTGAATTTGTGTGGAGTTACTTTCAGGCCCATCACAGGAGGGGAGCAACTTGCAGCACAATGAAACACAATGTTGGCCTTCAGGCGATGCATTCTTCAGCATATGAGGTGACAAAAGAAATACGGCTGGGCAAGTACTGCAGGAGCTCAGGTGTAGCTGCTATCACAATGTTAGGAGGACTGACGTAGCAGATGTCTACCCCAGGGTCCCTACACCAGACTAGAGCTGGACCAGAACTCTCTAAATTTCAGAGTTCTTTACAATGAATTAAAAAGAACACATTAGTTAGTTTGTTAGAAAGAAATGACACAAGGGAAAAGGGATGCAAAAGGATGCAAGGAAGAGTGAGAAGACACAAAGAAGGGAGAGAGGACAACAAGGAAGGAAGGGAGAGAGGACAACAAGGAAGGAAGGGAGAGAGGACAACAAGGAAGGAAGGGAGAGAGGACAACAAGGAAGGAAGGGAGAGAGGACAACAAGGAAGGGAGAGAGGACACAAGGAAGGGAGAGAGGACACAAGGAAGGGAGATAGGACACAAGGAAGGGAGATAGGACACAAGGAAGGGAGATAGGAAACAATGAAGGGAGATAGGAAACAATGAAGGGAGATAGGAAACAAGGAAGGGAGATAGGAAACAAGGAAGGGAGATAGGAAACAAGGAAGGGAGATAGGAAACAAGGAAGGGAGATAGGAAACAAGGAAGGGAGATAGGACAAGGAAGGGAGAGAGGACAACAAGGAAGGGAGAGAGGACAAGGAAGGGAGAGAGGACAAGGAAGGGAGAGAGGACAAGGAAGGGAGAGAGGACAAGGAAGGGAGAGAGGACAACAAGGAAGGGAGATAGGACACGTTGTATGTTGTACTTTATTTGATTTATAATGGACTTTATATTAAGAATAAGCATCTAAGCAGATTTGTTTTGTGATAAATTTTATGGTTTATTGGCACTATTAGATTCTAAATGAATTTTTAAGTAAAATAAAAGTAAAACACCCGTCGAAGCTCTCACTATATCTTCCTGGGTGACTGCTACACCACCAGAAATCAATGGATCATAGAAAAATCACATTGTTGTTGAACTTGTTGATTTGGTTTTATTGTCCGCTTGTTTGTATTACTATATGTGCTACTTGTTTTCTGTTGGTTTGTTGCACATTTTGAGCTGATTGATTAATTTTGTAGAAGGAAGCAAAGATGAGCTGCAGACAGAGAAAGAGCCAGCAGCAGCAGAGCTGATCCAATCAAACATGGAAACTGGTCCCAGTTATGAAAGTATAATCTTTTTAATGCTTGAGATCGCTAACCAAGTAAACACTTTTGTAACACTCTTGATGCATCATGACTTGATGTTGCCCAGCTGTTTGCATAAGGATATTTAGTTTGCATTTTGTATTATTAGTTTAAAATAGTCATACTTTGCCCACTTAATTCAGATGTCATGATTTAGTAGAGGGTAGGAGAGATGAGCTAAAGAGAGGAGCTGTAGCTGCAGCTCCAGCAGAAACACCAGCATCATCATGTGAACTGGCAATAATTAAATATTCTAACATTGTTTCATAGATTGTTAATAAGAAAAGGTTGTTTAATTCCAACTATCATAAAACCTATTAAAATATAGATAGAAGCAAACTCAAAACGGGTCAATAACAGTGCATCATTGAATAAATGACATAAGTAAAGCTTTGCTTTACCTTATTTGCTCATTTACCATTTTGGCATTACTGACAGAACCCAACAGACTAACCAAGACAGAACCAATGATGAAAGGGAGAAGAGGAGAGACAACAGCTGGAGATAGGTGAATAGTGTATGAATGAGTATGTGCACGGTTTGTGAGCAATATAATTCTAAATAAAAAATTTTTTTTGAGACTTTACTGGTTGAAGGAGAGAGATGGAAAAAAGCAAAGATAAATGGGACAAAGAAAGGGACAAGGGAAACCAACAGAAGCAAGTGAAGAAAGATTGATCGAACTAAATAATTGTTTGGTTTGGCTATTTTCAGATGTAATTTTCCCAAAACAAAAAAAAAAACTGAACATTAAATGTTAAATTGAACATTAGATACAAAATAACAAAAAAAAGCAATTGTATATTAAATTACACATTACACTGTTTTAACATGCATGCATTATAATTTAGGCACCGTACTATGCTATAGTCTATTGTAACCCTTTTATTCTTACAAACATTTCACATCTTGTCTGGGCTAAGCCCAGGTAATCCTTAAAGGCTGGAGACGCCCCTGGGAAGGAAGGAAGGAAGGAAGGAAGGAAAGAAAGAAAGAAAGAAAGAAAGAAAGAAAGAAAGAAAGAAAGAAAGAAAGAAAGAAAGAAAGAAAGAAAGAAAGAAAGAAAGAAAGAAAGAAAGAAAGAAAGAAAGAAAGAAAGAAAGAAAGAAAGAAAGAAAGAAAGAAAGAAAGAAAGAAAGAAAGAAAGAAAGAAAGAAAGAAAGAAAGAAAGAAAGAAAGAAAGAAAGAAAGGAAGGAAGGAAGGAAGGAAGGAAGGAAGGAAGGAAGGAAGGAAGGAAGGAAGGAAGGAAGGAAGGAAGGAAGGAAGGAAGAAAGAAAGAAAGAAAGAAAGAAAGAAAGAAAGAAAGAAAGACAACATTGAGTGTGAAAAAACAGATATAGGAAAGTCCTGCGAAGGAACCATGCTACATTTTTCAGAAGGTAACTTAAGCGATGTGCAGTCATGGGTGTGTTGATCTGAACCCACTCACTCCTTCCCAACTCCCCACTGCTTAGCATCTCTCATCGAGAAGAAGAGAAAAAAAAAAAAACACCACCCAACTAAATATGTCATGAGCAGCAAGAAGATTCACAAAACATCCGCCCACGCAGACACACAGCCACCACACTTTTCCAGCCGCAGATAAACAAGCGAGACAACTCTCCTCTGTCGGGATAATTAGAGCTCACGCAGAGCCCGGGAGACAAAGGTTGGCGTCGTGAGAACAAGGCCCGCCTGATGAGGCCTCCCTGTTTAAATCCTCAGGATGAGACGACAGCGTGCCGGTATATGGAATCACTCCAGGAGACGAGCGTGCACGAGCCCAGGAGATTTAAGGAGGAGACGTAGGGACAGAGGGAGAGGAAATAAAAGTAGCTAGATTAAGAGCTCAGATTAAAATCAGACATTCCTTCCTATAGCGTTAGATCAGACTGATGTTACAGGTGAGTCACTGGGGCCACTTTGAAGTCGGATCGCGTCTGCAGGGTGTGGAAACGAGGGAATGAGTGGGGAGTATCTGTTGGAGCAGGGAGCTGGGATTAGTAGCTTTCTCCTGGCAGATCCACAAGCAGCCTGCGCTTCTCGTTGCTAAGAGGATTGAAAGGACGTTCCAACGACTGGGAGCAACGTTTTAGGCTCTAATCTACTAATTCAAGAGGCGGAGAGGCTGACTCTGCTGGTGGAACACGTGTTAACACTTTCGACTTGAAAGACAAATCTAACCATAGAGGTCAAACTGGTAATTTTTACACTCTGGGTCCATTTGCAACTGTAAACAAACCATGAGAAAACCAGGACAACACAATGCTGAACATTTTCCAACCAACCAGAGGTGGCGCTAGATTTTTGCTGTCGTCTGTCAGTTTGACTGACCGGCTAAAAATAAAATAAAAAAATCCAATCATATTCTATTTTTACCCGTGGATTTTTGAAATGATAATGACATATTCAGTGTCATTTATTTTAATTAAAGGGGCTATATGCAACTTTTCTCCCAAAATAAACGTAACAATAGCCTTTTTATTTGACCATCTATGACTCAAACATCTCCTGATGAGCATACTGACACCTTGTCAGCTCACAGTGGTGCACCTATAAGCCTGTATCCAATTTTTTCTATTTTCTGTCGGGTCTGATTTTCCCGCGCTGTCTGGGGATGTGACGTCAAGCGCGTTCATGTTAAATGTTTCAGATCACTCTGCCACCACTGCTAGTCAGCACTCAGAAGCAGTTCAATGGATTGTGCGAATACACAGAAGAGACCCAGGACAACTCTGACACCAACAGTAACTCCACATAAGACAAAAAAAGTTAAACCCCTGACTAGGGGTGCACCAATTCCACTTTTTCAGTCCCGATACCGATGCCTGGGCTTTGTGTATCTGTCGATACCAGATACCGATCCGATACTATTGTTGAATTAATAATAAACTGTATATCCTCCACCTTATACCTTACTTGAAGAGACTAAAGGTAGCAGACTTTACTAACTAAACATAACTAAGACTCCTTTTTTCCCTTTTGACCCCGCTCCTTTTGTTTTGCTGAGGTGCAGGAATTCAGCGTGCTCCTTAGCATAGTGTTTCTGGATGCGCTTGATTAAAGTGGTAGTGTTGTACTTTGCAGTAATACCACCTCACCTCGAAACATTTACTTTGCAGACATTGCAAACAGCCGACGAACTAGTCGGCGCGGCAAGCGTGAAATATCTCCACAAAGCCGACCCTCTGGCTCGCTCCGTGCTGCTTCTAGCATGTGACACTCGTGAAGCTGACGCATGAAATACGTTCTGCTGCGACGAAAAAACAAAACAAAAACAAAAACCTGGATCGGCCAGTGGATCTGTCCATTTTTCCGATCCCTGATCCAGCTATTTTGTCAGTATCGCGGCCAATATCCGATCCTAATATCGGATCGGTGCACCCCTACCCCTGACAAGTGCCCGAAAAAGATAGAAGATTGGGAGCGACCGGCGTACGAGCGCGCGCTGCGAGAGCGAGCAAAAAGGAAGGGCAGTTCCGTTTTTTGGCCACAGGTGTCAGTCGAGAGTTTAAATTTCGGAAAATTGCATATATCCCCTTAAATATTCAATCCAAACAAACTGAACAGAGGATCCACATCGTTCAATAATACTTAGAACAGATTAATAGGCTACATGTATTAATTGTGAACGTTTCCCCTGCTGTGGCCTGAACGCTCCGCATGGAGCAGAACTGCGCTCTTGCTTGTGCGTAACGGAGGCTGAATACGCGCTCTGATGCCCCACTGGAGACTGGAACTTCTGCACCAAGTGGTTTTTCCTTTACCGTTTAAAAAAACCAGTCAAGTAATGAAAAAATGTGGTTAATGCGATTCCCTGCAACCAACCTACCAACCTTCTCAGTTTTTATGTTAAATGTAATAAAAGAAACAATTTCTGCCGAGGAACACATTAGCTCCGTTTCAATGTCAGACATTTAGTTTGGTCCGCTCCTGACTGTTGAAGCTGGAAAGGACACCATGGTAAAAGCCCTCGGAGAACTTTAAGAAAGAAGATCAAGGCAGTTTATGAGTCCGGCATTGAATTACAATCCTCCATCCCAGAGTACAGAAAAAACACCAACAGGTGGAGGACATTCAAAAAACGATGGCTAATACTCCTACGTCTTTCTGTCCAAGCAAATTCATGCTGCGAGTAGACCCCCAAGATGCTAAAGGAAGTCTCCGAAAACCTAAGATGTCATACTTGGACCTAAAGCAGACTCTTGTTACTGTTGATGTGAAAGTACATGCCTGTACAATCAGGAAGAAGCTGCAATGAGGAAACCGTTGTTGTCCCAAGGCAAGACATTTAAACCAGACTTAAGTTAGCTAGAGAGAATCTAGACATGCTCCAGGAACATAACCTCATACCAACTGCGAAGCTTGGAGATGGAAGTGTCATGGTTGGAGGTTTCTTTGATGAAGAAGAACCTGAATATTATTGTGTATCAGTGGGTACTCGAGGAATCATCTGGACCCTGAAACATGAGAATGACCCAAAACATAACAGTAACTCCACCAAGGGTTGACTCAGAATTAAGAAACGTAAAGTCTTGGGTTGAATCGAAGCCCATATTTTAATCATAGTTAGATGGCGTGTGGTCAGTTAAAACAGGCTTTACATACCAGAAACCTCTAAAATACGTCTCAGGTGAAAGGGACGACTGGGGCAAACTTTCCTCAGACTGAATTAAGAGATTGGTGAACAGCTAGGAGAAAACATCTCACTCTGGTTATTTCAGCCAAACTATTTCTTCGGCTGGAAAACAAGTCTTTTCTTCAATCAGTAAAACAAGGTTAACTTTTGTTCTTTAAGTGCAATTATTTTGGTCCTGATCTCTGTTTAGCCCAGCTGACTTTTATAAATCAGAACAGATTAGGACTATGTATCAGGCTTGTCTAATCAAGTAGTAACCTTGAGTGAACACATGTGTCTGATGAGACTTCTGGTTTGTAAACAAGCTTGTAATTCTTCTAGTTCTAATTTTATGTTCTGACCACTGAGCCTGTTGTGCCGTGTTATTGAAGTTCGGAGGTTTTAATACAGACTTGGTTGATCAATCAAGGAGGTACAGCGTAAACAGAGAAAGTATGCAATACTGACCTCCCTTCCAAAACAAGACACAGGATTATATAGGTTCAGTAATCCTGAGCCTATCACCTATGACATTACAAACAAACATTTCTCAGTCGGTAAGCATTTGACTCATTAGGCGTAGAAGATTTGATATCGAAGCATAATCAATGTATGTCAGAACGTTCTTAGGCGTAAAAGAGAGTTGCCATGCCAACCCAGTCTCTAAGAGTCTGAATCAGCAGGTTTGTCATGACCTAAATTCATACAGTGTCATATAATCAGATTGGTCACCATATCATAAAGAAAAGACACATAGTAACTATCAGTATGTGAACTACACAGAACAGATCATTCTTAACATCACATTTTCTTCCAAAATAGCCATTTGGAGGTCGAGTGAATATACAGTAAACAGTAGATTTTGTCACTGGAAGAACCGTTCTAACATTTTCACCTGCTGTAAGTGTTGCTTTTGAAGGAATTAAGGTTGTGGAAAACTGAGATTTGGAAATTGTGATTTTTTTCCCCCTTCTTATTTAAAGTACCAGAATCTGCACATCAATGCATGTTTTGTCTGAACTAGTACGTCATTTTGCTAAATTAATTCAGCTCAAAGAGTACTACTCATATGCAATAGATTGACATTCACCTATTTCCAGATAGAACACGCACATGAAAGGAAGCAGGAAGGCACGTTAATATCAATACCAGACTACAAGCGATACAAACACACATGACCTCTGGATGACGAGAGGAGGAATGCTGCTGCTGCAAGAAGGCAGCGTTCCTCAGAGAAATAGGCAGAGCAGCGCAGTGATTGCTTTGCTGCCCAGCTCTTCTACATGTTTTCTCATATTCTGCATATCCTTATTGGATCATCTGCCGTTCCCATTCTTCCACAGCTGCGAGCAGATTTCATTTGGCTGAAATTACTCAACCGATACGAGTTGGCTCCGATTTAGATCATCTCTATGTTTCTTCAAAAGAACTTCTTAATTTATGTAGTTTAATACAGTGGTCTTCATCAGCAGTTTCTCCAGGCTTTGCTACTTTTTAATTAAAATACTGAAATATATTAGGCATGGATTAGCGTAAAACTAATTCAATAAAATTAACTTAAATAATACCATGGTTTCATGATATTTATACAAAGAATTTGAATGGTTTACACCAGTTGCTTTTATTTAAAACGTAAAAAGCAGCAATTCTACTGCTGTAAAAATAAAGAATGTATGAACATCTGCTAAAGTGTGTTTGTAGTTTTCAGGTAAATAAACTAATTGTGCAGAATATTATTGTTCTGCTATAGTGTAACACAGCTTTAAAAAAAATCTAAGAGTAGCTGGTTGATTAGTCAGGCTATCTGCTCCAACCATCAACGTCCATCATCATCATCATCATGTACATCATGCGCAACTCAGCACTGATCATTTTTAACAGCACAAGTCACTTGACACTTTTTATAAACTAATTTCTTATTACTACTATTTTATTCTTCACTATTTTTTATTATGTTTTTGGGCTGAACTTGGACCAGGGAAACAAATTTCGTTCCACCTAATGTCTAACATGTGTTAAGTAAATCCTTGAACCCTCAGGCAGCTATCCTGCAGTTGGTTAATTAGCAGACATGCCACTCTTTGCTTGTCCACTGTAGGTTTAAAACTGCATAAGCTTAATGCACACGTTTTTAGAGACCATAAATATTTCCAAACACTCAAATGCGTCTTTAAGTGAGGAGGAAAATGTTGGAGCCATCATTCAGCCAGCTGAAAGGCAGTGCACAGCAACACATGGTACATACAGTCGGAGGAAATCCTCTAAGTCTGGCGGTTTCTTTGAAGCAAAGTCTAATTAAAAAAACTTGAATCTGTACGAGCAGTAAGGTGGGAAATTCTGATAATTTTGAAACCGTTAGAGATGGAGCACAATGACTTCAAACATTTTTGGCAGTCTGACCTGCTGATTTTATCTATTCTGACTCTTTTCTTCCAAGAATAATTAAATGTTAGGTGTGTGAAGGCACACCGACACCCCGATCCAGTCCGACTTTGGTACTTTTATTTACTTTATTCAACAGTGAACAAATTTTTTTTTTAATTTGTTTGTTTTTATTATGTTTTAGAACTAGTAAGGAACTGACTGCTGATTTGAATGGGTTAGGATTTGAATATGTTTTAATTAATTAAGGATAACAGATTTGGCCAATCCATGGATAAATTAAACAATAAATAAAACAATACAACCACCTGAAAATGGTCAAGGTTTATATTGAGTTTTTTTAAATAAGACTGCATAAATATTTTAGAATAAAAAAAAAAGTTAAATCGCTTTGGAGTTGTTTTGATGTAAAGACAATCCAGTTTACGAGTTCTCCCTGAATGCAACTTAAAGGTTTAGTTAAGTGCTAAAAAATGCTGACAAAACCTTTGATTTGGTCCTTCTTTCTTTGTCCGTCGTCACTGTAGCTTAATAAGGAACCTCGACTTTCTTTAAACAGCAGACCTTGGTGACAGCTGGGAGTCCACACGGTTTTGTTTTGGTGTCGAGTTTTGAAAAAAACGGAATGAATACAGCACTGTACTCATGATCGTAATGTATGTTCCTTTATAAAAGGTAGTAGTTTTGAGAAATAAGGAATTACATGATTATCCCCTTTAACTCCCTAACGAATGATGCATCTAATCAATAATAAAAATAATCTGATTTTTCAGCATTTCATCAAAAACAGGCCGATCGATTGGTGGATGTCTACAAAATGTAACTTTTTAAAACCTTGGTATACTGTGATACCAGTAAATTGACCATACCTACAATAAATACAATGCATCATTGCAGTTTTAAATGGTTGCACACTGCACTATGTTGACATGGTAAAACCAACTAGAATGATCTTGTTTTGTTTTTTTCAAATATTCAGCACAAGAATGTGATGTTACGTTGGATAACAGTTTGTAATGTTGGAGATAATCCTTGGCAGCTTAACTCAGCAGAGAATAAAATGTACTGTCTGCATTAACCGTTCCAAATATTCTGTTTTGCCTCCTTTGGGGGGGGTGATGCAACTCTCTGGGTAAACCGCATAGTTGACACTAGCCTGCACCCCGTTTGTCATATCCAGCTGTTCTCTCTGGATTTCATACAGCAAGTCAAGAGAGACTAAACCTTGGGTTTGCTGCTGCATATTTTTGTGAGACATAAAAGAAGATGAGATCTGCTGCACAGATGCTCACATAGCCGAGGGTTAAAACCCCCAGCTGAAGAAACAAAAGCTATAAGGCCCCTCTTCGCAGGTAGCTGCCAAAACACAACTGTTTACACAGCTGAAGAAGCTGACTCGATCTCAAACGGACTGAAAAGCAGGAACTACAAGAGACAAGGACGAAGAGAGCAGCTCCCAGCAGCCCATTACACTCAGGTGAAGGTGCTGGAGTGCAGCGAAACCTGACGGAGCAGCAATATGTAACTCTGGAGTCCGGCTTTACTGACAAACACCAGCCATCCCATGTTGTTACCGTCCTGCCTCAACATCAACAGCTTTAGCTTCCTTCCTGTAATATTTAGATTTCACGTCGAGCTAAGCTGACTTTTTTACCCCAATTGATCCAATTAGACAACAAGGCTACATGTCTCCAACTCTGAGCGGTGAGGCTAGAATATTGCTAAAATATGCAAACGAAGAGGGAATGCATTTTCCTCTGCAAGTAAAAAAAAGACGAGAAAGAAATAAAGCCTGGTTTGTAAACATCAATTATTAATTAAACCATGTGATTAATCAGGAATGATCCAACAGTCAACAAGCTTGTGGATTTTACTCCATTAATCATTGCAGGAGAATCTGCAATATCGATCTCCAGGCTTGTGCCACAGAAGCGACAGGCTTTTTTTTTGAGAAAGCAGAACCACAGATTTTATTGTGGACATAATAACCAGCATTACCCACAACCCCCCCCCCCCTGCTGCCACCAAACACAATACTCGCTTCCACATCCTCAAAATGGCTGAGCTGTTAACCTTTTTTTTTTGCTGTTCCAAAAGCCGAGGAAGGGGAAACATTTGTTGATAAGCAGTCGGCAGGAGCCAGGAGGAGACATCTTGTTGAAAATGTTTGTCACGTTTGAGCAGAAAAAGATTATGTTTACCCTCGGAGAAGGGGGGGGGGGGGGGTAAAAGTGTTGTGGGGTGGCTGTTTGGCGTGGAAATGGCAGTGTTGTTTTACCAAATCAGCCTGAGTATATTTTATTAATTTTTGTTTAGTTGCAATCTTTGCTTATTTACTCCTCTTGATCACAACTAAAATAAGGCAAAAATGAATTAAAAAAATGCAGCTCAAATGGGGGGAAGGTTGAATGACTCAGTAATGTTAGATTGTAAAGTGTTTACGACACTGGCAAGAAATACGAACATTTCCCTGTACGTTTTAATGGGATTTTGGCAAAAGCAGTGAGAAAACCCAGCCTTCTTAGTAGCTCAGTCATCGTTTACTGCAGCAACACTTTTCAGACTTTAAATGGGTCACTTAGAGCTGGTCTTTATGTGACTGAATTGGCATTTTGATACCTTTTATAATTTTTTTTTTTTACACAACCACTATTAAAATTTCATGATTTTCTTTTGTAATTTGGTGTATGACGATGTCCTGCGCTGCAGATTTCACAATTTCTATTTTAACTACTTTCATGTCTTTGGTTTCATCTCCACTTATACATTGCATACATCAAAATGTAGGTATTTCTCCTCATCTTTCACCACATGTCTCTCCCATTGCTTTAGAAGCTATAGTTCTCAGTCAAACCCCCCTCCCGCACAGAACGCAGAAACGTGTAGACATTTCCCAACAGAGTAGAACAACAATCTGGTGAAACACGTGAGAAAACCATGCCCTCTTTGGAGTTTAAATATGTCTTGGAATGTTGGACTTTGTGTTTTGATATGTTTTAACAATATATTGCTGGGCTCTGGGTTGTGAGGATGTCAAACTCTCCGTGTAAAATTTGACATCCATTCTCATTCATCTCTGTTCATGCCTCCCATAATCGTAGACACATAAAACTCTGAAAGAGGTGCTGTGGGTAGTAATCCAACATGGCCGCAGCAATAACATTCCCAGCATCTGATGTTTCAACTGTGTTCCACAGAAAGCTCTCCTAGTCTCGTTCTTTCTAGGTTGTTTGTTTTTCTGTATTGGTCCCAGCAGGCGGTCGCTTATACTACTGCTACCTGTTAAAACTGGGTCCTGCATTCCCACTGTTGCCACGTGCTTGCTCAGGTGGAGGGATTGCTGCAAAGTCAAGACCTGATGCAACTGGCTGGACCTCCTTAGAGGAGATCTGATCCAACTACTACAATGAACCGAACACGATCACATCGAATTGAAACGTGTCTCCACGTTTGGATTGGTCTGATTGTAAGTGCTGAGATTGCATTTGCTCTGAATTGATGCTTAAATAAAGAACACACACTCAGACAGTCGATCATTTGTCACCATCCGTAGATGCATTATGGAAGAGAAGTTCATCAGAATTACACTTTGAGGGGAAGGAGGCCATCCTGTCGAGGCAGGAAAAGCCACATTTTGGATTTCCTCTCCCTCGCCGTTTATAGGTTCCACCGCAGAAGCCATTGTGTCCCCTGAAGGCCCCTCTGAGCGTCTTTCATTTGATCTCTGCAGCAAAAACCTCCGCTGTTATTCAACCTCCGACTACAGGACACCCCGGCTGCACATTGTCCGCTGACAAAGCAGCAATAACAGCTCGGGAATGAGGCGGAGAATGACCTGGAAAGCGAGCTGATTAATTATTAAACCCCATCTCTCTCGTGTTGTTTTGTTATCTTAAAAGTCAAGCGAAAACGCAATGAGAAATTTGTAAACAACAGCGGAGGCGATCAGCTCCGCTACTTGTTGGCAAAAAAAAAGCCCCAAAAAGCATTATCTCACATGAAGCGAGATAATGCGCAAGAAAAAGGGCAAACAAACAAAGTCGACATTGTCGCCAATTATGGCTCCCCAGACATAATTTGATTTTTTTTGTTTGTTTTTTTTAAAATCGGGATAATAAATCTGAGACATTTACCTCTATGTATCCGGCCAGGGCTGGAACCACAATGCCCAGAACGAGGACAGATATCGCTGGGATTGAACCCATCTTTCCAGGCTCTCACGGTCCGCCGATCTGCTGGAAATAACTTATATCCCCCTCAGCTGTTTCTTTCTGCGCTCAGGCGTCCTCGGGAATGAAGAGCAAATAACAAACCAGGTCCTGCGAATAGTTCAGGAGTTGTTTTTTTTTTACCCCCCTCCTCAACCAAAGAGGGCAAAAATGAGAGGCTATCTGCTTTTTTTTATTCACTGAGCTCGACTGGAAAGCGTCTCGGTGTCGGACTGCTGTGGAAGTGTGGGCAAATTGTCGTTCCCCTGCCTTTACTGCCTCCTCCCTCATTTCTACCCCCTCTTATCTGAGGAGGGACACAGAAGAGGGAACAGCGCCATCAGGCGGCCATCGTGAGGCCTAGTTAACGTTATTTGCCAGCCTTTCTCATTAATGCAGAACTAAAGGACAATGTCTGATCTTCCACTCATCAGCAAAATTGTTGAAAAAGCTGATGTTTCAGCAGTTAAATAGCTTCCTAACAATGACAAACCGTTTTGATGTTTTTCGGTCTGGTTTCCGTGCTCACCACAGCACAGAGACTGCCCTCCTCAAAGTGTTCAATGACATCCGCATAAATACAGAATGTGGTAGAACCACAGTGCTGGTTCTGTTGGACCTCAGCGCAGCATTTGACACTGTTGATCATGATACACTATGTACTATTGGAACGACTGGAGAGCTGGGTCGGACTCTCTGGTACAGTACTTGGCTGGTTACCTTAAGAACAGGGACTTCTTTTTCTTCAGAACAGACAGAAATCACATGTGGGGTCCCCCAGGGCTCCATCCTGGGGCCCCTCTTATTTTATATCTACATGCTCCCACTAGCCCAGATTATAACAACCAATAACATTAGCTACCATAACTATGAAGATGAAACTCAGCTTTACATTACAATGTCAACAGGTGACTTTGAACCCATCCAAACACTAAGTAAATGCATCGAGCAAATCAATGGGTGGATGTGCCATAATTTCCTCCAGCTGAATAGAAACAAAACAGAAGTAATGATCTTTGGGCCTAAAGAGGAAAGATCAAGAGTCGGCACAAAGCTTCAATTCAGTTTATTTATATAGCGCCAATTCATAACAGATGTCATCTCAAGGCACTTTACAAGAAAGTAATTTCAATTCAACTGTACATGGGACATTCTACAGAAAAGGTGGAACGCGCTGTCACAGGCTCTTGCAGATACTTAAATATGTCCAGTTAACCTAAAATCACTTCCATTATAGATATTTAATTAATAAAGACTGTCTTTGTAATGATTCAAGGAGATAAACAAATACAAAATTAAATAAATGAAAAATGGCAACTTAATTGTAATACCATGTTCAGGGAATTCTACTGTCACAGTCATCATGCATGGAAGTGAAACCTTAAGTTTGCATTAAAGGAAGTTGTTGTTTTTTTAATTATAACTCATTATCATTGAGATAACTTTCAAACACTAAGTAGAACATTCATGTAGTAAAAAAAAAAGAAATAATTATTGATAATATCAAAGAAACAGCAGTCACACAAAACTGCATCATTGGTGTTACTGCAACACAAAATGAGCTTTAATTTGATATAAACAATTGACCTTGAACAACTTCCTGGATCAAGCGGTCATTTAATAAAGTACAGTGGACACAAGATTAAGGTAAGCAAGATAACTCTTAGTTTTTTGTTTAAAATGTGATATTGTCTTCCAGTTTTGGCCGAAGCTCTTAAGTCAGTCATTTGTCTTACCCATTCAATTTCTCTGTGAATGAAGATTTCTGCATAAATATGTAATATATTGAAGAGTTAAGTCATTTTGATATTGGCTGATGACATGTGGTCTGACATATGACTGCCATTTTGTTGAAATCACTGCTTTTCTCAAAATTGTCACTGGTGTTACAGTCACTGGTGTTACTCTTTTGCCTGATAACACCAGTGAAATTCTTTTGAAAATGAGTGCCAGAAGACCCATTCAATTACTCTATGAGTGAAAATTTTACCATAAATATGTAATATATTGAAGAGTAATGTAAATTTGATCTTGGCTGATGACATGTGGTCTGACATATGGCTGCCATTTTATTGAAATCATAGCTTTTTCTCAAAATTTTCACTGGTGTTATCATAACTGGGGTTACTCTTTTGCCTCGTAAGACCTGACTATTCTTTTGGAAATAAGCACCATTAGACGTAGAAAAAAAGTGTTTTTATGTTTTAATTGTTATTATTATTACATTTTACTTTTATTTTGGTCAGGTATGGCAAAATTGAGTGCTGCTGAATGGTGTATGTATACACAATGGTGTATCCTGCACTATGATAACGAGCCATACCCTGGCATTATCCAGGATGTAAAGTCCATGGGATCAAAGTTAAGTGCATGCACAGGTCTACCAAATATGACTTAAATAAGTTATTCTGGTCTTGTCCAATTGAAGACGTCAACTGGTATGGTGACGACCAAATCCTGTGCTTCATGCCAGAGCCAGTTGCGTTGAATAAGAGGGCTGTCCAATTGGATGAGAACATTTGGGCATATGTAAAAAAAGTACCTAGAGTTTAAAGTTGGGCATTATAATACTTTGAAAAACACAGTTATTCACATTATAATTGGTTGGAACAAATTACTTGGAGAATGTATTGCTCAGAAGTCATGGGTGTTATACTGCATCACTGGTGTTATTCAAGGTTTTTTCAGTGATGTCATAATAGAAATGGATTTTGAAAAAAACATTTTCATCAATTAAAGATTTGTTTATCATAATGTAAAAATCAGTTAACATTTTTAAGGCAGTTTCAAGGCAGTTTTTTTGCCCATTTGCCTGTTTTTGTAACGTTGACAGAGAAAACAAATGAAATATGAAATGAATATTTTCCTACTGTGTGATATTAAAGCATTAAACATTTTTTATAACGGAAATAATAAAAAACGTTTGATGGTCTTACCATTTCATTAATCTGCCTACTGGTAAATATTAAGATTATGTTTAGAAAAAATATTTTTCTACACATTTATTGGTCCTTTTATTACTGGTGACACCAATGACAAAAGCCAAGGCGCATCCAATATTAAACTAAGTGCAAAAAAAATATTAAAATATGTTGAGCTGTCCCTTTTATATATTTACTTATTGGTGTTATAGATGTTTCATGGATGTAAGAATAAATGCATTTAAAAAAATTTCCATCACCCAGATTCCACCTTTTCTGTAGAATGACCCACATACATTCCAGTCACTTGAAAAGTTTGTATTTAAGGAAACCCAGCAGATCGCGTTGAGTCATTGACTTGCAGCATTCACTCCTCTTGAACGAACATGTAGCAAAAGCAGACAGTCGCCTGCGTTGTCGTTGACTTGACAGTAATCCCTCATACTGAGCAAGCATGTAGCAGCAGTGGAGAGGAAAAACTCCCCTTAACAGGAAGAAACCTTCAGCAGAACCACAACCTGGCTCAGTACGAGCGGCCATCTGCCACTACCGACTGGGGGTTCGAGAAGAGAGAGCAGAGACACAGAAAGAACAAAAAGAACTGATGTAAGAGTACTTTCAATATTAAAGAAAGTCAAAAGTTGATAACAGGAGAGGGAAGACGTTCAGTTACTGGGAGCATCATCCCAGTCGATGCCCCCCGTCCCACAGGGCATTGCAGCCAAGCAGGATACCAGACCAGGTGTAGCTTCTATGGAGAGAAAAACACTGAGAGAAACCAAGTTAACAGTCGAAATAACAGCAAATAATGCAACTGGAGAGTAGTTGAAGAGAAAAGTAGCAGAGTGAAGAAAAGTGGTCAGTCTGTCCTCCAGCAGTCTAAGCCTATAGCAGCATAACTACAGAGATAGCTCAGGATGACCTTAGCCACTCTAACTATAAGCTTTATCAAAAAGGAAAGTTTTAAGCCTGGCCTTAAAAGTAAACAGAGTGTCTGCCTCATGGACTAAAGCTGGGAGCTGGTTCCACAGGAGAGGAGCCTGATAACTAAAAGATCTGCCTCCCATTCTACTTTTAGAAATCCTAGGCACTACAAGTAAAACTGCAGTCTGAGAGCTAAGTGCTCTGTTAGGAACATATGGAACAATTAGATCTCTGATGTATGATGGAGCTCATTATTGAGGGCTTTATATGGAAGAAGGATGAAATTAAATTCTATTCTGGATTTAACAGGGAGCAAGTGAAGGGAAGATAAAACAGGATAAATGTGATCTCTCTTTTTAATATTCATCAGAAGTCGCTGATCCATGTTTTTATGTCTTTCAGACGTGCATCTAATCTACGTAACTGACTGGATTCATCAGGATTTATGGATAAATATACGTAGTTGTGTATCATGGGCATAACTGTGGAAATTTATCCCATGCTGTCTAATGATTTTACCAATTGGAAACATATATGTATAGTAAAAAGAATTGGTCCAAGCACAGAACCCTGTGGTACTCTACAAGTAACCCTTGAGTGTAAAGAAGATTTATCATTTAAATGAACAAACTGGAATCTGTCGGACAAATATGATTTAAACCAGGCTAGTGCTGTTCCTTGGTTCCTAAGAGGATATTATAAACGACTGTGTCAAAAGTAGCAATGAGATCTGACAAGACCAGAACAGACACAAGTCCATTATCTGAGGCCATGAGAATATCATTAGTAACCTTCACCAGTGCTGTTTCAGTGCTATGATGAGCTCTAAAACCGGACAGAAATTATTCAAACAGGTCGTTACAGTTGAGATGCTCACAGACTTGATTATCAACTATTTTCTAATCAAGTATGTCTTTCATTCATATTCAGTCCAGTGTGTTCTACGTTTCTTTATTGGGCTACTTCATTTGGATTTAGAAATCTTTCAGATATGAAAAGCTCAAACTCAATGGATGGACCTGTGACGTGTGGAAAAATAACATACAGATAACCCCAAAGTTATTCATTATCCCAGGCAGATTAAGGTTTAAATGTTTCTTTGTTGTGTTTGGTCCCTGTGACACCAACAATTTTGACACTTTAGAGATTTATATATTTTTTAACCCCCCCCAACATTTTATACATTTTAACAAAGGAAAAGTAAATGAAGCCAGAAGAGAACAGTATTAAACATTGATTTAACGGTAAACGAACAGAAACAAGGACAATACCCTTTTTCTTAATGGCACCTCTGGCAAAGATTAACCCTAAAATACATTTATAATACGAAGACTTAGTGACCTAAAGTATCTCAGACCTGCTGTATTTCTCTCATAGTGAGGGATCTTTCAACCATCTTACTGTAGTGTAAACTTATGTCCTCGTTCCGCCTTATTTTTTAGTAAAGTGGTCTATGAACTATGTCCTGACCTAAAACCAGACTAAAAGTTTTTGCTTTAAAAAAAAAAGAAAAAGATCACCTCTATATGTACTTAAACTCATAGGCATACACACTATATATCATCAGTATCGTACTTATGGGTCTAATTATGATTTACCCTATTCTTGATTAACCATTACGTCAATTTTTTTTTTTTTATTAAATAGTATTTTTATTTATTTATTTAGTATCTGTTAGGGTTTGGCTCCCTTTAGTGGTTACTTTGAGAAACTAGGTCATGACATTCCTTTCAGCTCTTGAAGCTACCTTACCCAGATAATTTTAAAAACATACTGATCAAGTGTAACTATCTTAAAATGATAATTAAAAGTAAATATGTGCATTGTTTTACCGACAAAGTTATGCTTGTTAAATACAAAGGTACTCTTAAAATGTACCCTGTAATACTTTTTTATAATATAATATAATATAATATAATATAATATAATATAATATAATATAATATAATATAATATAATATAATATAATATAATATAATATAATATAATATAAAATTCATTAAAGAAAAAGGGACAAATAAGGTAAATTAAAACAAGATGGATTTTAGTGTTGGAAAGTGCAACATTTTCTTTTACAATAACTTAAAATGCCATTGGACAACTTCAGGATTTACATTTTCTGATTGGTTGTGGTTTTGGGGAGTAAAATTTAAAAATGATCCCTCAGTGTTTAAAGAGACGTGGACAGTGGGTTTAGTTAAAAAGCAAAGACATAAAAACTAATCAAATTTCCGGCTTAACTGGTAAAATATAGATTTAAAGCAGTTTATGCTGCCTTTCTACCAAAGTTCACAGCCACCAATCAGAGGCCGCGCTCTCGCGTGTTGCTAGGTAGATTATGTTAATATATGCAATGCAGCCATCTCTGCAGCTACCATTCTGAGGTAAGAACAACTTGTGCGTTTTCCACAAAATGTACGAATTCAGAGGATTAAATGGCGATCAGGTCTGTAGCTCGACTGTACGGATGTGTTTATGTTGCCGCAAATTAAAATCTCGGTTTGCTTTCGCGCACATCCACCGGCGGATAATATATTTATTTTGCGTAGGTCTCTTTGGATGTAGCTGTTGTTGTTAGTTCCACCCAAAATGGAGCCCGTTCTTCCTTGTTTCACGGCAGACCCGAAGGGCTGAGCTCAACTAGAAATGGGGGACGGGTGGGTTAAGCCAAATATTTCGGTCGTCAAAGGTTTAAAAATCACGTTTGTTTGAAAGCGGACAATGAGTTCCGCTTTCTGCGGAGTGATAAGTTGAGTTAGTCGGACTGTGCGGCCTCACTTCGGGGCTTACACGGCCGTATTGCTGATTTTGCGCCGCAGTGACTGCCCGTGTTTCCACGGCGTTGCTTTCTGTGGTATGGTCCGGTTGGGACCGGCAACCTGCGGGGTTAAAATAGGGGGGAGCAATGAACATTTTATTGATTATACCAAGTAGGTTTGTGAATGAGTGCTTAGAGTCTGGGTTTTCCTGTTGGATTTGCAGCTCTGTGTTTTTAGACGCCTTTCCCCCGGGCGGCCTGCTGCTGAAACCGGCCTTTTTCTTCCAAACGTTCCCCCGCTGAGAGGCTCGTGTGGCCGCGCTGTCCACGCAGGAACACGCCGGTTTATTTTGGCTATCCCGGCCTTTTCATTGGACCGAAACTGTGGCTGAATGTCACAATTTATCAAAAACGTCCCGTTATATATGTCTTTAATGCAGACATTAGTTGATATTTTGTCACATAGCTACGTGGATACACAAACACTACCAGACTTTTTCTATAAAATTAAGCTGGCTCGACATTTACAGTGCTGTGAAATGTATGTACATATCTTTCCCGGCCCAATCTGCACAGAATTGTTTTTAAGGCTGTCATAATAGGATGGTTTTCAAGCATGAATGGCTTGGTTTAGCTCATGCCACACCATCTCAGCCTGTACTTTGACTAGGCCACTTCAAAACCATCACATGCCAACTTTTTTTCCCACGATTCTGAGGTAGAGTTAGATATATAATTTTTGTTTTACTGTTGCATAAATATGGAAGCCCATTTCCGGCACTTGAAAGTGAAAAAAACGAAACATTGTATATCATAATTTTGACTTTCAAATTCATAATTATGAGATACAAAGTCATAATTTTGACTTTCAAATTGATAATTTTGAGATACAGTCATAATTATGACTTTCAAATTAATAATTTTGAGATACAAAGTCATGATTTCGACTTTCAAAGTCATAATTATGAGATACACATACACAATTAAGGCTGTGAAGGTTGAAATTATAACTTTGTATCTCATAATTAAGACTTTGCAATTCAAAAATACTTTTTAGATCCCACAGGGAAATTAAGTGTTGTAGCTCATATAATTAATTCTTTAAGGAGTTGTTGTAAATCATGATGGCTGTGGGCAGGAACGATTTCCTGTAGCGGTCTCTGTTGCAGCGAAACTGTTTCATTTTTTTACTTTCAAGTGAAATGGGCTTCAATACAGAACCACAATATGCTTGAAGTTTAAGTGAAACCCTTATGGCTGGGCTCTCTCGGGATTTCCTGAAAAAGAGCGGAACACATGGTTCCACCAAATACGTTGGTTCTGGAGCTGGAAAGCAGTGGCACAACATCATACTAACACCACCATTTCCAGGCTGATAGATGCCAGTGACTTTGGTTCTCATCTGTTGCTTAAATATTTTAAATCTTAGCTTGATGTGTTGCTATTTGAGTTCTTTTGGCCTACTTCGTGTTGTCAGACAAGTTCTGTTGAATAGCTCTATTGTAAACTGCTCTGGTTGTGGCTAGTCAAAGTAAACTCAACTTTCCAAATGTGTTACAATTACAGTTAATTTTGAATTCATTTTACTTTGTTTATTTATTTAAAATGCATTTAATATATATATTTTAATTGCAGTTAATTCAGGATTTAATCACCTTTTCACATAGGGTTTGGTTAGTTTTAATTTTTCCATTGGAAAAGGACATCATTTGAAAACATATTTTTCTTTGTAGTCAGGTTGGTCAAAATGTTCATTAGGGGTCACTATTTAATCGAGTAGTTGCGATGTGAAGCGTGCCATATCATCAGCGATTCATACGCGTTCGAAACCAATTGTTTTCCATAATTGAATGACAGGAACGTGAAAGTCCGCCGTGCCGCCCAGACATTTTAGGGGACGGATGGAAACGGCTAGCGTTACAGCCACGCGGCGCGAAGGTTACTCATCGTGTACGAAGGCAAGTGTTTGAATGCGGTCCGTCCTCTAAAATGTCCGGGCGGCACGCCGGACCTTTTTATTCCTGTCATTTGATTATTTTGAAACATAATCGATTTTGAACACTCATGAACCGCTATCGATTTGGCACATTTCACATGGCAATTAATAGAATAAATAGTGAATCGGCACACCCCTAGTGTTTATTAAAACCAGCTAATGTTCTCGGTTGTTGTGCCTCTTGTGATGTCATCACCACAAAGCAGAATTAGCAGTGTTTTTTTTCTTCCGTACTCTTTTTTTATTTTATTTTTTTAAACATAGTATTTAATAGTATAGTTTCTTCATTACCTAGCTGTATTTGGTACGCAGTTTAAATGGAAAAATGCACCACTGGTCGGAATCCTTCAAACAACTTTTTCTATGATTTATTGTTTTTAACCTGGTAAATCTATGTGATGATAAATATTCTAATATTGCCGTATTATGTATTTATTCTGTGACAGTATTACTATTAGAATAACAGGTGTTAAAAAAAAAAAAAAAAAAGTGTATTCCAGGTATCCATCGCCACCTCAGGTGAGGAGTAAGGAGGCTGTTGATTCCCCTGGTGCTTTGCAGCCATGGAAACCAAGCAGGAACCGTGGAGTCAAACTGTTAACGACTCAAACAATTCAACACAGGTATGAAGTCAAAACTGCTCCTAAAGCTGCTGGTTTTAGGTCCACAATAATCAGTCTCTTTAACTTTTTGTTTGTTCATTTAAAATGCATTTAATATATTTATTTTACTTACAGTTAATTCAGAATTTATTTTACTTTTTATTTCTTTATTTAAAGTGCATTGAATATATTTATTTTATTTACCGTTAATTTAGGATTTATTTTACTCTCATGATGAACCTCCGCCCCGATCTCAGGTGTTTTGCAGCCTCTAAGGGGGTTTTCTTTCCACAGCGCTCCAGACTCTCAGGAGTACGGACGATGACTCGAGTACCTCTGTGAATCAGGTGGGCTGTTATTTAGGATGCTGTGGGAATACATGTCATATTTAATGTTTCACGTAAGTGACAATAAAATAGTTACATTTGATTGATCAAATAATAGCCCACCTGATTCGCAGAGGTACTCGCGTCATCATCCATGTTGAATCTCTACTCCCCTTTAAATGTCTGGAGACAGGAAGTGGCTTGCTCTCTGATTGGACGGCGTGATCTGTCACCATCCAATCATAGAAGTATGTAAAGACCGTGCCAAAATTCGCAACCGCAACTTCAGAGTTGCTCACGCAGTTTTATGCTGCGCATCTCAAAACAGTATTTTTTTGCAAAAAGAACTTATATAATTCTTTCAAATGCAAACCTTTATTTACAACCATGCAAACCTCTTTTTTGCATATTTGCAAACTTTAAATTTTTGGGCAGATATTTTCTACGAGATTGCAAAACTTGATTTATGAAGTTGAACTGTGAAATTATGTGCAAGCTTTATGACCTTATATTGAGCCCATAGATCCCAAACAAGCTGGTTAAATGAGCATCCCCTGTAAGGTGGACCAGCTTAGGTTTTTGTTTTGGGCATCTGTTCAGGATCCCTTCTGCACGCCTCCAATTGGAGGTTTACCAAGCATGTCCAACTTACAGAAGACTTCCCCAGAAGCTGCAGAATGGACTACCTGTCGCGTATGGTTCAGGAATACTTTGCGATCCCCTAAAAAGCGTGGAAAGATACTGGAGAGATTGATGTACTGGGTTCCCTCCTGGAACTGGTACCTCTGTGACCCAATGTAGGATAATCAGGAGAGAATATAGGGATGAATTTCTCCTTTAGCTTGTACAATACTCTGCTAAAAGTTAAACCAGCTTCTTTGCACAGACGTAAACAAGCAACAGCAATTCAAGAAAAAAACCCTTAAATCTACTGAGCCCTTTTGCATGCAGTGAAGTTTCAGAGACTGTTTTGTGTTCTCAGGCTTCGTGTTGCATGCTGCTGTGTTGCAGGTGCATTTTGAAGGCAGCACCGTGGCCCAGATTGTGTACAGCGGAGATCAGGCAGACCGGGCGGAGCAGCAGGTGGTCTATACAGCAGAGGGGAACTCCTACACCTCTGTGGAGTCTGCAGAGCACACCCTGGTCTACATTCATCCTGCAGATGGCACCCAGGTAAAAAACGGGGCTCTTTTATTTACATAGAAAGGGGCGTAACGGTACACAAAAAAAAACACAGTTCGGTACATGATGGGGATTTTAAAGTCACGGTTTGCTACGTTTTTAGTAAACTTTATTCACATGTGCATGTAACATTTTTTAAAACTTTTTATTAGCATTAAACAAAGAACCTTTTTTTCTAAATTACTTCCTCTCAATTCCTGTAATTAATTAGATTTAAATTTGTTAAAATCTAACAACTGACTGGAGATTTGATTTTTTTTTTTTAATAAACAAAATAGTACAAGCAGACATAGCCAGAGTAGAAAACAATATAACCGCTTGAAAACAGTCAGTGTTAATGTTTAGAAATGTTAAAATAATTTCAAAGGTTCCCAGCTGTACTTGAATGCAGCATGGGCAGCTGACTGGAAAAATCTCTTCTCATCAACGGGGATTCTGCTGACTTGCATTTTATACAAAATAAGGAGTTTGGTCTGATTGGATTCTACTGGTAGCCATGTTTACATTCAGCTTGACGTGGTTTCAGTCATTCAGTTCAGTGCAGAGCGTGTTATGGACCTTATTCCTTTTGAAAGATGCGTTCACTGACAAAAGTTCTGGTTCAGTCCATCTTTCTTTTTCTACTGTAGCTGCATGAGAAATCATTAATGCTCCCAAATATCAGAGTTCAGTGATAACAGGGAGTCCTTTCTGGTTTTTTTTAAGTTGTGCTGCACGCCGAGTTCTGCACATAAACATTCTGCATGTGTTCGGGTAGAAAACACCTGTGCTCATGCATACCGAACCAGCAGGGCCGTACCGAAAAATATATAACGCATGTGCCATTACACCTCTTCTATATTCTATATTTTTTTATATATATATATATATTTTATATATATGTGTGTGTGTATATAAAATATCCAGAACTGTCTGTCTCACTTATCAAGAAATTGTTTAAATGTTTCCTCAGACTGTGTTTTCTGATCAGCCACAAGTGGCTTACATCCAGCAGGATGGCACAACTCAGCAGGTAGGCCTTGCCTGGCCGCTCCAAGCTTCTGACTCACTGTGAGTTGCATTGTTTTTTACCAACCTGTTTTATAAAAATCTTTTTCTCACCTGCAGGTGACTGTTCTCCTGCCTGGTGGACAGAATGTGAATGCTGCCAATCTGCACGTTCTCAGTAATGTAGCAGATGCTCCACAGGCCATCCTGGAGCCTGTTTCCCAGGTGAGGGATGCATTCATTTGTAAAAATGTTGATCTCTGCCCAAAAAAAAAAGTAATTGCATTCCCTGACAGAGTCTTAACATGTTTCTGTGGACAAGTGACATCGGCTTAGACGTCTGTACTGCAAAAGCCTTTATATATAAAAGTCTTATGAATTATCCATTTGTCTTCATCAGACAATCGTGTTAATATCCACCAAAGACTTCATTAAAACAAATATTTCATATGAGTCAACTATTAACTGTCCCACACAGGAGCAGCTGTCCAGCTCGCTCACAGACATGGCCGACATCGCAGAGCCTCCCAGCAGCCCGCTTGGAGCCACGGACTCCACAGACGACTCAGACGAAGTGGACGACGAAGACTCCGAGATGGACGACTGGGAGCTGCGACACCCTCAGTCGTTCGACCCTCACAGCCTCTGTGAGTGAAGCGCTGCTGTTCTGCAAGACGCTGAACAAAACATATCTAGATCAAGTTTTTTTTCCTTCCTCTGTTTATTTCTGCGGCGTCTCAGGGTGCGAAGAGTGCAACAGCGCCAACCCTTCAGACTGTCCTCTGCACGGTCCCCTGCATCCCATCCCCAACCGGCCCGTGTTATCCAAAGCCAGGGCCAGTCTGCCTCAGATCCTTTACATCGACCGCTTCCTGGGAGGAGTGTTCTCCAAGAGGCGCATCCCCAAGCGCACCCAGTTTGGCCCTGTGGAGGGGCCGCTGGTTTCACAGACTGAGCTGCAGGACCACTACTTTCAATTAAAAGTAAGTAAGTAAGACAAGGCCATGGAGCAGTCATTTCAGCTTCTACTGTGAATAATTGACTTCTGCTGTGAGTTCAATCTAATTCTTCCTGAGAGCTCCCTAAAATGTGACCACCGTATCTACAGCAGGGTCAGAACAGAACAGACTGTAACAATAATGATGGTTTTTGGACTACTGAGTCTGAATTAGAACAGAGGATTCCAGGAAAAGAGCCGTGCACTGAGGTGGAAGTGTCATGGTTTGGGAGGCTTTACTGCTGCTGTATCCCCATCCTGTAGTTTCACAGCTGAACGCGAGGCGCACCATACCATGCCAATTTATTTATAAAGCACTTTCAACACAGCGTTACAACTGACCAAAGTGCTGTACATCGGCAAAGACAGCGAACGCAGCGGGAAAACGAGAATGAGAAGAGCAAACACAGGTTAATAAACAATTGACTGATAGAAACCACCAATAAAAAAGGCACAGAAAACGAAATAAAATACAGCTCAGAAATATGCCATTCAATGAAGCATTTTTCTTTTTTTTTGTCTAAATTATCTTGTTAGTTATTACATAAAAAGAGCTTTTTAAATATTTTTTTCCTAAATTATTTTGGTAATTCAGAAAAGGAGCTTTTTTATTTCATTTTTCCTACATTTTTTCATTAGTTCAGAAAACCAGCTATTTGTTCTATAAAAAAATAAAAATAATTCTTGTTAATTCAGCAAAAAAAGTGCTTCTTTTTTATTCACTAAATTATCTTGTTAATTCAGAAAATGTGGCTAACTTGATGGGGAAAGTAAAATCCAGAGCTTACAGAAAACGTACTATAGGGACAATCAGAAGCAGCTGATCAGCAAGTGCTAGAGGGAGGGGTGATGAGGATGGAGCAGCTCAGCCAGGCCATTCAGAAATGTAAAAACAAAAAGTAAAATCTTACAATAGATCCTAAACTGAATGGGCAGCCAGTTTAGAGATTTTAGGATGTCTGCACTTGATGTCTTCTGTTGCTTTCAATCAAGAACCTCCCCGCCTGGTTATGGATACGTTGAAGGCATGAGAGAGATGCTTTGCAGATCCTATATAAACATGAATTCGAGTAATGTGATAAAGGTGTGGATCCCCGGTTCAAGATGACATTTACCCAGCACAACCTTTAGTTTGGAAATCCGCCTTAGCTGAAAGAAACAAGACGTCACTATGGAGTTGACCTGAGAGTCAAGTCTTCTGGGCCTCGTCCATTTTCACTCCAGGATTAGAAACGGTTGATGTGACATGAGGGGAGAGAGAGTGAAGCTCAAGCGCGCGGCTCTCAGTAGTGTTTGAGGCTCCGAAAAGGCTTTGACCTCGGCTTTTTGAATCGTTAAGATGGAGAAAGTTAGCCGCCAACCAGTCCTTGACGTCACGCAGACAATCAAAATCAGGTTGGAGGGAGTCTCTGGGTTTAAAGGAGAGAGTCGTCAACATAAAAGTGATTGTGGATTAGATCAACTTCCCTATTAGACTGTTTCAAAAAGGGTCTCGGTGAAGGTATTTCTGTCAAAGGATTCATGACTTTCTGCTTCTCTAGGATAAAAGTATGTAAGGAGGCAGAGGCCTATTTCTCCTAGTCACTCTTCAGAATGGGAAAGACAAGTAAACATTGATTTGCTGAATAAGGACCACCACCACACAGTTGGAAGGACGCCAAGGAAAGTAAAAAGAAAATTGGCAAAGGGTCGTCTTAAGGGTCACCAATTTAATTGAAGGTTTTTGTACGTATTTTTACCAGGTGTGTCAATAATTGTGGATGTGCTGCATATTTTGCATGTTGGGAGCAGAGTTCACATCCGGACAGGGTCTCAAAGACTCACAACCTTAAAATCCATCACTGGTAAAACCTGGTTAGCAGACATGTTAGCAGAGGTGGGTAGAGTACCCCCAAAAATTGTACTCAAGTAAGAGTAGCACTTCTTCAGCATGTTTTTGTTAAAGTAAAAGTGTAAAATAGCCACGCAAGAAATTACTCAAGTAAGAGTAAAAAAATATATATATAAAAAAGGCTTCTCAAGTACTGGGTTACTGATCAGAATATCAGATCAGTTCGAGTGGCACAGTTTTTTTTGTTTTGAAAATGATGTAATTAAAGTAATGTGCTAATTCTGGTATTTTAAATATACAATGAGAGAACTAATATGTAAATATCATAAACTCAGCAAAAAAAGAAACGTCCTCTGACTTTCAACTGTTTTTTTTACTTTCAGTAAACTTAATGTGTGTAAATATTTGTATGAACACTAAAAGAGTCAACACCATAAGACATAAACTAAAAATGTTTCACAGACATGTGACTAACAGAAATAGAATAATGTGTCCTTGAATGAAGGGAGGCTCAAAATCAAAAGTACCAGTCAGTAACTGGTGTGGCCACCAGCTGCTTGAAGTACTGCAGTGCATCTCCTCCTCATGGACTGGACCAGATTTGTCAGTTCTTGCTGTGAGATGTTACCCCACTCTTCCACCAAGGCACTTGCAAGTTCCTGGACATTTCTGGGGGGAATGGCTCTAGCCCTCACCCTGCGATCCAACAGGTCCCAGTCGTGCTCAATGGGATTGAGATCCGGGCTCTTCGCTGGCCATGGCAGAACACTGACATTGCTGTCATGCAGAAACTCACGCACAGAACGAGCAGTATTTTCCCTTTTTGACAATTTGTTATGATGCGTAACCATGGCAACAATGTGGTTTACAGCCGGGAGCAGCTGATTAACATCGCAAAAGCTGAAATAATACCTCAACTGAAACCACAAATCCCTGATGAGTTGATAAGGAGGAGACGTGGATGCAGAGCAGGAGCGAAAAGGAGACAGAGAAAGAGGAAGTTCAAGCCATCTCTTCCATCGATCATAATGGGTAACGTAAGATCACTGGCTAACAAGATGGATGAACTCCAAGCCCTTACAAGGACTCAGTCAGAGTACCGTGAATGCAGTGTTATGTGTTTTACGGAGACGTGGCTGCTGGATCATATCCCCGACTCCAACGTCTGTCTGCCAGGCTTCCTGACTGTACGAGCAGACAGAGATCTGAAGACGAGCAGAAAAAGGAAAGGTGGTGGAGTAGCAGTGCTTGTAAATAACAGATGGTGTCATCCAGGACATGTTACTGTGAAGTGTCGTCTCTGCAGCCCAGATCTCGAACTCTTGGCAGTGAGTTTTCGTCCATATTATTTGCCAAGAGAGTTCACCAGTGTAATTTTGGCAGTTGTTTACATTCCACCTTCAGCCGTTGCCGACAATGCATGTGATGTCATCAGTTCCATTGTTGCTAAGCTACAGACACAGCACCCCAATGCATTTGTGGCAATATCTGGTGATTTTAATCATGCCTCGCTCTCTACTACACTTCCAACATTTCAACAATTTGTCAGCTGCTCTACAAGAGAAAATAGGACCTTGGATTTGTTTTATGCAAATGTAAAGGATTCATACACGTCCAAACCAAGACCTCCTCTGGGACAATCAGATCACAATCTTGTTTTTCTCTGTTCAGAATATAAACCACTTGTTCAGAGGCAACCTGTGACAAAAAGAACTGTGAGAAAATGGTCACAGGAAGCTGAAGAAGCCCTGCAGGGTTGTTTTGCAACCACAGACTGGATGACTCTTTGCAAAGCACATGGAGAGGACATCAATGACATGACTGAGTGTGTGACTGACTATATAAACTTCTGTGTGGACAACATCATCCCCACCAGAACAGTGAGATGCTTCCCTAATAACAAACCCTGGATCACCAGTGACCTGAAGGAGCTGCTAAACAAGAAAAAAAGAGCCTTCAGGGAGGGAGACAGGGAATTACTCAGGAGTATACAGAAGCAACTTAAGGTCAAGATCAGAGACAGCAAGGAGGCATACAGGAAGAAGCTGGAGAACAAACTACAGAGGAACAATATCAGAGATGTCTGGTCAGGAATGAGAAAGATCACAGGTTTTAAGGACAGGAAAGATTGGATAGATGGAAGTCTGGACAGAGCCAATGAACTGAACATATTCTTCAACAGGTTCAGTTCTGGAACTACCTCAGCATCCACCTCTCCTGTTCCCAGCCAAACAGACATCCCACTCTCCTCTGATCAACAGCTTTCCTGTTACACCTCGGATGTTTTATCCTTCACCTCAGCCATGGACTCTTCTAATTCCACAAGTTTGACTTCAATCAAGTCAGGAAATGCTGCTACCCCCTTTGCCTCCCCCTCCCACTTGTCTGTATCCAAAAGTCAGGTGAAGAGGCAGCTGGAGAAACTGAACCGGAACAAGGCTGCAGGTCCAGATGGTGTCAGCCCCAGAGTCCTGAAGGCCTGTGCAGAGCAGCTCTGTGGGATTCTGCAGCACCTCTTCAACCTTAGCTTAACTCAGGAGAAGGTTCCAGTGTTGTGGAAGACATCCTGCCTTGTTCCAGTACCCAAAAGAACTCACCCATCAGTCATCAATGACTTTAGACCCGTTGCCCTGACATCCCACATCATGAAGGTCCTGGAGAGACTCCTGTTGGCACCCCTGAGTAAGCAAACAAGAACGTATCAGGACCCACTGCAGTTTGCTTATCGCTGTGGAGTTGGAGTTGAAGATGCCATCATCCACCTACTTCAACCAACCCACTGTCATCTGGACAAAGCAGGCAGCACTGTGAGGATCATGTTCTTTGATTTCTCTAGTGCATTTAACACAATTCAGCCTGATTTGCTTTGTCAGAAACTCCTGAAGACACAGGTGGAGCCCTCAACAATCGCCTGGATCAATGACTACCTGACCAACAGACCACAATTTGTGAGACTGAAGAATTGTGTGTCAAACCAGGTGGTCAGCAGCACAGGAGCACCACAGGGGACCGTACTCTCACCATTCCTTTTTACTCTGTACACCTCAGACTTCCAGTACAAATCAGAGACCTGTCATCTGCAGAAATACTCAGATGACTCTGCAATTGTCGGGTGTATCAGAGATGGACAAGAAGCTGAATACAGAGAGTTGGTGGACCGCTTTGTGACATGGTGTGGAAACAATCGTCTCACCTTGAATGTGAACAAAACAAAGGAGATGATTGTAGATTTCAGAAGAAACAGGGACAAGTCAAACACTGTTTCCATCATGGGAGAAGAAGTGGAGGTGGTTGAGGAGTATAAATACCTCGGAGTTCACCTTGACAACAGACTGGACTGGAGGCGCAACAGTGAAGCTGTCTACAAGAAGGGACAGAGCAGACTGTACTTCTTGAGGAAGCTTAGGTCCTTCAAGGTTTGCAGCAAGATGCTGCAGATCTTCTACAAGTCTGTTGTGGAGAGTGTAATCTCTTCAGCCGTCATCTGTTGGGGTAGCAGCATCAGAGCCAGGGATTTAAAAAGGCTCAACAACCTGATAAAGAAGGCTGGTTCTGTTCTTGGGACAACTGTGGAAAATCTGGAGATGATAATGCAAAGAAGGATTCTTCATAAAATCAAAAAAATTATGGACAACCCTGAGCATCCTCTTCATGAGACAGTCACACAACAACAGAGCATCTTCAGTCGGAGGCTTCTTCAGTTTCGCTGCAATACAGACCGCTACAGGAAATCCTTCCTGCCCACAGCCATCATTATCTACAACAACTCCTTAAAGAATTGATTATATGAGCTATACCAACACTTAATTTCCCTCTGGGATCAATAAAGTATTTTTGAATTGAATTTGAATTTGAATTGTATGGCTGGTGGCATTGTCCTGCTGGAGGATCATGTCCGGATGAGCATGCATAAAGGGTACCACATGAGGGAGGAGGATGTCTTCCCTGTACCGCAAGGCATTGAGATTGCCTGCAATGACAACAAGCTCAGTCCGATGGTGATGTGATATACCGCCCCAGACCATGACGGACCCCCCACCTCCAAATCGGTCCCGTTCCAGGGTACAGGCCTCGGTGTAACGCTAATTCCTTCCACGACAAACAAGAATCCGTCCATCACCCCTGGTGAGACAAAACCGTGACTCATCAGTGAAGAGCACTTTTTGCCACTCCTGTCTGGTCCAGCGAAGGTGGGTTTGTTGCTGGTGATGTCTGGTAAGGACCTGCCTTACAACAGGCCTACAAGCCCTCAGTCCAGCCTCTCTCAGCCTATTGCGGACAGTCTGGGCACTGATGGAGGGATTGTGTGTTCCTGGTGTGACTCAGGCAGTTGTTGTGGCCATCCTGTACCTGTCACGCAGGTGTGATATTCGGATGTACCGATCCTGTGCAGGTGTTGTTACACGTGGTCTTCCACTGCGAGGATGATCAGCTGTCCTTCCTGTCTCCCTGTAGCGCTGTCTTAGGCGTCTCACAGTGCGGACATTAGCCACATCAGCAGTCCTCATGCCTCCCTGCAGCATGCCTAATGCACGTTCACGCAGATGAGCAGGGACCCTGGGCATCTTTCTTTGGGTGTTTTTCACAGTCGGTAGACAAGTCTCTTTAGTGTCCTGCGTTTTTAGAACTGTGACCTTAAATGCCTACTTTCTGTAAGCTGTTAAGGTCTTCACGACCATTCCACAGGTGCATGTTAATTTTTTGATTATGGTTAATTGAACATGCATGGAAAACATTGTTTAAATCCTTTACAATGAAGATCTGTAAAGTTATTTGAATTTTTACAACATTATTGTTGTAATACACAGTCCTGAAAAAGGTTTCTTTTTTTGCTGAGTTTAGTTACAAAATAACAAATTTGAAGGCTCCTTAGGTGTTTTAAAGGAAGGGTAGCATGTAAAATCCACTTTTTAAAGCTTTTCATCACATTCCTTTGCCATTCCCTCCTTAAAAACATGCCTAAAGTGTTTATTAGGTTAATTTATGTATGTTTGAGTAATATCTATAAACTCTCGCGGCCACCATGTTGAGCACTGAACACCAGAGTCCTCCTAGGAACGCCCTAACCTCCCAGCAACGCCCCTAAATTTAGATTACCGCCCACGTCTCTCCACAGCCCTCCCTCCCCCGCTCCCAGAGCACTAAAGCAGTCGTCAGCAGCAATCAGGTAGCACCTGTGGAAAGTAGTAGCTCTTGAGCGAGCCGCTGAACGCGCTCTGGTTCATCCAATATTTCACTTTCAGGGTCAGAGACGGGATCAAATGCATATGCTTGTACCATGTCCTGCGTGGCCATAGTAAACCCAAAGATATGCCTGTCTTCCAAATGTCAGGCGCACCGATGCTACAGTACTGTAATGCTTCATCTCCATGCGACTGGAGAATGTTTTGATGACGTTGACGGCAGCGTGTTGAAGGGGGCGTGTCCGAGACTCTTAAAGGGACATGCAGCTAATTTCAAGGTGTTCAGTGCGGACATTCTGTGAGTGCAACATTTCAAAAAGGTAGTATAAATCATTTATTGAACTTAGAGATCTTTTTCAGGTAAAATTATTGATGTACTGGACCTCAGAATTGCTCTTCCTGCATAAGAAGAACGTGCCACCCCTCCTTTAAGTATTCAATTTAACATGTTTCGCCAAAACATGAAGGGTCGGAGCTTACTCTTGCATTCCCTATCAACCCTTCTGACAAACACCTTAAATGGTATTCAGCAATCACTGTTTATCTTTTCCAGCACGTCCTCTTCAGTCTTCTTGTTCAGCTCCTGGAGAACCGGTCCATAAAGCCTGAAGCAGTCCCACGAGGCCAGAACGTCCAGTAGATGCCTCGCTGCTGTGGCGTCTGTCACCAAAGTGATCTGACACATCTTTTATCAGGAACATTATGCCGGAACAATAAGCTCGTTTTCTCTAACTTGACCTCCCTGCCCTAGATGGATTCACTAAGACACGGAATAAGTAATCAAATCCTAATTACATAGGAATATTCCTGTAAGAAAGCAGAATAAAAACCTTTTTTTAACATAAAACTAATTCAACAGGTAGTGTTTCTGTGTTAGAACAGAGTAAAGTGCTTCCAGTGACAATATATAGTGTTTACTGTATAATTAAACGTTTCTCCAAATGGCTCGGCAGAGAACATTTAGAACAAAGCTTGTATACAAACAAGAGGTCTCACTTTAACACACACTGTAGGTTTGTGTCTGAAATTTTAGTCAAGTAAGAGTAGCGATACTTTATTATAATGTTACTCAAGTAAAGGTAAAAAGTATGTTGCAGTACATTTTGTCCACGAAACTTCTCATGTAAATGTAACTATTTACTATTTCCTACCCACCTCTGTTAGGGACCAGAGTGAGGGAGTGTCCCAGAGCGAGGTAAAAGCATGCAGGTGTAGCCAGAGAGGGAGATCTCTGAGCTGTTCAAATGCATCCCATCATGTCTGGATGATTTGTCTGTTTCCTCGTCAGCTGTGCACGCTGGATGCGGAGAAGGACGGAGAGAAGCCGAGCGACGTGTGGTTGGACCTCTCCGACGAGGACAGCTGCAACTGGATGATGTTTGTGAGGCCGGCGCAGAACCACCTGGAGCAGAACCTGGTGGCCTATCAGTACGGCTCCGATATCTTTTACGCAACCATCAAACACGTCCAGCCCAAGCAGGAGCTGAAGGTCGGTGACCGCCGAATGGAAACGCGACAAAAAAAAAAGAAGAAGAAGAAGGGAGAAGTCACGCTGGTCTGTGGTTTTTACTCGGCAGGTGTGGTATGCAGCCTCGTATGCGGACTTTGTGAATCAGAAGATCCACGATGTTACGGACGAAGAGAGGAAAGGTGAGGTTTGCTTCACGCCGTTTCAATCCGGCTCATTCCGCAGCATCTTCCCATCCTGATGCACGCCTCGCCTCGCCCCCCCCACCCCTTCTTGTCCAGCTCTCCAGGAGCAGGAGTGGAACTGGCCGTGCTACGAGTGCAACCGCCGCTTCGTGAGCTCGGAGCAGCTGCAGCAACATCTCAACATGCACGACGACAAGTTAGGCTCTGTTTCAAGGTTAAAACTTATTTTTTGCTTTTCATCTTGGTTTTTTTTTTTTTTATGTCACCCCGACTTATCTCTGTGACCGTCTACTGTCAGATCCAGGGGCCGTGGCAGAGGAAGAGGCAGGAAGAGGTTCGGGACAGGGAGACGACCGGGACGCCCTCCGAAATTTATACGCCTGGATCCACCTGTAGACACCAATGGGGACAAGACAACAGTAAGGGAACTTTGTTGTGGTTTTATTGTAGAAAAAAAAGGAAGAAACAAGAAGTTTAAAGTAATATTTTAAACAGGTTTCTTTTAACCGGACGTAATATTAACATTTAGGAGCTTCCCAGCCAGAGTCCTGACTTAAATCTGACAGAGAATCTGTGGAGGGGGGAAAAGATTTGGGTGGTGGCAAAGAGGCCTGCTAACCTTAAAGACCTGGAGTTCATCAAGATAAATCACCATAGCCGTTTGCAGACAGAAGTTCTGGAATATTTGCGTACGATTCCATCCGGTCTTTAACCAGAGTTGGGTTTTCAAATACATCACTTTTTTCCGGAACATTGCCTTTCGGCTGCTTTCACACAGCAAGAAATGTACCAGAGGATTCTGATGAATGTCTTGGTGGCGGGCAGTGCGGGGTTGTATGTGGATATGACGTAAACTTAGTGCGGCGGGCGTACGTCATTTCCCCAAACAAATGGATTATTGCAAAGATGGCCGACAAAACAGCAGATCTACTCGCTGTGCTCGTTTTTGTGATGTGTGCAATTTTGCGCACATGGAAACGCTTAAAGAGGCTATATGCAACTTTTTCCCCAAAATAAACGTAACAATAGCCTTTTTATTTGACCATTTATGACTCAAACATCTCCTGATGAGCATACTGACACCTTGTCAGCTCACAGTGGGTGCACCTATAAGCCTGTATCCATTTTTTTCTATTTTCTGTCGGGTCCGATTTTCCCGCGCTGTCTGCGGATGTGACGTCAAGCTCGTTCATGTTAAATGTTTCAGATCACTCTGCTACCACCGCTAGTCAGCACTCGCAAGCAGTGCAATGAATTGTGCGAATACACAGAAGAGGACAACTCTGACACCAGCATTAACTCCACATAAGACTAAGAAAGTTAAACCCCTGACAAGTGCCCGAAAAAGATCGAAGTTTGAGAGCGACCGGCGCACGAGCGCGCGCTGCGAGAGCGAGCAGAAAGGAAGAGCAGTTCCGTTTTTTGGCCACATGGGGTCAGTCGCGAGTTTAAATTTCTGAAAATTGCATATAGCCCCTTTAAGAGACATCGAAGAAGAAGCTGAAAGGAAAATAGTGACATTTATACGTCATCAATGTGTGCGCTCACAGCGTTCCCTGCCCCCCTCCCCTTTTCCCCACCGCCCCACACCCCTCCAGTTTATCCAGAACATTACCTGATGATCTGAATGCAAACCCCATACTGCGAAAAGTCCGCTCTTGTTATTAAGTCTTCATCCGTAAAATTACAGGTAAAGGGTATCCGGACAAAATCCGGAAGAATGCTTTCAGACACAAAAGCAAAACAGACAAAGTCTGGAAAATTGCTGTTTATCATGGCCTGTTTGAAAGGGGCTAACAATACCAGAGGAAACATGCATAAAGCTGCTTACCAATGACGCCAATAAAAATATTTCCATCGATTATTGAGAAGAGTACAAATACGTTTTAACACAGGATTTGTTTTCTTAAAATGTAAATACAAACAGATAAATTATATTTTTCCAAATTAATACGTCTTTTAGATTGTTTTATTCTATTTTAGAAAGAGGTCTGTCTTTTTTTTCCTAACAGACACCAGGTTCTTGGTTGGATGAAAGTAACTTTATATCCAAAATTTGACAGGGCTGCATGTTATTTCAGACAAGGCTGGACCTCATCACCGGGTCGGGGACGAGGTCAAGTGGAGGAGTTGAAGTATCTCAGGTTGCTGTCCACGACTGAGGGAAAAAAAAATGCGAATTTAGCTCCTGATTCACTGGTCGATCTACATTCCTACCCTTATCTATGATCAAGAGCTCTGAGTAGAACTCTGAAAGAACAAGATCACGGATACAAGCGGCTAAAATGAGTGTCTGGGCTCTCTTAGAGACAGGATGAGAAGCTCTGTCATCAATGAGGGGGCTCAGAGTTGAGCCGCTGCTCCTCCACATCGAGAGGAGTCAGTTGAAGTGGCTCGGGCATCTGGTCAGGACGCATCCTGGAGGTATTCCAGGTACGTCCCACTGGGAGGAGACCCAGAGGAAGACCCAGAACCCACGCTGGAGAGACAATGTTTCTCGCAGAGATCATCCGACATTTTTGTCGTCCGTCATTTCGACTGACCCATCAAAAAAAATTCCGGCCATAATCTATTTTTACCCGAAATTTTTTAAGTTATAGCTAAATAATATTAAATCCGAACAAGCTGAACAGAGAGCTGCATATAAAAACTGAAATTAAATGTTTGAACTTAAAATACAAACCGTTCACCTGCTGTGGCCTGAACGCGCAGTCTCACATTTGCCTCCTGCTCCTCATAGAACGTCACCATTTGTGTGTGATCAAATATTTCAAGTGGGATTGCTGCCGAGGTTGTCGTCATGAGGTTTCTAATTTTTTGCCTTTGGCAGATGACTTCTCACGGGGGTTTAGATGTTGTTCTGGAACATTTTTCCAAATGAATTGATCAGAAGTCCAAAAGACCCTCTAAATGAGGTGTTGCCTGACCTGCAAGCCATCACTTCAGCGGGAGGAAACACCCGAGCATGCACTGGGGGTTGGCACGACAGCTGGCTCTTGGGAGTGACTCTTTAACGCGCTGTCAGCTCCCAGTTAGCGCGATGCATTGGGTACGGTATCCAGGTCTGAGGTGATGTTCAGATCCTCTCATGGGAATCTTTTTATTTTTTTTCGATCGATTTCACTTAGTTACCTGTACTCCCTGTTTAAAGTTGCACCAAGCGGTCAGAGGTGTGAACACTAATCTGTCCAAATGACAGACAGCATTTAGATTCTTCCAACACCGTGTAAAAACAAACAAACAAAACAAAAAGGTTGGATATGGAAAATATTCTGTAAACACAACCCCTGGTTTCTTGGTTGGCCCGGGAACACCGTGGTATTCCTCTGGAGGAGCTGGTCCAAGTGACTGGAAAGAGGGCAGTCTGGGCCTCTCTGCTTGCATATTAACAAACCCATATTTTTATTTATCCAATTGAGAAGAAAATATCTACTCATTTTATGTTGTGTTTTAAGCCTCCTCAAAAAAGAACAATGAATTATTACTGTTATTATAAACTCCAAAAATAAATGACACATTAAAAATGAATAATATGCGCACTTTATTTGCAACAGTGGAAAGAGTAACTATTCCTCCTGTGACAGTAGCGCCTGAACTAAATTCCAACAGGGCCTGCAATGAATTTGCCGTCTTTTTCACTGAAAACATTCTGACAATTAGACAGTCTGTACATTGGTACCAAACCCATTACCAATGTCATTCCCACTTAACACCAGTGTAGAGAAAATGTCTGAATTCCTAAAAAAAAGCAAAATAGCATTGATGAAATCATAACCCAGTTAAGCTCCTCCTCTTGCTGTCTTGATATCCTACCCACAGCTTTTCTTAAAAGTACTTTTGGACGTCAGTGCAGCATTTGACACGGTTGATCATGATGTACTCTTGGAATGACTGGAGAGCTGGTTCGGACTCTCTGGTACAGTACTTGGCTGGTTACCTTAAGAACAGGGACTTCTTTGAGTCAATAGGCAATTTTTCATCAGAACAGACAGAAACCACATGTGGGGTCCCACAGGGCTCCATCTTAGGCCCCCTCTTAATTAATATCTACATGCTCCCACTAGGCCAGATTATAACAACCAATAAGATTAGTTACCATAACTATGCAGATGATACTCAGCTACTATATATGTGTAGGGTAAATGTTTTACTTTGTATAGCACTTTGAAATGCATTTCATTGTATGAAAAGTGCTTAATAAATAAAGTTGATTGATTGATTGAAGGTCACCAGGTGACTTTGAACCCGTTCAAACCCTAAGTAAATGCATCGAGCAAATCAATGGATGGATGTGTCATAACTTTCTCCAGCTGAACAGAAATATAACTGAAGTAATTATTTTAGGACCTAAAGAGGAACGATCAAGAGTCAGCACACAGCTTCAGTTAATACAGCTAGAAACTACTGATCAGGCCAGAAATCTAGGCGTAGTGATGGACTCAGATCTGAACCTCCAGGCTCACATAAAAGCAATACCAAGGTCAGCCTTCTATCACCTGAAGAACATCTCTAGGATTAAAGGACCGATGTAAAAATGGGACCTCGAAAAATTCATCCATGCGTTTATCTTTAGTCTGATTGATTGACTTTTTAGGCAGACCGGTGAAGACACTGTCGCAGTAATCAGACAGCTGCAGCTGATTCAGAATGCTGTCCTCACTGGAAACAGGAAAGTAGAGCACATCACCCCAGTTCTAAAGTCCTTACACTGGCTCCCTGTAGCTCATGTTTATAAATCATTGAACGGCTTAGCAATAAAGTATGTGGAAGATTTGTTGTCACTATTCCAACCCCCCCAAACCACTCAGGTCTTCCAACTCCTGTCTACTAATCATCCCTGGAATCAGATCCAAACATGGAGAAGCAGCTTTCAATTTTTATGCCCCTCTAATCTGGGACAACCTTCCAGACCACTATAAAGCTGCTGAAACACTGAGTTCCTCTAAATCAAAGCTAAAAACTGATCTGTTTAGAGCTGCCTTTGAGTAAGCGACTAATAATAGCTGGAATGTGATATGTTTAACTGTGTCATATGTTTTGTGTCTCTAATGTTGTATTTTATGCTTTTACTGTTGTTCTCCTCTAATCACCCAGAAGCACCTTGAATCGCCTTGTTGTTGAAAGTGTGCCATACAAATTGTTGTTTTCCCTTGCCACCAACAATAATAATATATATTGAAGAAAGCATATTTCTTTTATTTCTATTTAGATAAACACAGAAAAAAAACATTGTGATGATAAAAACTCAAACTATTTTAATCAGGAACTGCTGGAATTGACGGAGAAGCCGTTGGAGGAACGTGATGAAGGAGCACAGAACGGATTGAAGGAGGTGGACCTGGAGCCCGAGGCGGACGCTGTGACCGAGGAGGACGAGGGTCCGCTGGAACCCCCAGCTGAGGAACCACTCCTGCAGTCCGAAACGCCATCCGCTAGCGCAGTTCCGCTAAAGGAGGACCCGGTGCAGAGCAGCCAGCCAGAATCTCATCTCACATCCCAGGAGATGCACCGTGCCAAGAAAATCCGGGTGAGACGGCAGACTCTGTTTCTCCTAAAGTGTCACGGTTTTTGAGGCTGTTTCATGCTTTACAAAGGTGTGTCTCTTCTCCCTCACCGTGTGCTTCCCTGGCAGACGGATGAGCAGGTAGGTGAAACCGGGAAGATGAAGAGACAGAACACAGATCTTCCCATACTCCTTATTTTTTTGTTGTTTTTTAAGCCAAAAAACCCCCAAAACAAACCACGCTGCCGGTTTGTTTAAGCTCATCTCCTTCTGCTCTTTGCACCCCAGAACGCCGCTCTGCAGCACCTTTTCATCAGGAAGAGCTTCCGTCCTTTCAAATGCACGCTGTGCGGCAAGGCCTTCCGGGACAAAGACAAGCTGGACCTGCACCTGAGGGTCCACGGCCGCGACGCCTACGCCTTCTCCTGCCACTTCTGCAGCAAGAGCTTCGTGAGCGATTCGGCGCTGGAGGACCACCTGCTGGTGCACACGGAGGGCCGCTCCTACTCGTGCCTCTTGTGTCCGGAGACGTTCGAAAGGCTGGAGCTGCTGAAAGACCATGTGGAGGTGCATTCTGTGGACGGCTGCTTCACCTGTCCGTCCTGCAAGAAGACCTTCACCGACTTCATCCAGGTCGGTAGTAGTAGCAGGGCTTTGGAACTTGGCGAGTGGTTCTTGTATGCTTTTTTTGGGGGGGGTGTTTAAGGGTAGCCTCGTTTGGTTGTGCGAATGCAACCCATCTTACTCTGATCCGCACCGAACAAGCGAACGGACACCCAGCCGAAGAGGCGGTCTTGTGCGGAGCAAATCAGGTGTGTAACTAACCCAACCTTTTTAGTCTCGGCGGGCACCCGTCTTTGTGAGGCATTATGAGAAGTAATTGTTTTTTATTTATTTATTGTATTTTTTTGAATATGCATTTGCTGCCTTAAAACGTGAATGTCCCCACTGTGACATTCAAAACTATGGCTGTGGAACGCCACTTCGATAGTTTTGAAATCGGGGGAACATTTCTACAATTGAAGTGAACCGAATATGACAAAACTCTCTGAACAAGGGGCTTTTCTGTTTGCTTCGGTGGGAGGAAATCCCTCTGGATTCGCTCTTTTTGCATCAGTAGTTAAACTGCAGCGATCCGTCATCGCCAGTCTGTGTTGTGCCACCTGTGCAGCCACAGATGAGGTCCATGCCTCGGTAACTCCTCAACGCGCTGTCAGCTTGCAGATAGCGAGATGCATTGAGTAGGCTACGATGTCCAGGTCTGAGATGATAGGAATCTCGTCTGATTGATTTAGTTACCTGTACTGCGTGCGTAACGTTGAAACGGCCTGCGCATTTGCACAAAGTGGTCAGGGGTTTGAATACTAATCTGTCAAAATGGCCGACATCTTTCAGGGTTTTATGCTGACCGATTTTCATCCCGCTTACTCATTTAACTCTCCAATGGCTGAAAGACTTTAGCACACGTGTCTTTTTGTTGAGAAACTCTGGTCTTGTTGCATTTACTCGCAGTGTGAATAGAAACCGCAGCAAAAAAGAATAGAAAAGAAAAATTTGGTCCAAAGCAAGTGAACTAACGGACCTTCCTGGTTTGAATACACCCCAAGTTTTCCTCTGCAGGGAAGAGCTCTGAAAGCAGATCTGTCCACAGATCTGTTGGTATGCAAACGGATGTAAATCAGCTGCCCTCCTTCTTAGATCCAGACTGAGTTCCTTATTTGTTCCCATTTGTCTGAGTTTTGGATCATGTCCTCCTCCTTAGATGAAGAAGCATATCCGCTGCTTCCATTCGGAGAAGATCTTCCAGTGCCCGGACTGCGAAAAGGCCTTCTGCCGACCGGACAAGCTACGGCTCCACATGCTGCGGCACTCTGACCGCAAGGACTTCCTGTGCTCAACGTGCGGCAAACAGTTCAAGGTGAAGGAAAGCGCAGCAGTGTACAGTCGGCTTTGCTATTGCAAAAAAAAACCCCTAACCTCTTCAGTTGATGCTTCTTTCTCAGAGGAAAGATAAGCTGCGCGAGCATATGCAGCGCATGCACAATCCAGACAGAGAGGCCAGGAAGTCCGACCGGACCCACCGCTCCAAAACCCACAAAACCAAGGTCCCCTCCACCGACCTCGAAAGCTTCGTGTTCAAATGCAGACTGTGCATGATGGGATTCCGTCGCCGAGGAATGCTGGTGAGACGCCGCTCTCGGAGCCAGGCGAGCTGGAAGTCAGCAGCGACGGAAGCTCTAAATTTTTCTGTGTGCAGGTTAATCATCTGTCCAAACGGCATCCGGAGATGCGGATCGACGACGTGCCGGAGTTAACGCTGCCGATCATCAAACCCAACAGGGATTACTTCTGCCAGTATTGTGACAAGGTTTGTTTTATCTGACTTCAATCTGCGGAGAGTTTGGAAACTTTGGAAACAAAGTAAGAGCAGCGTTTCCTCAAATTTGAGTAAAGCACAAAATCCCGTTAATGCATTTTTAACACTACACATTATTTTCCACGTCAAAACATTAAGAAAAATGTAGCAATATCCTAATTACTATACAGAAACTAAGGGAAAAATGATTTTGTGCTGGTGAAAAAAATAGCAGTATTTTATTTATTCAAACTGGAAAAAAGTTCATATTTAGCATTCCTGTGAATCAAACTAACATTTAGTTGTATAACCATTGTTTTCTGAGAACTGCTTCACGCCTGTGCTGCTGCAAGGAGTCGACCAACTTCTGGCACCTGGAAACGGGTTTTCCTGCCCAGGATGATTTGACAACCTTCCACAGCTCCTCTGCATTTCTTGTTTTGCCTCAGAAACAGCATTCTGTGATGTCACCCCACTAGTTTTCTATTCTACAGGGTTAAGGTTGGTCTGGAACCAAGATGGTGCTCGCTTACTGGTGCTTTGTCTTGTTGAAGCACCCATTCAAAGGGCATTTACTCTTCAGCATAAGGCAGCATGACTTCGGCAAATATTTTAATATAAGCAAATTGATTCATGATCCCTGGTCTCGGAAAAAACAGTCCAGACGTCTTTTAATTGTCACCGTCTTTGATCTCCCTGGAGATGATCATCGGTCGAGTCTTTGCCATTCTGGCTGCCGTACGATCCATACAAGCGGTAGCTTTCCGTTTTTCTTCCACGTCTTTCTGGTTTCGCTTTCCATTTTAGAAGCATTAGAGATACATTTTAGCTGAGCAGTCCATTTTCTGTACTTCTTTATATGTTTTTCTCTCTCCAATCAACTTTTTAGTTAAAGCACTGTTCTTCTGAACAATGTCTGGCACGGCCCATCTTTCTCAGGTTTTCAGAGAGAATTGCTTCTGCAACATGTGCTGTCTTCACCCTTAAATAGAGGCCACCTGAATAACACCTACTCCAGTCAGTTTCTTCACTGACTGGACTCCCCAGAGCTAATATTTTGAACAAGCCCCCTTCAACCAATTATTCAACTACACATTCTCAGGCGCGTGTTGTCTGTTGGTTTCTCTTACTCGACTATACCTACTGGTAAATTATTCGCCATGTAATAATGTAATTTCTACCAAAAACAGCGATTGATCTGGTTGGTCATGTTGGACTGCTGCTGTTTTGAACACAACTGTGCATCAACAAGTTTATTGAACGAATGATGTCTCCACAGGTGTACAAGAGTGCCAGTAAAAGGAAAGCTCACATATTGAAGAACCATCCGGGGGCAGAATTGCCTCCCAGCATCCGGAAACTGCGTCCGGCTGCTCCCGGTGAGCCAGACCCAATGCTGAGCACTCACACCCAGCTGACTGGAACCATCGCAACCGCGCCGGTCTGCTGCCCGCACTGTGCCAAACAATACAGCAGCAAGGTTAGCGGGGGCTTGATCGGGGCTGGTTATTTCCTCACAGATTCGCAGTAATCCCTAACGAGGACGAGCTTGTTTTTCCAGACTAAGATGGTACAGCACATCAGGAAGAAGCATCCGGAGTTCGGCCAGCTGGCCAACACCATCCAGACCCCCCTGACCACGGCTGTCATCAGCAGTGCCCCTGCAGTCATCAGTGCCGATGGTGCGACTGCGGAGGCCGTCGTGGTGAGAAAGATAAACCGAGCATAGTTTATTTGCAAATCTACTTAAAGAGGGTTTTTATTTCCAGCTCCAGATGAGGGGAGAGCATTTCACAAGTTGTTCTCGTAACAAAAAAAAAACAAAAATCTGAGTTCTATGAATCCAGAACTGAATAAGCATTGTGCATGTGGTTAAAAAAAAGCTTAGGAATAAAACCCACTTCAGAAGTATGAAATTCTCCAACTGACCTCTGAATACAGAAAAGGGAGCTGAGGTAGCACTGAATGAATCCACCTCCAGCAAACCGAGGAGAAAAAGTAGAATAAAGATGGGCATGTGTTTACATTGGGTTTATATAAACACAAAAGGACTGATGGAGGAATACGACGCACGTGTAATAATACCTAATGAGGGGTCAGATGTGAGGGGGAAGCATCAGAAAACAAATGGAAACAATCCAGAGAACTAACTCCAAAAATGTACCAAGAAAGTTTCTCACAGACCCCACAACCATCCCATCTATAAACCACGACCAGGCTGTCAATAGTACATACTTATCATCACTTTCTACCCCTTTTAAAAGTAGAAATAAAAACATTTACTACGCACGTACAGCAGATATTTGTTTAGTGGTCAAAGCTTCAAACAGAACCTGCAAAATCTGGATGGATGGATGAAGAGAGAGATTAACAGATGGATAGGTGAATGCACAGATAGAATGATGGGTGGATGCGTTAATGGATGCACAGATTAACATAAGTATGGATGATTGATAGATGGATGCTTCACTGGTGCTTTAGTGGTTGGATGGATGCGTTAATGAATGCACAGATCAACATAAGTATGGATGAAGGCTGGATGGATAGACAGATGCCTGGATTGATTGGTAGTTGGATGGATGCATAGATGGTGGGTTGGTGTTACGACCCTGCTTAGCTAGAGGAGGGCAAGTAACATAAACCCTGGAGTCTGGTGAGAAAATGGACGTGAAAATGAAAGTTTAATACAGAAAGAGCAACAAAATGAACATGCAGGAGAGAAATTGTAGCAAAAATGAACAGACAATTGACAAAAGCACCAAGAGTCTCGAAACAAAACATGAGCCCCAAAACACAGGCTACGACGGGAAGCCTTAAATAAAACACGGGCGAAACAAAGAACAAACTTAAAGTGCCGTCTCTCTAACTTAATGGCAGAAGGCTTTATCTGAAATAAGCTACTCAAAGATAACAGACAAAAACCAACACAAGCACAGCACTAAACAAAAGTTCCAATGAACTACACGGCATGGTAAAAAGCTGCTCCCCGCGTGCAGGTGAGTCTGCTGGTCCTTTCAGTGGTCAGGGAGCCAATCAGCAGCTTTGTCCGGGTCCTGATTGAGGAGGAGTGAGGAACGACAGAATCTGCAGGAGGCCATCCTTTGGATGAAAGGACGTGGATGAAGGAGGGCCTTTACATGCAGATAGAGGAAAGAAAACAAAATCTGATGAAACAAGATCTTTAAATAAAGATGGCTATGACCAAAAAAACAAAACAAAAAAATAAACAAGACCCCCTTGTTAAACAGGTGGCTGTAACAGTTGGATTAATGAATGGACAGATTAACAAAAGTATGGATGATGGATGGATAGACGGATGCCTGGATTGATCGATGGATAGATGCATCGATGACTACGCAGATGGACGGATGGATGGATAGATGAACGGACTGAAGAATCGATGGGTGAACAGATTAATGTATGCATTGATAAGATAAGATAAGAGATACTTTAATAATCCCCGTGGGGAAATTAAGTTTCAGTACAACCAATCCAAGATCATACAAACACTAAGACAATACAGGGTTTGGATACCCAAATGACTGATGGATGCTTTAGACAATAGGATAGAAAATACTAATATTTGTCTGCAGTTCCAGACCTGTGAATAACTTTTTTCCCCCTTTTTTTTTTTTTTCTTTTCCCGACTTTATTGGAACTCCTTTTTTTTTTTTTTGCATAGAGATTTTTTACTCAAGCAGCTACTTTCTCTCCATCAGGGAAACAATCCTATTGACTCACACTTGACCTCTCAACAACAGTAGCTTGTGCTTTCTGTGTCTGTCTCCACTGAGCTGCAGGCTGCTCTGTGGAGACAGAAGGAAGAAAAAAAACCCTCGTAGAGCAGATTCCTGGTGATCTGATGAAAATATGAGATACTGATGCGATGTAGAGAGCAAAACTAAAGTGGCTCAACATGTTTAACTGTTCCGATGGCAAAATACGAGGCAAAATAACTGATTAAACCACCAACGGAGCATGTAAAGCTATGAGCTGCTTTTGTGTTCAACAGCTACCACAGTCATTAGCTGGTGATGCGGCGGATGTGTTACCGCATTTCTTGTTGCCACAGACCACCGACCTGCTGACCCAGGCCATGACGGAGCTTTCCCAGACGCTGACCACGGACTACCGGACCACACAGGGAGACTACCAGAGAATCCAGTACATCCCGGTGTCCCAGGCGGGGGGCAGCCTGTCGCAGCCGCAGCACATTCAGCTACAGGTGGTCCAGGTAGCTCCGGTAAGATTTTAAAAAATGTAGTGTCACGGCAGCGTTTGCAACAAGGCGATGATGAAGAACTGTGCTCTCTGCAGGCCTCCTCCCCTCACTCCCAGGCCCAGACGGTCGACGTGAGCCAGCTGCATGACCCCCACGGCTACAGCCAGCACTCCATCCAGGTCCAACACATCCAGGTCTCCGAGTCCTCTGGCACCGCACAAGCTGCCACACAGGTAAACTATTGTAACGCACCTTATTCTGTTACGCGATTATGCATTTCTGTTGCCCGCCGGTAATACTAAACTTGATTTCAGGGAAGCAGTCAGCCTCTGAGCCCTTCCTCGCAGCAGCCCAGTCAGGAGCTGAGCCCGGCCCAGCTGACCCCTGTCACTTTAGCTCAGAGTCACACCCTCCAGACCAGCAGCACTCAGCAGCAGCAGCAGGGGGCGGTGCAGCACGCTTACATCCCTGGAAACTGGAACTACAGAGGCTACCGTGAGTCACTTTACATACCTTTTTTTTTGGCTCCATGTGAGGATAAAATGTCAACTCTTTACTGTTCCAGCATCTGAGATCCAGATGATGACGCTACCTCATGCACAGTATGTGATCACTGAGCCCAGCACGCCTGCGTCTGGAGTCAACGGCAACCAGGTGAAGACGGTGAGTGAAAATGCTAACGTGGGATTGTTGTTTCGACACACTTCTGCAATCACCAGATTTATTTCCATCCAGTGTTGCATTCATTTTATGGCCAAGATCTTGTATTCCTGATGGAAGTGTGAAAAGGCCCCTCTCCAGCACATGCCAAAGTTTCTCAGTGGGGTTCGGCTCCGGACTCAGTGGCGGCCGATCCACATATGAAGATGTCTCCCGCTCCCTGAACCACTCTTGCACAATCTGAGCTCGATTAAATCCATGGAATAAACTTCTCATTACGTATATTCAGGAAGCCAGCTGACCTCTTTCTTTGGATCATGGTGTTGCTGGATCTGGACCCGAGCAAGCCCAGATCATAGCACCACCCCAAAGACTGCTCTACAGTCGGCACCAGGCATGAATGGAGCATCTCTTCTTACACATCCCTCTGGAAGAGAGTAAAGCTGGAGTCATCAGAGCACATGACCTTCTTTCTGTCTAAACTTTATGCTCCCATGCTTCCTTCCAACCACATTTCTACCGCTTTCCTTTCAGTTTTAATAATTCGTTGAGCAGTCCTTAACTCAGTAATTTTCAGAAATCTCCTCAGATGTTTTCTCTGCTTGGTGCTCATGATTTGAGGCTTCTTAAACAGGAAAACGTCTTTTTCACCACTACGGGATCTGTAGAGATGGTTGTTTAAGAAATGAGAAGCTACTTGTTGCGTTAGAGGTGTAAGTGTAAATGTATTTGTATTCGGATTTTTCGGTACGGCCCTGTCTGTTCGGTGCGAACGTGTACCGAACGAATACAGCTGTTTTCTACCTGAACTCATGCAAAATGTTTTTGTTGAAATTTAAAGTGCAGTGAAGCGTTTCGTAGTGACACCAAAACAGAAAGGACTCCCAGCTATCACTAAGCTCTGCTTTTTGGGAACATTAATGGTTTCTCATGAAGCTACAGTAGAAAAAGAAAGATGGACCGAGCCAGAACTTTGTCAGCGAACGCATCTTTCAACAGCAATAAGGTACATAACACGCTCTGCACTGAACTGAATGACTCACCTGAAACAATGTGAAGCTGAATGTAAACATCACTGATACTAGAGAAAAACCGGCTGATGACTACCAGTAGCATCCAATCAGCACAAACTCCTTATTTAGTAAAAGCAAGTTGGCGGAATCCCTGTTGATGCTGCTCATGCTGCATTCAAGTACAGCTGGGAGACTAGGCTATCAAAATATCAGAACGACTCCAAAGGGATGTTTTATTCTCAAATATGGGTAAATTATTATTTATACATTCCTAAACATTAACACTGACTATTTTCGAGTGGTTATATTGTTTTCTACTCTTGCTATGTCTGCTTGTACTATTTTATTTATCTTAAAAAAAAAATCTAATCAAATCTCCAGTCAGTTCTATACTTTCAACTTTTTAAGTTGTAGAACATAATAAAATCAAATTAATTTCAGGATTTCAAAGGAATGAATTTAGGAAAAAAAGTTTTTTTTTTTTTTTTTATGCTAATCAAAGTAAAAAAGAAAATAGGAATATGCATATTTGTATAAATTTTTCTTGAGTTTTCGGTTGGGGTCAAATAATTTGTAACATGCAATAATTGTCCAATAAATGGCTCGTACCTATTTGCTTACTGCATGCGTGATTATCTTGCAGCTGGCAACAAGTTATTTAACCCCAACTGATGCAACATAGGGGTGGAATGGTAAAAATCAAGAAAGATTAATACAAATGTGCCTATAACTTTTTGTTTTGTTTTACTTTGATCACCATTAAACAAAGAACCTTTTTTCCTAAATTCATTCCTTTCAATTCCTGAAATTAATTGGATTTCCACTCATTTTCAGGTTAATAAAAAAATACATCGCAGCTTCACAATTTTTATGTTGTTTTATGTTATTATATACTGCAAAATATATTGCAAATACACAACTTGCCCAAAGAAAACCTGCCACCAGGTTGTGTATTTGTATATAAAAATATATAAAAATTGTGGAGCTGCAATGTGTTTATTAACCTAAAAATTAGTGGATTTATCCATATGCACCCAAGAACAGTGAGTGACACCGAAAACGTTTCTCTCCTCCCCCCTCCATCCAGACGCACTTTGTTATCTCTGAGGGTCAGAGTGAGCTGGAGACGAAGCAAACGGCTCCTGAGAGCACAACCCAGGCCCAGAGCGACCACCTGGAGCAACAGCCCGCGAGCCAGCAGGCCACCACTCAGTACATCATCACCACCACCACCACGACCGACGGTGGAAACACGAAGCCGTGAACCGCGTGAGTCGTCCTCTGGAAGTTTGCACTCCTGTAAAATGAAGAACTGCGCCGTGGATCCATGCGGGGTGTGGATTTGTGTACGTGTAGAGATGAAACGCTCCCAGCACAGTTTTATGTGTCTGAACGTCGACGAGCTGCAGCCAGAACTTTGTCGGGAAATTGAGATGAAGCATATTGAGTTTCGATTTAGGAAAGAGTACACTACTTTTAACACCATGCACTGGAAGATAAAACTGATCAAATGTACTTTTGTTTTGTAATTTAAAAAAACCCTCTTACGTTAAAGGGAGGCCTCTGTTCTAATCCGGGTTTGATATGTTACAAAAAATATTAGGATTTTATTTGTAAATGACCAGAAAACTCCAGTAAAAAAAAAGTTACAATCATGCAGAGATAATGTCGCATACCATCTGTTGGATTTTACCACACAGTGTTGTTGATCATGTGAATTTTCTCCCATCAGTTTCCTCTTTGGAGCGCACAGGTCGGTTTTTATTTACCAGCTGGACTGTTATGAGTTCATGAAAAATATGACTGAGATATTTTAATAACTGAATCTATTGTCTTTGTCACCAGTTTTATTTTATTTTTTTTTTTATAGTAAAATGTTGGAAAAACAAATACGGCTCATGCTTCGTTCTTTACAATCACTCAGTTTTAACCTTTACCAAAGTCTGTGGCTCCTTTAGATAAAAGTCACGAAGATGTTTCAGCTGCAAAATTAATCTTTTATTGGTCATAAATCTTAAAAGTTTATTGTAGCGGGGCTGATGGTTGATAAGTTTTTAACAACTGATGGGTATTTCTGCTTCTCCTTGCACCAAATCCCAAATCTATTGGTTAATTAGTTGCATAAAGGCAAATGGAGAGACCAGTTAACCTAACAGTCATGTTTCTGGACTGTGGGTGGAAGCCAGAGTACCCAGAGAGAACCCATGCATGCACAGGGAATACCTGCAAACTTCGACCCCAGGCCGGGATTAAAACCCAGGAACTTCTTACTGCAAGGTAACAGTGTGCTACTAACTGCACCACCGTGGAAACCCCAAATCAAAGAAATGTTTTTAATTTCTTTAAGCGTGTATTATTTAGTTAAGATTTCATGTTACGCACTTTTCCAACTGGCTTTGGCTCCGATTCCTGTTTGGACCTGTTTGGATCAAACCTCAGAATAAGTCTGAGGAATTGCGCCGCTCAAGGTGGCAGCAAGTTGGATTAGCTCCGTTACTTTCGTTTTGATTTTTTTTCTTTTTAAAAACCTTAAATCCTCCATTTCTGGTAGAAACATTGTTTTTGTGAACAACTGTTTTCTCGGGTTTTGCTGTGCAGCTGCAAGGATTTTTTCTGATACTTTTTATTTTTAGACATTTGTTATGATGCATAACCATGGCAACAAGGTGGGTTACAACTGGCAGCAGCTGATTAACATCACAAAAGCTCAAATAATACCTCAACTGCAGCCACAAAACCTTGATGAGTTGAAAAGGAGACGCCATGGATCCAGAGCAGGGGAGAAGAGGAGAGAGAAAAGGAGGAATTTCCAACCATCTCCATCAGTCATAATGGGCAAGGTGAGATCGTTGGCAAACAGGTTTGGACATTGTGGACTCTGGAGATTAGTGTGCAAAATAGGATTCTTCATAAAATGAACATGATGGACAACCCAGAGCATCCTCCACATCAAACTGTCATACAACTTACAGAGCGTCTTCAGTCAGAGGCTTCTTCAGATCTGCAGAGCGCTACAAGAGATCATCCCTACCCACAGCCATCAGAATCTACAGCAAATCTTTGAAGGAACTTGGATAATGAGTTACAACATTTAATTTCCCTTTTGGGATTAATGAAGTAAATTTGAATTTGAGGAAGAACCTGCTGGTTAAAGAACCAACATTTTTCTTACAGCTGACTCTGCATAGATTATAAAAAATTTTTATATCGTTGTCGGAGCAGATATGACCAACAGTTGGTGCAAAAATATTTAATAGCAGACGTTTTTCTTTTCATTCCCTAAAAAGATTTGGTACGAACAACCAACGCTTCAAAGAAACCAAATCATCAGATTCCTAATAACTAAATATCAAGGCTCTGGCAGAGGTGGGTAGTAACTAGTTACATTTACTTGAGTAACTTAAAAAAAAATAAACAAAACTTTTAGGGGTAGTTTTGCTTTGTTGTACATTTTACTTTTACTTTAGTAATATTATTATGAAGTATTGCTACTCTTGATTGGGTAAAATTACTTGATACTCCACCCACTGTTTTTAGGTGTTTCACTGAATGAAGAGCAAACATATTTTAACTAAAAAAACAAACCTACAGTTTATTAAAGAAGACCACATAGTTCTACACAAGTTCTGGTTTTCTAATGATATTTTCTGTCTGTTGAGCTTGTTGCATTTTGATGTCAAGTGAATATATAGTAAATACCATAAATTGTCACTGGTTATTGGTATTATTTTAAAACAAATTGACTTAGAAAAGTATTTTTTTCTGCTTTAAATGTGTCATGTGATCATGTTATTTATCTTTTTTTTCTTTTTATTCTTTAAAATGCCAGAATTTGCCCATAACTTTATATTTTTGTCTGTCTGATGACATAATTAAAAAAGATACTCAAGTAGCTGATTTACCAAATACTTTTTTTTACTCTTACTCTTACTCCTACTTTTTACTTTTACTTGAGTAAAAATATGTTGAAATAGTGCTACTCTTACTTGAGTACAATTTGTGGGTACTCTATCCACCTCTGGGCTCTCTGGTCATTTTGCACCTTTCTAACCAACGAAGCTGTTATGTTTTTTTTGTTTTTTAATGATAAAAAATAAACTCGTGATTTCTAACACCGTTTTATTGAAACACATTTTCCAAATAAAGTTTCAGATCTTTAAACCTGTTTATAAAACCTACAAATGTCATATCAACACAGCACTTTGTGAATGTGAACGTCATTCATGTTGTAATTCTAATTCTAAACGCTAGATGGCAGCATTGCATCGGATAACAGCAAGAAGTCCGACAGCATTCTGAAAGTGGCAGTCAGGGCTTCTTTAACCCGTTAGTGTGTAAAATCAACCATCCTGTCAGAGTATTCATGGTTTGAAGGTCCCTTCCATGTCACATTTAACTCCTTCCTGGGTGTCTGGGGCTCAGTTCGCTGTTGCTTTAATCGTTTGTGACTCAGAAACCTGCTGTCTCTGGGTGGAGCAGGGATTGTTCTCTGCTCTGGTCCGTCTTGATTAGTGTGTTTAACACATTCCTGTTTGGGTGGAATGCAGGACAGGGAGAAAAACACTGCCTACATAAGACAAATCCTCCGGTCGGGCCTGTTTGACTGGCTCGTCCTGTTGAATCATATATTTGAGCAGGTGGACACTGAACGCCAGACTGCAGTTTTCACCAGGATCTCCACCGAGCCTTGGACGACACTCGCCCACCAGAAAGGTCAGAGGGCAGCTGGACAGGAGGAAACGGGAGGCTGGGAGTGGACGAGTAAACCGATGGGGGAGGAGAGGGAGGGAGCAACGGCAGAGAACCAACAGCAGCAGAGGTAGGCAACACCTTTCATGACTTTCAACAGGTCATCTGTGTCTTCAGCCCCTTTAGTTTGGCAGAAATCTGTCATCATCTGGCAGCTCGTATCTTACTGCTGATCAGGATCAGAGGTCTAACGTGACTCGCTGAATGATTTTTTTTGCCTTTAGAGTTTGACAGCTTCGTCACTAATTTTCAACGGTGCAGAAACAGTTTGGATGTAGTTTCCAGTAGGAGTCAGAGGCAGGTCTGGCATGAGTAGTAGGCTACCCCCAGGTGACCCGTGCTCTCTGTGAGTTAAAACCGTAAACAAAAATTCAACATGCTTCAGGTTTTTATATCGGATAGCCTTCCTGTTCACCAGAATAGCTGGAGCCCCTCCCATTCCTGTACTATGGAAAGCACCAAAACAGTCCCAATCTGGCCTTTCATACTGGCACTGCATGCTCATTACTACGCACCAAGTAAATATAATCTGGACTCGAATTCTGAGTTTTCCTCGAATTGCTGTGTTTGTCATTAACCTCAAGAATGACTGCATCCATGGAACTGCATATTGTTTGTGAATACTTTGTTTTCCCAAATTTCTCTTCTAGGCCGTAACTCAAGGCAGTAAAACAGTGACAGGTTAACTTGTGCTCCAACCCACGTGGGCTCAATGATTTTCACAGCCAATGCTGTGTCAGACAATGCCTGAATTTATGTCCAGCTGTGCAAAAACTGAAGGAAAAGAGGAGAAGAAGCCAAAAGACCCACAATGACTCATTTTGTCTGCTTGTATCTGGAATCTCCTTCTGTCGGTCATGATCCATGTCTCTTGACCATAGATGAAGGTGAGAATGAGGCAGAGCACTAAATCGAGACCTTTGCTTTTCGGCTCAGCTCCGTCTTCTCCGCAACAGATGGGAGCAGTGTCCCCAATGGTGCTGGCAAATCTCGGACCATCCCCCGTTCCATCCTACCATCAATTGTGAATAAGACACCAAAATACTTAAACACGTCTGCTTGAGGCAGAGACTGACCACCAAGTCGGAGGGGGGAGTCCACCTTCTTTCCAGTTGAGAACCATGACCTCAAGGCAAGGCAAGGCAATTTAAGGTGCTTTACATTGTTAGGGGAAAATAAAAGCAGCAATAAAAACACAACACAGAAAACATAAAGAACATTAAAACATACTGTTATGACAGTCTAGTTATTATTAATCAATCAAAGGGAGCTTTAAACATAGGAGCTCAGTGTTTCAGCAGCTTTGCAGTGGTATGGCAGTTTGCTCCAGTTTAGAGGAGCATAGACACTGAAAGCTGCTTCTCCATGTTTGGTTCTGATTCTGCAGATGCAGAGTAGACTGGAATTAGAGGACCTGATTGGTCTGGTGGGTTGGTATAGTGACAGTAGATCTTCAGCATACTTTGCTTCTAAGCCATTCAATGATTTATAAACTAGTAAATGTATTTTGAAGCGAGCGAGCAGCAGTATTCTGGATCAGCTGCAGCCTGTCTGATTGACTTTGTAGGCAGACCTGTAAAGACACTTGTAATAATCAATCTGACTAAAGATAAACCCATGGGGGAGTTTTTTGTGGTCCAGTAGTCCTTTAATCCTAGAAATGTTCTTTAGGTGATAGAAGGCTGACCTTGATATTGCCTTTATGTGACCCTGGAGGTTCAGGGCGGAGTCCTTTACTTCAGACTTTCATCCCGGCCGCTTCACACTCAGCAGTAAATGTTCTTGCTTTATGTTTTTTAAATCTTAGCTCTCCACTGAACTCGTACCCCCCCTCCCTTTTCTTTAAGATAATTTTGGTAACTGATTATATTATGCTCTGTTCATTATTTGATCCCAGTTTTGAATTGGAACAAGATCCATAAAGGCTCTGCAATAGGGGCAGGAAGGCTGCTCCGAGCTGGAGGATACGGATCACCAGAATAATACATTACTTTGCTAAATTTGAGGGACTTAACACAAAGAACATTGATTCTTACTTAATTCTAAACCAAATCATTTAAATAAAAATAACCCCCAAAAGTCAGACAATTTGATAAAATCTTAAGTTTTAAACGAAAACCCCATTGAGATTAATATGGACAACCAATCCCAACAAGGGCCAGAGTGTCTTTGACAGGTAATAAGTAACCTTTTATCACAATGAATTGTGAAAAAGAAAGGTCAGTTCAATTCAAGCCAAGATCCTAGGCTTTCATTTAATCTACGAATATCTCTTGAAATATGTTTGCATGATGAGTAATGTAAACTAGAGTAAAAAAGCTCATCTGTTAGACTAGAGCAACTCAGATTGCCTCCATCCCATCTGCCTGAGCTTGAACTGTTTTGCAAAGAAGAATGGGGGGGGTATACGTCTCTAGCTGAGCAAAGCTGTTAGAGGAAACCCTGCTGCAATGTATCTGGTAAGTTAGAATGTTATAAGCAGTCATTTTGACACATATAAGGAAAATAATATATTGCAATAAATATTGTTACAGCACATGCTTTAGATCAGTGGTTCCCGAAGTCGGGGTCGTGAGCCCACTTGGGGTCACTTACATGTAATCGTGGGGTCTTGAGATCCTCTTGAGAAAAGAACCTATATACCAAAAATAGTAATGAGGAACAATATGCAATTTATTAAAGAGGAAAAGAAAAAAAAAACACTTCAGTTAATAAAATTGGGTCAATATATGGCTGTTGATGCTGATTGTGTTGCCATTGTACCAATTTTTAATACACCCGTTAAACATGCAGGTATGCTCAATGAGGAGTTGGGGTCACGACCCTCTAATATTTTTATTTTGTGGGTCAGGAGCTGGAAAGTTTAGGAACCACTGCTTTAGATTATATCGCAATATAGATTTGAGGCCATATCGCCCAGCCCTACAGGGTTATCTCTATTACCGTGCATTAAGAAATTAGGAGCTGTACTTAAAGCTACATTGTGTATTTTTTTGAGTTAATTCTTAGCAAAAAACCCCTTTGTTCTTTCAAAAATATGTGCTCATAGATGTGTAATTACTCCCACCTACTAATGAAAGTATTCTTGTAATAGTAGACTGCTATTCAGAAAACATACGCGCGAATGGCTGAATCCATGTTGAGCCTCCATCTTTGATTTACATTCGCCAACGAGGGACATTCCTGGAAATTCTAGCTCCTCCTTTCGCGCTTTGGCTACACTCAGTTGCACCGTGACGAATGCCAGAGGGAGATTGTCTACTCGCGACGCGGCAGACGTCTGACTATATAACTAAATGCATTTAGTTTTCTAAAGTAACCTCATCACTGGAAGGAGCCCTGGACGAAGTCGTAGTACTGGAAGCCATGTTAACCTTGGCATGAAACGGCCACCGTAGGAGTTAAAACGCGCTCGGAATGGGGGGTGGGAGGCGGGGCTAGAACGTAATATTCAGTTGATTGTCATATTGAATTTCACCGCTAGATGGGAGAAGATCTTACACAATGTAGCTTTAAGTTTTACGTTTTACTCAATGTTTTCTTAGCAAAGTAAATGTTTTTGAAAAGTCACATGTGCTTTGTTAAAGTTTGAAGGCTAATACTAATACTAATGTTCTTCTCCGTTTTAGCTTATTCGGTTAATTTTAACCATGTTTTGTGGTCTTTCTCTGTTCCAGTTTAATTCAAACCCAAATTGAAGGTCAGCCCGAAGGTAAATTCTGGTCCCAAACCCTGAGGACATTCTGCTGTTTCGCCCCAGTGGCTGCAGTGTGGTTTGTCTGCCAGCTGGAGGCGCTGCCGCACCCCTCTCTGCTACAGGAGGATGTATGCTGCAGGCTGCTGTTGGTGTGTTTGCTGTGGGCAGTTTTGGCAGGGGGTATTTACGCCCTGAGGTGCTGCCTGCGGCCAGGACAGAACCGGGTGAGCGAAGCTGCGTGAAGAAGACCCAACACGGGCCTCTTTGTTGTTTAAAAAAATATTTTTTGTTTATTCTGTACATGTTTGTTTTGATCAAGGAGGAACCTCCACAGAGGAAACAGCAGGTGGTTGAGCCTGAAAACAGAAAACTGTATTCATGGTAAAAGTTGTAATGTTTTCAGATTATTTTTTGCTTCATTTAACATCAAATAATTGTGAAATAATTACGATTTTGCCCTTTTTTTTGTTACAAATTGCAGTCAGCTCTCCAGTGTGCCCCCGACTAGGACCCCAGACGTAGAGGTTCCCCTGTCCCTTGCTCTGACCGACAGCCTGCTGCTGTGTGTGCTTCAGGAGCCCCTCCAGGACCCCACTGTGTCCCACATCGAGGTTCTCCTCTCCACACTGGAGGTGAGATGGAGAAACAACACCCTAGGCAGCCCCTCGCTCTGACACACACACTGATGCCTCAGGCAAAATTTGCTCTCCTGTGTTTTTAATCACTCTTTGCAGGCAGCTCAACGTTGAAGTCTTTCCTGGAAATATCAAAAGGAAGACTTGTTCCTCCCAGGATTACACAGATTCCTCTTTTTTTTAGCCGCAGGCGGCACACAGCTGGTGCTGTTCTGTATTCTGAATCAACTAGAGCACAACAGCGACTCCGTTCTCTCAATCCACTCCGATTCCCTGCAGGCGGTGGCTCGCACACTGGAGACGGTGAACTTTGGACCGGAGGCGATTCCGGAGGAGGTGGGCCGAGGCTCAACGTTGACAGAGAAACTGAAACTCCTCTGTGCTTACCTGCAGCAGAGGTCAGTACACACATGCAAGTCTGTATTTCTACCCATATTAGGTCTTTATATTGACTTCCATTCATTTTAATAGCTGCATTTATGCCTAACCCTAACCATTACCAGTTTATTCCTAACCTTGACCAAAACATAACTCACACCATACCTCTAAACCTAACCCCTAACCCTAAAAAGGGGGTCCACCATATTAGGACCGGGCTTTAGTCCCTATAAGGTCCATCGGTCTTCAGAAGGTTAGCGAATATGCCAGAGAAGGTCCTAAATAGGGTAGCTATACAAGAACACACACTGCAAAAAAGGATTTTCAAGTAAGTAAAAAAGCCTTGTTTCTGGAAATGTTTTCTTATTTTTTATCCAAAGAGAATTTTTTTTCTTAACAAGCAAGTTTTGCACAAGAAAATGAAGCTTATTCTAAGATTTCTTTGCCAGTTTTAAGAATTCTACCCAAGCAACCTTTGCTCACCCCATTGGCAGATTGTTTTGCTCAAAACAAGAAAATTTGACCCTTTTTAAGAATATTTGGCTTATTTCACGCAGTGCTGTTTTTGCAGTGCACACACACACACGCACACACACATAAACACGAGGGCCAAACAATGCAGCACGAGGGCCAAAAGTGGCGTTCGGACTGTCTGGATCTCAAACGTTTCCACATTTTGCCTCATTATAACCAAAACTTGTATTAAACTGTATTTTATTTTCATTTTATATGATATATAAACAATATAAAAGTGCGTAACAGCGAGGTGGAAGCAGGGATCATGTTAAACCGAATATTTTACAAATTTGACAGATTTTTTTTAGAACGGTGACGGAAGAATCTGAAGGCCATCAGTCATCTTGACAGATTAGTTTGCACACCCCTGACCGCTCGGTGCAGACACGCGGACATTTTCAAGTTTACACAGAGGATACAGGTGACTAAATCAATCAAAAGATTCCCATGAGAGCATCTGAGCTTCATCTCAGAAGTGTACTCCATGCATACCGCACATTTTCCACACAAAATCTGAGTAAAACACATTGCAGTTTGTAGTTGTAGAGAATAAAACTGGAAAAAAAAGTATTCAAGTGGTATTAATACTTCTACAAGGCGCTATACATAAAATATTACTTTTACAGACCTTTGCATGTATGAGCTAATCTAACTTTTAGGGTTGTAATAGTACACAAAAACCACGGTTCGGTACATTTTTGGTACACTTTAACCAAGAAAAATAAATACAAATGTGCATTGGACTGTTTTAAAAAAATTTTTATTACTTTGATCAGCATTAAACAAAGAACCTTTTTTTCCTGGATTCCTTGCTTTCAATTCTGTCAATTTATTTGATTTTATTACGTTCAGTAACTTAAAAAAAGTTGAAAGTATAGAACTGACTGGAGATTTGATTGCATATTTTAATTCATTTAAAATAACAAACAAATAAAATAGTGCAAGCAAACATAGCCAGAGTTGAAAACAATATAACACGTGCGTACCGAACTGACAGGGCTGTAACTAGGAATCCGAATACAACCATTCCACCCCTCATAAGAAAGGTTTTTCAATGTGCAGAAGTAAAAGAAATGGGAGAAACGAAGCTAACAATTTCACACCCCGACTTTGTGATATGTAGTGAATTGCCCTCATGAATCATTTGTGCGTTGTGTATTTATCAGTTTAACTCATCGTAGCCTGACCCCTGTGTGATTGAGAAAACGTCCCCCTCTGACAGGACGGGATCCCTGCAGGCTCTGGTCCAGGTGCAGGCGGATCTTGAGTCCAGCTTTAAGGACTTGCTGCATGGCCTGGACCGGCTCTGGACCCAGTTGGAGGAGCTGCACACTGGGGTGACACTAACCAAACAGGACAGCCAGGGCAGCAGAGACCTGACTTCGGCCCAGGCGGATGCTGAGGTAAGCATACACATTTCCTTTTCGTTTTCTAAATGTTGTTGTTTCTTATTTTGTCATTGTTCGTCCCAGAGCTTGGTTTCAGTGTTGGGTCAGTACCAGAACAAACTGCAGTCCTGTCAGGCTCATCTGAAGGACAGCACACAGCTCCTACAGGTACATCTTTCCTCCCAAAACAACAAGTCTTGGGATTGTTTCTGTTTTCATCGCTAAAGCCTTTAGTTTTGTCTCTCCAGGAATTAACCTGGAGTCACACTCACATCAGCGGAAAGGTGAACAGCGGCTGTGAGTCCGTCTGGCCCGAACTTTTGCTTCAGTCCAACATTGAGCAGGTACCTCGAAACACCTCTCTGAAAGAAAACTTGTTTAGATTCATGTGAAACCAGCTAAAACGCCCATCTTCCTGCAGTTTGACAAGCTTCAGGAGAATTTCAGCTCTCTGGAGCAGCAGACAGCTACCTTTAAGACCCACCTGCAGGGGCTTGGAAAAGAGCAACAGGAGGGAGCTGTTGGGCCCCTCGCTCGAGCTAACGGGGCCGATTCGGGCCGCGGCTCCCTGCAGAATTCCCTTCATGTTCTGGATTTGCCTCTGAGGACTTCAACACCCCTAGGGACGAAAACACACTCCGCTTTATCGCTGCGCGAGAGGTCGGCACTCAAGTTCTCCTCCACGATGAGATGCCTGCACAAACCTGGAAGGAAGAAATGATTTTCTTTTAAAACATTTTTTTATTAAAAGATCACATTTTCACACATATTATTAAAACTGTTGTAATTTATAAAAGATTTTGCAGATGTTGATCATCTATTTATTTTTGCATTGATTACATCGATGCAGCTTGCAGACATTTTTATCTGTGATTCACAGCTTCAGTGTTTATCAGGTTTATCAGCAGGTAGATTTAAGATCTTAAACACTAGGGGGCAGACTTACACCAGATGTGACAAAAATGAGCACCTTAATTCTGGGAAAGTTAAGCATTTCTTCAAGACTAACAATGCAAAGCATTTGATTAAGCCGTTTACCTTTCTTTGAGTGTATAGCAAAAAAATTAAACAGCATAAGTCGCCATGTGTTTTATACTTAAAGAAAATGATTAATTTAGTTGTTACTGCTTATTGTTTTTTGCTCAAGGTAGACATGCTTTTTAAACTTTCCTGTAATGCTTGATTTCAACGTATTCACTGATTTATTCTAAAAACACGGAATGTACTGAGCTTTCAATACCTTAAGGCAACTATTAATTAATAAAGAAAACATTTTAATGACATTTTCTCCATCAAAAAGGGGAAATTATTGTCTTTATTCACAATGCAACTCTTTTAAACACAATTCAATTATTTAATACGTTCATTTTTTGTGTTTCTTTTATTCATTTAAAGTGGTTTACATTAAACTTTCTGATGGTTTTTAGAAACCTGGTCACGTTTTCATGCATTCGGAGTCTATCTTCAGAGGAATGTTACCCTGACCTACAAATTGCGACAGAGCGGCTGAATGCAAACAACCTCCAGAACCCATAAAGGTTTGACCAAAAAAAAAAAAAAAATAAATAAGAAAAGCCAAACATGTAGGGGAAACATCCATCCATCCATGGCCTATACCTGCTTTTCCTTTCAGGCTCAAGACAATATTGATATGTGGTGCCGTTTGTAAAGCTACACAGTCAAGAGGTTATTCAGCCAGTCATAAGTCATAGTTTCAGAATAAATAGTTTGCTGGCAAGCTAAATATATAGCTTACAAAGTAAAGGTTTAGTTATCAAGCTAAATATTTAGCTCAGAGCTAAATATTTAGTTCGAAGCTACATATTTAGCTAGCTAGTTTAGCTTGTTAACTAAATATTTAGTTTGGAGCTACTTATTTAATTTGAACTAAATGTTTAGCCTGAAGCTAAATATTTAGCTATTTAGTTCGATGCTAAAAATTAAATAAATTAAAAGTTTTTCTGACCTGAAATAGGTGTAAAAAGAACATAGGTGTCTAATGTTTGAATAAAAGTTTGGCTCCTTGGAAGCAAAAATAAAAAGCGATAAGTGATGGTCTAAAACAGGGGCTCAAACTCTAGTCATCAGGGGCCCCTGTCCCCGAAAGCTTGCATGTATCTGCTTCAACACGCTTGAATCAAATAATTGGATCATTAGGATGCTGTACAATTTGCTTGCATGCTGAGGTGGTAATGCTGACGTTAAATTCAGGTTCCAAGGACTGGAGTTTGAGTCTCCTTGCCTGAAGTTTTTTTTTTTTTTTTAATCTTGCTGCACATTTAACATATTTTCAGTGTAAAATGAGATCAAGATTCTATCAAAACCTGGAAGCTTTGTTGAGTAACAAAATCTAAAAGAACCCCTTCGTTTCAGGAATTACATCGTGTAGTACAGGATCTTTCACAATGTAAATTTAGTCTATTGTGAGTTTTTGTTGCAGGAATAGTTCCCTGGTTATGTTTTGCATTGTTTTCCCCTCAGCTGAAGTATTTTTCATTCCTTTTGTCCTTCTTTGTCAGTGTCAGACTGAGTAACTGAAGCAGCCAGAGTTGTTAAAAACGGCGATCTGAAGTTTGGGGCTGAGGTGGAGGGAGGGAATAAAGCAGAAAGGGGGGCAGTAAAGGTCAACGCCGGAAGCGTTTCTGTTATTACTAAAAACTGAGCAGCCCTCCAGACCTTTACGAAAAGCACGAATGCCTTTGATCCATATTCAATTACCCTTGCAGCCGGCACCACATCTCAGGCGTACAAGCGGACATAGTTTTCACCAGCAGATTCCTTTTCAGGCCGGAGTATAAAAGAGCTGTAATTGGCATGTGGTAATTAATGGCAGCCGTTGGGCAACAGTTGTGCGGACTCTACAGTACACATGCCACAGATGTCATTTGACCGTGGACTTGGCGACCATCTGCCGGATCGTGCATCTGTCTGATTCTCTCAAACCGAGCACAGAGAACTGGAGAGCCGGGGAGGACCTCAGATGAAAGGACTGTGAGCTGAATTTTGAAGCATTCGGGCTGTCAAAAACAACAAAGACACAAACATGTCTGTCTGCTGCTTTTGGTTAAAATTAAAAACATAACATCAAGTAGATCAATCGAAAAAAAACAGAGTACACACAATCAAAGAAAGTTTTGATCTTCCTTATGAAGTATTCTCATCAATAAAGCTGCATTTCACTACAAAACAAGCTCTATCCCAAGCAACTGACGCCTCATTTTGCTGCAGTTTGAGGAACCGGCCAGTAGGGGTACGAGGCCCAGGGGAGAAGCACAAGGCATCAGCTTTCTGCTAATTGTCAGAGTGTGCAAATGAAATTACCACGGGGTTTGTTTAGCTACACTAAAACACTGATAACCGCTTTCCTCCCTGCTCTGGTCCTGCACGAGAGGCTGTTTCAAAGCCAGCTCAAAGTGTGTGTTGTTCGAGAAAATATGTTTTGTGGCAGAGGTCAATCCTTACTGACTTATTCCGACAATTACTCAAGATCAGGTTTCACTGGTGTTACACGTAGCACACATTCGATCCCTGATCCCTCCTCTGATGACACAGTGAGACAACCCGCTATAGTATAAGGGACCGCTATCTGACATAAACAAACTAAACACCTTAACATAGTTTCATACTGCTTAAAAGCTGTTCTTAATGCTTTAAAATCCTCTGGGAGTTATAAAACTAAAGCTTCACATTAAAAGTACAACAAATATTAATCATCTTGCCAACATACAAAGGAGATCTGATTTTGATTTTGAAAAAAAATGCAGCACGTATGCTGTAAATCAAAGTTCAAGTTTGAAGCCTAAACCGAAGCAGAAACCTGCTAAAGAAGGTGAAGTCAAAGGAGGCAAAAGTGGAAAAATACAAACTAATAGTGTTAAAATTAACTCAAAATGCTAACATGTTAATATTAGCATTCAGAGGTGGGTAGTAACTAATTACATTTACTCAGTTACATTTACTTGAGTAACTTTTTGAACTGAATGTACTTCTATGAGCAGTTATACTGCACCATACTTTTTATTTCTACTTGAGCATTATAATTTTGAAGTATTTCTATTTTCTTGTACCTCGAGTTACTTTACTTTTCAGCTAAAAGTAGTATACTTGAAGTATACTTCTTCTGACTATATTGGAACATTTTTTAGTTTATTGAAGTATACATTAAGTATACTTCAATAAACTAAAATGTGAACTACAAGTACACACATAGTACACTAACAGTAGCTATAGTACCTCAAAGGTACATGTAGTTCACATTTTTGTTTATTGACGTATACTTAAAGTATACTTTAATAACCTTTAAAATGTTCCAATTTAGTCCAAAGAAGTATACTTGATAAAATGAAATTCAAGTATACTATACTACTTTTTGCTAAGGGATTTACTCTTTGAAGTACCATAATGTTTTACATATCTTGATATTTTGTCTGTTTGATTTCATAATTTTCTTTATAAATTAGATGTTATGGTCAAACAGTTACTCTGTACTTGAGTAGGCTTTTTTTTTTTTTACCAAACACCTTTTTACTTCTACTTAAGTAATTAGTTTGCATGAGTAGTTTCTACTTCTACTTGAGTAAAATACCTATATATATCAGTGTTTTTTGCCTTCTCTACCCACCTTTGGTGGCATGTTATCAAAAAATATCCAACACTACCTTTTATGCCAATAGCATATATGACTGTGCTAGCTAATGTTAGCAGGTCAGGTATAGCAGGTGGTATCTACTGTGCTAAAAGTAGATCGTACGCAAGACATTTCAAACTCTACTGTTGCAGGCCCGACCACTCAGTCCTTTTCCAGGTTATAACATCTTTTCATATCCAAATGTCCAAACCTAATCCTGATTAATGTTTATTTTTGTATGAGCTGCTTTGAACCAGAAGAGAACTTGGATTTGGCTTTCCTTATATATGTGCCAACTCGAACGATTGTTGTGAACCAGAAGGGATTTCTGACTGCCAGGTCTTGAGTGCTAATTGGTGTGGAAAGTCTACAGCTGAGCTATTTGGGTTATGCTATAACAGAAAGCTGAGGCTAGTGTGCTCGCAGTAGCTAATGCAACATAATAGCATAATAATAATAGCATTTAGTGATAGCTTATTTGCTAAGCCTAGCCTAAATTATTGTCTATGCTAAGTATGGAAATAGATGAAATGGCAAATACATCTTTAGAAGAGAAATTAAGGAAACAAGGATGACATTTTTGCTTTCTCCAAATATGGCAGAAGTTTTATTTTAAAGGGATAAAAATAAATTCTGTTCTGATTAACTTCACAATTCTAATCCCCCCCATGTATTAATCAGAATTTCTCCAGGTGTTTTAAATGTATTTATTTATGTTTTTCTTAGCCAGTTCTCATCAAATGTGTTTTTGGGCCAGTTGTTGTAAGCGTGATACATGACAAGTCATATTGTGCACAGTGTGTTTAGCAAAATGAGAAAAATGTGACGTAAAAGAAAAAGGAAAACTTGTCCCCAGCAGATGAACGGTCACTGAAACTGTGTTAGCCTTTCTTTGTTAGCCAATCAGAGCTACAGGCCACTGGTCGATAACCTTTTCTGGTTTTCTTTAACGTCTGACCTGCAGGTTATAATTTTGTCTAATTTGGATTTTCTCCATTTATACTACACCACATTCAAACTTTGTGTAAACTGTGACAGAAACATTTCAAGGTTATGTCAATTAATGATTAAGTAATTATCAGTAAAGACATCTGGGGAATATGGCATAATTATTAGAGTCAAGGAAGAGGCCTTTCACCTACTCTGATCTAACTGTGTGACCCCTCAGCTGTGGGGAGTGTTTTGGCAGACATGATCTGGGGTGAGAGAGAGTTTGAGCGTTGGCCCAGATGGGCCGTAATAAAAGATAAGAAACGCCGATCCAGACTTCAGCCTCATCCTTATGGAAGGAAGAAGATGTTTTTGTCAATAGTTATGTGTCAAACATTGACCACAAAATGTTCCCTAATGTAGTAGTTTTAGAATCCCAAAAAAGATTTTTCCACATTTATGCACTCAATCATATATCCTTGACCTTTATTTGATAGTTGCTAAACTCAAACATGTGTAGGCTACCTAAAACGGACTGTTTGTAGCTGAAAAACACGAGTCTTTAGTTCTGATGCATTTACCAAACAAAAATAAATAAATCAGATTATTCAGCTTTTGACCTGGCATCACCAGTCAGAGCTGAAAAGGAAAAACTGACAGGTGTTGATCAGTCAGATTGATGCATCACTAGGAATCTTGGATGGAATTTATGTTACATTTTCATTCATTTGACAAAATAATGGGAACAAATTGTATATTTATTTCACCCTGGTGGCTACAAAGAGTAAAGAGGTCACTTTTTAAACTGTTTCTTTGCTAAGTTGACTGTTAGGTAGACAACACATTGACTCATCAATTAAGTTTTGGGGATTCTTTTTTTAATGTCTGAATGATTCAGAGTTAAGTGGCTCAAAAACCCCCAAAAACCCCCAGATGCAAAGAGAGAGGACAAAGATGAACTTTTTAAGGACTGCTGATCAAGACGATTTTAAAAGGCTACAAAAATGTCAGTTTCTTTGAGCTGGAAATGTTTTTACACTGAACTCAGCTCAGCTGAATAAAGATGAGAAAGTAAAATATTTACACACAAAATTTGTCCTGTCAAATCTGGAAATATGAATCCTGGCATATATATGCTTGGTGTGAGCTTCTAAACGAAACCCCTGGGTAGCTGGGGGCTTGATGCATGTTTTACTTAATTTTAAAAGTGATAGTTCGGCTTCGCTGCAAGTCAGATTTTAGGCTTTGCACAAAGAGCAAAACGCTGTGATCACACACACACACCACATGCATGGTTGCTATTAGAGGGCTGGACGGAGAGAACCGAAGAGCCGTGCCACCTTTAACCGGAGGCTGTTGGAACGGACAGCTGCACACTGAGACAAAACATCAAAAACACCAGCCACAGATGTACGCAATTAGCAACATGGTAGACATTTGGAGAGCAAAAGGTCCATAAACTGGCAACTTATTACGGTTGATCTAGTGTGGCCGGAGGGAAGGCTGAACTCAACAACGTTAATGGGCTTTTAGTTTGGCTTGAAACGTTCCACCATCCAGACTTAAATGTTCAAGACGGCTTAACTCCTCTTAAAATCCTCCTAATGCAAGATCTGTACTCAGACATAAATATCATCCCAGACAGTCCATGCGTGCTTGTGTGCGTGTGTGTGTGTGTGGGTGTGTGTGTGTGCGTTAAAATAGTGTGTATAAATGCACACTTGGGGGGGGGGGGGTGGACGACACAATTAGTCTAGGGGGAGGGTGCGAGCGCCACTCTCAACATGTTTCCAATCATTAGGAAATGATAAGCTTCCTGTTTGTGAAAATATTTTCTTATTTTGTTTTCCAAGAGAGCAGGGAAGAATAATCAAGCCTGACCTCCCTGCCCTCCTGTTTTTCCATCACATGGACGGGTCTCTCTCTCTCTCTCCTTAGAGGTGAAAAACGGTCCCGAGTTCCCCACGGCTGCCAGGAGAGGTTCAGGGATGGACTTTATAAGGTCTCCGATACCAGCTGTTGAAAGCCTGGCCCACCTTTAAACAGAATTCTTCGAATAGATCGAAGATTGATAATCACGGATGGTTATTGGTAGGGCAAAAATCCCAATAAGTTATTATTGCTGTTAAAATCCCACCAACCTACAGGAAAATTCCAGATGCAGCCGTCTGCAGCATTATATACTGCATAATAAATCTTTCCGCCATTAAATTTCTTGGAATAATGCTGTTAAACCCTCAATGTGCATTACATCACCTGCCTTTTATCTCTCATTTATCTTTTATCAGTGTAGCCAAAGGAACAGACAGTTTGATTCCTCAGCATTCTTCCCCATGAAATCTATTTTTTTTTCTTTTTGGATTTGCTTTGAGGCATCTGCAGATGATGAAGCTTTGAACTTTGCTTTTCCTGCTCTCGACCGCTCCATAAATTCTTCGGTAAAATGCTGCATAAAATCTTGGGTCGGTCCCTTAATAGGAATATTTTTAGGCTGGGTCTTTTCGAGAGAATATGCGGCTGAACTGCTCATAATTTCACTAAGGAACCGTGAAAGGTTTAAAACATAAAATGATGAAAAGTTTATATATATATATATATATATATATATATATATATATATATATATATATATATATATATATATATATATATATATATATATATATATATATATATATATATATATATATATATAACAAAACGCAACCTCCCACCCGAGGGGAACGTCGGAATGCGAAGTGTTGGCTGATATACTTTGGACGTATTTTCTTATTGTCAGGTAATTAGTGGACTCTGAATGCAATTCTTAATGCTCTTATTACTGATATACAACATTGGATCAATCACAACAACAAGGTCACTCACTGGCCACTACTGTATGTCACAGTTACACCTGACTGGTACTGGGTTGGACCATGTTGCCATCAGAAATGCTTACATTCTTCTTGACATACAGTACATTCAACAAGGTGCTCTGTTGGGTTGAGAACTAGTGATTTTGGAGACCATTGAAGTACAGTGAACTCATTGTCACGTTCAGGAACACCATCCTACTGGAAGAAGTACACAAAGCTCAATTGGTTTTTAAGGAGCCCAAAGTCTGCCAAAAAATGATCCCCCATACCGTTACAACACCTCCACCCGTCTCAGTTGCTGATATAAGGCAAGGACAGGCAAATTCTGACCCAACTATCTGAATGTTGCACATTAAATTCAAGCTCATCAGACTAGGCAACCTTTTTCCAAATCTTATAGTCCAAATTTGGAGAACCTGATTAAATTGTAGTTTCAGTTTCCATTTCTTATAAGACCCTATCTGGTATTTGCTTCAAAGTCCATCTGCTGCAAGGTTCAACATGTTAAGAAACTGTGCTCCACATATCTTGGTTGCAACAGTCTATAATCTTTTTTTATTTTACTTACCATGAACAACTCTGACTTAAATCCATTCCCTTCTTCATTCTGATGCTCAGTTTGAACTTCAACCTGTAAGTTTTTGCAATGTGTAGATAGCTAAAGCATTGAGTTGCTGCTATGTGATTGGCTGATCCACTATCGCCGTTAACAAAGGTGTCCAAACTAAAGTGTTCAGTGATTATAGATCACACCTTCTATGAATGCTTGACTTTCAATCCCAACCCTGAGAAAAGGGCCCACAACAATGTTTCTTGACGATCAGATCTCCAGATTTCTATTTGAAGTGTCCAGGGCCTTTAGAAGAGAAACAGGCCCACAGCATCACAGATCCTCCACCAGTCTTAACAGTGGTAGGAAACATTTGCTTTCTGCTGAACTCAGATGGACTGTTTGGTGCTGAAAAGCTCAGTCTGACCAAAGGGGAGACCAGAGGAGCTAGTAGTATTTTCTAGGTCTTCATCTTTACGTTTGTGGTGGTAGGACAGAAAAAATTGTTTAATGGGTTCTTGTAAATAGCATGTAGTGGTAGTTAGGGAGACTTGGTAACTCCAAGATCTCCACTCTCTGAGCTGTTCTCTAACAGTTGCAAGTAGAAAAGAGAAATATGGTTTGTTAGAGAGGAATAGAACCGTGGGTTAATAAAAGACCTAACGGTTGTCTTGTGTTTATCATTTGTTTTCTGTTGCTTTTGAGTCGCTTGTTGTAATATTTGTGTTCTAAAATATGTTAAGTTGATGTGTTTGATGTTTGTGTTTCAAGTCGTTTTGATTTGACTTACGACCACAAAATCGGAGTTTTTCCATGCATCGTTTCGAGGATGATGCATGACGGGCTTCTCGTTATTGCTCATCTCTTCCAGGGAGAGGCAGCGACGTGTGAGGTGGCTCTGTGAGGAAAAGGCTAAACAAAGAGGCTGGCCCAGGCACAAAGAGTCCGCCACTCAAAGACGTGTAGCGGCAAAACCCTCTCAATCCACATCCCTGCCCCTCGACACCCCTCACACTCCCACCGTAGACACACCGACTCTTCCTTACGTCCTGGATGTGGAGCCAAGAGAAGCAAAGATGGAGGAGGAGGGGTAGAAAGTTCTGATTCCCATTCAGTAGATTTCAGCTCCTCACAAAGGCGACTGCATGACACTGCCACTAAATCAGAGTTAATGGACTCCTTTCTCAGTCCTGCGGACATGACAGGGGGCGTGTGTGAATGAACAGGACGGGGGTTGATGAAAGTGCCTCTCTGGCTCTTTGAAGGGGCACATGTGCCAGTGAGGGTGCATGTTTTGCAGTGGCATTAAGACCTTACCAACAAGAAAGGCCCACTCCCCGATTAACACTCATTTGTCGGAGAGGCCTGTAAATCGGATGATTTGGCGATGCTAAAATGATGAATGTTACTCAGATGGTTTCTTTGAATGCTGTGTCACGACTCTTTCGGCCCTGCAGATTTGTGTCTAAGAACCATGGCAACACAAGATCAATCACAGGCCACTTTAACAGGAAACGGTGCACAACATAAACCGTGTTGGTGCAAGGGCAATCAATCAAACTCCAAAGATGGAGGTATGGGAATCGCCAATCAACGGTATTGTGGGGCGACTGTCACTTTGCATGTGAACATTTATAACACAATGAGGAGCCAGACCGGGAGACAACAATTTCGGAGCCGTTTGTTATCCTCCCTACAGTGCACTATCCAATACAAGCCGTCCCACCCGCTCAGCTGGCGTCAAAGTGCGCTGCTCACAGTCCACAGCGGAGATGAGTGAAGATGGCATTGGTGTCACTTGGCAGGCATTCATAGCCAGCGCTACCCCCTTCTGTGTTCGACTACGCAGGGGAGAGGCAAAGAAAAAGAGGTGGAGAGACATGGAGCCCCAGGTATCGACCTCATTAGCAGATAAAAGCAACTTTTCTCTGCGACCTCAGCCCCTGGAGGTTGCCATGGAGCCTTCCAGTCAAGCTTTAGCTAAAGCATGCTGGGATTTGTTTCCACAGCAGGCTGGGGGATGAATATTAGTTGCTGAGAGAATTATTAAAAAATGCATATTTGTCAACTTGATGAGCTTTATAAAGGTTGCACTGGTGCCCGTGTCGCTCTTGACCTAATATCAGTCAAAACATTAAACTCATTACCTCCATGAGTTCTCCTCTGATAATCAGGTAGAAAAAAGAAGAAAGTTAATAAAGCACCCTTAACTTTTTTTCTCTGTTTCTGCTGGATAAATTGTTCATCTGAAATATTTGCTTTCTCCTTTTATCTTGGTGCTTTCTGGAGGATCAATAAACTAATGAAGGGCTAGAAGAAACTTCCTTACAGCTGGAGTGAGTCTAGAAATAAACGCATAGATGTTGCCTGTACCCACAAAGCATGCGTCAGGATCATCACCCATCTTGTTTCAGGGCACATCTCCTCCTTGAGGTCCCAATGACTGTAGATAAACGAGGTAAAGATTCCAGACTTCTCTGTTGCTTTCAGGTAACATGCCTTCTGATCAATCATTTAGGACCGTCAATCGGCCTGATGCAATAACACAATTATGCTAACTTGACAGGTAAAGAGATGAACATGCTTATGACAGTATGATGCAGTAATATCTGTTACCTTTTTGTAAGTCATAAATCTGGACCTTAAGACCGCTGCAAACAGCCTACCAGCAATAAATGGACCATTACTGATGGCTCCCTTAAGGCAGCTTTATAAGAATCTAGTGTTCGTAGCCCTGTCGGAAAGTTCGTGGCCAGGTCGATGATCTTGTCCAAGATTTTCTACGAAAGGCACCACGAAGACCCTTCGCAAAAGTCTTTGTAGAGCCTTCGTACCCATGCCTTAGGAACAACCGAAGAAAAACTCACAATTTACGTGGGTTGTTTAGGGTCAGGAGAACATTCCAGAATCCCACTTCCCTACGGTGGCCGTAAATATGCCGAAATAAAACAATAAGTTGTTCCTATGAACGCCTTATGCCCCCCTCCATTTGTAAGGTAAAAAGTACATTCTTGGGTACCGTAGAGGTACAGCATTATGGCCATTTTGAAAATTCCAAACTAGTTATATAACAACACAAACTTTCAAGCAGATGTGATGATCAAGACACAGAATTTTGGAGATATTGGAACTGCCGCTGCCATCCTGACAAAAAACGTACCAAAAGCTGTGGGATCTTCCTAACAATGACTTGAGATTGTCTTGAGTTGTTCACAGGGGTGCCGTACAGACAACAACTTTTGGATGATGGCTGAAAGCATAAAGTAGGAAGCTTCCAAGGCACCCTTACGAAGAAGATAAGAACTTTACGACTAAAACGTTTTTTTACAACAGATAATCGCCTAATTTTCTCAAGAAGGCCTGAAGTTGCTATTGGAAAGTGAACAACAGCCATACCAACTTTTAAAAAGGCTGTAGGAAAGTGTGGTCCCCTCCACAAATGTTGATGATGATGAAGCTGAATGGGCTCGGATGAAGTTTCTTCTAGCCCTTCATTAGTTCACTGATCCTCCAGAAAGCACCAAGCTGAAAGGAAAAAGCAATGATTTCCAGATGTCGTACAAACCAATCGTTCGTCAGAACCTACCTGTTTGACCGTAGCCTAAAATAGAGATGAACCAGACTTTTTAAATTAATTCATAAAATATCACGCTCATATTTCTACTGTCTCTCTCATTCATTCATTTCCCCATGTTTTTTTTCACTTCATGTGCAAGCACAAACAATTTTGCCAGATGCAAATCTGTTTACAAGAAGTGGGTTGTTGGATTTTTCATAAATATGTTTAAAACCATCATTATATACAAATAACAGTATCATTTGGTACAAGAGATGAAAACTACATTTTAAATATATCTCACATGCAGTATATCTTGATGTTAAGAGATGATTGCTGAAAAAATTTAATAAAAGGTTTGAGGCTGACTGAGTTTTAGCTTGGTGAATAATAAGGTGAAAATAAATTAGGTTTGCACATGCTCAGTCTAACCAAGATAAATTCAAATACTTAGTAATTATAAATATTGTAAGAATATATTTTTGTAACTCTTTAAATACATTTGTGTCTTTATTTAGATGCAGAGTATACCGCTCAACAAAGTCAACAGATATTTAATGTTGATCCCAACAATTTGTCAGTAGCACACCCTTCAAGTCTTTTAAAATGTTGGAATGTTGTACTTGAATGGGCTTTGTTCTGTGTAGCAAAAAATTCAATGGGATTAGGGATGCGCAGCGGCACAATTGCCATCACTGTTGCCTTCCAGCAAGAACGTTATGGGCTCTCTCTGGGTACTCCAGCTTCCTGATGCTTAGGTTAATCCGTCTCTTTAAATTGCCCTCAGGAGTGATTGTGTGCACAACTGTTTATTGATAGATGCTATTATTCTGGTTGCTGTCTGCAACCATCTGGGAATCCGATCAGACCCAACTCTATCACGATTAGCTTCCAGTTGGAAAATTAACTGGATTTGGTTATCAAAAAAGAAAAAAAAAATGTTGCTTAGAATAGGCTTCCTATTACTGGCAATACAAACTGATAACGTCATGTTTGTGGTTTGTTGAGGAGACAAACGACAACAGAACAGAGGCAGATGCACAATGGCGATAGTTTCTAATGATTAACTGAAGAACTTACGAGGGCAGGATAAGATCAACAGTAGAAACCAGAAAAGAACAACAGAGCCAAGAAGCTTAAATACTTTGTAGGTTTGATTGTGAGATGGAAACCAAGTGAGCACAATCAACAGACTGAATGGCAGCTGAGAGGAGATTAAAATGATGATAGCAGCATAGAAACATAGATTAACGAGGAGAACAAATGTAGACAGAGCTCAAGATCAATAAGAATAATCAAAAGATTGATGAGAAGAACAATGAAATAAAAATGTAAAATGATCACTTTAAAAAAGAAAAATAATCATGTTGATAAATGTAGCATGAACAACATGGAAGTACAGTCAATTCAAATCTTATATGCTGTGTTAGACTAATGACTGATATCTGGTTGTAGATTATTGTTCCATAGTTTCGGTGCCCGAGATGAAAAAAACTCACTCGCAAACTTTTTTTTTTGCAGACACTGGGGATGCTAAAATAATGATGTATTTCCACATTTATTTATTTATTTATTGTCAATTTTGGCAGGGACAATCTTCCATAAACTATAGCCTACAGCTTAAATTTTACAATTGTGTTTTTGTGAAATCTTCCTTTAAATAAATTTCACATGTCATCACTTTGTTTCAACCAGCTCTAACATAAATAAAAGCTGTTTGCTCTTGAATGGACAAGAAAATATTGATAAATCCTCCAAAGTATTGTTCCATATGATGTAGGAGTACGGCGTGTGTGCGTGTTCATGTATGTGTTACGTTTAAGCGTGCGCGGTTTATGAAGAATGAGGGGGGAGGGGGGGTTATATCTTGGTCATGCTGACTGAGTTTTATAAGCTGTGGCTAACCCCACTCCCCACAGCTGACTGAATATTAAATAAACAGAGCCAAGTGGCTGAATTCAGCAGAGTGAGTGTGTTCAGGCAGGAGAAGCGCTATTTCACCAGTGCCTCCCTCACTGGGCCCCCACATCAGCCTGTCTTATTCTTGGCAGCTGCAGTGGAGAGAGGCAGGGTTTGGGGGGTGGCGTGTTGGATTGTAGTGTACAAGGGGGGGGGGGGGGGGGGGGAGTAGTCAGCTGAAGAGGAGGAGGGGAGATGGATGAAAGTTGGACACAGTAAGGGAAAAAGAAAACTGGAGGCTGTTGTTAGTTCATGAAATTCCCAACAGCAACGGAGGAAAACTGAGCGCTGAATGCAGTTGCTGACGGAGCTCTTCTTGTGGTTTTTGAAGCAAGTCTTCTTCTGAGTCGTGGAGAAAGGTGGTGTGCCAGTGAAGCTCACATTCAATGGCTTTTGGGGTGATGCAATATGATCTAATATTTTTGGATGAGTCAGTTTCCAACATAAATAAACAACGAGGCTAAAAACAACAGAAAGACGCCACAATCTCCAGCAAAACTCGCTCAGAACGTTCATTGTCAGTTGTTTTTTGTTTTAGTTTTGCATGAAAACAGATGCAACTTTTGACAGAACTGATGGACTGCCTACATTCATACCTGTTACCCAACCACATGAATAGTTACATTAAAAAGGTATGTTTGTTGGCTCCTCTAACAAACAGGAAACAGAATAGTGTTTGTTTGATTAATTGAACTAAAATTCAAATGAACAAGGATCCGGAGATTCAAATGAAAATTGGACGAGTACAGTGACACTGAACCAACAAAAAAGCTTAAAATTCATACAGAAGACTTGCACTTGAAACTAACAACAAATTAGTGAGTAGTAAGTGTCAATTTGCTACAAAAGACCAAGCATGATGGGACAGATGTTAATAAATTTAAGAGGAAAGCACATCAGGACAAATTAATGCAAATATGTTGGTCCCCAGGTTTTCTGGGATCATTCTGCAGTCCCAAAATGTGACTGTTAGGGTAATAGGGTGACCTAAATTGCCCTTAGATGTCACCAGGTGACTTTGAATCCATCCAAACCCTAAGTAAATGCATCGAGCAAATCAATGGATGGATGTGCCATAACTTTCTCCAGCTGAACAGAAACAAAACAGAAGTAATTGTCATGTTTTGGCTTTAGTGGGGACCCAAATGCAGAGGAATTAAAAAAATAAATATTTAATTAAACAAGGAAACGAAAACACTTACAAAACCTCAAGGGAACCAGAAGACCAAGAAACGTGGAAAAGACATGGAAGGACAACGAGGGATGATAGACAACGAACCAGCGGATAGTGAGAGGATGAGAGCAGAATATATACTGAGGAAGGAGATGAGGAAGTGACAGAGGAGACCAAGAACTAATTAGTTAAGGCAGATGCAGGTGAGGACAATTAGTTGAACTGGGTGAGGAGCAGAGTGGCAGGATGACAACAAGAAAGGCAAGGGAAAGAGAAAACTCTTAAGAAACTAGAAACTATCTAAAGATATGACTAAGGAGGACTCTAAGGAAACTAGGAAACACTGGAGAACAGAAGGAAGAATTAAATAAGCAGATTAACTAAGGAAACACAAATGAGAAGGTGGACATAGACAAAGGTGAAAACATCTGAGCAAAGAGGAAATAAGAAAACAATGAATTGCATGAATACCAAAGAGTACATGAAAGTGATCATAAAAAACCTAATAAGGAAAAGAACTAAGTTTAAACACAAATCCAAAGAACTATGACAGTAATTACTTTTGGACCTAAAGAGGAACTATCACTAGTCAGCAAAAAGCTTCAGTTAATACAGCTAGAAACTACTGATCAGGCCTGAAATCTAGGTGTAGTAATGGACTCAGACTTGAACCTCCAGGGTCACATAAAGGCAATAACAAGGTCAGCCTTCTATCACCTGAAGAACATTCCTAGGATTAAAGGACTGATGTCGCAACAGGACCACGAAAAACTCATCAAAGCGTTTATCTTTAGTCGGATTGATTACTGCAACAGCGTCTTCACAGGTCTGCCTAAAAAGTCAATCAGACAGCTGCAGCTGATCCAGAACGCTGCTGCTCGTGTTCCTCACTAGAACCAGGAAAGTAGAGCACATCACCCCAGTTCTAAAGTCCTTACACTGGCTCCCTGTAGCTCAGAGAATAGACTTCTAAATACTTTTACTAGTTTATAAATCATTGAACGGCTTAGCACCAAAGTATGTTGAAGACCTGCTGTCACTATACCAACCCGCCAGATCACTCAGGTCCTCTAATTCCAGTCTACTCAACATCTCCAGAATCAGAACCAAACATGGAGAAGCAGCTTTCAGTTTCTATGCTCCTCTAATCTGGAACAAACTTCCAGACAACTGCAAAGCTGCTGAAACACCGAGTTCTTTAAATCACAACTAAAAACGTATCTGTTTCAAGCTGCCTTTGAGTAATGCTTTAATGTATCATATGTTTTGTGTGTGCTTCTGGCTTTATTGCGCTTAAACCTGCTTATTTTAATAGTTCACTAGCTAAATAAACCTTAATACACTGAACCAAAATATAACCGCAACACTTTTTTTTCTCCCATTTTTTGTGAGCTAAACTCAAAGATCTGAAGCATTTTCAATAAACACAACAGCCACACTACTCTCAGATATTGTTCATAAATCTGTATTAGCGAGCACTTCTCCTTTGCTGAGATAATCCATCCCCACTGTACAGGTGTGACATATCAAGGTGCTGATTAGACAGCATGAATATTGCACAGGTGTGCCTTAGACTGGCCACAATAAAAGGCCACTCTGAAATGGGCAGTTTGATCACACAGCACAATGTCACAGATGTCGCAACTTTTGAGGGAGCGTGCAATTGGCATGCTGACTGCAGGAATGTCCACCAGAGCTGTTGCCCCTTGAAATGAATGTTCATTTTGTCACCATAAGCTGTCTCCTAAGACGGTCGTGGCAGATGGCCGCTCCTACTGAGCCTGGTTCTGTTGGAGGTTTCTTCCTGTTAAAGGGGAGTTTTTCCTCTCCACTGTCGCTACATGCTTGCTCAGTATGAGGGATTGCTGAAGGATTGCTGTGGTTGGAAATCTGCCCAACCTCACGCCAATGACTGACGCAATCTGCTGGGATTCCTTAAATAGGAAACTTTTTAACTGATTGGAATGTTTGTATAATTGTATTGAAATGACTTCTTGTTAAGTGCCTTGAGATGACATCTGTTGTGAATTGGCGCTATATAAATAAACTGAATTGAATTGAATTGAAAAATTTCAGACAATTTGGCAGTACATCCAACCGGCCTCACAACAGCAGACCACGTGTAACCAACAAGCCCAGGACCTTCACATCCAGCATGTTCACCTCCATGATCGTCTGAGACCAGCCACCTGGACAGCTACTGCAACAATTGGTTTGCATAACCAAAAGAATTTCTGCGCAAACCATCAGAAACCGTCTTAGGGAATCTCATGTGCATGCTTGTCATCCTCATTGGGGTCTGGACCTGACTGCAGTTCATCGTCATAACCGACTTGAGTCTAGCACGTTGGAGAGGCGTTTTGTTCATGGATGAGTCCCGGTTTTCACTGTTCAGGGCAGATGGCAGACAGTGTGTGTGGCACTGTGTGGGTGAGCGGTTTGCTGAGGTCAATGATGTGGATTAAGTGGCCCACGGTGGTGGAGTTATGGTATGGGCAACGAACACAGGTGCATTTTATTGAAGGCATTTTGAATGCAGCAAAGAAGATACTTTGATACGGTTGTATTCCAAAATAGACATTAGAGCTTAGCTTAATAAAAACAAGAGCAAAGCTTGCATGGCAGGGACAATGCTAACACATCACCAGTCTTAAAGAGGCAAGTGCAACCTTGAGTGACATTTTGGTCCACACTCCATACCAGTTTGTGGCAGTAATGCACCAATAAGTTGTTGGCCAGCCTCCAATAAACATGACAAAGAGGAAAAAGAAGGGCAATGTGTTGTTTTTGGGCTAATATGAGCATGCTATTTTATTTTGAAAGAGTTTTTCCTAACCCGATTACACTCTGTTACCATCAGTATACACAACTGTCATTTCCACCCAACAAACATGCTTATATTTCAGCAAGAATTCCAGACCGAGTTCTCCGTTTCCAGGCAGAGAGTAACACCAATCTGAAACCAGGGCCTGCGCTCCCACATGAATGTTACAACATGCACATGCAACATCTGGGCGGGTCATGGGAGCCATTTTCTGGATAGAGTGAATGTTCGGGGCTGGAGCCTCCCAACCCTCCATAAACACAGCTGTCAGTCTCGTGTCTGCTGTCATTTTCAGATCCCGAGATGGCCGACAGCTCTCTGTCAACATCCTCCTCTGCAGGCTGGTGGGAGAGCTTGGCTTTCCTGCCGACTCAACTGATAAATGTGTTTACTGAGCATCCTTTTACACATCACTGCAAAACACTGGTGATGAATTCAGACAACGAACAGCAATGCTTTTAGCAAGAGCTCAACTAATTGAATCCAGCATCTTTTTTGATGACTTCTTGTCCTCCTCATATCCCTCCCTGTGTGTCTCCCACACTGTGCTTCAGACCTCCCACCAAAACATACACACCACACTCAAGCACCACGATACACAACTACTCCGCCGGGTTGTATTTTAGCAAACACTGTTTCATGCTGACCCCACGAAAGAAAAGGCACGAGGAAAGCTCATCATTTTTCAAAGGCTGAATGAAAACAGGGATATAAAGACTGAGAGTTTTAGACAAAGAGAGAAAGAGTTCATGTGTGTGGTGCACAAAGATGGAGGACGAAAGGAAACAGTCAATGTAGATGGAAGCTTCTTGCTGAAAACTCTCTGAAGACCTTCCTTCCCTCTCTTGCAGCCTCTCGCAGGTCACCCCCCCCACCTCCTTCTCCCTGTGTGGTCCGGAGCTCCGAGTCATTCCCAAACAATCGGCATTAATCCAAGGGAGCGAAGGGCCTGGAGCACAGCGCTGCCAAACTGCCAGAGCAACCTCGCCGTGGCCTGCACTGACACAACACGCTCTGAACACGCACAGACTCACACCAGCAGACTCCTCCTTTGATAAGGCCTGGTAAAGACGTGTGTTGGACAGTCCTGAACAGCAGCTTTTGACTTACGACTGTTCATCGTCACAAATCTGAGAGAGCCTTGATGCTATCACGCTCAGGTTTAGCCAGAAAGAAAAAAGTAGTGCTTTGTTAACACTGTGGCAGGGTGGTTTTTAAACCAGGTCTCCGGTTCATTTCAAGGTGCAGTTTTCTATAAATGGAACTTCTTTAGCTGTTCGTGGGGAAAGCATTGGAGAGATACGTGGCTTACTGAAAATACTCCTTCTTGTTTGCAACTTCATTGTTTTTAAACGTCTGCTAGAGATTAAAACTGACATTTCAACAAATTTCCATTTTTAAAATGATACAGTTCAATTCCCTAAGGGTGCTTTCATACCTGAGGTGTTTAGTTTGATCCCCCTTGTTGTGACACGTTTGTGTAGACATAGGGTGACCATATACAGACCATTTCCAAAATATTTGAATATCATGGAAAAGTTTATTTATTTGCATAATTCCATTATAAACATTAAACTTCCATAGATTATAGATTCAGGCCCCACAACTTAAACGATTTCAAGCATTTAGTTGTTTATTTGTACATAATTTGGGATTCCAGCTCATAAAACCCACAAAAACAGGAATTTAAAAAATGTGAGTACTTTGAAGAAATCACCATTTACTTCTCAGTTGTTGCGGAAAAAAAGAAGGAAATTAGGATCACATCAAATCAACCAAAATATGGTACTTTCAAAATTATATGTCAATCTTCAATACTTGGTAGGGGATCCCGTTGCCTTAATCACTGCCTCGATGCGCCGTGGCATTGAGACAATCAGCCTGTGGCATTTGCCTGGGAGTTGTGGAAGCCCAGATTTCCTTGATGCTTGGTGTCAGCTGTTCTTTGTTTTTGGGTCTGGTGCCCCTGATTTTCCTCTTGATAATACCCCATAGATTCTCAATGGGGTTTAGGTCCGGTGAGTTGGCTGGCCAGTCAAGCACTGTGATGGCATGGGCATCTAACCAGGTTTTGGTGCTTTACGGAAAGGGCAGGGGCCAGGTCCTGCTGGAAGATGAAATCTGCATCTCCATACAGATCCTCAGCAGAAGGAATAATGAAGTCCTCTAAAACATTCTGGTAGACTGATGCGGTGACCTTGGATTTAAGAAAGCAGAGTTTACCAACACCTGCACCGGACATTACACCCCGAATCATGACTGACGGTGGATATTTCACACTGGACCTTAAGCAGCTTGGGTTATGTTCCTCACCCTTCTTCCTCCAAACCTTTGGACCTTGATTACCAAATGAAAGGCACGTTTTACTTTTATCGGAAAAGAGGACCTTAGACCACTGGCCAACAGTCCAGTCCTTCTTCTCCTTGGCCCAGTTGAGACACTTCCTACGTTGGCTCAGGCTCAGAAGTGGTTTGACCCGAGGAAGCCAACAGTTGTAGCCCATCTCCCGGATGCGTCTGAATGTGGCGAATTTTCTCTGTTTGATAATCTGCTGAAGACCACGGTCAGCTCTTCTGCTGGTGCATCTGCTCTTGCCGCATTTTGCCCTTCCACTAGACTTTACATTGATATGCTTGGACACAGCACTCTGTGAACAGCCAGCCTCCTTAGCAATGAACTTTTGTGGCTTACCCAGTAGTCGAGTTGAGGGGGAGCAGAGGGGGACGCCGCTCCCCTTAGAAAGAAATCCGACATATAACGTCCCACCAGTAAAGGTCCCATCCTCCATCCCTTCCATTTTACAGTAAATATTGTATGGAAATATAAATCATAAATAGGCTTAGCCTATATGAAATAATTTCATCATCAGAAAATGTTAGGTCTCCGCATGTTGAGCGAAAATAAACAGTCTAATAAAATCCGGGGGACAAGGGCATGAAACGCAATGATGCAACATTGTTTTTGCCTGAGAGTAGGCCAGGTGAACCCGGTTTTCGTTTCATCTCGTTCCGACCTCTGGCATCTACAAAAACGGTTTACTTCATAAAATCTATAAGTTCGCACTGAGTTCAAAAGTAAAAGTTCTCCTTCTGCAATAGCGCAGTTTTTTATGATCGACGTTGTAGTTCGGGACTAGTTTGTTTTCACCGTAGTGAGAAAGGAGTGACACGGCTGCTACGTACCCGTTTTAGACCAAGACATGGATTTAACATGAAATCCATGTCTTGTTCATGTTTCAGGGAAGTTAAATGCATGTAACACATTTTACATAGGCCTACATGCTTTTGCTCGGTTTTGTAAAAGTCTTAAAGAAGTTTTCATCATGACCTTAGCTGTCTACATATCCGCATACGTCATCACATCGGTTAAACTCTTCCACCGCATTGGTCTAAAACTGGTACGTAGCAGCCGTATCATTCCTTTCTCACTACGTCGAAAACAAACTAGTTCCGAATTAAAAACATCGATCATAAAAAAACTGCGGTATTACAGAAGGAGAACTTTTACTTTTGAACCAACTGCGAACGTATTTATTTTATGAAGTAAACAGTTTGTAGATGCCAGAGGTCGGAATGAGAGTCATTTCTAAAGACATGTCCGGGGTTCACCTTATGGCCTAGAGAGCGGCAAAAGCTGCATTACAGAAGTGCAAACATGCCCAAACGAGCGGCTGGTCAGCGGGATGTCCGGGATATTTTTAAAAAGAAAAAAATTACAGGTGAGCTATTAATCTCAATAATTAACCTAGCCTGCTTTTTGTTATCTAAAGACCACCCGACTCGCCACAGGTGTAGCACAGATCCCAGGATGCTACCCTCCAAACTAGCTAAGATGAACAAGCGACCCCCCACATCTCTCTTGTTAATTAGCTTGCTAAAATACATGACTTGTCATTCAGTCAAGACACGCATGCAGCTTGCTGAATCTGCACTAGATGCCGACTCTTTTTACACATTCAGCCATAATCGGCATTGGAAAAATGATCACCTTGTCAGAGCTCATCTGACAGTGGTGACATTTAGCCATAATCAGGACGAATGTGAACAAGAGCAAGAAAAACTGTAGAAAAAAACATGATTACGAAAGCGTTTGGAAACTGATATGAGCATGTGGATTAAGTGAGGGTTGTAATGAATAAAATGGAAAGGACTCATTTTGTTTGGACTTTCATGTTAAATTAATCCAATACTTTGTTTTGTAGAGGCCTAGTTTGCACGAAAAAACTTCTTCTGCACTGCAATTATTTGCTAAGGCTTCTTTGCAAGGTGCTGGTATCGGCTTTGCTTCACAGATATATAAAGTCTCCATTTCACCCGATCTTGTTTAATTCTAATGCAGGCTATTCAGTTGTAGTCCCCTAAAAGTCCGGCCAATTCGGCGATACAAAATACTCTATAAATAGCACCTTTTTTAAAATTAAAATCCAGATTTTTTTAATAGGCGATAAAAATGACCATCCCCCCTGAAATTTCTTTACAACTCGACTACTGGGCTTACCCATCTTATGGAGGTTATCAATGATGGTCTTCTGGCCAGTTGTCAAGTCTGCAGTCTTCCCTATATTGAACCTAACTGAGACAATTGAACCAAAGTGAAGCCATATTTTGATTGATTTGATGTGATCCTAATTTCTCTCTCTCCTTTTTTCTGCAAAAACTGAGAAGGAAATGGCGATTTCTTCACAGTATTCTAATTTTTTGAATTCTTGTTTTCGTAGCTTTTATGAGCTGGAAGTCCAGATTATTTACAAATAAACAACTAAATACTTAAAATCTTTTAAGTTGTGGGCCTTGAATCTATAATCTATGGAAGTTTAACGTTTTGGATGGAATTATGGAAATAAATAAACTTTTCCATGATATTCTAATTTTTTGGAAAGGGTCTGTATTTATTTTCCAAAAAAGAGGACCCTTGCTCCAGTCAGGAAACACTTTCAAGACTTTGCCAAGACTTTTGATTTTAACATATTTAAGGGGGCAATTCTCCATGTGGTTAGAATGAACAGTTAAATAAACTCCAGACAGGCTTTCACAAGTCAACAAGTACAAAAAATACTTTAAAATCTCTGGAAATTAATTAATAATAGAAATAATTACTCTTCCGAATTAGAAAATGTACCAGTACCACAATGATAACTCATTTTTTAATTCATACTGGACAAAAATTAAACAGAAATCTAAAACAATATTCTGAGAAAAAAAGAATATTTTCTAAAAGTAAAAAGCAGCAGTCTCAAAAAGATAAAAAAAAGTGCCTACACCATTCTTTAGTTTTCATCTTCAACCTCCTCAGTCATTTTATAGATGAACAATCACTTTGCACAGCATTATCATAGTTTTTGTGTCCATGTGACCTACAGGATCTTTGCCAGTTTTTCACACTCAGTGACACATATGCAACCTACGTAATACTTGGGGCTTTTCCCCCCTTCCCACAAGTGCGTTTAACATCAAGCGGAGGATTTTATGGTTTTGCTGCACGCTCTCATTCATACCTCCGCTTCTCTCATTTGCGAGCACATGGTCTGGAATCAGGCAGAAATGTGCAGCAGCTCTGGATGTATATTCCTGACACCGCGACAGCAAAACTGCTGTAATCAGCCTCTACTCTAATTCAGCCATTAACCTGGCCTCACACATTCATCCGTTTTAGATATTTCTAGGCACACAAATGATGAATTGGCACTGCCCATAAAACGTGCGTCTCCAGGGATCAAGGCAGACTGCCCCGTTCTGCCTCTCTGTCTAATTACCAGCTCTGACCAGACATTAGTCAGAGAGTTCAGACTGACCTTGACACCACATCCGGCACCCAAACCTCACCCCACCTAGGTCTTCGTTTTGCAGGCCAGCAGCTGGGCGTGCTTTTGGGACGTGGGCTGGTTGGACTTGCACAAAGGAACCGGGTCACTGACTCCCTTACGGCCATTACTGTAATTATAGTTGACGTTCCTAATTGATTTTTTTGTTTTGTTTTTTGTTTTTCTTGTAGAAACTAATGAGAAGGCGGGACGAGAAGGCTGAAGGAGGCAGTGGGAGGTGAGGAGGTTTTGCTGGAGACACAAGGGTGAGTGGGGAGGAGGAAGCAGGCGATGGAGTATGGGATTGAATTGTCAGTCCAGGTTATGATTAGGAGGCACAGATGCGGCCATGTGAGAAATGAATTTCATGCCTGTTGAGTCTGCGATTTCTCCAGGAATGTGGGGGTTTGCTGCCAGGAGAGCTCCTCAGAGTGGGATGAAAAACCGACACAGAAAGGGATGTAAACAAGAACTTAACGTGGTAGAAGAAGTTTGTTGAAACTTCCCAACATTTATTGCAATTTTACTTTATTCACAAAACAAACGCCTCCAGTCTCCAGAATGAATTAAATCCAGTCATACATGCAGGTATAAGGCAGCTACATGCATTCCAATTCAATCATCATCAAAAACAACGCCTTCAAGTTCAGTTCATTATTTTAGTTTTCAAAAAGTTTTCTATCTTTGGAAATTGAGATAAAATGCAACGAGTCACTAACTCTGCAGCCATCCCTTATACTGAGCATGTGACAGTGGAAAATAAAAACTCCTTTTTAACAGGAAGAAACCTTCATCAGAACCAGCCCCAGTGTGAGCGGCTGTCTGCCTCTATCGACTGAGAACATGCAAAAGAAGCCCTGGAGCAGAAGTACTTTCTACGTTAAAGAAAAGAGAACATTAATAGCAGCAGTAGCTCCTTCAGTGGCTTCATCTAACAGACACTGCTAAACAGATTCGCTCTGAGGCTGTTTTAATTTCGGTTTTTACCAAACCTTCACGATATTCGCGTGTCTCTGTTACAGGGCATAATCATGATTATGTAACTTTAATTTTATTAGTTTAAATTGTTGTGATAATCTGGATTTACATTCTTTCTTTGATTTAAAATGTATAGGAGAAATGTCTATTGTAGTTTTTTGTTGTTGAGAAGGGGTTAATCCACCACCATTAACCGGAGGGTCCACTAGGGGGCTCACATGCTTTTTCCTCACTCAATACAAACGAGTGAATGGAGGAACATGGATCCGGTTCTCCTGTGGTCTTTTTCCCTTTATTATCACCCTTTTAAGGGTAACATCTCCATTTCACTGGGCCAGCCTGAAAGGGCCACCTTCCAGGCCATTTCAGGCACCACACATGTATGTACTCAGAAATGGCATGGTAGGGTCGCTGGGATGGACTTGTGGTTAGCTCATGCTGATTGGCTGTAACTCGGCAGGAAATGGTATCAGCACACGCCGCCTGATAACCGGCATTTGTAAAATTGGAAGAGCTGCTGGCGAAGCAGTGTATAACAACATAGCAAACGGAAACGCTGCAACAGATTGTGCTTCTTCTTCTTTGTGGTGTTTTACGGCGGTTCGCAACCAACTGAAATGTGCTTTACCGCTCTTACTGCTCCGGAGTGTGGGTCAAAGATTAAATTCTCTGCTTCCTCCATCATCAATCTCTTGTTATTTAATGTTGCTGTGGGCGCCTTTTGGCTCTGATTGAATTGGTTGCGAATTCCTGATATCTCAGAAAATTCCTTAAAGGGTCAATTTTGTTTGGAGACCACGGCTGAGAGGAGCGGGCCAGCGGATTTACCCTGTCAGCTTCCTCCTCCAATAAATGTCCAGGAACCCGTCTAGTAGAAATACCCCTTATGGGAAGAGAAAAAAGTACATGCTGTCAGACTCAACAATAAGTTTTCGATTGCTTTATCTAGGAGGTATCATCTATAGGAAAATAACATTAAGTTGGCTTTTATGAGGAGCAAAAACAAACAGAAAAAGATAAAGCTATTGGCAGCAATGACTGCAGATAATTTATAAATGGCGAGTAGTGGGAGAAGAAAGTGAAGAAAATTGGTAAGTCTGTCCCCCAGCAGTCTAAGCCTATAGCAGCATAACTACAGAGATAGCTCAGGATGACCTTAGCCGCTCTAACTATAAGCTTAATCAAAAAGGAAAGTTTTAAGCCTGGCCTTAAAAGTAAACAGAGTGTCTGCCTCACGGACTAAAGCTGCAGTCTGAGAGCGAAGTGCTCTGTTAGGAACATATGGAACAATCAGATCTCTGATGTATGATGGAGCTGATTATTAAGGGCTTTATGTGGAAGAAGGATGAAATTAAATTCCATTCTGGATTTAACAGGGAGCCAATGAAGGGAAGCTAAAAAAGGAGAAATGTGATCTCTCTTTTTAATATTCATCAGAACTCCTGGTGCAGCGATTTGAGCAGAAAATGATTGTGGCCTGAGTTTCTATGATTTTTGGGACTTAATGTGTAACTCTGGTCATTTTTGAATCGGTGGGTAATTCCACACAATGCATGTCCACTGAGCAATATTAAACATTGAACTGCATATCTGTCGTTAAAGAGACAGAAAAGTAGAATAAAGTCACATTAAGGATAGGCTTTTCCTTTTTATTTGGGGTTGCATGTCTCTTATCTGCCACAGACAGCAGTTAAGAGATTGCAGATAAGACAGTGATTCTTCCATTTTCATAAACACTTATTAGAAGAGGACTTCAAAGAAAGAAATTATCCCTTTAACTTTGAATAAAGATTTTAGTTTATTTCTTCTGGTTTAGACTCAAATGCGACACCCACAACACTTTTGGACGTTGAACCACTTTCATTTTGTGATCAAACATGTTCACACAGCTGTTGGTATCTTCAAGCTGCTCACTTACTTTGATCTTATGTATGTGGGAAGAAGTTATAGTAAAAGCTTGACTATTTATGAGACAATCAATCATGTAATACCGAGGCAAAATTCCAGAGTTTTTTCCACAGGGAGGCATCAGTTTGGATTAAAAGAGTCTGTAGAAAATTGGGAAGTAGTTTGCGTCCTTCACAGCGAGAACAACAGGACCTTGTTATGTGCACTGCTCTTCTTTTTGAATCGCACATGGTTTCCATCTCGGTTCGGAGTGTCGGCGAAATGTGTAACACAAAGGAAGACGAGGGTGTACATATGGAAATAAGCTGCCAGGCACAGTTTACTCTGGCCAAGCTTTGGTCTCACCAGCAGCTTCCTGCTTGTTCCTGCTCCGGTTTTTTGATGCGCTGCATTCAGCCCAGGCGAACTCTGCGTCAGTAAAACACAAAGCATAATGACTTGTTTTGCTCTAGGAGTTGGTAGTTTGACTCTGGGAGGAGTAAAAAAAAAAGAAACATTGAAGACAATACAAATGAAAGATGTAGTTCATTACGGGTTAATGAAAGCAATTATGACATTTCAAGTATATTACACTGGATTTCTTATCATCGTCGTGTTAGAATGAATGATGTTTGCAGTGATTCGTCCTGACTGAAGGAATCAGAGTGTGCAGGATGGGAATGAAGAATGAAGGTTGAGGGCGCTTTGCTGGAACATACAGACATGATTTTTCTTGTCTCGTGTTCCTTTTCCAGCAATGCATTCCCAAACAAGAAATAGCTTTTGTTCATTTTCCTAATAAAGATCAAAGGTACATCAAAAGCTTTCATCCGACCTGAACCTTTGCACTTTTTTTCATGTTGCAACATCTATTTAAAAGAGATTTAATGCTGTAGACCAATACAAAGCGGAAAATTATACATTATATCCGATGTACATGTGTATTATACCCGCTGTAATGCAACACCCCTAAATAATAACAAGTGCAACCAGTTGGAGGCCTAATAGGTTTATTTGAAGAGCTTCAGTGAAGACCAAGGACCACACCAGACAGCTTAGGGACCCCAAGCTCTGATCTTCGTATGAAGTATTTTTTTATCATATGAAAATGCAATGAGGGTGGGACAGCTGCAGACCTACCCAGACATGTCCATACACCCAAACTGATAGGTCAAACATGAAAAGCATTGATAAGAGAAGCAGCCAGTAGGCCAGAGGTAAGACTGCTACAGGGTGCAGTTGGTAAAGTAACACAGTCAAAAACTAACAGCAATAATTTGGGTCATTCGAGAAAAAAATGGGGGTTCATTTTTCAAAGTCATATTTGTGTCTATGTTATTTATTCATTTACAAATGTCACAGTTTCAAGCCAAATATTTAGCTAACAAGCTAAATATTTAGCTTCAAACTAGATATTTAGCTAGCCAGTTTAGCTAGCTATCAAAACTGGTTAGCTAATGCTTTGAACTAAATATTTAACTCAGATCTAAATGTTTAGCTAACATGCAAATTCACTAGCAGAGAAGTGGAAGTGGACTATAAAAATAAAAGCTTGGTCCTGCATATAAACTCCTGTCACTGGTGCAGTCACTGTTGCTGTAAATCCATCTGTAAACGTCTGTATTGCCTTTAAAACAGCTCATCGTCATTTTTAAGCTGAAATGTTGGACATGTCGGGACAAAAATAATCAATGATAAAGAGGTGACATTCAGTCTCACCAGCAGTTTATATAGAGGTTCGCAAGACTCAGCTTTTATTTTGGTGAGCCACTTCCCCGTAACGGCAAGTAAATTTGCACATTAGCTGCATTTCTAACTTGAATCTAAATATTTAGCTTGCCAGTTTAGCTTGCTAGCTAAATACATGTATTTAGGTTCAAGCTAAACATTTAGCTTTCTAACTAAATATTTTGTTCGAAGTTAGATATTCAGTTTGTAAACTAAATATTTACTTTGTAAACTAAGTATTCAGTTTGAAACTATGACATTTATAAATTAATAAACATTGATGCAAATATGACCACTATTTATTTATCTTATTTATCTTATAACCCAAAATTTTGCTGTTAACTTTTGACTATGTAACTTTACAAATGGCACCCCGTAGACCGGAGACCAAAACTGAAATCTTTGGCAATGCAAGAGACTATGTTTGGAGAAAAACTGGAGTAGAAATATCCTTTACTGTCCCAGTGTGTGGAAATTCAGATGTACCAGCAGCAAGTTACAGGTAAATGGATGCATGCTTATTCAAATGAAGGTAGAAAATATAAAAAAACTGGAAAAAATTAGAATATGAAAAAAAGACACTGTTAAATAAGGGCAAAATAACAACATATGATAAATAAAAGTAAATAAAAATAGCATATTAAGAACCAGAGAAAGGGGCAACTGAGCAAGACTATTTAAGATATGTATAATGTGTTTACTGTATATTTGTGCCTGGAAAGCAGCAACAGACTATTTACAAGAGATAAACGAAGACAATACAAATAACAGCGTGGATGTAAACACTTGTGCTGGTTACAAAGTCTAACAGCTGCTGGGAGGAAGGATCTGCGACAACGCTCCTATGTGCACCGAGGATGCAGCGGTCTGTCACTGAAGGAGCTCTGATGCTATTTTAGCCAGTGTCCTTCTGTCTCCCATCATCTGCACTGGGTCAAGGGGGCATCCAAGAACAGAGCTGGCCTTCCAGATGAGCTTATCTAACTGCTTCTTCTCAGCTCTAGATGAGCTAGTCTACTGTTCCAACAGGCTACACCATAGAAAATGACTGAAGACATCATAGAGTGAAAAAAGGTACTCAGAAGCCCCGTTCACCTCTTTAGATCTCAGCCTCCTCAGCAGGAAGACTCTGCTCTGACCCTTTCTGTAAAGACCATCAGTGTTGTGTCTCGAGTCCAGTTTATTCTTCACGAGAACACCCAGAATCTCAATGTCAGTTCCCTGGATGTTGCGCTAAACACACGGTCCCTGTTGTAAAACACGATGATGGCAGAATCATGCTGTGGGGATTTGGTTTTCATCAGCAGGGAAAAAGGGAAGCAGGTAAGTTTTTAGGAAGGTGAACGCAGCTAAATGCAGGGCGATTCTGAAAAATCTAAACTTCCACCCAGTAAATTCTTAGAATTGTTTAATATTTGTGAATTGGGACATAGCTGGAAATAAAGAATAAAACCTGCTTTCCAACGGACGCATAAGGGCCGCGGAACGCCTGCGGAGCGTAATACACAGCTGATAGCCGCTATTATAGTGAAAGGCCATGTTTACATGTAAGCACGCCATTCGGAATACTCTGACCAGATCACACCAATTCGGATCAACATTTCCTTACGATTTAGACGGCTCGGTTATGCCGATTGTTATTCCGATCGCTGTGCATGTAAACAATTCTTCCGAAAGTGGCCCATTAGTGCGCATGTCTGTTAAGTCCTACGTAGACCTACATTACATCGGCGTAAAACAATAAAGGGATTCGGATTAGAATTTGACTGTGTAGACAACAATAAAGCCTTGTAGATGTAAAACTGTGACCAAAAATAAAGTGCTCTGAAGAACATAATAACGCTCTATTTTAAACACATGCAGCCATGTTTGTTTACAACGGAAGTCTGATACTTCTTCTTCTACGGCCGTTTCCTGTATGCTAGATACTTCTGCGCATGTCAAAATGATTTATTCTGATTAAACGTGAGACGGATGTAAATGTTTCTCATAATCGGACACATTTTTTCAGGGTACACTGTCAAATTCTAATCTGAACTATGATCAGATTTAAGACGTTTTGCACATGTAAACATACCTAATGAGTCCGTTTCCACCCGGGGCAAACGGTGCGAATCAAACTCATCCCAGAAGCGTTGTGTCTTGGCCCTCTCCTAAATTTACGCAACGGGTCTATTTGTTTTTACAAGTTGTGCTTCCAGAACACGCCAATCTCAGTAGTTTAGATTGAACCAGACAGGAAATCAGACACAGGAACATCCATATAATGTAAAAATTAAAGATATGTACAGATTTCCGATTGCTCAACTACGAATAAAAAACAAAACGTCATTACCTGTGACTCCAGATTCGAAGTCAGTGAGTCTGTGGGTCTAATTTGGTGTTTTTCGTCAAGGACGATGAGAAGTTCATCCTTGATGATGTTTATTAGCATAGATTACTTTTTTTTTCCAGCGAAATGCCCTTTAAGTTATAGCAATTGCAATTCTCCTGTGATTTCGTGATCTCCGGGGACCAGCGGGGTGGAACACATTTGGAGCTGGTCCGCGTCCGAAAAGCTCCCGGTGGAAAGAAGGGATACATTTCACATCTTGGATGTCCTAACGATTAGAGTGGCTGAAAAAGACAGTGAGCATGCATGGAGAATGAGGAAGATGTTCTGAAATGTGCTTTGTCAGCAAAGGAAGAAAAAACCTCAGAAGCGTCTTACAACGTAGACGAATGGAGACATTTTTCCTGCCTTTCAAATGGTAAAAAACATAATTTAAATTGTTTTTCTTGTTTGGTTTTTGTTTTGTGATACAAGCAATCAGAGGGTGTAGAGGCTGAGCGGCTGGTTCCTGAGTAGTTGGGTAGTGCACTTGCTGTAACAGGGTGTCCCTGTGAAACATGGAGTTCCTGTCTGCACCCTGGAGTGTGGGAGAAAGCACAGGTGCAGTTTACAGCTCATGTGCACACATTTGTTGCAGTGCACAGAGCCGTGTATCTGTTGCTCCTGCTGGGTTTGATAATGAAGGATGGGATGTTTTCTTCGGTGGTTGGTTCTGGGCACCCAGAGGGGAAGAGAGGGGACAAACCTGGAGGCCGGATTACCGTGGCCTTTACTCTTCTGTCCTGTCTTCCTAAGGAAGGGGATTATTGTCTGTATGAGCAGTGAAGCTGGTGAGACTGCATCCCACGAGCTGAGCCGGTTAAAATATAGAACAGGTCATGCGAGGGAACACAACTTTTTAAATACAAATTCTCAGGATACGAGTCAGTGTAGGTCAGAGGGTTATTGTTCGAGCTTCATCTTTGCACGATGATCAAAACTAAATTTAAATGAAACCAGTGTAGAACATCATCACGGTCGGGCGGTTCTTGGTTGCCCAGATCTCTTCCTGTTCAGTGAACTGACTGAATCAAAAATGAGGCTGAGCCTGTCAGATATGTCACGACAAGTTACAGAAGGGAGGTTCTGCAGATTGTTTTTCACCAACAAAAGCAGTAAAACAGAAGGAGGCATGGGGTGATGTTGAATGCAGGTTTGCTACACCCCCCCGTCTCCATTCCACCTCACCCCTTTACATCACCTCTTTCTGCTGGGCCTTTGTTCGACAGTCCCCGACCTCCCCTTCTTCCGGCTGGGAGTGAAGTAGTCTCCGATGGACGCAAACAGGATTAGGAGCTCCCATGGCTGTGGTCATTCTCTGTGGATTTACGAGGGTTACTGCAGCTCGGGTGGCCTATGGTGCTTTAATTAACCTGCCACCAGGGGGCCTCAGAGCTGCCCGGCGGGTAACAAGCCGGGAGTGGTGGGGGGAAGCTTCTGTCTTTACATGGAAATAATCCCGGAGCCCCTCTCTTCAGGTCAGCTCACACTAAACTCTGACAACCATTTTAACCTTGACTGCATGGCTTTAAGGCCAAGTGCACCTCAATTTGTTTACGCCTTAAAGCAACTTAAAATCTATTTCTCTTTAAATTACTTTTTGTTTTATTTTCAACACTTTCAACACAAAGTTTCTCTCTCTTTTTTTATTTTTTATAGACCACATGAACTGCAACGATCAGCACCTGGAAATATTCCCAGATCTTTACGGCCAAGATTTTCGTCACAACCAAATAAATTTAATGCATTTTATGAAGTTATTTTTTTTTATATATTTATACATAAATAAGAAATACAACATTGGGAGCAAAAGGAAAAATATGGCCCAGAGTGCAAACATCTGGACTAAACCTAATCCCCTCTGATTACCATATGTGCGAATGCGTTCGTGCTCCTTCTGAGAGTGTGTGACGGACACGACGAGAATGCATTTTCTCGCAGAGCACGGGTACAGACAAAGGTAGGCCTGTGTGCCCCTTCCACTGACGACCTGTGGAAAATTCCCTGTCAGCGCCGTGCCAAGGCGCCTGGCCCTGTGAGGCGGGATTTCAGAGGAATGCCTGATCGGGAGAGCCAACATTTATCCAAGGCCAGAGAGGGTATGAGGGGGTGTTGATCAGAGTATAAGTCGCCAGGTTTTTACCTTGCAGCTCACTTTGGTGAGACAAACCGACAAGTAAGTCTGAAGTCCATTGAAAAGGCAGGTTGTAACATCTGGCTTTTGATTGCTATGAGTTAAGGTGTGAAAGATGCCAATGTAACACGGTGTACATGCTAACTGTTGCACCTGGTCCGCAAGAGTGGTCACAGCTTAATATTCCCATGGGTAAACAGACAGGTAGACTCTGACATCTGCAACAACAGAACAAGACAACATTTGTTGGTTTCTGAATGACATCTGGCAGATGACTCTCTGGCTTCCTGCTGTGTGGGCCTTCTTCTGCGGTCCAAGAAAAAATAATTAACCAGCCTAATTATCTCCAAAGGTTCCTGGAAGTAACTCAAATTCTGCAGAGGCAGAAACAGTGACAGGGTTAGCCTCGTTTAGGTGGATTTACCTGGTTGTGTCGGGTTCCAGTTTTCTTATATCGGGTTTGGGGTTGTGTTTTTTTTTTGGTCTTTTATGCAAAAAGATTTTTCCTTTATGACTCACTTCTTGCTTTCTTTATGCCTTATGTTCCTTTTGTTCAACCACATACTGGGTCAATGTGTTTCCACTTATATGTAGAAAGTGTGTTTCTCTCTTACTTTAACTGCTGAAAGATCAGTTTCAATGCTTAGCAGGTAATCCACTTTATGATGTCCTGCATAGTTCCTTAAAGCCATCTGTTTATCCATCCATCCATCCATCCGTTTATCCATCCATCCATCAGTTTATCCATCCATCCGTTCATCCATCCGTTCATCCATCCATTCATCCATCCGTTCATCCATCCATCCATCCATCCATCCATCCATCCATCCATCCATCCATCCATCCATCCATCCATCCATCCATCCATCGCACTCAGAACTAGTCTGATTTTGTGTTAAAAGTTTTGTGCTAGGTCTGGTTCATCCATAGAAGCACAAAAAATATTATCAAGATTCTCATCATTTGTCTTTTTGGGGATTAATTGGCAGTAATTTTTGACCTCCAGGTCATGGGAGTTTAAAAATGAGAACATCAACATAAGACGTGAAGGCAAGTTGCACAGTGGACACAGTGACAAATGGACAACCTGTGTCCCTTCTTGAGAACCTCTTTCCTTTCCATTCCATTATTATGGCTTCATTTTACCCACCTGTCCTGAGGCAGTTCACCTGGCTGCATGGCCTCGAGGTTCTCATTCAAGACCAGGTGTCCTCTTCCACCAACTGCCCCTCTGTTGAGGCATGTTTGACCCACAGGAAGTTGTCAAAATATCCAGCCCCACCTGCACTGGAGGCCTGCAATTCCTCCAGTTCCTGCTGATGGCTGGGAGACACGCTACAGTGACTGCAAACGTCCGGGGAACGGAAGTGCCGCAACGTGCAGCTCAGCTAATGAGAATGAGTTATTGCCATGGATGGACATTAATAATGAGCAATGATCAATTATTCTAGCAGCAGGGTTGCACAGTGATTAGGGAGCCTGTCTGAAGGCCTGATTTCAATCATGTTTCACCGCAGAGTTTTTATTGTGCAGGAAACGGTCCTATCTGCTGCACCTCTGCAGAGACTCCAGAGGAGGTTACCACCCTTCCCTGAGCCAGGCCTGGGAGCTGGCCCTGCTTAGAGTGCCCCCCCCCCCCACCCAGCCTTGGGGGATGTGGGGCTGCCTTCCCCACATCCCACCCCTCTGTTTTAAATGCACGTTATAACAACGCGCATCAACACCATACTCGAGCGGGAGGACAGAGGCTAGGGGTCTTCTCACACCCCTGTTCGCTACGGGCCATCAGGGGTTGGGGTCCGGAGGAGGAACAGGTGATTTGGTCGGGGTCCTGGGCTGTCGGGCTGCTTCGCCACTGTGGGGCCCTTGGCGGTCTGCTTGTCTCCGTCCTAGAAGGTAGGGGGTCCATCTCCCGGGTTCGGGGACTGGTGGCTCTACTGGGGCATCGGTACCTGGACCTGGGAGCATAAAGTGTGTATGGGGTGTGTGAGTGAGGGTACAGCGTCATTTCTTGGGTGTCTTGGTGAGTTAGTGAGAATGTATGTGTTTAAGAGGGAGGGAACGTATGACTGTCTGTATGTCTTTGTCTGCTTGTCAGGTTGGTTCTTGGGCCGCCCTCTCGCCTGGCGCACCTCAGGCCTTACATTTAATGGGGGGCCTATTTCCCCTCCGTCACTCCCCGCCAGTGACGGATGCCCCTGCCTACTGGTGCGTCGGTGGTCAATCCGGTTCGGACCTGGTGCGTGCCTGGCCGGGCCTGGGGGACCCTGTGTGTCGGTCGGCCGATGCGCTGGGCCGATATCTTCCTTTGGTTGGTTGGGGCACCTCTTTTAGGGGTGCCAGGTTTGGGATTGTTGGGTGGTGCCTGCTCGGTGGCTCGGCGGGATACAGATCCAGCGTCTCTGCTCGTTCAATCACCTGTTCTGTGCGCACCGTGCGTGGTCGGTTCATTGGCGGGTTGGACCGGCCCTGGCCTTTGTTGGATGCCTGGTCTCGGCGCTCTGCATTGCGTGAGATCAGGACTCAGGAGCTGGTACAACTTGGTGTCCAGGTGCTGGCTGAGCTCGGCCTGGGGATGCCGTCCATCCGCTGTGGCTATCGGTGGGGCGCCCCGACGTGGGGCAGGGGTGGGGCGCTGGGATGTTGGCGGTGGGGATTGGCCCGGGGAGGTGGTGGCGCGTGGCGGCCGGCCGCGGCCCCTGCAGTGCCGGGGGCCCCTCGTCGGCCGGTGCCTTGTCGGGCCCCTGCAGTGCCGGGGGCCCCTCGTCGGCCGGTGCCTTGTCGGGTCCCTGCTGGGGGTGGGGCACCCCTGGGCCCCGGCTCTCCCATGGACCGGCCCACCCTGGCGCGGCTGGTTGCCCCGGGCCCCTGCATAGTACCCGCTGGAAGTTCCCCTGGGGTTCTCCTTTGCTCCTCTCTTGGGGGATGCGGTCGGCCCCGCCCGGGGCTCTGGGGGTCCTTTGGACGTCTTTGCTCCGATCTCCTTCATGTCTGCATCGATTCCTGGGAGACAGATTGATGCCTGCTCACACCAGCTATCGAACACTCTTATAGAGAAACCTTATATGCACCAGTATGCTCACACACAGACATAGATGTGGGGTCTCTGGTGTTTACAGATATATTCTTGGGCTGAGGTTATCATTACTAGAGCTTGATTAATCTGTACCATGAGTTTTTCTGTGACATTGTTGTTGTATTTTTATATACATTTTTGTGTGATGTGGTTGTTTAGTTCTTAGTTCACGATGTTTGGTTTGTTTTGTCGATTTTCCTTTTTCCTTTTTTGTTTTGTTTTTCCCCTCTCTCTGCCGTCCTGTGGGTATGGAGGCAGACTTCAATGATTTCCTGTGTTTTCTTTGTTCCCCTTCCTCTCTTGTATTTTCAACTCACCCTCTCTCATGACTTTTTGTTTCCTACCTCTCTTCTTCATCTTCTTTCTTTCTTCCCCTTAATTTTCCGTCTCCGGGTCCATAACATCAGGAAATAAAACCCCCAGCAATTCATAATAAAGATTTTTCACACATATATCAAGTGGAGTACTATAGCAAAAGCTGAACTGCTCCGCTTGTGAAAGTAAATCTGTTGGGCTTCTACTTGGTACTTGGACACAAATTCTGAGCTCCACATTGCCAAACGTAGGACAAAAAAAAAGAGAAGGAACAAGGTCGGCTCTGCGTTGCCCCCTCCCTTGCAGACATTCCTGCAGCACCTACACTCACTTAATATTTTGGCAAGGGTGGAGAAGAAAAACGCCTGTCATGTTTGTTCACTGAAGGAAACAAGTTTGGTTTTAATTAGAATCCCTGCCAAAAGTTGAGGTAATTACCGCACTGTATGTCTAGTTTTCTTTTTCAAAATCTGCTCTCCTTATTGTACTTGCATATACTTTCAAACATAGTTGGACTTGACTCATGTTCCAGAAGAAAATAAAAAGACAATTTATCAGAGAACTCGTTTCCATGCAAGGTTGGCAGATATAGTGTGAAGAGAACTTGGATGATCAGGACATCAAGCATTTCATGACCTGCATGGTAATTTGGGATAATTTGTCCTATTTGGAACCCGCCTTCTTGGATCTGTATAGATCCGATTCTCTGGTTTATTTTCTTTTTCAAAATTCCTGGGTGTGAATTTGTCCTGAAGGGATCTCAACCCCTCTTTCACAGTCATGCATCCAACTTCTCCGCACCTGTATCCCAGCTGTAGCTCTGAGCAGCTCATGAAAATTCCCACCAAATTATTCAGACAAAACTTCAACATCTGCTGCGGGGAGGCACCCCCCTACTTTACACACAAACTTCGTCTGCTTTAACTTCGATTAGAGCTGCTGGTGCATTCTTATATATATATAATCAGTATATATATATATATATATATATATATATATATATATATATATATATATATATATATATATATATATATATATATATATATATATACTCAGATGGGTGGAGGTGTTGTAACGGTATGGGGGATCATTTTTTGGCAGACTTTGGGCTCCTTAAAAACCAATTGAGCTTTGTGTACTTCTTCCAGTAGGATGGTGTTCCTGAACGTGACAATGAGTTCACTGTACTTCAATGGTCTCCAAAATCACTAGTTCTCAACCCAACAGAGCACCTTGTTGAATGTACTGTATGTCAAGAAGAATGTAAGCATTTCTGATGGCAACATGGTCCAACCCAGTACCAGTCAGGTGTAACTGTGACATACAGTAGTGGCCAGTGAGTGACCTTGTTGTTGTGATTGATCCAATGTTGTATATCTGTAATAAGAGCATTAAGAATTGCATTCAGAGTCCACTAATTACCTGACAATAAGAAAATACGTCCAAAGTATATCAGCCAACACTTCGCATTCCTACGTTCCCCTCGGGTGGGAGGTTGCGTTTTGTATATCTATCTATCTATCTATCTATCTATCTATCTATCTATCTATCTATCTATCTATCTATCTATCTATCTATCTATCTATCTATCTATCTATCTATCTATCTATCTATCTATCTATCTATCTATCTATCTATCTATCTATCTATCTATCTATCTATCTATCTATCTATCTATCTATCTATCTATCTATCTATCTATCTATCTATATCTATATATACATACATATCTATATATCTATAGATATAGATATATAGATAGATAGATATATACATATATATCTATAGATATATATATCTATATATCTATATATATATCTATATATGTATATATCTATATATATATAGATATAGATATATCTATAGATATATCTATATATCTATCTATCTATCTATCTATCTATCTATCTATCTATCTATCTATCTATCTATCTATCTATCTATCTATCTATCTATCTATCTATCTATCTATATATATATATATATATATATATATATATATATATATATATATATATATATCTCTCTCTATATATATATATATATATATATATATATATATATATATATATATATCTGAGGGATTGTGTATACAAAGCCCGAAACTTGTCTCATTATACAAGTTCTAAAATTAATATAAACTAAATACCTCTCTGATGCTTCAATAGGATTTTTATAGCCGAGAGTTAGAGCCAGAGGTTTCTCATCAAATGCATTCGATCAATCTGGAAAACAATCCTAGGATGAAAGACATCAACAATTACCATAGGAAAACAATTGTTGCTTTCTATCAATCTAGAAAGGACATGTGTCAATCTTTCCACAGTAAGCAAGACGATACACCACCGAAAAACATTTAGGAGAGTCGTCCATTTTTTCAGGAGTAACTGTGTCCCAGCGAATTCACCCAAAGATCAGACCAAAGAGCTCCATTATAAATATCACAGGCCAATCATGGCAGCACAGTTCAATAAAGATGTAACAAGTATGGCATGCTAGAAAGGGTAGAACTTCTTTGCAAAACTGCATCTGAACCAGGGGTTAACCAAATATTTTCCGTTTTTGACGTCCGTCATTTTGACAGATTACAATTCACACCCCTGACCACTTGGTGCAGACACGCAGACATTTTCAACTTTACGAGTTCTGGTAACTGAATCAATAAAAATAATAAAACATTCCCAGCTAATCCACAGATGCAGAAAGAACACATCCTGTGGGATTTCCTCCCATTGAAGCGATCGGGAAACACCCCGTTAAGAGAATCCTGCCGAATTCTGATCACTTCAACTGGAGAAATATATCCTGATCTCAAAACTTTGCCTGAAGTGGTGCTTGTAATTCCAGTCTCCAGAGTGGGAAAATAAAGAAGTGCAGATTCAGTCTCCATTAGGCACAAGCAGGTGTGCAGTTCAGGTCCATGCGGACCAGGAGGAAGTTGTGAGCAGGTGAACTGTTCATATTTAATACATGTAGCCTATTAATCTGGTCAATGTGCAATTGAACTACGTGGGTTGTCTGTTGAGTTTGTTCGGATTGAATATTTATTGAAAATGAATGAAAATTAAATATTATTCAATAGGGATGTAAGAAAATATCGATACACCGATATTTTATTTCCCGATATTGTATCGATATTCAAAAGAAAAATATATATATTTTTTAAGGATTTGAATGGAACCATTAATGATGACAGTAATTTTTGTAGTAAAATTAAAAGTATAACTGGTAGTTTGTGGCTGTTTTCACCTTCTTCATTCCAGTGGATCAACTAGATCTAGTAATAAAACTGAATGCGTTAAAGTATGAAAAAGGTCAGAGTGTTTAGAATGCTGTGACAGTTTTCCTACTGTTAAATTGAGTTTTAAAAATCACAATATATAGTCTTACTCATAGTTTCGCGATATATCGAGATATATCGTATCGTCTCCCATGCATCGCGATACATATATCACCACAATTTTTGCCAATACACATCAATACACACTATTCAATGTGTCATTATTATACTTTTAAAAATTGACGGGTAAATATAGATTATGGACGGATTTGTCTGACCCCGTCGGTGAAAATGACAGACAACGAAAATCTGGTCTGATTTGAATGAACCACAGGACTTCCATTCTAATGTTCTTTGTGCAGCTCAAGCCAGAGAAGAGATGTTTTGTCATGCTCAGGTTTCTGCTCTCCGCCCTTCCCTGTTTTCATTGAGCATGCTGCTTCTGGGGTCTATTTTTAGAAGGTTTAATATCCAATTTCATTGTTTTTGCAGATGATATTCAGATTTACATGCCCACACAGATGAAAAATGAGTCTTTGAAGTCTCTATTAGACCGTCTGCATGAAGTCAAAGCAAGAATGAACTCAAACTTCCTTCATCTGAATGAAAACAAAACCCAAATAATTTTACTTGAAAGGAATTGTTAGAAAACCCCGACAAGATTCTTGTGACCCTAACTCCAAAAACTCGTTCCAGGTGCTACTAAAGACCTAGGTCTACTCTGCCATTTAAGTAAAGTAAAAACCTGACAATGTAATTTGGATGATTTTATTACTGTTTAATACTTTACTATTCAATTTTTTTCCAATTCAATTCATCTATATAGCTCTGACTTACAACAGATGTCATCTCAAGGCACATTACAAGAAAAGTAATTTGAATACAATCATACAAACATTCCAATTAGTTTATAGTTTTAGTTAGTTTCCTAAGGAATCCCAGCAGATTGCATGGAGTCATTGACTTGAGGTTGCGTCCCGTTGATGCAGACTCCAACCTCAGCAATCCCTCATACTGAGCAAGCATGTAGCGACAGTGGAGAGGAAAAACTCCCCTTTAACAGGAAGAAACCTCCAACAGAACCAGGCTCAATACGAGCGGCCAGCTGCCACGACTATCTGGGGGTTTGAGAAGACAGAGCAGAGACACAGTAGGAACAGAAGATCTGATATAAGAGTACTTTCTATGTTACAGAAAGTAAAAAGTTGATAACAGGACAGCTACGATTGGGTAAGCCGTATTGCGTCATTTCCTGTTGTCACTGTTGCTCTCCATGGAGCAGTTTGGTGTTGAGGCTCATGAATTGATCTAGTTGTCTCTTAGTTATTTATTGTATAAATGTATTGAAATAACTTCTTGTTAAGTGCCTTGAGATGACATATGTTGTGAATTGGCGCTATATAAATAAACTGAATTGAATTGAACACACAAGCACGTCAAAAACACACGTTTTCTGGTGGTGTACTTTACATTTTGTGAACTCCTTGTGTTTCCCATGGTTTTTCTTGCCGTGGTAAGGTCTCGCTAGCTTAGTTAGCTTAGCTTCATTGTGGCTATGGCTACTCTTCCCTCTCCCACTTCTCAATCTCGGCCTAAATCTTCTCCTCTCTCTTGCTATTAATATTAATGTTGCTCGTTTTGCTGTTTTTGAAGGTGCTTTATAAATACATTTTATCACAAGCACCTCATGCTCCTGACTAGGAATGGTATTGGAGTGATGATGTGGGTGTTCTAGAAAATTTCACCCAAGGACAGGTCATGAAACAAAAATAAGGGCAACAAGAAAAAAAAGACTGATCAAGTATGGCTCGTCTGGAAGGGTTGTCAGGGAGAAGTCTCTTCCCTCTGAAAGGAACCCGAGAGCTTTACTTTTACACTTCTGCAGCTGAATGAACCACAACACATCTGGTACAAATGATAAGAAATTAGAGATGTTTGGCCTTATTTAGCGCCATGAAAAAAAAAAAAAAAAAAAAAAACCCACACAAAAAAAGAACAACTTATGTTAGAGGAGTGGTGTTGTTTTCGGCTTGTTTTGCAACCACAGGACTGGGGTAGCTCGCAGTCTTTGAGTCGACCATGAAGTACTCTCTGTGATTCAGGCTTGCTGTGGCTCAGGACAGTTTAACGTATTGATGTTTTATACCTTAATATACCAGAGTCATACTTCATCACACCTTCACCACCATGGAATTGAAAAAGTGCCCTTGAGACAGTGTGGCAGTTTTGATTTGTCGACCTGCCAGTATCTGGATGACCCTCAGGCTTGCTTTTTTTTTTCTCGGTTTGTACTCGATGGAGCCTTGGATGACTTGAGCACATGCTGAGCCTTTCAGAGGGGCTTTTATTTTTTATTTGCACCAGCAGGGGATGGAATGGAGCCTGCTTGGTCTCCCTCCATCCAGGCCCCTGCAGACCTATTAGAAGCGATCTGCTGTCCAGAGATGAGACGCCACAGAGCTGATTTACTATTCAGAGGTTATTCATCGCCTGTGGATTAAAAGAAACAAAAACACACAATTGAATGTTGCTGCTGGAACTGCAAAGGCTTGGCCAGAACTTTTCAGGAAGTAGGATCTGCCTGAAGCTGAGGGCGAAAGACAGGGAAAAATAAACAGAGAGACTGATCAGTCTGATTGTTTTGCCTGATTTCACATTTCTTTGATTGGGTTTCAGCACAGATTAGAAACAGAGAGCAGCGGCTTTTGCTTTCAAGGATGCTGATTTTATCTCAGATATAAATGCAAAACCCAACTATCTGAATAATTCAATCCAAATTTTAATTCCTTTTATTTGTATGGCACTAACTCACAACAGAAGTCATCTCAAGGCATTTTACGAGAAAAGTCCTTTTAATTCAATACATTCCAATCAGTTTTAAAGTTTTCTATTTAAGGAATCCCAGCAGATTGCATCGAGTCATTGACTTGCAGAATCCAAAGAAAATGATACATTTTAATCCTTTTTATTCTGATACTTCTGAATAAAATCTAGTGAAACTAGTTACAGTTGTTCTGTGAAGGACTTCAGAGATTTGTTAGAGTTCCTTGATGGACAAACAGCATCATAAAGACCAAGAAACACAGCAGACAGGTCAGGGAGAACGTTGTGGGAGAACCAACCTACCAAAACCATCCATTTAAACTAACAGGCTGGGAAAAAGTGGATTGACCTGAGAAACACCCGAGAAGTCCCATGGTGACTCTGGAGGAGCTGCAGAGATCCACAGTTCAGGTGGGAATCTGTTGGGTCTGGCCTTTATAGAAGAGTGGCATAAATAAAGTGTTTTAAAATAAAAAAACACTGTGTAGGTGAGACAGAAAACGTGGACGGAGGTGATCTTCAGTGAAGTATTGACTCATGGCAGCTGAACACAAATGCACATCACATTTGCTTTGCTTATTTGAAAAACATTTTTAAAGACCACCTTGTCATGGTGTGGTTAGGGAGGACCTAAACGCAGCAGGATGTAAATAAAGAAAAATGTTTAATAAGCCAAAGCCAAAAAAAAAAAACGTACAAAGGAACCAGAGCACACAAGGGCATGGGAAGGAAGACGGAGAATCCAACGGGGTGTGACAGAAGGACTGCTTAAATACTGAGGGAAGAGTGAGAAATGACAGAGGAATGCAAGGGAAACGTAATCAAGGTAATCAGATGCAGGTGGGAGTGATAGAGCAGGTGGCGGTAATTAGCAGCTGGGAAGGAGGCAGAATACCAGGAAGGAAGTAACAAAACAGAGAAGGAAAACAAAAGTTTTAAACATAACAGAATAAGACTCAATAAAAAAATAAACCTAAAATGCAAAAGTAGGAAGAAAAATCTGACAAAATAACACACAAGGGAAAGAAGAGAAACTTGAGGTTCAAACCCCTAAGAGTAAGTCAGGAAAGGAAGAACCACAGAAAAGATATAAACACCAAGCAGAGCCTAATTCACTGAACCACAATCCTAATGTGGGAAATAAACCATAAAGGAAGTGAAAATGATGTGAACCGAATGAAGATCAGAACCCAACACAATGAAACTAAAAACACAAACAGCTAAGGATCATGTCACGCCTATCATTTTCATTTAAATTCACACTTATCTTCCGTGTTGGTCAATAAAATAATACCCTAATAAATGAATTGGAGTTTGTGATTGTAATTCAATTCAGTTTAATTCAAAACTACGTTATTTATCCCAAAGGGAAATAAAATGTTGTCGTAACTCATATCATCCAAGTATCTTCAAAAAGTCATTGTGGATGATGATGAGATGGGCAGGAAGGAGCTCCGGTAGCAGTCAGTCTTGCAGCGAATCTGAAGAGGCCTCTGACTGAACACTGTTGCTAAACATGACATGCTAACAGCTCAATATCTGGGCAGAAGGGACGATATTCTACGGTAGCATGTCCTGGATGACACCATCAGGTTGTTGACAACCACTGCTAATCCATCTCATTTACTTTTGCCGCCCTTCTTTAAATATCTGTCTGACCATATGTTTAGAGAGCTGAGAAGAGAGACCAAATGTGCTAAATTTAGAGAGCTATGGACATCTTTGAAAAGTTACTGAAATGTCAAATACTTTTAACTTTAATGTGTTCAAGTGTAATTTACCACATTAGGGGGTTGTCTCTGTATGTGCTTCGTTTTACTTTTGCATTCAGGGTTTGAATTGATGAGGTTAAAACAGTCTAAATGTGAATTAACCACATCTTTTCGCCTAAACCACTGTTGCTTTTTGCAAAGACTCGGTTTAGACGTGGTCAAACCTCCCTCTGCAAACACGGTGCACACAGGCTGCTTATTTTCTGCTCGCATGTCATGTTTGTAAGCCGTCCAACATATATACTGCCGTTGCATCTGCAATGACGCAAGAATGACGTCTGGTCTGAAAGCCTAAAACGTGTGTTAAACGCCCAGCTGTAAAAGAGTTTCTTAGTGCCTTATAATGATGTCATGCCGTCTGAGTTTGTTTTGCTAAAATGAAGCAATAATTTTAAGCTCTACCTGTTTGCAAATGACTTTACGGGACGGGAGGCGGTCGGGCTCTGCAGGCTCCGAAGGATCTGGGGCCTTATTCTCCATCGGTGCTGCAGAAATGTGTATGCCAGATGAACGAAGGTGTTGGCAGGACATCGCTCATCTCTGAAGGACGGGGATGTTATACCCATTTCCTATCACCTGCGTGAACTCTGTGATAACAAATTGAAAATGCACATTGAACTCTTGGGACACGCGCAGGCTGCAAAACAAAAATTTAAGAACATCAACAAATTGGAAAAACATTAAACAGCATAAACCTGTGTGCTCAGAGTCCGCTGGGTGGCCTTTAGCTCAGGGGGTGGCCCGCGTTAGGAGTCTTGATCGTGTACGATGTGAGTACCAATTGTAACGGCCCTTGGTGAACATGACCACCCCCCCCACGCCGGCCCCTGCGCCTCACATCCCGGGACACAGAAGGTGAGCTGGACACCGGCCCGAGTCAACGTGCCGCCTGTTCCAGCTGGGGTTGTGTCAGGATCTCCTGGGCGGTGCAGAACAGGCCCGTCTTTGTCCAACAGGAGCTGCGTGTGGTTCACTATCTTAAGAGAGTCATAATCACATCGGTGATTGGGGCATTAACAGGCCACCACAGCTGTTGGGGGGGCAGTGACCTATGGGAAAGCATGACCAACCGCTGGCCGGTTACAGTATGTGTTAATCTCTGCAAACAGACTGAAGGCACATGTGTGTTTGTCACTGTCGGTGCCTCCGTTTCTTACAGCATTCTGAACTGAGGTTTTGTACAGCAAAAAAATTGTAAATGCCCAACCTCCACCCCCCCAAGCCAGAAGCTGGGGGGCAAAAAGACTGCGTACCACTGTTATTAGCTCTCTAAATAACAGTGAAATAAAATCTAGTATGGTGAAGTAATGGAGTGTATAAGTTAGACATATAGACGAAAGGACAGTAATGTGAACAATATTAGGTTTCCAGCTGATGAAATACACCAAAGGCAATGGTTAATAGTGGGGCTGTCAAATGATTACAAATTTTCATATAATTAATCACATGGTAGCTGTAAATTAATCACGATTAATTAACATGACTAAATGTGACTGAAAAAGAACTATTTTCGGTGTAAATAAAGGAGAAAACCAGAAGCTGTTGCTCTTTTTTAAGGAAATACAGGAAAGATGCGTGAAACTTTTGTTTTGAATTCCACAATCACATTTACACGTGACACTTTTAATCTATTAATCTTTTAGCCAGTTGCTAAGGCAAACTAACTGGTTAACATTTCTGAATGTAAAGATGACCGTTTCTTAATACTGGACAACCCTGAGTATCCTCTTCATGGGACTTTACATCACTCCCTGGTTCCCACTGTTATTATTTGCAGTTATCTTGCAGCTGCAGTGTTGGTTAGCTATGTTAGCTTGTTTGTTAGCCAAGGCTTACCTGATGTGATCGCTGCAGATTGTTGCATTTTTGTATGCCGCAGTATTGGGGCCAAAATTAAGACTACTTCCCTGCCGCAGGAGGCTATATCAATTCCAAAGCCATCAACTGATCTGACTATTGATTGGCCGGCATCAGCAACTGAGAGACCGGCGCTGGCAACTGAGAGGGAGACAGCTCACTAGTGATTAGTGCTGCCGCGAGTAGTCGACCTAACCGATGAGGTTGAATATGAAATATTGTTGACGTCACTTTTTGCCGTCGAGCATAAAGTTTCAAAGAACCAAAACAACATATTTCTCCCAAACCACTAGATGGTGCTGCGCGCTTTAGTCGCAGACTTCCACTCAACTCAGATGACGGTGTAGGTACCAGATCTGCTCGGGGGCCTGCGCCTAATTATGACGTCGTATTATATGATTGGCTGAACCAGAAATAGAAATTAATATCAAATTGTATAAAAGCTAACATTTATCCCCATTTTGTTTTATCATGGAAAAACATCTTGTTTGGTTTTGTTAATTGTGATAAAAAATTATCCGCCCAATTTTATTTAATAAACCTCCTGATTCTGTTAAGTAAATATTACATTCATTAAACTAAGTTTAGCAATAAAACTCCAAATTTTGTTGATCTAATCGCTCATATTAGGTCTTACATAAATTCTGTTCTACATAGTACAAACAAAAAAACCAATTAAAACTTGTAATCTTGCTAAGCGTTATTATCTAGTTTAATTTTATTTGTATTTTTATGTATCCCCCCCTGGCGTCCGTTCAGAACGTTTGATGTACAATTTTGTGTTCTTTGTTAAATACTGTCCTTTGTATTTTGAATAAAGGCTGAATAAAAAAAAAAACAATGAAATAAATAATGTACATGCAAAAATGTACGTACATAACTTGTTTTGGTTCTTTTGGGGTTTCTAAAAACAGAATAAAACATTTTTTCATCGTAAGGGAAAATCTGTCAAAAATACTGTTAATAACAACCTGCTAAACTCTTTCCAAAGCCCATGATGGAAGAGCAGTACCAGTAAAGATGTCACGTTTTCTCGATGATCCCCACAGGAGCTGTTATTAACATTTATGTCTCTATTACATTTCACTATATAGTGCTTGGCAGGGTTAAAAATGGGGCGCAATGTAGTTTGTCAGAGTATTGCCGGCAAGATGGCGGACTGAGCACATGTCACTTCAATAACGCTGCTCATATTTCCTCTAGTTTGTCTCTTTTACGAGCTTTTATCCCATGTACAGTTAATTTCTGGTTAAACCAGTCATGAATAAAGGACAGAGAAAGCACGTGAAGACTCAACTCTCCAAAGAAGATACAGTTATCGGAAAAAACACCGCCTCGAGGGATCACGACTACGTCTCGGATATGGAAACCGAAAGAAGCGGAGGAGGAAAACGCTCCCTCCAAGGAACGGGCTCTCCTCAAACCCCTTCCAAAGGAGCTCATGTCCGCAAATTAACCAAACCAAATGCAACAGCAGAAGATGTACTGGAAGCTATTCAAGCTTTACATCAGCGATTCGACTCCCACGATGAAAAGATGGAGGACATAAACACAAAACTAACGCAGAACACAGTAATGATTAGCAGTCTTGCTAAAGCGCTGGAGTTCAATGCAGCCGAAATTAAAGAATGTAAGGAGAAGATTGCCGTTATGGACACAGAGATAACTATTCTTAAAAAAGAAGTCTCTAGAATGCAAATGGAGGAGAGGGAATCGGATCGGTAAAAACGCAGATGGAACCTAAGGATTAGGGGGTTGAAAGAAACGATGAGAGAAAATATTCGGCAAGACGTGGTGACAGTCCTTGGAAAGATCGCCCTGGAATGGGCCGAGAGGATGGATGACTATGTGGACACCGTTCATCGAATAGGCAGGAAAGAAGAAAATCGCACTCGACAAGTCATCGTACAGTTTACCAAACGACACCACAGAGATGGCATCTGGAATCTGACCAAGACGTCCGAAGTCTGTAAGTCTACCGGCATTCGCTTCATGGAGATCATGTCAAAGGAGGATCGTCTGGCAAGAGAGAAACTGTGGCCTCAGATACTTCAAGCAAGGAAGGCGGGTGATCGGGCTTATTACAGAGGACCCTTTGGTTTCATAAACGGCGGACGCATCTTTGACAATGCTTAAAAGTTGTTAATCATTTCTCATACTTACTATATGGGGGTTTTTGATTTTATTTTTGATCTAGCAAACTGGAGGAACATATGTTTAGCTTTACTCATTCTACTAAGGAACGTTAAATATTCTACAAGCTACTGTTTTCTTTAAAACCCATTTGTTATCTGGTTGGATACATACAGTTTTACTGTTAAAGTTTTACTACGTTTAATTAATGCTTAAAACATCTCTTTCTTTTATTTCTTTGAACACGAGAGGACTAAGGGACAGCACGAAAAGAAAAGCGCTTTTCTTATTTTGTAAAGGTCAAGCGGCACAATTCCTTTTTTTTTGAAGGAGAGTCACTCCAGTGACCCGGACGCCACCTTCTGGTGCAATCAGTGGGGAGAAAAGATTTGGTTCAGTCATGGCTCAAACCGCTCAGGAGGTGTAGCCATTGCTTTTAATAGATGTCCTGGAAAGGTTGTTGACTCCAAGTCTGATGATTACGGTCACTGGATAACAGTTCTGTTTAATGTTGCCAGCTTTTTTGTCATATTATGTAATTTCTATGGATATGCTAACAACACGGAAAACAAAGCTTTGCTGTTTAAAGTAGCTGAAGTTATCTCCGAATATAAAGACACTTTCAATACGAATTTCATAGTAGTAGGTGGAGATTTCAACTTAGCACCAGATGATCAGCTTGACAGAAGTCCTTCAAGAGATACCAATGAAAACTTAAATCCTACTTTGTCTGAATTTATTAATACAAATAATCTCATAGATATATGGAGAGATAGAAATCCTAATATTCGCCAGTTTACATGGATCAAACCAAATGGTAGTATAAAATCCAGAATTGATTTATGGCTAGTCACCCCGGATGTAGCTAGACACACCTCACAAACTTCTATCCCCTCTGCTCCGTTAACAGACCATTGCATAATCTCTCTTAAAACAACACCTACTAATGCATATAAATTTTAAAAAGATTACTGGAAATTTAATGAGGATTTACTAAATGATCAGGAATATGTCAGGCAAATTAAAGATTTGATAAAGAAAATTAAAAATGATAACTCTATTGAGTGCACTAGTAAAAGATGGGAATTTATTTAATTCAAGGCTAGAGAGCTCTCCATTACAATTAGCAAACAGAAATGTAGACTACAAAGAGAATACGAGACTCACTTGGTGCAAAAAAATAAATAATTTATCTATTAAATCTGAGATGTCCGAAGCGGATGGGGGGAATTTAAAACACTCCAAAATCATTTAGATAGTTTTTACCGCAAGAGAGCACAAGGAGCATATATTAGATCCAGAGCTAAATGGATAGAACATGGAGAAAAAAAACACGGCTTATTTTAGTAATTTAGAAAAGAGAAGGCAGGAAAATAAAAGTATTAATTCGATAATTATTGATAATGTGGAATTTAGTGATTGCAAAATTATTTCAAAAGAAATCTATAAATTTTATTCCAATTTGTATTTAACTGCATATGACCCTATAAAAGCCAACTCTTTCATAGAAGAAATCCAACAATTTATTCCCAAAATAGATTTAAGGTTTAAGGAGGATTGCGAGGCTGACTTTAGACTGGAAGAATTATATATGGCAATAAAAAAAATAGCAACCGGTAAAGCACCGGGTCAAGATGGGTTAACAATCTCATTTAATAAATTCTTTTGGGAAGATTTTAAACCTTTTTTTCTGGAAACCATCAAACATATTATTTCGATTAACTCTCTAACTTCTACAATGAAGCAAGGTCTTATTTTCTTAATACCAAAACCTGCAAAAGATAAGAGATGTCTTGAAAACCTTCGTCCAATTACATTACTTAATACAGATTATACGATTTTTACACGTGATAGCAAACAGACTAAAAAACGACTTATCCCAAATTATTAGTGATACTCAATCAGGCTTTTTAATAGATAGATCTATTCATAATAATATAAGACTAATCTTAGATTTATTGGACTACGAACATCTGGTGGAGGATAATTGAATTATTTTGTTCTTAGACTTTAACAAAGCATTTGACATGGTTGAACACTCCTTTATTTTAAAAGCCTTAAAATGTTTCGGTTTTGGAGAAAAGTTTGTGAAAATCATTCAGATGATTTATAAAGACATCAATAGTTTCGTTTCCTTGCCTTTGGGAACAACAGAACGTTTTAAAATTGAAAGACGTATCCGTCAAGGATGTCCTGTTTCACCTCTTATTTATCATGGTAGCAGAATTATTAGAAATTTGTATAAAAAATAATAAAAAAAATTGAACCACTAAACGTAATGGGGAATTCGCTAGTAATTACTCAATTAGCAGACAATACGGCTTTGTTTCTAAAGAACAAATATCAGATTACTGGTGCACTACAAGAGCTAAAAGATTTCTCTGATGCATCTGGACTCCATTTGAACATGAATAAATGCGAAATTGTATCTATTCATGACCATCCTCCTGATACTGTTTGGGCTATTCCAATCAAATCAGGAGTGAAATATCTAGGAATCACCATCTCAAAAAATAAAGAAATAAGGGAGTCATTTAATTTCGAAAATAAAATTAAGAAGAATAAGGTAATTTTGAATAGTTGGCTTCAAAGAGATATTTCTATTTTCGGACGTGTTCTACTTACAAAAATGGAAAGCTTATCCCGTGTAATCTACCCTGCCTTTTCAATGTACATTTCAGACAAATCAATCAAGAAATTGAATCAGGACAATTTTAACTTTGTTTGGAAAAATAGATACCATTATATTAGAAGAGTGGATATAGTTAAATCTTTAGAAGAAGGAGGCTTAAATATGATTGATTTTGACCCCATGAATGGCTGTATAAAACTTAGATGGCTACAAAAGTTTATAAAAAGCTATGAAAGTTTTTGGTTTAATATCCCAATTAAGAAATTCAATAACTTTGGTGGAATCTCTTTTTTAATGAGATGTGATTTTGAAATTGCTAAACTTCCGACAAAACTGTCAGATTTTCACAGACAAGTATTACATTACTGGAAACTTATTTTTAAACATCATTTTTCTCCTCACTCTGTCCCAATTTGGAACAACAGACACATTCTGCTCAACAAGAAGTCTTTTTTCTTTAGAGATTGGTATGAGAAAGGTATTTGGTCTATTTTACACCTGATGGAAAATGATGGAAATTTCTTAACATATAACTCGCTTATTGAAAAATACTCTTTAAATTGTACTAAAACAAAATTTATCAGAGTGTTAAAAGCAATCCCTGATGGTATGATATCAATAATTAAAGGCATGTTAACATATCAAGAAACTATTCCAACTGAACTTGGTTTAATTATAAATGGATGTAACTTTAATGATAAAAAATGCAATAACAAATTCATAAGAAGTACTTTGACCTTAATTCTTTTTCCATCAACTCTAAAGAGAAAATACTTATTTTGTAATTATGATAATACTAGGTCAAAGAAAATTAGAACTCATTATCTTAGTTTTCCAATTTCACAAAAGGTTAAAGAAATTCACTTTAAAACAATGTATAACATTTACCCATGTAATGAGTTTTTGCATAAGAAATTTAACATGGACAACAACTCATGTTCATTTTGCAACTCGGAAATTGAGACACTAGAACACCTTTTCTTTTTTTGTATTAAGATAAATATTTTTTGGAAAGACTTTCAGAATTGGATCCAAAAAAAGATAACCATCCCACCTTTAAGCTTCAAAATAATTAAAGTTGGTTTAATTTTGGGAGATCAATTTAATTTTGGTATCAATAACTTAAGTCTTTTAGCTAAGTTCTTTATTCACAAATCCCGTTTCCAAAAAATTATTCCCACCATAAAAAATGTTATTAACGAAATAAATATATTAAAGGATGCATCAAAGTTATGTAACAACAAAAAAGCCCAACAATTATATAATTATATAGAAAACATTTAAAAATACTAATAATGTCCCATGTGGAAAACTAGACGGTATATTATACTTTATTTTGTTTTCCCCTTTATCATACCTTTTTTTTTTCTGATGATGAATGTAATTTTCTACAAGCAAGATACCCTGATTTGATTTAGGTTCTTTGTTTCATTTAGTTTTTCCTGATGCTTCAGCATGAAAGACGAAAGAGAAATAAGGTCTGCCCCGTCTTCGCTGAAGGAAAAACTTTTGGGCCATCTGAAATGACTTCTCCATGCTAATGAACACCTTAGCTACTTTACAAATTTGCTAGTATATATAAGAGTGATCTTTCCGGCAGAGCTGCACACGCGTGGCGCATTCAAGGAACGTTGGAAATATATGCCGAGTTCATTAACATAGGACTTTTAAAACTTCTGACAAAAAACTCTGAAAATAATAACATAAGCCATAAACTTCTGTTTAATGGCGGTTGATAAGCAACGTTTGGTGCTTACTAAATATACCAGACTTATTTACTACTAAGTACTAAAGAACAAACAAAAGCTATATCCTTTCTATTAATTGTGTCTTCTTAAAATATCAGCATTTTTTTCAGAACTTGAAATTTTGTTTAAAATGTCTTGGATCTCCAGTTGCAATTTGATATCTTGTAAATTTAGTACCAGTTCTCTTCTCTCAACATTATACTTTAGGCAAAATAATATAACCTGTTCCACAGTCTCTTCTTGAAGACAAGGTTTTAAGAGATTGTAAAAGACATTTTGTGTTGATGCTACAACCAGCAACCGCTGTAGCACCAGTGCAATAAGCTGGAAAAACTTAACGTACAGCCCTGATATGGCTTTTAGTACACAACAAAATCTTGTTGCATAGAACAAATTTTTTTTAAAATTTCTTTATTTTTAAAGAAATTTATTTATAAGAATTTTAAAAATAAAATAAGAATTTAGTGAATTAATAAATGATTAATTAATAAATAAATAGTATTTAATACTATCTAATTAATTAAACTCTTAATTAGTGATTTAAGAATTTAATAAATAAAATAACTTTCTTCATTTTAAATATTTTCAGTTTTGTGAATTGAATGGTAATGTTTACTAAAAAAAAATGATGTAGAATTTAAAAGTTTTTTTCTTCTTAAACAAAATAATCGTTTAGACTAATCGATTAGTCTGTAAATTAGTCGGTAGACTAATCGAAATTAAATTAGTCGTTTGTGACAGCCCTACTAGTGATCGCATTGGATTGGCTCGCCACTAGCATTCCTAGCCTAGCCACCCAATGGATTGACTACTCCCTCCGCTTTCCATTAGCATGGATAGGCTGGCAATAGCATTGGATTAGCTTGCCACTAGCATTCCTAGGCTAGCCACCTGATTTATTAGATGTGTTCTTCTTCTGACTTTATTGCGGTTGGCAAACAACTTGAGGTGCATTACTGCCACCTACTGGACTGCCGTGTGGACTGGAATAGTTTTGATGATGATTTGAATAATTAATAGGTAGTCTTTACATTGTGATTACTAACTGTTAGGTCTGAGGAGTTTGGATAAAATAATAGATTTTTTTATGAATTAAAAAATGCTTTCTCCACTCTTTCAAGTTACGTTAAACACTAGCAAAGTCCAACTGCTGATGGTGTTGACGTTTCCACAGAAGTGTAAATAATGTTAAACAATAATTGGACAATCACATATTCCATCCAGAGGACCCTAATTTCACACCCAGTGACAGGTATTGTGAGTTCTTTTTTTGGGGGGACTAATAAATATAGGCAGGAGAGGAAAATACTCAAATCTGAGCAAAGAATTAGCTGAACAATACTGCGCCATATTTTTGATCATCTCCTTGTTCCGATCATTTCTTCTGATCGCTTGCAACCAAACATGTCTATTGTTTGCCTTGAAAGGGGCGAGTCGATGGAATGCACGTTGGTTGTTTTTATCAAAGCGATTTGTGCAGCCAACAGCACATGACATAATTGAGTCTCTTTCTGCAGACTACACGCGCAGCAGAGCAGGGAGTGACATGAATTGACAATCCACATGGTCCGCGACTGAGAGCAAACGTTCACATGGGACCACGGATGCAGTTTGGGTCTGCCATGCTGTTTATGTGACGAGCGAGCACTGAAAGCAGCGCAGGGATTTTTTTTGTGTGGAATAAACAGGGTGGGTCTTTCTGTGCATGCTTTAATTGTGGAAAAAAAGTTTATCCTGTTATTTCCACAGATTAATTGACCTGCGGTGACGCGCTAAGTTTGACAGCCCTAGTTAATAGCAATGATGAGAGTTCGACTGGATGATCCATCCAAATCCAGGGAGCCAAAGTCTTATGATAGAATCTGCTCAGTTCACTTCATTGGAGGTATGTTGAAGTCTAAATAAAATGTAGTCTAAATAATTTCTTAAGAACATTCATATAATTTAAAATACCCTGCCAGCTTGCAAAGCTACATCTATTGCAAGCATAGTTAGCATGGGACACTTATATAATATATGGAATTGAATTGACAGACACACATTTGTGACCATGAAACTGCTTTATGTAAAAACTTAAATATCAATGGAAATGTGTACGAAAACAATGTTGATAATTAACCTGTTCTTTATGTTACCCTGCATGGCATGTCCAGTGGACAGACACCACATAGCCTTTCAATTTGTCCAGGCAGACCCACACCTGATGGCGTCCTGTCTTGTCAGCTAACTTCTGCGAGGGCGTGATGGCACACTTCAAGAAACACTGCGTTCGTTCATGCATTCATTGCTGTGGTAAAATATCTACCCCACGGGTCCAGACACCTAAAAGGTATAGCCAAGACCTGTACGCCTTCATGGCTTCTGCTGTGTAAAGTCCAGGCATGTTAATCAGATAACTGTAAATATCCCCATACTGAACCCTACTGGTGGCCAATTCTGAGTACAGTCATCACATATAGCTATTTGAATTCGTGAGAGCTGTGCGCAAGTAATATGGCGGGATACTGGTAAAACAGACAAACTAAGGTAAAACTACCCAATAAATCCGAGCCACATGGAGCACATGTTTAAAATAAATAACCATTATATTGTATTTCTCTGTAAAACAAACTGGACGAGTAAAGTTTGGACAGCCTGGAGAGCGACTTTGACAAGTGCTTTGACAACATAGTTATGGGTAAACAACAATAATCCACTACTACCATCCCGACAAGCACTCATTCATTTGATAAGAAGCTAACCAGCCTGGACGCCCGTCTTGCCCTGGTTGAGGTTCTCCAAAAGGAATTTCAAGCTCTGAGGGAGTCTCTGGAGTTCAGCCAAAAGCAGGTGGGATCAAACCAAACGCTGAAAGACAATGTAAAGAAACTCACCGATGGGAGGACGCAGCTGTCTGGAGAAAACAAAGATAAAAGAAACCATCCTGGATATCCAGGCCCGGGGCATGCAGGACATCTCGTCTTCTCCGGGATCCCAGAACAGGCAGAGGAAGACGCTGAAACCACTGTCTCCCAAGTGACACGCCAAAAAACATCAGAGGTAAGAGGCCCAACAACAGCCGACCGCAACCTATTGTTGCTAAATTCGAGCATTAGAAACAAAAAGAGCAGGTCAGAGGCCTTACAGCGTTAACGATCGTTATTCAAAAGAGATCCTCGAAAGAAGGTGCATTTTATTCCCAATCAGGAAGAAATATATCAGTGAAGGCACCAGAGGTACAGTATCGGTAGATAAACTGTATGTTAATGGGTAGCTGTTCAGGGACCAGCGGATCACCCCGTGGCTTTACTTCGAGCAGCAACAGGTTTGAGTCATGTAACACTGGTTAGATAAGAGTTGTATTATCAAGCAATTGCAATCTAATGCAAGCACAGCTCTGGGGTCACGGCTGTGCATTGGTATATCGGCCTAGGGGTGAAATGTACGCCCCACCACTGATTATACATATATATATATATATGTATATATATATATATATATATGTATATGGTGTTTCGCCCCCCAACCAGAGACGATCAGCCACGGATCTCAGCTTCAGCAGCTCCAACCATGTCTCTGATGTTTTCAGCAGCTCCAATAACATTGCCAGGGACTTCCGGTGTATTTTTAAAAATATTTTAATCCAGTACGCTCAGGTTAATCCTGCAAGTAACAGTTAAAATGTTTTTTTTGTTCTGAATAAAGTTTTATTTCTTTATATTGCTGAATTTTTGTTTCTTGTTAAATACTTTCTATAAATCATTAAACATGCATAAGTCTATAAAGTTCATGTTCATGTTAAAAAATGTAAAGTTTATAAAAAAAATAAGGGAAATTCTTTCATTCAATTCATTCAGAACAAATCTTTATATCTTCATAACAAAACAATAAGAACTTTATATTAACCCCCCCCCAAATAAAGAAAACTTATTTTGGAACTAATCTGCTGCCTCACGTCCTCCCTGAAGAGGTCTAACAGCTCTTCAACTCTGTCTCTTCGCCTCTTCCTCCTTGTTGCTGTTTTCTGCCTGTCTCCATCCTTCTCTTCCTCCTCTCTCATCTTGGTCACTCATTGCTGCACTTGGCCCTGGAGTGTCCTCAGGGATGGAGGCGATAAGGAGAGGGGGAGTAGTTGACGCCCTCTATCCTAACACCTCATCCATGAGAACAAAACAGGGTCAAGTAGCAGCAGTGGGCTTCCCACTCACTCCCTCCCCTGACCCTGGGTCATTGCATTTCTAAAGACAGATGAAAATCCAAAAAGTTCACAAAACAAGTAAGCTAAAACTTTAAAACTGCATTTTTTTTTTTACTTTTGTTACTAACAAAACATATTCTTTATTTCATATGGACAGTTGAATAATGGTAAATAAAACAGCACTCATAAGAATAGGATTTGTATTCTTGTACCTCCACGCCACATTGGCAAAGTTCTTTGCTCCGTTGAAAAGCTTATCACACATAAATGTGGCAGTCTGCTCTTTCGTCCCTAAAACTTATTAGAAAAAGCCTAATTCACAAATAAAAAAATAGCTCTTTGTAAGGGGGTATTCACACGGGAGGTAAGAAACAAGCTAGTTCACGACAGTGTGTGTGTATGTATATAAACTTAAAAAATACATATAACAGCTTGCCTCAATCCCAAGTCTTCTGCAGCCCTTGGCAGGTTGTCTTCCAATATCACCCTTTATTTAGCTCCATCCACTTTCCCATCAAGTCTGATAAGTTGATGGAAAGGTGTTATCAAAGTAAATGGAAGGGAATCTAATTGTACTCCACACTTTTCAGCTTTTTAGTGAACAAATTAGTAAAGCATGCAACATTCATTTTCTGCTGTGCAAGTATGCACTATTTTGTGCTGGTCTGTGACTTGAAATCTAAATAGAACACATTAAACTAGAAACGTGACCAAATGTGAAAAGGTTAAAGCAATAATAATACTTTTGGGTCTTTTTCATGATGAAATGACAAAGTAAAAAATATTGGATTTTTTATAGATTCACTTTAAAGGATGATTGGACCTAGTCTTTATTTAAGAAATTGACAGAACATGACAGAAAAACAGCCGAAAACCTGATCAAGACCAATTTAAATGATTACACAGCCGGGCTTGCTTGGAAGGGAAGCACACAAAGAAACTCAACCAGTTTTCAGCTTCAGATAGGATTTTTTAAGGTCTTTTGATGAGGGACCCAAACATAGCTGAGATGATCTGGAAGCCGTGTCAGGGAACAGTGTTCATGACCTGGGCTGAAGTGCCTCCTGTCCGTGCTCTGATTCACGATCAGGGGTCAACCCTTCAGAGTAAATATCAGGTTCTAAGTTTGCTGCTTTTAGCAGCTGGTTTTGCATTCAGAGGACCCGACAGCCCCCGCATGGACTGCATGGACCTGGGAGGGAGTTTATCCTAAAGAGCTCCAGTGTGGATGAGAGAGATAGGGATGTTCACTGTGACGTCACAGAAGTGATACAGGCTTGGCCGGCCCATGCCAGGCTGTTTCCAGGCTTGCTGTGGAAGCAGCGCAGGCTTGGTGGTCCAGCCGTGTTTACCCCTCAAGCTGCACGCGCATGGCTTGTTTAAACAAAACGGGTGTCTTCTCTCGGCCCGTGGACGTCATCAGGGCCGCCGAGCGTTGATGTGGCATTTCTCTGGAGTACCCTCGACGAAGAGAGCAAGAGAGATGTTGGCAGCTAAAAAAAATAAATAAAAAAAATCAAACCGCAGCAGCCCTTCATCCCAGTTGCTGGAACAGATCAATGTGGTCCAGAAAAGATGGTGGAGCTGCATCAAAATCCTCCTGGCAGGCCTGACCAAAATTTGGATCCCGGAGACGGGTCCTGCTGCCAGGGATTCAGCATTCTTCCTCTCCACAGCTTCCCAGCTCCTCGTGTTTTTCCTGGAGATTCATCACCTGTTGCCTGCTCCCTACGGGTAAACCTAACTGAAAACTCAGCTGCACACTGCAGTTTAGGAAAAACACATCTAGTCAAACTTGAGAAGAAACTGATTTCATAACATGAATGTGTAGAATCGCTGAAAAATGACTTAAACACACTGTCTCTTTCAGATAGAAGAAATATCTTCTTTAATTCTTTCGATTATATTGGCTGTGTTAATTCAAATAGGACAAAATATGTCTAGCTAATGTATTTCTGGGTGAATTTAAATTATTTTATTTCTCAAATCTTTCCCCTATCAGCATCATTCAGCTCTGCAGAGGCCTGGTAACGAGCCATTCATTTTATTCAGGTGGATTGGGGAAGGGATACATGCAAAATAATATAACTTAAAAGAGTTGCAAGTATAGAACTGACTTGAGATTTGATTGGGTATTTTTAAAATAAATTAAATAGTACAAGCAGACATAGCCAAAGCAGAAAACAATGTAACCACTTGAAAACACAGTGTTAATGCTTAGAGATGTCTAAATAATACTTTGCCCGTATTTGAGAAAAAAAACATGCTAAAATCACTTTGGAGTTTTAGTATATTTATTTAATTCCCAATCAGGAAGATATATATATATATATATTTGTATGTACAGCCTAGTCTGCCAGATTGAATGCAACATGGGCAGCTGTTGGGAAAATCCCTTCTGTTTTGTTGTGGCGTCACTTTGTAAAGTTGCAATATTCTCTGAGTTCCACACATGAACATTTTGCTCGTGGTCAGGTAGAACACAGCTGTTATCAATTGGTACACATGTGTACTGAAGCAAGAGGCCATGTACCATTATACCCCTAGTAATTCTCTATGCATTCTATATGCGGGGTAGGATTAGGTTTAGCAGCCCTATTTAGCACAAAATTTGGGGCTGCTCAGTCAGCTTCAAATACTGAGGGGCTGTTCTTGTTGCATTTCCCATCAGCCATTTAACATTCATTCCCTGGATTGTCAAGATATGTGTTGAAATCTGATCAAAATGTGGACTGGAGTCTCATGGTGATAATATTTAATAAAAAAATAGAACGAAGAACTTGCAAACCCTTTCAAGTGGTCAGAAATGGGAAAATGACGGAAATGAGATGAGGAACCAGAAAGGTGTGACTGAAAGAAGACGGCTTAAATTCTAAACTGTCCAGCGTTTCCTCTGGTAAAGATACGCGCCCAGATTTGTCTAAAACCATGTTACTATGATGGCGTCTACATTCTCTCTGAAGTGGTCTGCGAACTCCTCACAGAGAGCGTTTGAGGGGGTTTTCTGAAATGTATTAGAAACATGGTACATTTTTTTGTCAATGGTGGAAAAATGAATTATTTTTATGATCTGAGATTATTTCGGAAAAGTATGCATTTCTTGAATTTCTTATTGCGTTATTGTGTGCTTTGAGAAGTTGTGTGTATATTTGATGGTTTATCATGATTTTATTTTTCCTCCCATTTTCTCTCTGCCACCCTACAATTTCTCTTTAGTTTTTTGAGGTCTTCATTTCTCCAGGGCGATGCAAGTTTTGAGTGTGTACAAACTTTTAGTGCAGCAAGCAGGTCGAGAGCGGACTGAAGCCTACTGTTAAAATCATATAAAATCACACCGGGCAGGTAAAGCAACAGGAGATATCTTTTCAAAAACGTAAAGAAAACCTGCAGCCACCTCAGGGGTTAGATGACGTTTCCTGACAGTTCTCACAGAGGTCTACCGCTGGAAAAAACTGGTGATGTTAAAAAAACACACAGTAATGGTCAGAGACAGCCAGGACAAGAACAGAGGACACACTGGTGGACAGGCAAAACTTGATGACCAAGGCTGCATGACATGTTCACTAAAATCCATATATTCAGGACATTTAAGAAATCTGTTGATTACGACTCTAAAAGGTCATCCACATGTAGATTAAAATCACCAGCTAAAATGATATTTTCAAAAGAGTTGTGCAAGGTTGATAAACACTGAAAGTTCTTGAATAAAAGGTGTGCTCTTTTTTGGAGGCCTATAAACTGTAACACAGACAATCTGAGTGCTAAAAACAGTTGCATTATATTCAAAAGAGCTATAATTATTAAATAATTAGCATTGATGAACCTATAAAACCAGTATTGCTTCCCCTTTTGCTACTCCTTTTGGAATAAGAGAAGTTAAAATTTGGTGGGGAAGCCTCTGTAAGAACAACAAGGGCATCTGCACTCAGCCATGTTTCTGTTAAAAATAAACAATCAAGATTATGGTCTAAAATCAGATCATTTATTATAAAAGTTTTGTTCAGCAGAGAGCGGACATTTAAAAGTGCTATATTAATAGTCACTGGAGATGGAGTGGCTGTATGATTTAGTGAGGCTGAGACTTATGTTAACTGCTTGAGATTATTGGGGTTGCATTTGTTGGGTTTATGATTTTTAGTCCACTCCCTGCTGATAATGACAGGTATGAATGAGGTGAGGCAAGGTCCAAGTCCAATATGTGAGTTACTGTTAAAATCAGAGCTGAGTTCATAGGAGCAGGGACCAGCTGGACATAAGAACTAACACAGAAGAAATTGATAAGATGAGAAAATAACTACTAAGATCAAAACAACCCAAAAACAATTAAACAAAGTATAAACATCTAAGGATCAAAACATGGATAATCTCCTTGTGGGGATGCCAGTCAATGACACTGGCCTCATCCAGATCAGTCAAGAGCAGCAGATTTACTCGTTAGTTGCTGCTATGAATGGCACTTAAGCTGTTCACTCTGTCGTTAATCAAGGCTCAACTTCCTTTAATGGAGAGCAACAGAGTGTAGCAAGTAGTGTGATCAGAAAGCTTTGATCAAGCATCTGCCTGTTCTCTATCAGCAATTTGGCCCCACATGACCCAATGTGGCCCCGTGTGGGCCGGTGGCTCTGGCCCAGGCAGGTCAGATGGGACTGAGTTCTGAAAAGGCGGTTATCTCAGATGTTCTCTCCCTCCTCCCGCTTCTCCAGCACATGAAAGCCAACAGAGGGCACGCTGGTTTGATCCCAGCCACTGACATGAATTTTTGATCAATGGCTGGTGCCTCTGGAGGGCCGTTTCCAACACGCCACCATCCCCCCCCCCCCCCACGCACTCCTCCCCTTTCCTCTCACTCTAAAGCTCAGGCAACTACAAATGTCAGTGATGTTAGTTTAGCCATTGTACACGGCTGACCGCATCTGAATGGGCAACTTGTCCCCAGGCCAGCCCCCTACAATAGCCTCCTTTCTCAGACTGACTTGTTATCAGCATTTTTCCCCTCCTTCACGGGTAGAGGTCTTTTCCTTCTGCTCTCACAGCTTTTTGGTTCTGAGGAGGATTCTGGCACTAAAGAGGAGGCGAAGGAGCTCAGGATCAAGAGAAAGAGCCTAGAGAGAGAGATGGAGAAAGTTTCACACATGAAGATGGGCAAGAAAAACGTCACGTTAAAGAGAAAGTTGACCCTCTTTAAATATGAAGTGGTTTACATATCAGGACATAAAATAAATGATCTGGTCTTCCCCAGGTTGGAAGTTTTAAACAATTTATTTAAATCTTCGAGTGTGTAAAAACACGAAACAGACTCGACACGTCACTATTTATTAAACAAAGATGATGCCAAAGGGGAAAAGTTGCGTGTGTGTGGAAAAACGAAAAACATCGCATGACTTAGCAGCATCTAGAACCACCGTCAGGAGCAATAACATGAAATAGGACTTTCTGTTTGGCTTTAACACTCTCTGACATCTGTGTGGAGGATGTTTGCTCATTTTCCGGTCTTTATATCAGTGGTTCCCAACTAAAGGTGGGTAGTAACTAGTTACATTTACTTGAGTAACTTTTTTTGAAAAAAAACAACAACTTTTAGGAGTAGTTTTACCACACCATACTTTTACTTTTACTTGAGCAATATTATAAGTATTGCTACTCTTACTTAAGTAAAATTTCAGACTACCCTACCCATTGCGAGTAACTTCACTGAATGAAGAACAAGCTTGCTTTGACCAAAAATGCACCTACAGTTTACGTTGAAGTGAGACCTCTTGTTTGTACACAAGCTTTACCATTTTAATGTTGTTTTCTATCTGCTGACACTTTTGTGAGATTTGGAGGTCAAGTTGGGGTACCTTACCCTGGTCTAACATAAATACAATAACTACCTACAAAAAAATATTGATTTGGAAAAATTTTCATTTTACTTGAATTTCTAATTTTGTAATTATGTCATGTATTTCTATTTATTTTAGTCTATAAAATTGGCACCTAACTTCAAATTGAAGTTTGAATAGTTGTCTGATAGTTTTATACCCAAACCCACGGGCCGTGTCTGTGAGACCATGGCTTCTGTGACATAGTAATGCAGTAGCCACCGTTCAACCCTAAGAGGGCAGCACTAAGACGTTTTTAGACCAAAAAGTGTAGAATTAAACAAGTTTACACCAAAACGTAAAAAAATCCCCAGAAACTGAAAGACTGCATTGGTAAAGACCCATTTATACAGTTTTTGAAGCAAAAAAAAAGTTGTTTGGGGGTTTAGTTACTCTTTAACTTGAGTACAATTTTTGGCTACTCTACCCACCTCTGTTCCCAACCTGGGGTCAAGAGATTGCAGGGGGTCCGCACAAGGGAAGTACTTCTACCTGAGATAGAGATATGAGTGGACAGAGGCTGACCAAGGAAGAGGCCTCAAACAACGGAAGTTGCAAAGCATGGATGAACCCAGCAGATTCATCTAGGAGGACAGGATTCACAAGGAAGACAACAAGGAGCTAAGTCTTGAGTAAAAAAATAAATAAAAATAAATCGTTTTTGTCTGGAAGCACTAGCAAACGGGCCTGTTATCACTGCAGTTGAGTAAACCATCTGGCGAAGTCTCAGTAAATCGCTCTTCCTTTAAACTCCTCCTTGTTGAGGTCTGATTAGGTCCAGCTGGTGCAGCACCTGCCCGTCACACCCTGCAGAGAGGTAAGGAGAAAATAAAAACAGCCTGTTGCACAACCTAAAGCCTAGTTTATACTTCTCCATCAGCAAGTTTTCACCCACACGCACACGTATTAGACTAGACATATTCCGGAATAGCGCCGCTCAAGGTGGCAGCATGTTGGAGTAGCTCTGTTACTTTGGTTCACATTTTTTTCTTTTTAAAAACGTTAATTCTTCAATTTCTGGTAGAAACATTGTTTTTGTGAACAACTGTTCTCTCTGGTTTTGAATGCTGTGCAGCTGGAAAGATTTTTGCTGATACTTTTTTTTTGGGACATTTGTTATGATGCATAACCATGGCAACAAGGTGGTTTACAACTGGAAGCAGCTGATTAACATCACAAAAGCTCAAATAATACCTCAACTACAGCCACAAAACCCTGATGAGTTGAAAAGAAGACGTATCCTCTACATCAGACTGTCATACAACTACAGAGCGTCTTCAGTCAGAGGCTTCTTCAGATCTGCAGAGCACTACAGGAGATCATCCCTACCCACAGCCATCAGCATCTACAACACATCTTTGAAGGAACTTGCATAATGAGTTACAACAACATTTAATTTCCCTTTGGGATTAATAAAGTAATTTTGAATTTGAATTGAATCTGAATTTGTATTGACGTAGACGTTTTCCTTTTATACTTCTCCGTTGGTGTCAGTGTTGCAAAGCAATTCTCCACCAGGACACCAGGGGGTGCAGACCTTTTTTGGTGGGTCTACCTACCATTGCAGTGATGTCTCTGGTTGACGAAAGTTTATTTACTTCAGCTTGTAAATGCACATCCACTCAAGGAGCAATGGCCAACAGAGAGTGAGTTTTGATTGAGCTGGAAAGCCATTTACTAGGAGTGGAGCTCAGAATACTCTAAAAAAGCATGTAAACAGACACAGCGGTCTGTTATTTTGTTCTCCACTCATCCAGGTGTTCAAAATAGCCAAAAGACCACATTGGATAAACTGGCCTTGCAATATAAAGCATCTAGTGCCCAAAAGCTGCATTGACTACTAATTACATTGACTATAGAGCACCTTTCTGGTGAAATACTCTTGGGCTGATGTTGGGCTGACCAATCACAGACATGCACTGTCCGTTGTGTTTGACAGATACTGTAGTTAAAAAATTGGGCTCTACTCCGTGTGTCCTTGCATGCAGGTCGGAGAGCCTTTGTGTTGACTGGGAATGGCACTGCGTGTTTCCGCAGACTTAGAAATATAAACTAGACTTAACTCACAGCCGCTGAATCCTAACAATTTGACTACATCACATTACAAAAAAAAAAAGAAGCGATTTCTTTAATAGAGGTATATCGTTGGTTTGTACTGGACTGAAACATTTGTAAATATGACATCTGGATCTGGTTGTCTTGTAAAGTGCCTTGTGATTAAATTTGTTGTTACTTGGCATTTTATAGATAAACTGAGTTCAATATGCTTCGTTTGAATTCACACTGTGCTGTGCATCATGACCATCTCATCTGAAGGACAAGTCCTGTGGTTCATTCAGACATAACTTTGCAAACCTAAGCCATGCTGCAGAATTGTTTGCTGACACTTTCTCTTTTCCAATAAAGCCACACTTGTTGAGTCTTTTTCTAGAAGTCCTTTCATGAACTTTAATGTTCAACATGCTAACATCTGAAATGGAGCTTCTGGGTTTTTGCAGCTTATCTGTGCATCCCATGATCTGATCTTAGAGTCAATTTACAAGGACATCCAGGTTGGATTGAAAGGTGTCTGAAGAACTGAAGAATAATACGTTTCAGATTGTTTAGAAATGGCTTCCTAGGCAGCGACAATTTCTTTTTTAAAGTCAGTGGTCCTGTCTTTCAATGTTCCTGTCTTTCGATCAATTTGAGAAGTTCATAATTTAGTGCAACCTGTCTGCTTCTTGGATACAAGCGGCAGAAATGAGTTTTCGCAGTTCAATGGCTGGACTCAGCCTTAGAGATTAGTTGAGGAGCTTCTTCATCCAAAAGTCAGTTGAGGTGGTTTCGGCCTTTAGGCGCCTTCCTTTTGGAGGTTTTCTGGGCACGTCCTATTGGGAGGAGACCCAAGGTAAGACCCAGAACTGGAGGGACCATGCATCTGGTCTGGCTCAGGAGCGCCTTGGGATCCCCCAGAATGAGCCGGAGGATGTTGCTGAGCCAAGGATAGTCTGGGACCTTCTTTTACCCCTTATTTTGTTTGTTTTTGCCCTCTAACTCTTTATGGTAACCACTGCTATATGTTGATTAGTTTCTGTGCTACATCCCATAACTAGGATGGAGTTTGCGTGTTCTGTTGTATGTACCAAAGACCAGTGATTTACATTGCAGTGACTTTTGCTTCATTTACTCCCATGAGCTGGAAATCCCTCTCCATCATTCTGCAGGAGCCAAAGAGAAACGAGTCCTCTGGAAACAGAGCTGTGTTCTCCTTAGCATCTCTCTGGATGGTTTTCATTATCACAACGTGCCTCTTTGCTTCCTTTACTCACCCATTTCTCTTCTATTTTAAGGCTTCACAGAGAAAACTGTTGAAGGGCTGTGACTTCTCTCTGTCAGCTCCTTCAAAGCCACATTTTTCGGTTTGGATGCTGCTTGAAAGGGTGTATTTTAGTTTCTGCTTTCACTACCAAGTTAAAGACTCAGACAAGCCTAAAGATTTGTTTAGGGTCTCCAGATAGTTAAATTAAGATTTGAAGATGATTAGAACAGTATCAATCAAGAGGATGGTGATAGAGCTGCCACCCCATATTAGTCACAGACGAAGGCATCGGGGATTAAATACCCGACCCTGGAATCTTTGCTGAATATCTTCCCCCTTTTCTCTCTGCCCGTTTGCTGTCTAATCTGCTTCAAATAAAGGCCACTAGTGCCGGAAAAACCTTTAAAATAGTAACCTCTTTACCAGCAGACCCCTGAACTACTGAGTAACCAACCGTGAAGTGAACATATGGTTCTTTAACCAATTCATACCTCATTTAATGCATACACCGTCCAGCCTCATCTCTTCTTACTTCTATTTATGTTGGTAATTAAACTTTTTGGACAGATTTTGTTGATGAATATTGTTAAAATGAATCGCTCAAATGTCACATATAACTCAGGTAAATTAAATGTTTTTTTGTTTGTTTTTTTAGATTTAATGCTAGAATGAGGCTCTGAGACCAAACTATAGACCAGTTGATTTTTGTGAAATGTAGATTTTAACCACCTGACAGAGGCAAAAAATAACAGAGCGACCTCCTGTTGACACATACAGTATATCCCTGATTTTTCTGTGGAACTTAACTCCGAATTATTCATGGAAATCTCTCCAGAATTCGGAGAGCATATCTCAATATTCAAAAGAAAATGCAGCTTGGGAAGCTGAACTGCCTAGGCGCAATGCTACTTGACACGCTATTGGATTGGATTGCGTCCCTTGGCTCGCCTCACCGGAGCGGAGGATTTTCTCCTAGAGACTCTCCCCCGGTTCGTTTCCCGCATCAGCCCACTCGATGTGGAGGAACTGGAGGAAGCAGCGGAGGACATTCTCGTGGCGGCTGAAGAGCTGACGTCTCCTGGTGGGAGGCGATTCCTTCCATCGGCAGCCAGCACTTATTCCATCAACGTTGGCTGCATTTCCGTGCTGCACGCTCCTCCAGCCAGCTCTCAGAGGGCTCCACTCACACTCCCTGCTTCAGCCAGTCGGCCGGACACGGCTGCAAAGGCGGTGTCAGTTGCCATCATAAAATCTGGTCCTCCTCACATCAACGAAGAGGGGTTATTCGAGTTCTTTTATGGAGACAAGATGGCCTATCTTTGCTTGAGGGGGTATCCAGCACCTCGCCGCAGACGACGACACCGTTGAGGCAGAGCCGCTGCCCGGGGTGGAAGCCCGAGCTGTCTGCTCGTCCCCGGTTTCCCCTGCTTCGATCGGCACCCCGGCTCCTCCCAGTCCCTCAGTCCGTGAGCCCGTTCCAGCTCCAGTCCGTGAGCCCGTTCCAGCTCCAGTCCGTAAGCCCGTTCCAGCTCCAGCCCGTGAGTCAGCCCCAGCTCCAGTCTCAGCCTCTTCAATTCCCGCGGTCTTCCTGGCCATCACATTGGCTGCTCTCCAGCATCTGGTGTCTCCCCATGGGTCGCCGGAGTCCCCAGGGAGGGTCAAGGAGGACCTGTCCCCGTCGCCAGAGCTCCCAGGGAGGGTCAAGGAGGACCCTTCAGATTCTTCGTCTCAGCAGGCGTCCGAGCCTCCAGATTTTTCGTCTCAGCAGGCGTCCGAGCCTCCAGACTCTCTTCCCCTCGGCCGACCTTTACCGGCCAGGCATCTTTGTCGCTGCCGACCAGCCAAGCTCCTCAGCCGCTGCCTGACCCTCAGAAGAGGACCTAAGGGCTGTCCGCCGGATCTCCAGGTCCTCAAGGGAGGATCACCAGGCCGTCCGCCCGACCGCCTTCCAGCAAGGGGCCGCCACCGGGGCCGTCCGCCAGAGTTCCAGGGGCGTGCCTGATGTCCAGTATCTCTGTTCCTTGCCGTCATCTTCATCATCACCTTTAATAAACATCCTGCACTTCCTCAGCTTCTGCGTTTGGGTCCATACTCCACACACACCCCTGACACATTTTTGTACTTGTAAAAGCCCATCTGTATTATTTTTATAAGTTGTTATTCATTCTAACCACATGGAGAATGGACGCTTTAAACATGTTAAAATAAAAAGTCCTGAAAGACTTTCAGGACTGGGCCAAGTGTCCTCTTTTTAGGGGAAATCAAAATATTTTCACCCTATCAAAACTGCAAAGGTGCAAAATTCCAATAGAGTTATTTGACCCATGAACATAAGCACATGATTACAAAAACAGTAAGGGTTAGTGATGACAAGGTTCTGACCCAGGAAAGCACAGTTTGTTGGACAGCACTGCCATCATGGGCTTTGTTTTTTGAAGATTAAACAAGAGCAAAAGGATTTATGACCTGTTCTGAAAATTGTGAGGTTGGCTTTAGAAATAATTTGCTAATTACACCTTTCACCAGCTTTCTGAAGACAATAAGAATATTTTTTTAAATGTTCACATGGCAAGATTGGCTGAAAATGAATTAAAATGCATAAACGTGATTACAAATGTTTTTTTCCCGATTGTAGAAGAGGTTGAAATGTTTAATTTTCCCCACTGTTGTCAATCTAATTTGCCTCTCACACTACAAGGCAACCAGACCCACCCTAGTTGTTTGGCTAAGCTGCCAGACGTATTGAACTTTAAATTCTCCATGTTTGCTTTTAAAACACTTTTGGAGGTTTGCTTCTTTAAACTGCACCGTGGTTACCACGGAAACCAGCAGAGCATCTATCAAACCACAGATCATATCACTGGAGGCGTAAACCTGCAGAGACTGATTAGAAATCTCTCACAGATAAACGCAGAGTTTCACTTCCAGTTTGCTGCCATGGAAACAACATAAATCAGAGGCAATTTTTACTTTTTTAAACATAAATTCTCACATTTGAGCTTTAAATCTGTGATGTTTGTCCCAACATTTGAAGATTAAGCTACAGTTTATTAAAAACTAGAGTTATTTCAGAAAAACTAAAATCAAAGAAGAAGGGGTTTCAGTTCTACTTCTGTGTTGTTAAAGCTAGCTGTCAAAACAAATAAACGTGTATTTATACAGCGTAACGGTAAGATATTTTAATAGCTCTTCAAATACAATCAAATGAACACATATCTAAAGTTTTGCTTAGTGTGGACAAAGATACATTTGTTAAAAGCACATTTTGTAACATTTTGAAATGCTTCACAGTCGCTTCAGTCAGTCATATTGTCCTAGGGCAGTACTCAGGAGCATGCTTCAAATAGCGACGCTCCACAAGGTGACTCAGCTATATTTGTTTACGTTAGCATGCATTGCAAAAAAATGATTACATAAAATAATAATGAAGTGTCTAAACATAAACCCACCACAAAAAAACTTAGTTTATCTGCTAAAGATTAGCAAGAAACACAAAGGACAACACATATCAATCTGGGCAGCCAGGCGTTGCTCATTCAGCTGCTCAGTCAGCTCAGTTACCTCTTCATGGGTTCAGACAACATTAACATCCTCTAGGAAAAAATCCTGCTGTAGTTTGCCCCACTGCTTTATGACAATCCCAAACATCGTCTTCATGAGACCGTTATACAACAGCCAAGTGTCTTCAGTCAGAGGTATCTTCAGAACTGTTGTAGTACAGACCGCTACAGGAGATGCTTCCTGCCTACAGCAACATTTAAAATTCTCCTGGGATTAATTAAGTATTTTTGAATTGATTTACTTTTTTGCAGAAAGCCATTATACCCCTGTTGACAAAGTGGAGCTCTCTTCTGCTTGATATGCTGCCCCCGGTGGCAACCTTAGATAAATTTTCAGCAACGTCATATTTTGTCCAATAACTATTTAGCTACTCAGGGAAGTAGCTATTTTCAAGTCATCATTTCTTAATCTACCATTCTCCATAATTCTGCCTCAAATGACTGGCATGCTCTCTTGTATTTCCCATTTTGACGTGTGGCTGAGAGACACGAACCTCTTGTCCAATCAGATTTAGGGTGTATTCAGACCAGAAAAGCCCTTTGGTCCGCTTGTTTGGTCCAGACCAAGAGCGGACTTAATTTCTTTTCGTCTGGTGCGGTTCGCACTCACACGGTACTTTTTGCAAGTGAACTATATTTTACAAACACATTCACGTATGTGATCGGTGCAGCCATTGGACAGCAATGACTAGAGCGGCACACAGAGCATAGACCCGGAAATAGAGGAAAACATGGAAGTCCTACGTGCTGCATTCCTGCTCTGCATATCTGTGCAGTTATTGGAGCTGCAAAATCATATTGAGTGTCAAGAGCAGATCATTCTACGCAGGTTTCGCGACGCTCCGTTTCAAATTTTGGAACAGCGTCGAATACAAGCTTAGACTCCAGGGAAATAGGCAGTTTTGAATGACTAATTAAAGCTCCTTGATATCGTTCATTTCTAATTGGTGAGATTAAACAGAAAAATTAAATGCTGCTAAAGAATCACTAAAGAAAAAGTCTAGCTTGTTGCAGAATCTGTTTTTAATTCAATGGAAGGTAAGAAAATAAAAAGCTCAAAATTATAAGATTTTTCTTCCCTGTGACATATTTTAAATAACAAATCTGGTGTCAGCCTGGGGTGCTGCCATCTACTGAGCGGTTTGAGTTTTAACGGTGGCGGGGTCCAATACGTCCACATCTGGAAGACACATGGTTAGTGAAGACAGATGCACGAGGGGTGAGGGGTCATTCCGACTCTTTAATCCAGAGTGAAGATGAAAAGTGAAGAACAACAGACATGAACAAACGTCTGGAGTGGCTCCAGGGGAGAAGGAGCGTCTGATCTCCAGCTATCGGGCCGGGATGTGATCATGTTGGCAAAAAAAAAGACTGAGAATCAGTCCAGGTAGCTCAGCTGTGATTTATTCTCTGTTTCTGTGGCTCGCCATCTGTATTTTAAATGTACGTGGTATGCTGGCTGATTGTGTCTGGCCTTTGTTTCCCTCTGCTCCTCTCTCTGCTCAGACATGTTTCCCTCTCCCTCCCTAAAATTCCCTTCTTTCAGGGAGAGGTCACAGGGTCAGGGACTTCGACCTACCCTGGGGGCGACTCAGGGACTCCCACCCTACCCTCCCTCATATCCTTCCTTAAGATATGGGAAGTTCTTGCCCATTTCTTTATTTTGTATACACCTGAGTCCCCTTGTTCCTTCTTGGAGTGCAGAAAGAGCTGCTGGATCCAGTTTCCGCCTCCGTTTTGGATCGTTAGGATGGATCAATGAGCTTCGTTGATTCGTTGTGAAAGTGGAGGGTTAAACATGGGGAAGATTTTAGAAATGTTTTCAAACATCTGATTCTGCATCAAAAATCAAACCCATGTAAAGATTATAGTTTCATCACTTTGTTTTAATTGCAAAAATAACGTCAGAGAAGCCAGTTTAATTCCCAAAGATGACTTCAGCAATCTCCTTCCTCCTCTCTGTTTGTCACGTGACTTTCATACAGTTCTGTGCAAAAGTCTTGTGTCATCACTCATTTATTAAATATCTGTTTCCGAAGAACAAGACTAGTTCTCCTGTTTTTTCTATTGGGCTTTCAGAGCTTTTCTTGCCTGTTTTATTGAATTTTCATTTTACATCACGTAATTCTGATCTGTCGCCCATTCAGATGTAAATCATTCCAAAACTGAAACAATTAATTAATCTTGCCGGCAGCCTGTTCGTTTTGATTTTACTTAATAATGTAAATTCATGAAAATACAAATGATAAAACAGGCTGACAAAAAACAGGTGATTCCTAAAAAATTTCTTATTTTGTTACATTACCACCACAAACTTTGTATTTTATTGAGATTCTATCTGACAGACCAACGCAAAGAAGGACATACTAGGCTGCATTTTTATACCCCCTCCCTTCTGAAGAAAAGTATCCTCACAGTTTGATGCTGCCACCACCACGTTTGACAGTAGGAAAGGTGTGTTCAGGGTGATGTACAGATGTGCATGTAGGTCAAAAAGTTTAACTTTGGCCACATCCAAGCAGAGCACCTTATCCCACAGTTGCTGTGTCCCCTGAATGACTTGTGGCAAACTTCAAACAGGAGTTCTTCTGGGTTTCTTTTTAATCGCTCAAAGGCCAGAGTTTTGGAATGCTCAACCAATAGTTGCCAGAATGTCCTACCTAACCCTGGGATATCTGCTCCTCCAGAGTTGCCAGCAGTTTAGGTGGACGGTCATGTCATGGTAGGTTGTGCCAGACTCCTCCTCTTTTCAGACGATTGCTTGAACAGCACTGATGTGAAAAACGTATCTACCTTTGCTTTAAACTTCTCCATATATTCATCCCTACATTTAACACTGGGGCGGCTGTAGTTCAGTCGTAGAGTTGTCGGCCTGCAACCCAGAAGTTGTGGGTTCGATGCCGTGTCCTTGGGCAAGACACTTCACCTACTGGTGTTTGCCAGAGAGGTCGATGGTGCGATATGGCGGCCTCACTTCTGTCAGTCTGCCCCAGGGCAGCTGTGGCTACAATCGTAGCCTGTTTCCACCAGAGTGTGAATGTGACAGTGAATGAATAGTCGAGTTGTAAAGTCAAAAAGTGCTATATAAATGCAAGCCATTATTATTTAAATCTGGCTTGTGGTGTTTTTCATCCAGCTACAGTAGAAAAGGAAAGAGATGGACCAAACCAGAACTTTGTCACCATCTTTCAACAGCAATATGGTAAAAACGGAATCCCCGTTGATGAAACGGGATTTTCCCAACAGCTGCCCATGGTGCATTCAAGTACAGCTCGGAGACTAGGCTGTCAATATATCAAAAAACTCCAAAGTGATTTAGGCGTGTTTTATTCTTAAATATGGGCAAAGTATTATTTAAACATTTCTAAACATTAACATTGACTGTTTTTAAGTTTTTATATTATTTTCTACTCTGGCTATGTCTGCTTGTACTATTTTATTTATAAAAAATAAAAAAATCAAATCGCCAGCCAATTCTACAATTTATAGAAAGAAAGTTATAGATATAAGACAATCAAATTAATTTCAGGAATTGAAAAGAAGGAATTCAGGAAAATTTTATGCTGATCAAAGCATAGAAAAAGTATAGGAAAAGGTCATATGCACATTTGTATTTATTTTTCTTGATTAAAGTCTACTGAAAACGTAGCGAACCGTGACTTTAAAACCCCAAATACGTACCAAACTGTGAATTTTGTGTACCGTTACACCACTACTTTTTCCTAATAAGATAACTTGTGAAGGCAGTAAGTAGCACTGGAATCTGACAAATGCAGAGGTGGAAGAAGGCCAACATGAACTACTAACACTGCAGATCAGCTGGAACACACCATCACCACTGTGAAAGACTGTGGTGGCAGCATCATGCTGTGGGGTTAGTCTTCTTCAGCAGGGACAGGAAAGCTGGCCAGAGGTGATGAGAAAATGAATGGAGCTAAAAAATAGCATTTAAAAACCAAATTAGAGAGTAAAAAAAAAAAATGTCCAAATTAGAGGTTAATCCACATTCATGTTTTAGTATGGCCTAGTCAAATTCCAAACCTACATTCGACGAATCTGAGGGAAGACTTAAAACTTAATGCTCACATTGCGTGTCAAATATGACTGATTATAGTTTTTTGTAAAGAGAAATAAGACAAAAAAAAATTGTTTATTTTGTTTCATGCAGTGAAACTTGACACTTTCTGTTCCTTGGGCCAAAGTAAAAGTGCTGCTGGCTCGGTTCGTGCTTGTGTTGCTCTGTCTCCGCACTCCTGTGTTTCGGATCTTAACAATCATCATTGTGTTTGTTACTACCGCTGGCTCCGTGTCAGGACCGTGTCTCCATGTGCTGCCTGCAGGGACCGAGAAGACCTTGTTCTCATTGTCGAAGAACTGAGGAGTTGTCAGAGTCTGTCTTTGAGCTTGGATTTCAAAGGGTGGATGTGATAAGACTAGTCGCTGAGAATCACTTTAGCTGTTTATTACATGTTTTTTCTGTTTATTCACAGAGGAACAGTTTTCTCTAAAGCTCTGAAACAGTTCAAGGAATTAATAAGACAAAACCAGACTTTCAGAGGGAACCTGATGTCCCTGTAAACTTCTGACTTTAGGTGGTTTAGCAGGACTTTATGGGTTGGATATGAGATTCCGACCCTCAGCTGGTGGCATTCCTTTCTTCCTAAAAAGCAATTATCTTTTACCATTTGACTGTTTTTGTTTTCCCTTATACGCTCATTTCCTGTTTTGAGACAAACCAGACAATCAGCCACCCCCACCCCCCACCCCACCCCTCTCTCTTCTATAAGTAGGAGAGTATATATGCTATTTACAGCCCCTGGGGGATACCTGTCCTCCCTCAGTGCTCCATTGTGATTGTCGTAGTGACACCAGAATACCACAGAGCTGAGGTCCCGACCTCTTCCTGCTGCACCATAAAAGCCCTGACCCTTCACCTCTACACCTGGGGATGAAGGTCACAAAACCGACAGCCGTTGATTAGAAAGCAGAGGAGATGTTGAGAAGGTGGACAGGCAGGCAGAGGTGGGTTTTTAGATACGATTGCGGCTCAGGTGGTAGGAGTTCGTCCTGTAACCGGTAGGTTGGTGGCTCGAAACCCGACTCAGTCAGTCTTGGTGGTTGTGTCCTTGGGCAAGACACTTGTATCAGGCAGTCTCGCTTCTGTCAGTGGGCCCCAGGGCAGCTGTGGCTACAATGTAGCTTACCACCATCACTATAGACGGGTGAATGACTGAATGTAGTGTAATGCGCTTGTTGTGCCCTGACTGAAAAAGTGCTATACAAATGCAGGCCATTTACCTTTATTTACCATATGTGCAACTTGCCTCTTGCCCAGGGCAGCACTGTCACAGAGACAAAGGGAGGGCAGAGGGCAGAACAATGCATCTCTACTTTTGAGTAGTCCCCAGCTAGACAGTGCAAAACACATAGTTGTTGATTAGAAACTGGAGGAGATGTTGAGATGGTAGACAAGCAGGCAGAGCTGGTTTTTAGATATCTCCAACATGGGCACAGGGCGGATCTGCCATGTGGACAGAGGTGAGGCCAAGGGCAGATCAATGCATCTCTACTTTTAAGTAAACCTCACCTAAGCAGTTCTAAGTTGACCGGATTCTTTGAAATACAATTAGAATTTGTTAAAGTTTTATTGAATCTGTAAAAAGAAGCATTTTCACAGCTGGAGAGCTGGGTCGGACTCTCTGGTACAGTACTTGGCAGGTTCGAGTCTTACCAAAAGAACAGGGACTTCTTTGTTTTAATAGGAAACTTTTCATCATAACGAACAGAAATCACATGTGGGGTGCCCCAGGACTCCATCCTGGGGCCCCTCTTATTTAATATCTACATGCTCCCACTAACCCAGATTATAACAACCAATAGGATTAGCTACCATAACAATGCAGATGATACTCAGTTCTACATTACGATGTCACCAGGTGACTTTGAACTCTAAGTAAATGCATCAAGCAAATCAATGGATGGATATGCCATAACTTTCTCCAGCTGAACAGAAACAAAACAGAAGAACGATTAAGAGTCAGCACACAGCTTCAATTATTACAGGTAGAAACTACTGATCAGGCCAGAAATCTAGGTGTGGTAATGGACTCAGACCTGAACCTCCAGGGTCACATAAAGGCAATAACAAGGTCAGCCTTCTATCACCTGAAGAACATTTCTAGGATTAAAGGACTGATGTCGCAACAGGACCTAGAAAAACTCATCCATGCGTTTATCTTTAGTCGGATTGGTTACTGCAACAGCGTCCTCACAGGTCTGCCTAAAAAGTCAATCAGACAGCTGCAGCTGATCCAGAGCGCTGCTGCTCGTGTTCCTCACTAGAACCAGGAAAGTAGAGCACATCACCCCAGTTCTACAGTCCTTACACTGGCTCCCTGTAGCTCAGAGAAAAGACTTCTAAATACTTTTACTAGTTTATATAATGCTTTAATGTCTGCGATGGACTGGCGACCTGTCCAGGGTGTACCCCGCCTCTTGCCCCATGACCGCTGGAGATAGGCACCAGCCCCCCCGCAACCCTGCATTAAGATTGACGGATACAGAAAATAGATGGATGGATGGATAATGGTTTAATGTATCATATGTTTTGTGTGCTTCTTGCTTTATTGCTGTTTTTACTTTATATGCTTTGTCTGTGTTTTACTGCTATTTTTATTTTACCAATTCATCATGTAAAGCATCTTGAATCACCTTGTTGTTGAAAGTGTGGTATACAAATTAACTGGCCTTGCCTTGCGTTAAGACAACATTCAATTTTAACAAGTATTTAAAGGTCAGTGAATCGATCCAACCAACCCGCACCAAATTTTTCTACTGTGATTATTGATAGTTTGAAATACAGCTGGCAGCTGGTACAAACTTAACTTGACAGCATTTTAATTATAATTACCATAATTTTCGGATTATAAGCCACTGCATTTTTCATACCCTTTGCACTTTCTCTGGTAGGCTAAACGTTTTATTTTCTAAACAGACATGTTACTGTTGTGTTGATGTCGTACTGAAGATTTTCAGGCAGATTTTGAAAAAAAAGAAAAAGAAACATGTCTTAAATTAAAACAAAAAAAAATCTTCTGTGTACCGTCTTTCTGTGTAAATATCTCATGTTACAACATGAAAATGTGCGGCTCATGCATGCGGTCATTGGTACAAAAATTACGGTAGGTTGGAATCAAAATGTATGTAATTCAATTTGAATTTGTCTAGTGCCTTCAGATGACATTTGTTGATAATTGAAACAACATAAATTGAATGGATTTTTCCAAAACATTGATTCTTAAATTTCTCAAAAATATTGCTAAAAACAGACTATCCACCCATCTAGGTTTGTTGTCAAGCGGGGATGTGTTTGGTTGTGGATTGGGGTGGACAGAGGGGCTCACCCACCGGTGCCATTCATGCTAGGACAGCCACTGCAAATGATTCTTCCATTCTCCACCTTCTTAACATCATCCTCATCCAGATCTGGAAAGGCCCTTAAAACAGCCTCAGACTTTTTAACACAGCAAAGCAACCCAGTGGAAGCTTATCTGGAACAAACTTCGGGAAAACTGCTGAAACACTGAGTTCCTTTAATTCAAAGCTAAAAAGCAATATGTTCAGAGCTGCCTTTGATTGATTAATACCAACTTGAATGATATCATGGTAGTATGTTTTAATGTTGTCTTATTGTTGTTTTATCCCCCCCCCAATAAACCCAAAGCAGTGTGTTGCTAAAAGTGTTTCATGCAAATTACATTGCCTTTCTTGGGTAATAAAATGATTTCACAATTTTTGAACATCTCACAAAATGGGAAAGATGGAGCAACTGCAGACCTACCAAGATATGGTTGTCCACCTGAACCAGGGGTATCCTGCTCCAGTGTTCAAGGGCCGGATTCCCGCCAGGTTTAGATGTGTCTCTGCTCCAACACAGCTGATTCAAATGGTCCAACTACCTCCTCAGTATGTAACAAAATTCTGCAGAGGCCCTTCTTATGAACCATCATTTGATTCAGGAGTGTTGAACCATGGAAAGAACTAAAACGTGGAGGATACCGACCCTTGAGGACTAACTCTGGACACCACTGGCCTAAAATGACAGGCCGGGCAAGGAGATACCCGTGGTAACTCTGGAGGAACTGCAGAGATCAGAATCAACCTTTTCAGAATCAAATTTTATTGGCCAAGTATTCATGCATGTACCAGGAATTTGACTTCGGTAGATGTTCTCTCTCTAAACATACAACAAATAAACGAGTATACGTTCCGTGATCAAGGAAGTACTATAGGCGCATACCATACAACAAAATAACAGACACAACACTGCAGGCACTTATCAACATTATATCCCAGTAATAGACTATATAAGGAAATCAAAATAAATTCAAATATAAAAAAGTAAATCACAAAAATTGACAAAAGTAGTGCAAAAAGATATACAATATGCGAAAAATGATAAAGTCTGTAATAGCTTTTGACCGGATGGTGGTGACCAACTTATATACAGTTCAGGAGAGAGATGGCAATGGGAAAGAAGCTGTTCTGAGTTTTTGTGTGCAGGGAGCTGTAGTTCCAACTTGAGGGAAGGAGGTCAAAGACAGTGTATGCAGGGTGAGTGGGATCTCTGATTTTTTCTGTCTTTTTTCCACAGCTCAAGTGACAGAATCTGTCAAATCTGGCCTTTATGGAAAAGTGTCATACATAAACATTTTTGTTTGACAACGTGTAGGTGACACAGAAAACATGTGTAAGAAAGTGCTTCTAAGAAAAAAAACCTAACTTTTCATATTATCCTAAACACACCATTGCTACGGTAAACAAATGGTGTTGGCAGTATCATCCTGTGCGAAGGGGTCTCTTTAGCAGACAGGGAAGCTGCTATGATGGGAAAATGGATGGATTTAAATAAAGAAAAACACGCCAGAGGCTGCAAAAGACATGAGACTGGGGCAGAGGTTCACCTTCCAGCTACAATTTGTGGCATATAATGTGGAAAAACACAGAAAACACAACATATATTAATTTTATGTTAATAAAGTGTTTCCTAAGACAGGCAAACGCTGTTTGTGTGATGTAGCCTACTTGTATATTTTCAGACAACGAACTCCTTTACATAATAAAATACAGACGATTTATGAATACAAATAATCTGTAAGCATTCTGAAAAAACATAAATAGCACTAATAATGAAATTGTGGTCTGCTACAGGATGAGGAAGTTGGATTCCCTAATTATAACTCACTAAACCCGTGAAGAAAAAAACCCCCCATCAGTTTGTCTTTCTCAAACAGTTTTTAAACCCATCTGCTGCATCAATAAACTTCATGGTTCCAAGCCGATGCATTTCAAAGCTTTTCTCCTCCTCACTGGATCAACTGGTCGGCCGTCTGGTTTTCAACTAAAGAAGCAAAACCAGTCGGACGTTTTGGTGCCAAGAAGCCAGTTTGAACCGTCTGCTGCTGCTCTCCATCTGATTGTCTGCCTGGCAGCGGCGGTGGCCCTCCGTGACGCCCACCTGTCCATCACCGTTTGTTTGCCTGTCCTCTGGCCTGGCGGCTGTTGGGCCAAACCAAAACCATCTGCCCTCTGCCAGGCCCCCGTCCCGTCTAACTGTTATTGCAGTGTAAACCACAGGAACCCCCGGTGCTCTGGCACACTTCTGCATTGTATCGGAGACGTGAAAGGAGCTCGACTGGACCAGGGTTCTCCAGAAAGGCTTCAGAGCAAGCAGGTCAGAGAGCCCCAGATGAATACAAAATCTAACACTGATGCATTCTTTTACTTAAATATATGTTTAAGTCGCTTCCACTTTGATTACATGAAAACTACAAGTGGTCTGCAGATTTCTGCTCTGCTGGCAAGAAATATATTTTACTAGTATCCTAATGCCTTGGCAAAATAAATCTCCAGTGGTACCTTGTGTATTTCTTCACATTTTACACCGTAAACCACCAGATAAGCTGCAGCAACTACAAATCAAAGACTGAATCAATGGTCCATCCATCCATCTATCCTTTGGGCCAGTTCCTCGGGGGGATTCCCAAGGCGCTTGCAGGGTTTGTCATGATCCTTAGATGTTTGTATTTGTAGTTTCATTGTGTTGGGTTTGGATCTTCATTCAGTTCTCATCATTTTCAGTTCATTCCTCTATGTTGGTTCTGATATGCTTTATTTCTCACATTAGGATTGTGGTTCTGTGATTTGAGTTCTGGTTAGTGTCTATATATTTTCTGTATTTCTTCCTCCTTTCCTGTCTTACTCATAGGTTTTTGAACTTTGAGTTTCTCTAGTGCTTTTAGTTCAGGGTGCTCCTGACTGTTGAAGTGAGAGTGACCATTACGGTGGGATCGAAAGAACAGACTGGGGTCTCAAAAAAAGATCAGCCATTTTTAAGCATGTTCACCCTGAAACCGGACCACAAGACGCTTAACGAAATCTCCACAAATCATAAAATGTCATCATGGGACCTACAGCAGGCTCTTGTTGCTGTTGGTATAAAGGTGCATGTTTGTACAATCAGAAAGAGACTGCCCAACTTTAACTTCTAGAGGAGGCGTTCAAGGAGGAAAACTTTGCTGTCTAAGAAAAACATGAAGGTTAGCTTTAAGTTTGCCAAACATAGACAAAGCCAAAGATATCTGGAATAATGTTCTTTGGGCAGATTATTCTAAAACTGAATTATTAGTTTCCCCAGAAATAACCAGATGGAACCTTACATCCACTGTAAAGCATGGAGGTAGCAGTATCATGCTGCAGCAGGACCTTGCCAGCTTTCCTTGAATCCACCATGAATTTTACCGTGTATCAGAGGATTTAAGGAAAATGTAAGACCATCTGTAGAAAGATTAAAGCTCAAGCTGAACTGGACTCTAGAATATGACAACGACCCCAAAGTATACCAGTAGTTCCACTAAGGACTGGCTGAGAACTAAGAAATGGAGTCAAAGTCTGGGTCTTGATCTCATTGTGATGGGGTGGGATTACTTTAAACAGGCTGGACATGCAAGGAACCCCCTCAGATATCCCACAGTGGAAAGTGATGAGAAGGGCGAACTTTCCACAGTAAACTTTCCACTACAAGAAGTGTCTCACTGAAGTTACATGGAGGACAATCCTGGAAGCAAACCTGGTAGAGGCTGCAAAAGACTTCAGATTGGTTTGGTTCAAAGTATATTCATTGTGTTTCAATGGTCTGGTCAAAGTCCAGATCTAGGCAAGGCAGGCAAGGCAATTTTATTTGTATAGCACACTTTCAACAACAACCTAATTAGAGGTGCTTTACATGATTAAGGGATAAAGTAAAAACAGCGATAAAGCATGAAGCACAAACAAAACATATGATACATAAAAGCGTTATTCAAAGACAGCTCTAAACCTAAGTTGAGACGCTGTGGGATTATCTTAAAAGTTCAAATTCAATTCAATTAAGAAATACTTTATTATTCCCAAAAGGGAAATTAAATGCTGTAACTGATATTATCCAAGTTTCTTCAAAGATTTATTGTAGATGCCGAAGTCCGTGGGGAGGGATGATCTCCTGTAGCGCTCTGCGAAAACTTCTGACTGAAGACGCTCTGTTGTTGTATGACAGTCCTATGTAGAGGATGATCAGGGTTGTCTATAATGTTCTTAATTTTATGAAGAATCCCTTTTTTGCACACTAATCTCCAGAGGGTCCACAGCATCCAACCTGTTTGGCAACAGTCTCAGCTTGCTCATAATGATCAATGGAGGAATGCCGATGGTTTGAACTTCCTCTTTTTCTCTCTCCTCTTTGCTCCTGCTCTAGATCCATGACGTCTCCTTTTCAAGTAATCTGGGATTTGTGGCAGCAGTTGAGGTATTATTTGAGCTTTTTTGCTATTAATCAGCTGCTCCCAGTTGTAATCCACCTTGTTGCTATGATTATGCATCATAACAAATGTCCAAAAGTCAAATAAGTATCAGCAAAAATCTTTCCAGCAGCACAGCATTCAAAACCAAAGAGAACAATTATGAAAGAATCAGAACAAAAATAACAGTTACTCCAACATGCTGACAGCTTGAGCGACGCAATGATTGACGTTCACAGACGTTCTCTGTCCAATCAGACTTAGCCTGAGCTACTTTGCAATGAAGAAGAGGCAAATACTTCTGCATCCAGATGCAAAGATGTAGACGCAAAGATGTGGAGCTCAAACTGCAGCAAAAGCTGGGAATACAACCATTAAAAACCCTCTTCAGTTGGACAGGAGTTTCCAATCTTCAAATATGCAACAGCTAGAAAGATTTCCCAATGACAGATGGTGATGAACCCCGGACGTTTGTAATAATTAAATCGTTTTTAGGTATCAAAGCTTTTAGTGGCAGTTGGTTCTGTGAATAACGTCTCTTGAGTAAAAACTCTCCAAAATTTAATTAATCAGCCGTACGCTGAATTCTCAATATCTCTTGGATTAACTCTGAAAATGATTTCTCTCTCTAACAAGTGCAAAAGCGAGGTGAGTCCCCTTTTAACATAAAAACCTTTCCATCGCCCTCCTTTTCACAAACTCCTCAACCTGTCTCTATTTTTTTCGCGGAGCCTGTGCTCTCCTCTCCTCACTCTTCTTTGTTTGAAAACATCTTTCAATTTCCTGGGTAGCGGCCTTCAAAGGGAGCGGGTGGGAGGGTGCTGGGGGCTGAGCGGGATACCAGAGGCACGGTGACAGCTGGGAGGCAGGAGACTCCGAGTCGGGATCAGAGGGTTTTAGTTTCTGACCGCCGCAGACACACTGTCATTCTCTGAAGCCGCTGCCCCTGCTGCTTTCAGAGACACACACAGAAAGTGAAGACCAAACACAGCTGAAATCATTCACTGAGGCAAAGATGATCATCTACAGTTGGCATTCAGCTGAAAGGACGCAGATCCTGACCTCTGTATATTCTATTTGCATGGTGAAACTACACAAAACACAACATTGCTGGTGTGCAAGAGTGCATGATAGCATTGTAACAGTGGCATTGTATATTGGGGCAATGGGATCATTCGTTTCATGAAGAACACCAAATCAAGGACACCCAATTGGCTTGCATCAGCCCTGGTTACAATATCAAGATGTTTGAAGGTGCCACGTTCATCTGTTAAAGAAATTATACACGGTTATAAATGGAAAGGAAATGTTGAGCAGGGGTTGCATTAACCGATTATTTTCCACATTTGATCGTTTCTTTTAAACTGTTATGGAGAGATCTGAAGGCCGTGCTTCATTTTGACGGATTAACATTCACACCTCTGATCGCTTGCCGCAAATGTGCAGATATTTTCAACTTTACGCACAGAGTATAAGGTAACTAAATCAATCCAAAAAAAAAAGATTCCCATGAGAGCATCTGACCATCATCTCAGACCTGGACAAGGTATTCAATACATCTCGCTATCCGGGAGCTGACAGCGCGTTGAAGAGTTACTGAGGCTTTGGAGCTCATCGCTCACAAGAGTTCGGTGTCGTGCCAACCACCGGTGCAGGCTGAGGGATTTCCTCCCGCCGAAGTGATCGTTCAGAGAGAAACGTTCCCTCATTTCAAAACTTTGGCTGAACTGGTTATTAATTCCAGTCTCCAGTGTGGCAGCCTCCAGAACAACATCTAAACCTCCATGAGAAGTCATCTGTCCAAGGCAAAAATCCAAAACCTGATGAAAATTACCTCTGCAGCAATTCCACTACTTGATTACACACAAGTGGGCGAGCATTTCCGTTCCATACAGACCACAAGGAAGTTGTGAGACAGCAGGTGAACTGTTTGTAAGTGCAATCATTTAATTGTATGTAGTTCTCTGTTCAGCTTTTCGGATAAATTATAACCTGTTTTTTTTTTTTTTTTTACCCCATCGGTCAAAAGGACAGACAACAAAAATATTTAGCCCGACGTCTGATGTAGAGTCATCACATCTTTTAGGAAGGAGCAATATGGTAAGAAAGCATCCTCATCCACAGTGAAAAGAGTCATGTATAGCCATGGGCTGGGACATGGCCAATGTCCAGCGCAACATAAAGGATTACAGTTTGCAAATGTGCTCCGGGAAATGTCCTGTGGTCTGATGAAGCGAACATTGAAGTGTTTCGGTATAACGACCATATTTACATTTGGATTTTAAAAAAAGCCATCATCTGGGGTCTCCTGATTGGAAAATAACCCTAAGCATACAGCAATTTAAATTTAGATCTGAATTTTTTTACAGACAACAAAGTGAATGTTTTGGAGTGGCGTTTGTGGGCTGAAAATGTGTGTGAGGAAGGAGGTCTAAAAACCAGAACCACTTACAGCTGTTCTGTTAGGAGGACTGGGCCAAACTTCCAGTAATGTATTGCGGAAAGCTTGTGGTAGACAACCTGAAGCACAAGTGTCTCTTTTATTCCAATTAAGTGAGCAAATCGCTGCATTTTATTACATTTATCATAATGCTGCTGAAATTCCAATAAAAGTCTTAATCAAGTAGTTCACACGGAGCAAAATTTTTCTCAGGAACACCTGTTCTGACTCCACGCCCTTCATCGCGCCGCCAAAGATTTTCTGAGGTTGCGCGGGCGACTTGCAACCTTGTGCTTGTATTCCCAGCTGATGATGTAAGTGTTGAGGGAAGAGTGAAAATAATCTTATTCAATTTACATAATGTGTTGACTTTGGAAGCGAAACCGTTCTGCTGGAAGGACCGCAGAACCTTCTCTCTGGCAGCGCTCTCGCTCAACACATTCTAGTGATTAATGTCCTCAAACAGACTTGAAACATCTGTCCCACTTTCCCATCCAACTGCGTTTGGCCGCCGCATGGGGCTCACCAGGCTTTAACAGAGGTTCGGCTTGTCTGCCGTGGCGCGGCTTCAAAGCCGGACCCGGGTAATCACTGCTTTACAGAGCCTTTCGAAGGCACTGGAGCCACATTAAAACAGTGCCTCTGCACGGCAAAGCTCGAACAGATACCAGCAGTGGGTAAAGTGACGCCAGGCTGTGAAGTGACATCAGCAACCGCCGTGCCGCCGTTTGCACGCGTGCAAGTGAGTCGGGATGAACTGAGGATCTGTTTGGAAAGTCTCAGTGACGTTCTCAGAGACCTGCGCGTTGACTGCCCTCGTATTCCCAGAGCATCTCGCACTAGCCAAGGAAAAAAATATGCAGGGGTGTTGTGGAGAAGCCTAAAGTTGGGAGTGATACAGAGAGAGAGACGGAGGGGAGGAGAGCTGCAGAGGAAGGAAGGGAGAAAAAAGTAGGTGAGTGAAAGAGGGAGAGGCAGAGGGACAGAGAAAGAGATCGGGGGGGAATGGTCTTTGTTAAGCCCTCCACATCTGGCTCCTATTAGGTTGTGGGGGCCTCTAAAATAATGTTTTTCACCCGACAAGCCTTTTTGTGCTATAAATTACCCAGCAGCCACTGTGCCTTCCTGAGTGAAACTCTTTCAGAGGGCCAGTTTTTGTTTCTCAGGCGGTCCGCTCAGGACCCCCCCTTCGACCCCTCCCCACCCTCGCTCTTGCCCCCTCGGCTGACTTCTCAGCTCCACCATGCTTCCTGTCTAGTTTTTTTTCTTTTTTTTACTTTACTGTTCTCATTTTTTATTTTATTTACATCCTTGTAGGTCAGAAGGCTGAGTTTGGACAGCAGTAAAGCAGAGAAATGCAGCATTGAGTCGGTTTAACAAGATTCCCCTGGCTTGGTACAATCATATGTTGCAGAATAATCACGGACAAACATCCAGCAGAGTCTGATAAAACACAAATTTGATGAAATTTTTTTTTTCCATAATGACCAAGGAGGAAGCTTCAAAGGCTGAGAATACCATTCCAGCTGTGAAGTACAGGGGTGGCTGTGTCATGCTGTGGGATAGGCTAGCGCATTTCACAAAATCAATGACTCCATGACTACAGAACATTAATTGGAAAATTTGAAGAAAGACCAAGAACAGAAATCAGCCAGGAAGAGTTAAAAGGTGTTCAAACAAGACAGTCAATAAACCTGACCCAGTTATACCAGTTCTGTACGGAGAATTGGAAGAAATACCAGCAAACTAAGGGAGGAGACCAAAAATATATAAATGATATTGTTTAAAACGCAATACTGAGGAATTAGATTAAATTCAGTTAACACACACTATTGAAAAAGTTTTATATTTGAGGAAACCTGGCTGGAGTTATTGACTTGAAGCATTCACTCCTCTGGGAGGAGCAAGTAGGGACAGTGGGGAAGAAAACTCCCCTTCATCTGCTGCAACGGACTGGGACTTTGAGAAGACAGAGCATACGCGCAAAAAAACAAACACAGGAGCGCTTATCTAGGCCTAATTTCTACAGGTGAAACTCGAAAAAATGTGAATATCGTGCAAAAGTTTGTTTATTTCAGTGATTCAGCATAAAAGTTGAAACTAATATGTGATATAGACTGATTGGATGCAAAGCGAAATATTTCAAGCTTTTATTTGTTATAATTTGATGATTGTGGCTTACAACATATGAAAACAACAAAATAAAAAATACATACAATTTGAATATTACATAAAATAAATAAAGCAAGGATTTTAAATAGAGAAATGTCGGACCTCTGAAAACTATAATCATTTATATGTAGTCAGTATTTGGTTTGGGCCCTTTTACATCAATGACTGCCTCAATGCGGCGTGGCATGGATGCTATCAGCCTGTGGCTCTGCTGAGGTGTTATGGAAGACCAGGATGCTTCAATAGCGGCCTTCAGATCTTCTGCATTGTTCTGTCTCATGTCTCTCATCTTTCTCTTGGCAATGCTCCAGATTCTCTATGGGGTTCAAAGGTCAGGCCAGTTAGCTTGGCCAATCAAGCCCAGTAATCCCACGGTCATTGAACCAGGTTTAGGTACTTTTGGCAGTGTGGGCAGGTACCAAGTCCTCCTGGAAAATGAAGTCAGAATCTCCATAAAGCTGGTCTGCAGAAGGAAGCATGAACTGCTCTAAAATGTCCTGGTAGTTGGGTGTGTTGACTCTAGACTTAATAAAGCTCAGTGGACCAACAAACCATCAGATAACATGGCTCCCCAAATTAACACAGACTGTGGAACCTTCACACTGGACTTCAAACATCTTGGATTGTGTGCTTCTCCATTCTTCGTCCAGACTCTGGGACCTTAGTTTCCAAATGAAGGGCAAAATTTGTAGTCCTTTTTTTTTTTGTTGTTGTTCAGGAGCGGCTTGACAAGAGGAGTACAACATTTGAAGCCCATGTTCAGGATCCGTCTGTGTGTGGTGGCTCTCGATGCACTAACTCCAGCCTCAGTCCACTCCCTGTGAAGGTCATCAACACTTATGTAAGATCTTTCCTCCACAACCCTCTCCAGGCTGCGGTCATCCCTGCTGCTTGTGCACCTTTTTCTTCCACACTTTTACCTTCCATATAACTTTCTATGAATGTGCTTTGATACAGCACTTTGGGAAAATCCAACTTCTTTTGCACTTACCTTTTGAGACTTTCCCTCCTCATGGAGGGGGTCAATAATGGTTTTCTGCACGACAGTCTTCCCCATGATTGTGATTCCTACTGAACCAGACTTAGAGACCATTTAAAGGCTCAGGAACCTTTTGTAGACGTTTTGGATTAATTAGCTGATTAGAGTGTGACACTTTGAGCCTAAAACATTGAACCTTTTCACAATATTCTAATTTTCTGAGATTTTGGGTTTTCATAAGCTGTAAGCCATGATCATCAAAATTATAACAAATAAAGTCTTGAAATATCTCGCTTTGCATGTAACGAGCCTATATCCTATGTTAGTTTAATCTTTTAAGTTGACTTACTGGAATAAATTACCTTTTGGACGATATTCAATTTTTTTTTTGTTTCACCTGCATGCTGAGGAAAGGTAAGAAGTTACTGGCAGTAGTAGCTCGTTTAGTGATTTCATCTAGGAGAGAAACAGCTAAACAGATCAGCTCTGAGTTCATTTTTAGGTCTGTAGGATGAAAGAGGGTACATAAAGTTAGTCGCAGCGAAAGCCCAGTTAATAGCTTTGTCTGGGGGAGAGACAGGGTTCATTATCTATAGAAGAACAGTAAGTTGTAGGCACCAATAGCTCAGCCAATGCGCCTCCTTCAGGAAGGTAGCTTAACAGTACGGAAGGTCAGATGTAGCTTTTATGAAGAGTAAAAAGTAAAAAGTTGAAATAACAGCAAATAATGCAGAATTGGAAAGTAGTAGGAAGGAGAAGGTCAGTTTATCCTCCAGCAGCCTAAGACAAAAGCAGCATCACTGCAGAGGTCAGGATAACCTAAATAAGGAAAGTTTTAGTTTTAAAAGTAGATGGGTTGTCTGCCTTAGAACTAAAAGTGTAGCTTCACAAACTGAAGAAGGTTTCTAATTATTCAAGCGTGTATCAGCTTTAAATAATTTGGGTAATTTTAACTGACCTAAAACAGGTAATGTTTGGGTACTAAATAATCTCACACGGAGAAAAATACATTTCTGTGCTTGATTTTCTGTTGTTAGTCAGATTTTACTCGCACATGAGTGTAATTAGTGGTGTTTCCAGCCAAAGGTTGCCCTCCAATATAATTTAATTTAATTAAAAATGCACTTCTTACTTTATGTTTTGCAAGTTAGTTCTGAATTTTTATGCCATCAGCCTACCAGAGACTGCAGAACAAAGTTAATGGCTACAATTCCCCAGGTGGAAAATGTGTAAAAGAAGGAGAAAAAAAATAAGAGAAATTCCCAAACTTTAAAAACATAAAAGTTTAAAAAAAAGTAAACAAAAGAAAATAATAAAAAACAAAAAAAGTTTTAAAAAGTTAAAAAAAGAAAGAAGTTAAATAATAAGAAATAGTAAAGAAAGAAATAATAATAAAAAATCAATTAATAATGCAGAAAAAAAACACTGCCTCCATTCTTTTCAACTCCAAACATTTTCATTAAATAAATGTAACCGATGCCTGTTAGTTGTTTATGCTTTAGTTTTTAAGTTAATCAGTGTTTGTGTACTTTAATTTGGTAATCTATGACTTCCTGATTCCCTGAGGTGTAAATATGACACATTTCTCTTCAAAATGGGAAAGACACGAAAAACAGGCCATTTAAGCTAAACAAATGTGTGTTGATCTACTTGAGGAAAATATTTCACCAGGAAATGGGTGGAATAAACTCCTTTCCTAAATTTGCTCATGGTTGCAGTTGGAGCACTAGTTAAAACGTTAAAAACTACTAAAAATGTGACAAACGAAGACCCACATTGATATTACCACTATGCACAGTTAGGAGGATTGTAAGGGAGGTAAACAAATCTCCAAAAAGCACTTTGGCGAACACAATTGTGAGTTTAGTAGCTGCCATTTCAGCAAAGTAAGTGTCACCCTAACGTTCCAGTTTGGACTTGTTGCTCACAGCATTTTAAATCTACGAGAGGAGAAATAAGAAACTGAAGAACAGAGAAACCCCTCAGTTACATCGCGTTTCATAAACAGTTTTTAAATTTCAACTGCTCGCATCGGATTGCGTTGTATTTCACCCGCTCAGTCTGTTCCTGTCGGGTCCGATCATTGCCAGGGGTGAAGCGGAGTTCAGTGTGCAGAAGCGCATAAAATTAGTGCAGGTATGGAGCTGGAGCCAAGAAGTCTAAGGGCCACTGAGAGGGCCAAAGCAGGGCCCTGCGAATGGGGGAGGAAGTTGAGAGGAAAGGGGTGCGGGGCGGCGGGTCAGTGCTTCTTCACCAGTAAAACCAATTAGATGAATAAGAACTGACAGCGAGGGGATGAAAGCAAGATGCCTGAATGATGTGCAAATTCAAGAGGTAACATTGACCTCACCAAACTTGATTTTGCAGCCATTAACCACCTGCTTCATGAAGGCAGCTGGCTCCACATCGACGCAGGGGCTTCCTCAGGTGATCCCCCTACTGAGGGGCACATCTGCTCTGAAACCAGAGCCAATTAACCCGTGGTAGACTATTTCTAAAAGACCAGAAGAGTCAACCAGAAACACTATAAGTTCTGTCTCTCTTTCATTCTACACAGGCAAAAACTGCTACTTGAGAATGTTTCAGTGTGGGGTTGTGATGATTGTTTTGGGTTGTCAGTATCTTACCAGCAGTAGAAATCAGCCAGATGATGCCCATGACACCATTTTTCATGGTCATTAAAATCATTAGGCGAGACAATCGAAATTTTAAAAACTTCTCACAGGTCTCGCGTGTATGTGTGTGTATGGAGACAGGGTCACGATTTAAATAGCGCACCATTGAAAACTCGATCATTTCTGACCCTGGGGATGGAGGCGGAAGTAATGTGATTGATACGCTATCAGCTAGAGAAAACTAACTTTTCGCTTTGTTTGTTGGTCGATTTTTTTTTTCTAAATTCGATTGGTGTGTAGCAGGATATTGTTTCGTCACCAGAGAAGCCCAGTTAAACCTGTTTAAATCTGTTTTTTCCCCCCAAAAGATCCAGTACGATGAGAACGTTGGGCAAAAAAAAAAAAAGTGTCAAACCAGAGACAAACTTTGAGGTAAGCTAAAGTAAAGCAATTCACAATCAATATTTGCCACATGAACATTATATAATGATAATAATAATATAATAATGAATACAATAAATACAAAAAATATAGCTCTACTGCATACAGTAGATTAGACATCATCTAGAGCTATAGGAAATCTAGATGACATCTAATCTGAACCAATCACTCAGTCTTATTTGATAATAATGACATGCTAGATCTATACAGAATCTAACAATAACTAATAATAGGGATTTTTCTAGATTTATTACCCATTAGCGTTCTTTTGTCCCGTGGGCAGAACGTTGCTTACTTTGGGGTTTAAATCTGCCGATCTTCTCAACCAACTTCTATGTACATGTACATATTATAGATCATTGCAGTGTATGCCAATTAAGGATATAATCATAACTGTAGACACATTTCTGGCAAACCACCCCCAAAAGAAATATAATGTCTGAATCACCTTTTGTAGCCTCATATAGATGACAAAACCGAGCTGGCAACGCTGGAAGAGGGGGCTGTTCTGCCAATGACGTCACGGCAATTTGGCGGGGGCATATCGAGGCGCACACAGTCGGTACGTTTACATGCGCATCTAAATTAAGCTTTTGGCAAAAATTGGACTAATAGCTTAATCAGAATGGGAGCCTTTATCCCAATTGACATGTAACTCAGAAAATCTAATTATTGAAAGAAGTGCATTCGCCACCGCGATGCTAGGTGGCGACATGCGTCCTTTCACGTTGGCCGAGGGTCACACAGATAGTAAACAAATGCTGACAGTAATGAAGCAGAAGGAGTCAAAGCAGGATATGAACAACAACGCTGCAGCTCATTACATTTAGCAAATCCTGTACTGTTTTATTGTGTTACTCTCAGTTCTGCTGCTGTGTTGTTGTGTACCGGTGTTGTTCCGGCTTCCGCGGTCTCGTCACTTCCCTTGAAAATCTCGGCTGAGGCAGGGTTGGAGTTGCATGCAGAGAAATGTTATTTTTCAATTGCATTATCTGGGTCCCTTGGCTCGCTTACACTAACTCTAGTTCGGTTCGACTTCAGTCAGACTAAGGTGTATACATGCATTCCAAAAGTCCGATTTCAGTCGGACTAAGGCAATAATTCGGCTTTCTCTTGCTGCATGTAAACGTACTGAGTGTGGCATGAAAACAATGTTTTCTGCTCGCTGTTGTTAAGTTAGAATCGCGTTATGAATTAAACTGGGGCAACCAAAATGTTAAGTATTTTTTAAAAGCATTTTTGAAAAAAAATTGTATTTTAAAATTTAATATCGTTTAACAAAAAAAAATTGGTGTCATGATCACATTAAGGGATTACAAATTATTCAGTTGTAGGAATATTATGACATACAACAGATTTTATTCAGTTTTCAGAGTCCTGCACCGACCAACTTTAACCACAATTCATGTGTTAATAAGCTGCGTGTAGAAAAAAAGACAAAAATGTAATAAAGAAGACAGAGAGAAGGCAAAACTAACTGTAAGTTTTAAACATGGCGCCGTCGGTTGGTGTTCTACGTAAACAGTAGCTCTTGATACAAGCAGTAATTTCGACTGGCCAAGCAAAGAGTCTGTGCCATGACAGAACTGTGCTTACGACGTCATATTTCATAATAAGTAAACAAAAGCATCTTCAACGTAGGGCCAATGATGGTGGAAAACAACCAGAGGGGATTGGTGGTTATATTTGTTGGGTGGGCTAACAGACAAATATTAAAATGCTGCAGTTTAGATTCCAACAACGCAAAGCATCTAATTTGAAATTTGAAAACCTGCTTTAAAACAACAATCTGTTCCTTTTAGGCACAACAAACCACCACCAGGGGTGGACTGGGACAAAAATTCAGCCCTGGCATTTTCTGTCCAGACCAGCCCAGTACGTTATCAGCTGCTACATCTCACTGTTTCCGGTTGCCTGTTAACGCGAAGCAGTCTAAACACAAAGTCCCAAAAAAGGAAAAAGTTAAAAAATGGTATGCCTGTTTAAATTAATGACCAATCACAAACAGAAACGAGGGATTTGAGGGTCATTTGTACTTCACATTGCATTAATGCAAATCTTTAATTGCGTTTTTCTCAAAATGAGTTTTGTTCCAACATTCAGAACGAATAATCTTGAAATCACTTATACCTATATACACCAAACTTTCCACCATTGTTCTATGCTATGAGCTGAAAAAAAATTACAGAGATTTGTCAATACATCGTTCTAAAAAATATATATATGTGCTATTTTGTGTTATTAGCACAATTTTTACCAGATTACACCTCATTTGCATATCTAAACAAAATTTATATCAAAACTTCTAATAAAAAAGATGTTTGTTTTATTACTAGGATTAAGTTTGTCAAGTTTCATGAAGGTATCTTGAAGCTAACTTTTTTCCCTATTCACCTGTTGTGTCTCCCCTGTTTACTGTTCCTATGGCAACCAGAGGCCGCGACGCTGCCGTAAGTAGCTGTTAGCTAGCTTAGCTAAATCATATGAACAACAATAACCGAAAGTATCACAATTTGGCATATTTAACTAAATCAACCGTAACTACCAACAGTCAGCCCTTCAACTCTGGGCTAATATGTTGTCACAAGTATTCAGTTATTCAGGTCACAACCCCACGCTAACGTTACTTACCATGGATGTCTCCACTTGCGCGTCTCCTCGCGCAGCAGCACCTGCTGCTGGGGTGGTGACCCCCGGCAGCAAATAGGTTTGTCAACCTTAAACATTTAGCAGCTTCCACCTCCAGAGATTTCAGCTTTTTGAGCCGTACTTTTTCAGCGCCACCGAGGCGTTTCTTACCCTTCTCCATTTTCAGCTCAGCACCATCCCGTCCATTGACTGTATCCCCGTCCAACCATGCACTACATGCATGTCATGAGGTCCCGCCCACCATGGTTTGTGTTGTGATTGACAGCACTGTCATGGCTCTCATGGCCCATGATTGAATGACGATGACAAACATAGACCAATAATATGGGTCGATGCTGGATACACACATCCAGCCCTCTGTAGCCAATTGGCCGGCCCATTTGGAGGGAATTTAGAGAGAAAAAAAAACAAAAATCAGCAGACCGGCCCACATTGGGTCAACGGCCCACCGGGATGATGCCCGGCATGCCAGATGGCCAATCCACCCCTGGCCACCACCAAAAACCAATCTTACACAGAGCCTCTTGTCACAACAGTCCAGTACTTGACTGCCCCTCATCAAGGGTTTGAACTATTATTTATTCTGCTGCTTTTTCTCTGTCAAACAACTTAGCATAACACTGCTAAACACTCCTTAACACAATTGCTAAGTACATGGATAAAATAAAACAAAACACACTCAGTTGAAATCGGGTCTGCCTAAAATCCTAAATCTCAGCTCGGTTGAACTGAACTCTGCTGCCGTGAATGCCAAGTGGGCCGGGGGGACGCTCCAAAAACAGGAAGTGGATTATAACGTAGGGCATTCTGGGTAAATACAACCAAACTACCTGCGCAACAACAACTCTGCCCTGTTCTCTGCTCATGCTGAGCCCATTGCGGCAAAGTCTTTGTCTGGCACATTTGCCAAAGGCAAAGTGAAAATCATCATTTCATACATCAATGATACACAGATAAGATGTCTTTCTTATTGAATGATGTGGATCAAGAAGAGCTTTGCATCCTCCCATCAACTCTGACCACCTTCCCTGGTTAAGAATAGCATCCCCACATCATGATACTGCCACCACCTTGTTTCATATTGAGGATGGTGCGTTCAGAGCGGTAGTTTTGCTCCTCAAGTTGACCCGAGTATCTTCTTCGACTTGTTTGCTGTGTCTCCTGTATGGTAATGATTCCCCCCCGGCCTGGCCTCATTTTAGGTGAACGACCATCTTCACGACTTCCTCCCTGACCTGACTGCTTCGTTCCTCGGTCTTCTTGATGCTGTTTGTTCTCCAATGTTCTCTGGGACCTTAACGTTTGAGGGCAGCTGGTTACGCAGGATTTTATTTTAAGGTAATAGAGTAAAGTATTACATTACTTTCTTTTCACTTCAAAATTATAAACCAGTTACTTTCTCTAAAATCCCAATGAAATACATCAAATTTGAGGTTTTAAAACATGACAAACATGCTCACTGTGGCAGGCCAATCAACCTTCACCTCACACGACTGAGGATATTCCACACCAGTTCAGCTTGACACGTTTATTCATATAGATCCGTTTGTCAAAGTAGACTTCAGATGCTCTGAGGTGAGCAACTGATTGAAATGAACGTGTGGACACATTTCAGCACATTGAAATTCTAGCCGGTCACGGCCTGTTATCTGGGCCGAGGGGTTGTCCTCCCTCTGCGGGCTCCGATGCCCTCTGTCTTTTCTCTTCCCCGTCTGTCCGTGTCTCTATTACCCCATCCCATAATTACCTGCTGAACTCCGGCCAGATGTTGAAAGAGAGCCGTGTCATCGGTCTTTTTCAGATGGGCCCGACCGTCTGGAAGCCGGGCCACACAGAGCCATCTGCTCCGGTCTGAGAAAACGCATCCAACTCAGTGATTTATGACGTTACATATCTGTGGCGTCCTTATCTGGCGCAGGAAAACAGCCGTTTGCTTTGGCTATCTGCTATCAGGACGCCTGCGTATCCTCAGGCTGCCAGAGTTTATCTGGGCTTACAGCGGGAATGTCGAGATAACAGATGGGCAACAAGATAGACAGTTTGGATGCTGGGCTATCTCCAGGATCATCCCAGTTTATGCTGCTGAAAAAAAAACCTGTCAAAGACCGGCACAGACAGATGTGCCGTTCGTGTCCGGGATTCTGGAGCCCGCGTTACTCTCTCTGTCGGATCATTTGAATAGAGGTGGGGTGTGTGGGTGTGTATGAGCAGGGACAGCTACTCCTCCATGCGGGGGTCTAAGATATCAAAGCCCGAGGGCTGAGAAGGGTGGGTGCAGCGGGAGGCTTTTTCTAGGTGGTGGGGGGTGGGCTTTTGTCTCAAGGCCTCCACCAGGACGCCTTGAAAAGATCACCTAACAGGCGCATTCGTCGCGGCACCAGAGCTCTCCCCTCCGATTGGCTGGGGCGGGCGGGCAGATGTTGGAGCTACAGCAGGGGGTTCGGTTGATTCCAGCTCCTCGCTCTCACACCACGGGACGGTCACGGAGCTCCAGCGACTCTCTCTCTCTCATTCTCAAAAACAACACAACCTGCCGGAGCCGGGGAGCCGGGGAGCCGGGGGCCCGCGGGGCTCCCGACGCACAACGCTCGCTTGAGTGACTCTCAAAGACAGACGCGCATTTACCACTTCTTCTTCTTCCTCGCATCAAAGATGAACCTAAACGCTTCGGCCCGAAGCAAGTTTGCTCCTGAATTTTATTATGTGTGTCAACTGACCGTGTGTGGAGCCACTTGAAGTCCCTATTGACAGACTAAACATGTTGTCATGGGGTCACATCTCTGAGCTGTTCTTGAAAACAGATTACAACTTCACATGGAGCTACTGCCTGTAATCTTAACCCTGGCTAGGTTTATCAGTAATAAAACGCACATAGTTTTGATTCGGAAGCACAGTATTATGCACCCCAAACGCCTTAATACTTCACCTTCGAGAAAACAAAACTGGATCAGTCGAGTCTCAACCTCCTTCATGTATATATTTAGCTTTTGGCTGCTTTTTCCCTAACCGTGGCAACATATATTATACAACGGAGGGCAAAATAAGAAGTTTCACACATTTTAAATTATCCACAGCAGACAACCAGAATTGGAGGGGTGCATCTTTGGAAAAGAAAAGTGCTGATACAGGGCCAGAGGGATTCATCATCCTTGAGTTGATTTTCAGCTACCCTCAAATGTCCATGGACTTGTTTCTTAAGGGGTATTTATGGTTGGTTGTACCAAATCTTTACTTAGTCCCGACAAAAAATGTGACTTTTTTTTTTTTAGAACATAGGTCCAAGATATTATAAAATAAAGAACCCGTACCACCTTGCAACCATATTTAAGACGATTTCCAACTATCCTGGAGGTGAACATTTCTACACTTTCATCTGGTTTGGTTCCCCTTTACGATGCACTTTGGAAAACATCAACAGTTCAAGCAGCTTCTCATTTGGGTCGCTGTCACAAGAAGCTGCCTAGTATGAGAAAGCTATTCCGCATCCTGCCCTGGATGCGTAATGTGAAAGCAGCAGAGATGCAGAGACTACGACCGTGCTCCCAGTGTTTACAGTTCACATGCTTATCTGTAAATTATAATGCAAATATGTGTGAGAGATGTCACTACTTTACTCGCAGTGGTTTGTTTTTGTAGATGCAAAGCAATGGGTCAGATCCAAAAGATCTTCATAGTGGTTCGTTGCACATTGCAAGCTTGAGCTAAACACCTTCCTGTGGCAAGGGTTGCATTGCAGTATGGGATACGGTACAATAAGCTGATAAACATGAACAGCATCTTTTTCGTAAAGCACAAAGACCCATTCAACATTTGAGTTGTCTTCTAAAAATTAATTCAGTCTACTTCTTAAACTATTTTGCCTCAAATAGTTCAGAAAAAACTGAGAATGTGATTAAAGTCTATATGTTTTGTACTAGTTCACTACACAGCACCTTCTTCCTGTATTTACGTTTGGCTCTCCCACCACAAACTAGTGCTGTGCTGAAAAAATAGATTCTGAATTGATTCTTATAAAACTTCCTAAAGATCAATTAGTATCTCCAAAGATTGATTTAACCCCTAATGTTTTCTGCCCATTTTACAGCCAAAACACTAGAATCAACGTCCAGACAGGCATTATGAGGCGTAGCTATTAAAAGGTTAAAATGCTCCAGTTTTCACTGGTGAACTTTAACCCAACCCACAGTTGTGTCATTGAATTTCGATGTGAAGAAATGTAAACAACATGGCGTTGGACACAAGTGGTAACTTTAGCCTACCACCGGCTTTGAAAACACCTGCGCTAGGCTGTGGTCTGGCGCCTTCAGGTTCAGAACGGACAAACAGAGAGCTTGACAGAAGCAAAGCGTTTTGCAAGGCATGCGAAACGGATCTGGTTTTATCTGTGGGAAAAGAAACTGAAACACCAGAAAAAGTTACAGATTAACTCATCAACTGATTTGGACCAAGTACAGTGGCTTGCAAAAGTATTCGGCCCCCTTGAACTTTTCCACATTTTGTCACATTACAGCCACAAACATGAATCAATTTTATTGGAATTCCACGTGAAAGACCAAAACAAAGTGGTGTACACGTGAGAAGTGGAACGAAAATCATACATGATTCCAAACATTTTTTACAAATAAATAACTGAAAAGTGGGGTGTGCGTAATTATTCAGCCCCCTTTGGTCTGAGTGCAGTCAGTTGCCCATAGACATTGCCTGATGAGTGCTAATGACTAAATAGAGGCACCTGTGTGTACTATAATGTCAGTACAAATACAGCTGCCCTGTGATCGCCTCAGAGGTTGTCTAAGAGAATGTTGGGAGCAACAACACCATGAAGTCCAAAGAACACACCAGACAGGTCAGGGATAAAGTTATTGAGAAATTTAAAGCAGGTTTAGGCTACAAAAAGATTTCCCAAGCCTTGAACATCCCACGGAGCACTGTTCAAGCGATCATTCAGAAATGGAAGGAGTATGGCACAACTGTAAACCTAATAAGACAAGGCCGTCCACCTAAACTCACAGGCCGAACAAGGAGAGCGCTGATCAGAAATGCAGCCAAGAGGCCCATGGTGACTCTGGACGAGCTGCAGAGATCTACAGCTCAGGTGGGGGAATCTGTCCATAGGACAACTATTAGTCATGCACTGCACAAAGTTGGCCTTTATGGTGAGTGGCAAGAAGAAAGCCATTGTTAAAAGAAAACCATAAGAAGTCCCGTTTGCAGTTTGCCACGAGCCATGTGGGGGACACAGCAAACATGTGGAAGAAGGTGCTCTGGTCAGATGAGACCAAAATGCAAAACGCTATGTGTGGCGGAAAACTAACACTGCACATCACTCTGAACACACCATCCCCACTGTCAAATATGGTGGTGGCAGCATCATGCTCTGGGGGTGCTTCTCTTCAGCAGGGACAGGGAAGCTGGTCAGAGTTGATGGGAAGATGGATGGAGCCAAATACAGGGCAATCTTGGAAGAAAACCTCTTGGAGTCTGCAAAAGACTTGAGACTGGGGCGGAGGTTCACCTTCCAGCAGGACAACGACCCTAAACATAAAGCCAGGGTAACAATGGAATGGTTTAAAACAAAACATATCCATGTGTTAGAATGGCCCAGTCAAAGTCCAGATCTAAATCCAATCGAGAATCTGTGGCAAGATCTGAAAAATGCTGTTCACAAACGCTGTCCATCAAATCTGACTGAGCTGGAGCTGTTTTGCAAAGAAGAATGGGCAAGAATTTCAGTCTGTAGATGTGCAAAGCTGGTAGAAACATACCCTAAAAGACTGGCAGCTGGAATTGCAGCAAAAGGTGGTTCTGCAAAGTATTGACTCAAGGGGCTGAATAATTACGCACACCCCACTTTTCAGTTATTTATTTGTAAAAATGTTTGGAATCATGTATGATTTTCGTTCCACTTCTCAACCAATAGGTGTGAAAACACCCTCAGCGAACCGCACTAGGGTTTACTTTCAAGCAAACTAAGAACAATGTTTACAGATGGAACAGAGTTTGCTTGTTTCACCTGCGCCAGAGTTCAGCTCACTTCCTGACTGTTTCCTAGGAAACAAACTTAGGTCCATTTAAGAAAAATCATACAGGTTTTTGCAAAAGAGTTTTTAAACATCAACAGTCATCTTCATGTGGTAGTCCTTTCAATTTGAAAGCTTTTAGATTGTGGACAGCGTCTTCCATGTCCATTCAACAAATATATTTGATTGAGGCTTTTTTGGGAGGTGTAATATTTCTCTAATACGGTTAACTGGCAGAGATTAAAGCAAAAAGGATGTCTCAAGGCTAATGCTCTTGACCCCACCTCTCCTTGAGTGAACTAATTGGTGTGATTAGTGCAGAGATTACTCCTCTGTGTGTCGTTGGAGTGATTCTGTCTCCCGACTCGGTAGCCCTGTTGCTCTTTATCCCTATCTGTAGTTGGGCTGCGGCAGCAAGATAAGAGTACAGCACGTACATAGTGGTCTTGTGATGCGGAGTCGAACCGGGCAGGAATTGTAATTGCTCTGCTTTGCATCAACAGACTGATGCTTGCTGAAGGGTCTGGGCCCCTTGCAAAACCATTCTGGCTGAGTTCAAGAGGCAGATAAGCTATCTGTACAATCTGCCGGCTCCTGGGTTGGAAAGCTGTTCCCATATTGTCCCCTGATTGGTGAAAGTCGGGGAATAAACGCATTAAGCTGTAACAAATCCAGGACAAACATCTGTAGATTAAATCATTCCTTTAATTTTTAATTCTATAAAAGGAAACAGTTTTTAGTTGTTTTTCGATCAGATCTGCAGTCACAGTTTCGGCCGTTGCTTATAAATAAAAACCTGATCTTCTGAATGTGAGCCCAGTTATTGCACAACACAAATCACAACGACTTGGAGAGGAGCCAACGTGGGCTTTTTTTTTTTTTTTTTTAGAATAAACATCAAGAGAATTACGGATCAATACACGTCGTTGCGCTTTTTTCTTTGCAGAACCAAAACAGATGTGAGGCTATCTGGATGGGGGGAAAAAAGTTTTATTGACAGTATGGCTCAGCGAGCCGAAAACATTTCAGCCTGAACTTGGATCGACGCCGTCAGAAATGAGGAGCAGCAGTTTGGCAGCCGGAGCGTTCTGCAAGAAATGCCCTCTGAGGTCCATGCCTTTATGGTCTGCTCCTCCACTTTGCTGCACATTTTCTCCTGCAATGACTTAAAGCGGGAGGTGCTCAGGAAGAGGAATTTCAGAGTAATATAAATTGTTGTCAGTGCTGAAGCTGTGGAGGTCAAAGGGCACCGCCTCACAAAAAACAGACAGCAGTTGTCTTATCGAGTGAGGATCGGCCTGCTGTGCCTCTGAAGTGTCTTTGAAGCGCGGCGCTCCCGTAGGTTCAGCATGGCGTGACTCGAGCCGAACGGAGGGGGGAAGGAGGGTGGGGTGGGGTTTTTGGTTGTGGTTATCGGATGCCGGTGCTGCATGTTTGAGAGATTAAAATAAAAAACCCCTGAGGAGGGCGGGAAAGTCAAACTGTCCGACTTTTGGAACGCTCAGCGCCCGGACCTCCACCCTGCTTTTGGACAACCGAGGTCTGAGCCAGTACAGCACATCTGTGCTCTATTTTATTGCTGTTCAGTTTTGCGCCGGTATGCGCAGAGGGCAACGAACAAAGCCTAGTTCCACCGTGTTCCCACATCCACCCACTGCTTCGCCCCCACACACCCCCACTGGGTGGAAACCCATGTGGACTCACATAGGCATGCATCGCAGAAAATGCAAAGGTACAGATCTTATATTGAAGCAGCATTCCAGTCTTGCCCCCATGGGGTACATGACAGGGCTTTACTTAAAAGGAAAAAAAGGCAGGCAAGGGGAGACTTCAAGTCTGAAGAGGATATTAGAAAAATACATTGAAAAAAGTCGCCTCTGGCAGTTTCTTTCACTTTCAGGAACAATTTTGTACCTTTCCCTCAGAGGGGGGCGTTTGTTCAGATGAGGGGGGAGGAGGGTTAATGTAATGAAAACCAACTGGCAGGCCGTCACTATCTATCTATCCCCGTCCAAGGGTGCATTGACATGGAGAGGAAAAACAGGCCCTCTGATAATCTAGTCAAGACTGAGCCTCTCTGTTCCTTCACTCTCCTCTTGGTTTCTCTCCATCTATTTTAATTTCAGCAGAGAAAACATTTCAAAAACTAAGCTGGTGTTTTTACAAAACAAGGAGCATCTGACGTATGGCTCTCTGTCAGTGAAATCCACAACATCTTTCTACAGACATGAAGTCTTCTCTCTGTTCCTGTACAGCCCCTGTCAAAACCCTTCATACCCCTTTGACTCTTTTCCATTTTGTCACATCACAACCACAAATATACAGTAAATGTGTTTTATTACAAATTTTATGTGTGACTCAGAGGTCGCACTAGACTTTTTTGTTGTCCGTCATTTTGAACGATGGGGTCAAAAAAAAATCTGGTCATAATTTATTTTAAATGTTCAAGCCCAACAAACTAAACAGAGAACTACATGTAAGCAATGAAATTAGACGATTGCACTTAAAATACGAACAGTTCACCTGCTGTGGACTAAACGGACAGTCTCACCACTTGCTTCTGGTCTGAATGGAACTGAAATGTGCACCTGCTTGTGTGTAATCAAATGTTTCAAGTGGGATTGCTCCAGAGGTTATTTTCATGAGGTTTTGGATTCACTGAGGTTCTCTAATAAACATCTGAGGACTTCACCGAACTGACAGTTTTACTGAGATAAAATCCCACACTGGGGTACTCCAGTTATCGATTAGGAGACTTCTGAAGGTTTATCGGTTGCACTAGATCCACGGTAAAAGGGTTGAACACAAATTAATCTAAATCCGTGCCACAAGTTTAATTTTTTCAAACCTTTGTGTTGGTCTCCCATTTAAAATCCAAATAAAATACATTGAAGTTTGTTTGAAGATCAAATTACAATATGATCACTTTTTGAAAATATTATATAGGCCCTAACTGAAAGGGGATAAGTATATCAATGGACTCCTTAGGTACGCTGCGTGACCCTGTATGTCACTGAAAGCCGTCATTAGCCTGATGCTGAATGTCTCAGTGCAATTTGGGCATTCTGTGAGACAATAAGGCTCTGAACAGAGCTTTTTCTCACCCATGCTGCTCCCTAATCCACACAATGCATCACTCGACCCTCCAAGCCCAATATTAGCTTTCCCGCAGCTGGCCTGACCAGGTAATAAATATGGGAATGTTTGTTTGAAGGCCTTGTGTTAAGTTACTGAGCTTCAGAATGAAAGGGACTATAAACTCTACTGCTAATTTGAAGTGAGATAATGTTGTAAAAAAACAAAAAACAAATGTTTTGTTGGTATGTTTCTCTTAATGCATAAAATCAAAAGCTAACTGTAGTATCTTTGGGCATAGTATGTTGTTTACTTAGTCATTCCACAGTTTCGGGATTCTTTTGTCTCACTCATATTTTATTCACATATATTTGGTCTTCCGAATGCATAATGAAGCTCTTCTCATTCATTTATGTCTCTTTTGGATGTAAAATATAGGAAGAAATGTTTTAACCTTTGTCAGAAGTTGGAGACATAAAGACAACTTTTCTCATCAGTAATTTTTTAGAACTATGCAATTTCCATATTTAAGCACATTAAGCTGCACTAAATTTGCTATTTTGCATCAGAGTTGGGTCTAGTCCAATTTCTGATTTTCCTTGAAAGCTCCCTCATCATCTCTCAAAAACTGATTTTGAAGCTTGATTTCTCCAATATTTCTGTGTTACCCTTGATATGCTCAATACTTGCCTACCAAGAAAAGCCGTGGCTACGTCTCTGGTGTCATTGCAACCACTTCATAGAACATAAACGAAAAGGATTCATCATTAGTATTCACTAGCATAGAATTATTTATTTTAGGCAATAATAATAATAATAATAATAATAATAATAATAATAATAATAATAATAATAATAATAATAATAATAATAATAATAATAATGATGATGACAAGTCTGCAATCCATAAACATCAAAATTACAAGAAGTTCTATTACTCTCCGCTCGATTACTTCTCGAGGACCTGGATGTCCAACCCAAAAAACTGAATTTAACAATTAAAATTGAATTGTATAACTTAAACTGAATGGTGAGAAGTAAAGTTTTGAAAAGCATTAATTCAAGTGGAGCATTTCAGATTCAATCTGAGTAACGCAAATTCGAATATAACTTATTCAAATTCAGTTTCTAATGGCACAAAGTTATGTTTCCCTTGAAAATGAGATTTTATCTCAAGGGACGTCCTAGTAAAATAGTGATTAAATTAAAGAAATATTATTTAAAAAATGAATATACCTCTGCTGTTGTCAAAAAGTCAAAAATCACATCAAACAGCTTGACATCAATGAATCAATAGTGAGACATTGGAGGAGGCAGCGGAAAGAACTGAGTCAGTGTAAAAAGACGACAAAAGCTTTCAGAGGACATTAAGACACTGAACAAGACGACTTCAGCGGCTTTAATGAAAAGGAAGATGAAGACAGCGACTAATGGCTTTTTTTGTAGGCTAAAGTACATTTTATTCTCTAACCAGACATGTTACTGCCGTGTTGTATTCATGCCGTACTGCTGAGTTTAAAAAAAAAGAACGTCTTAAATTAAAACTAGAAAAGCACTCAGACCACTGCCAGGGCCACTCATTCCCCCCGCCCCCATGTTGCCATTTAATTGTAACTTTTGGTACTTTTCCAATAAAAGGTCTGTCAATGAGACGCATGGTTGTGCTCTTCCAGTGGAGAGCGGAGATTCTGGGCTGCTGTGCTACGGGAGCAACTAGTGAGCTCTCTGATGAGGGAGAGGAGAGGAGGTTAGCACCGCTGGTCGGTGGGTGGATACACGCTTCATGTCGTATCAACCCCAAAATGTAATCACTTGTTCCTGGTCCCATTGTGGACATTTCCTGAAATCTTCATCGAAATCCGTCCATAACTTTTTGAGTTATGTTGCTAACAGAAAAACAGACAGACGGGCACGAAAACATTACCTCCTGGCACAGGTAGTATAACAAATCTGTGTACCATCTTTCTGTGTAAATATCTCATGTTACAACATGAAAATGTGCAGCTTATGTTCAGGTGCGCTCAATACCCTGAAAATGATGGTATATAATGTTTTGGGGTTGGGAGGGTTCGAGTGATGCAACTGTTTTTGTGCACACTGTCCTCCATATTGATCAATATGTTGTATTAAATATCAAAAACACCTAAAGGACTCTCAGTTTCATTTTTGTATAAGAATAAGATATTTTTTTCCACAATAATACATTTGGCTGTTCTTATGACGTTCTAATAAAATAGTCAAACTATAGTTTGGCAGTATCTGTTCACTCCTAAACAAAACACTCTTCAGTAACCCCAATGTGATCATTTGGCTCCTCTTTAGCATTTATTTAACCAAGCAGATTTGGTGACCTGTAATGTTAAATATTACCCATAAAAGTATGATTATTAACACATTGTGCAAAGTCTTTTTCCAATGGAATGGAAGCAATGGGATGCCTGTTGTTGCCTCTAAACATTTCTGACCACTGATCTGTAGTTAGATGGTTGCAAATAGCCCATCAACCACCCCCACCATTTTCAGTACCTAAGGTCAACAAACTCCTCTCATTAACCAGTTGGGTTTGACAGGTAGGGAGAGCCTTTCATTCTCACCACATTTATTATTGGCTGCCTTAATGAGCACTTTGGCCCATCACCTTCATGTTGTGATTTACAGCTTTTTTAGCCGAGATCAGAGGCCTTGGCCCGTTGCCACTCCTGTGAAACCGGCAGCCTTTCCTGACACTTTGGGCTGGCCCGGGCAGTCTGGGGACACAGCTGGGCCCAACATGGTGAAAGGTGTGAAGAGCCTGGTTTAAATGAGCTGATGGGAGAGGCGGATTACGGAGGGATTTGTTAGTAATGGAATTGGGGCCTCGCACAGGCATAGCTTGATATCCATGAATCAGATTAAAGCAGAAGAAATTAGCACATTTCTCAAAACTAAAGTTGGTCAGTTAATGACTAATTAGTTTGACTGAAAGTTGATCCACAGAATAATAAAATAACTCAAGCACTAATTCTAAAAAAATAGAATATAACAAATACATAAATAAATATATAATATAATTAAGGTTTTTCACTATTTTGTGGCAATTAAAATACTTATCTTTGCCAGTTTATTTGACATTCAGTGCTGTGAAAACGTTTTCACACCCTTACAGATTTCTTCTGTTTTTGCCTTTTTTGTCACACTTAAGGGTTTCAGATTATCAAACTAGATAAAGAAGATAAAGATAGCCTGAGTAAACACAAACAAGCAGTTTTCAGTTCATGATTTCATTCATTAAAGGAAAAAAATAAGCAATCAAAACCCATCACACGTGAAACACCCTCTATAATATCATAAATTACAGTTGACCACCAGTATTCATGGGTTTTAAGAACCATGGCCCCTCATGGAATAATAAAACTACTCTTAATACTAATCAGTATCGAGATCTCTTGTTGGACCACATTGATCTTGAGACTCTACCTCCACATCTGATCAATCTGTTTGGGCTCCTTTGATCAGCTCCATCACCTAAAGGGGGGGGCTTTGGTTTGGTCGTATGGGATATTGTTGTTGATGTGGGGGTTTTTGGGGTTAGGGGCACTTGGGGGAGGTCCTTGGAGGTCGGATCGCCGGGTAGCCGTGCTGCTCTTGGGTGGGCTTGGGTGCTCAGGGTTTTGGGTCGCTCAGGGTTTTGGGTTGGGGTCTGCCGGTGGCCGACATGTGCTGCCGTTTCTTTCCCCTGTCTGGGCTGGTTCTCATTCCCGATATCTGGATGAAGTCCCGCCTTGTTTGGGTGTTTGGGTGTCAGCCTGGTGGCTGTGGTGGGTGGGGGGCATTTCTGGGCCTAATCAGTTTTTGAGCACTGGACTTGGGTGTCTAATGTCTTGGGCTCCAATGGGCTTGATGGTGCTGCAGCCATGGGCCTCGGGGTGGACATGCCAGGACCTCCCTCCCTTGGTGGATCTTGGTGAACGGGGCTGCCTATTGGAGTCAGTGGGGGAGCTGGCTCACTGGGAAGGCATTTTGTCCCCCAGCCCTTCCCTTTCCATCTCCGGACTCTCCTCTTTCCGCCCGCTCCATCACTCTACCACTTATGTAGATCTTTGGGGTGTAGGCATGTCACTGGGGTGCGGGGAGGGGTTTCCATCTCCGCTATGCCGTGGCTGCCTCGGTCCCAATTTTACTGTACACCTTAGACACTCTCACTTATAACATTCTCATGAGACACACATGTAGGTACTTTAGGGACCATTCTGTGGTGATGGCTGACGTCAGCAATCCTGCCACTGTGGCATATAAAAGAGGCTGCGTCTCGGCCACGCTTCCGTAGCGAGTTGGAATAGCAAGGAAGTGTTGACATTGCCCAGCCCCCTCCCCACGGCTTCCCTCGGTCTGCCAGCCAACACATCCTTTTGGCGCATTTTTCAAAGTTAGACTCTGGTAAGGAGGTGAGTTGCCTTTTAATATCTGCAGCTTTCCTTATTTCTGCTCTTAGGTGTAGAGCCAATCGATGCCAATTAAAATATTTTGCACTCCTGGATTGTCCAGTAGCCAATAGCATGTCAAGTAGCACTGTGAGTAGGTATTTCAACTTTCTAAGCTGCATTTTCTTTAAAGCTACATTGTGTATTCTTTTGAGTTAATTCTTAGCAAAACCCTTTTTGTTCTTTCAATAACATGTGTTCATTCATGTGTAATTACTTCCACCTACTAATGAAAGTATTCTTGTAAGTTTAAAGAATTAGGGTTTTGATGCACAAATAAAGAGTAAAAAAAAGTAAAAAGTAATACTGGAGTGTTAACTGATTGCATTTAAAGATATTGTAAAAGAGAAAAGATTGCTTATACCTCAACCATGAAAAGACTAAAATGAGATGGTTTTGATGGAAGATCTATTCCTTGTCCAGTCGGGGTCATGTTAGACATGCTCCCCTGCTGCCCTGACCCTGCAAACAGATCCGCCCTGAGCACCTGGGACGACCCATTAGTCGCTATCAATCCATTTCAGGAAGCCAGTAAGATATACACCTGCAGTGGCAGTTGGTGCCCTGCTCTGCCCCGCCACCGTAAACTGCACTAGCATTAATCCACCCTGAGGGCTGTCATTCTTTCACTTGATTTATCTCGGCTACTTTGGTTTCCTTCATTTTTAACAGACGAAACACATGTCGTTTAGCTTAGGTCATCTTAGGTCATACACTTGATGTTAGAACTAAAGCTTCTTTCCCTTTCAATTTCAGACATTTGTCAAAAATACCAATAAATGCTATGCACATAATATATTAAAGATAGATGAATATGAAGCAACATTTCCAGCTCATACCTACACCTTAATTCTCCAGTAAATTGTGGTGTATGTCATGATGAGTCTACCTCTCAGAAGTGACATGGGTTTATTGAGTTCATCCGACAAGACGATGGAGGAAGCTCGACAAACTCATGTATGCCTCCTAAGAGAAAGGCTTTATTTGTGTTTAACAGGGCTGTAAACTGTTGTTCTGATCAGAAGACCACAGGCACACTGTCACCAGCTTCATCAACCTTAACCAGTCAACTTTCATTGACTGTCCAAAAGACACTGCAATAATAATGACGTTCATGAACGAATCAAATTTTTTGAACGGCTCTTCACTGTGAACATTGAGAACCGACTCCTGCTGGAGAGCCGTTCATTTGTCCATCCATCCATCTTCTTCCGCTTATCCGGGGTCAGGTCGCGGGGGCAGCAGCCTAAGCAAAGAGACCCAGACTTCCCTCTCCCCAGCCACTTGTTCCAGCTCCTCGGGAGGAACCCCAAGGCGCTCCCAGGCCAGCCGAGAAACATAGTCCCTCCAGCGTGTCCTGGGCCTTCCCCTGGGCCTCCTCCCGGTGGGACGTGCCTGAAACACCTCACCAGGGAGGTGTCCAGGAGGCATCCTGACCAGATGCCTGAGCCACCTCAACTGACTCCTCTCGATGTGGACAAGCAGCGGCTCTACTCTGAGCCCCGTCCGGATGACTGAGCTTCTCACCCTATCTCTAAGGGAGAGCCCAGACACCCTACGGAGGAAACTCATTTCAGCCGCTTGAATCCGTGATCTCGTTCTTTCGGTCACCACCCAGAGTTCGTGACCATAGATGAGGGTAGGAACGTAGATCGACCACTAAATCGAGAGCCTTGCCTTTCGGCTCAGCTATCTCTTCACAACGACAGACCGGGTCAGCGCCCGCATAACTGCAGAGGCCCCACCAATCCGTCTATCAATCTCCCGCTCCATTTTTCTTTCATTCGTGAACAAGACCCCCAGATACTCAAACTCCTCCACTTGGGGAAGGACCTCATCCCCGACCCGGAGAAGGCACCCCACCCTTTTCTGGCTCAAGACCATGGCCTCGGATTTGGAGGTGCTGATTCTCATCCCAGCCGCTTCACACTCAGCTGGAGCGGTTCGCAGCCTTTAATTTGTATTCCCTTTTTTAACTAAAGACATTGAGAAGCCGGGTGTTCGAGCAGTGTGCAGTACGCATGGCTGCTTTGCAACTACTAGTTTCGTTTCATGGCGAAACAAAACAAGCTGTGAAGAGAAGATGGAGCGGGAATGGGGCAGTAAACCCCACCACGCCAGAGAAAGGCAGCAATGCGCCGTCTGGCATGCAGTCTGCCTGAAATTTAGAATTTTATGATTAAAACATTGCTCTTTCAAAATATAGCAAAAAAACAAAACATAAAAGAGCCAGTGTTTTGAACGGCTCTTTGAGATGAACGGCTCCCGAATGAATGGCTCCCTTTAAGAGACATAAGTCCCATCACTAATGCATAGCTTCAGCCTTGAGTTAAGAGTTGTCCAGCAAATGTAACTTGAAACAGGAGACTTTTCAGACAGCTTTATCTTGCTCCCCCTGGTACTGTCTACCCGGCCTTCCCCGAGGGGATCCGAGATTTATGGAACCGAGGGGGTTGAGGAGACCTGTGGGATGGAGCAGATTTTTCACGGATCTACCTTGTCTCTCTGGCATGATGGGGAGAAAAACTAGGAGGTGGACAAAGCTGGATGAGTACAAGCAAGGTTAGAACACAGAGACCCTTATGAAGGTATCAGGCTATCCAATCACATTACCCGGGCGAAGAATCAAGGTCTTTGAATAAACTTTACAGATATCTTCTATTCCCATTCTCTCTGATTAGATCTAAAGACACTACATGCGTACATTTGATCAGATTTAAAAACAGACAAATGAGAAGGTATAGACCTGCACAGTAAGGGATGTCTTGAGGCTGCATCAGACCCTAAGGAGAATTTAGTACACTTATGTCAAAGTTGCTCACATTTACTGTGCCTTGAGTTGGGGAGATTTTGGACAAAGTTTAATGCTTTGTTCAAGAACAACCACAGAAAAAGAAAGGCAACAGATATATTAAGTTAAACATTGACCTCCCAGTCTGCCTATGGGGACTATAACACATTAGAATACCATTCAAATACATTTTCTTGCGTTCCTATCATGGTCATGAATTGTGTGTATAAGTAGATGCAAAATCACGGAAATAAATGAGTTGATAAAAAATAGGCATTTCATTTTTCAAAGAGATCATGGAATTGACACTTTACACTGTCTTTAGCATGGTTAGCATGGCTAAATCAGTAGTCTCTGTGTGCATTCTCTCCAGAATGCAAACCCCTACCTTAACCTTAAGGTTTCCAAAAGGTTGTAAAGATTTCCAAATACAGCATGTTCCATGATAGATTGCGGTTGAATGCTTCATTTAGCCTTCCTAATATCTTCTGAAAGTCCTGTTCTGCCTGCAGCCACAACCCCCCCCCCCAAAAAAAACCATAGACACGCCTCAACATACTTTGACATGTGAATTTTTCGCTTTTCAACTGGCCAGTCACTGGTCAGGATTGATCAACTTGAAAATTGTCTAACCTTCTCAAAAGCCGATTTCTTAGTGCATCTCAAGTAAAAAAGATATTTTCCATTGATCTACCAATAAACAGAAACAGTGTGCATGAAATGTTTTCCTCAGTACAACTGGTGCATTTTGTAAACCTGTTCTGTGTAAATTCAACTACTCCACTCTAAGAAGTCATAATGATTACTAATACCTCAGGTCAGCCCTGTGGAACAGCACAATAACTATGAGGCTCCATGAACTTGGGGACTAATGTAGTGTAAAAAAGGTGAATCAATGCTCCTCACAAGGTAACGGTGCAGTCAATGTCAGATGAAACATTAAAAGACATGAAAGCAGCTGATGTTCTGTCACACCAGTAAATACCAGCCTCTTTATCTCTGCCCAAATCCCTGAAAACAAACAAGCATGTCGGCATGCTGAAATATGGTGCAGAGATTACGCCCCACGCCTGGGATGATACAGCACAGCTTTGTTCCGGGATTATTTTAGCACCTGTGGGAATGCCTGTCATTTCCAGCGGCCACATCGAGATAAGTTTAAACATTCAAGCATTTTAGGCATGCGCTCGTCTTCAAGCTGACAAATGCGATCTTAAAAATCTGCTCTGAGGAATGCACACTGACAGTTTCGTACCCTTGTCTGAAACAGAGGCAACATGATGGATGGTGCGTCCTCATTGACAATGCCAACTGGAAGGTGTTTGTGTTTTTGTTTCCATGTATTCTGATCCATTTGTGGATACAAAAGTTGGAGTTATTCTGTAGAGTTGAATGAGAAGAGTTTGATACTTTTTCTGTGTTTTTTGACAGTTTCTCAGCAGCTTTGTGATGCCCAGATTTGCCCAGACAGTTTGCTCTGGTTATTTATTCATCTAATAAAAAAATCTGATGTCTAGTGCAGAGACCTCATGGTAACCAGTCTTATATGTAAAATAAAGGATTTTTAAAAAACCTTGTTCGAAATGTTTTCTTTCAGTGTGTGAAACATCATCAAATTCAATTGAGAACATGGCAACTCTCAATGTAAAAAGTCATAGTTCAAAAATGACCCCAGAATAACATATTTTGGCCCTAAAACATGATTGATTTCAAACTCTGACCAAGAGGTGGTCTTTCCAAAACCAAACTGGTAACAGACAAATTACATTTCTGTAGCTGGTGTATGCTTACTGTCAAATGTTAACTTCTCCGACCTTGTTATTAGAAAAACGCCATTGAATGGGGTTTACACCAATGTGGAGAAGTTAGTCTTAGTGTCTAACTAGGTGGTCAGGAGTACCACAGGGGACTCTTACCAGTCTGTTTCACTCTGTACACCCAGTGGCGCTGCAAGGGTCTCTTGGGGCCCCAGGCAAAAAATTCCAAAGGGGCCCTCCAACCAGGTTTCATCATACATATAGAATTCAACACTGACAGAAATGTCAAATAAACATTTATTTTATTGAAATATGCATAGCAGAATTTTTGTAGTTGTGCTGGATGTGGATGCTGACTGAGCTAAAGGCAAACAGCAAGAATGAAAGATGGTGTATCATGTAACACTGAATCTTTGCAAGTTAAAATGCAGAGTGTGACAGATATTCACATACAGTTGTCAATATCAGGATTTGGTAAGGGTGCATTAACATATTTTATTGTAGGTGTAAAAAAACATCTTAATGACCCTGAAGCCTCAACAGTATATAAAGAGCAACACATAAATGATGCCTTTTTAAAGATCGTTCCAAAACAGTAAAATAGTCTGTGATTACTTTTGCACAAGGCATAATAGAAAAATATGTATTTAGTAATAGAATATATAATAATAATAACATACATATATATGTATGTATATATATATATATATATATATATATATATACATATATAAATATATATTTACTTTCCTTGCACATGATTAGCCTTCTTAGCTTAGCTGTCTTCCCACCATTTTCATTTAATAAAAAAGGGTAAGCTTTTATTTTATGTAAACCATTCTTGCTAATGATTATCTGGAGCTTTGTTCCAGATAAGGGGAGCTAATAAATGCTCCTCGTATCTGGAACAAACTTGCAGACAACAACAAAGCTGCTGAAACACGGAGTTTCTTTAAATCAAACCTAAAAACTCATCTGTTTAGAGCTGCCTTTGTGATTAATAGGTGATTAATAATAACTGGAATCATATGTTTTAATTTGTCATATGTTATGTTTCTCTAATGTTGTATTTTATGCTGTTATTGCAGCTTTTATTTATTTTTTATCCACTCATGATGTAAAGCACCTTGAACTGGCTTGTTGTTGAAAGTGTGCAATACAAATAAATGTGCCTTGCCTTACATAATCAGCAAACAAGCATTAAAAGCTAGTAATAACGATACAGCTTATTTATTTATAGACCTACTATTGCTGTGTTTCTGTTTGCTATGTTGTTATAAACCACTTTGCAAACAACTCTTCTTATTTTACAGAGGTGGATTTTTGTTGACTTCTGCTTATTTCCCTCTGAGTTACAACCAATGAGCATGACTTAACCACAGCTCCCGCCCACCAACTCTACCGGGCCATTTCCTAGTACATACCCCAAGGCTAGTACTCCATTCTTTCCTGAAATGGCCCTGAAAACGGCGCTGTCAGCCCAGCCCGGTGTAGTGGAGACACGTACATAGAGTAAAGTTCCAGTAAAACTACCCTGAATTTCCGATAGTGAATGTCGCCTATTCTCGAAGGTGGAAACGCACCTAAAGATGTGTTCTTTTGTACCATTTTCTTTTTTTAACTTAATATTACAGGAGGAGAAAATATTGAGGATTTAGTTGCACAAATGCAATTAAAAATATCCTTAATTGCTTGGTTAACTGGCTTTTTGTGTTTTGCAGGATGATCATACTTGCAGTCAGATAGCCCTGAAGACTAAACATCAGGGAGTGTTCATGCGCACTCTGCCTGAGGAGAAACAAGCTGTTCGCTGCATTCAGGCTTTGCTTCAGTGTGAGAAGGTTATATCACCAGGCCGGGTGGGAGTGAAAGAGAGTGTGGTGACCTGGAACAGCTTCATGACTCCAGTCTGAGGGCTTTAAAAATCCACACGCCAGGGCTCTTGATTGAACCCCCAGCAAACCCCACTTGAGTACAGACAAGGCAGCCCCAATGGAAAAGTGATTGTTTATTTAACAACTGTTATATGAAATACCTAGGGACAGGAAGTCCTTAAAACAGCAGAAGTTACTATTTATATTGGCCCTTCTGGAAGTAAACACGCTCACGGCCCCTCCTCCTCACTGCAGATACCCTGCCGTTGAGGAATGCACCCATTCACAAGCTGGTGGCCATCTTGGAAGTTTGCCTCTTGCTTCCTGTTTCCATGGCTACACTTCAGTGCCACTGGAAACGATAAGGACTTGGAGGCTTAATCGTCTTTATCTAGCTCATTTTCTACATCGCTTCATGCCACTTGGAGTGAACTGGAAACGCCAGTTAGGCGCAACAAGCCTTGTGTTTTTACTTCACAGACTGAATTAAACACATTAAAAAATGATGATCAATCTGGCCATAGGCTGGAAACATTTATTCATAGCTGCAGTGACTGTGGAATGACCGAAGTTATGAGTGAGTTTGGTGAAGAGACACACAAACAAACATAGCAAACAAAGACACTACACCTATTCTACTCTACTAGCTCTAAACATTTCATTACTGTTGGGCCGAACGTTCAAAAAGGGTTTTAATACTCTTACCAAGATCGCTACTTTAGTCTGTTAGTGAATTTGATTGATAAAAACCTTTAAATTTCCATTTCTTGATTGATTCTTCAACCAAAAAACTGTAAAACATTACCTATCAAACACTGCTGTATAAGTGCGATTGAGTACTTAGAAATCTTCTAATTAATTAGAAAGATTTTTTTAAACCATTTCCCACCACGACATTTTTGATCTGCTTGGATGTCTCCCATTTTAGACCAGGCTGACTGGAAATAACCTACATCCTTTGCCATACTCCTGATTTATTGTCTGAAAGTAGTTTTAGAACCCTTTTAATCGTTCCAATTGACAAAATGAGGAAAATGTACATGTAACATTTTTGAGAGTGAAAAGGAACAATAGACCAGCAAATTGCTAAATATTCACATGTACAATAACTAAGAGGAAACTGCATAAAATGCATAGCTTAATAACAATTGTTTAAATGATTGAATATTGTACTAACTACTTAATAAAATATATTAATGTGAAAATAATTTGTTGAACTTTGTATTCATTGTGTTTGTATGTTAGGCATTTATAATGGTTTAGCTATTTATTTATTGAATTATTTTATAGTCTTGTGTTTGTTGTTGCAGCTCATGAAAGTATTTTATCGGTCATTAATCAAATTCAGTGGGGGGGATTAATACTGCGACAGACAAGATGATAGGTCTGCAGTTGAGTCGCTTTACAAGTTAACCAATCAGATGTTAGGGTCTATTTTGTAAGTCATAGAGAAACACAATGAAATTAAATGTGATTAATAATTGAGAAATTTTACTAAATATTTAATTGTGTTTGTAATAAATTGGTGACGAATAAATTTTTTAAATATTTTTTTTTACTGTATTTTAAATATTACAATATCTATAGATATTTTAAATATATATATTATTATGAGATTGTGACAATTTTGCTCTCAATATACTCCTAGTCTGGAGTAACCTTTTTACAAATAAATGCAGTGTATTAAAAGTAAAATATGCCTCCAGCGGTTTTGACAGAGACAAAAATTTAAATGTGAGACTGACGTGAAGCACGTCGGAGGATGTTCCGGGCCGCCGCAGAGTCAAGAGGGACTCGGATTGATATACTGTATGCGGAAAAGCTCTGGGAGACGTGTGAATAAGTGAGATGTTACAGACTGATGGAATTCCCAGAGAGCCAACAACGGTTAACGTGATCCCGCCACAGTGATTTGGAAAACAGATGGAGAGGGGCGCCTTCATCCTTGTCTTTTACACATCCGTGAAAACACACAAATGTTGCCACGCACTGAAGCCTACACACACACACAACGCATAATCACAGAGAGACACACACCTGTCTTGGTAACAAGATCTACGAGCCTCTGTGGGGAAATTTGTTTAGCCTATCCTGTAAAATTATGTGATTTTTCTCACCCTCATAAATGTTTCCTCACCTGAACAAAGTTTTACTTGTCTTATGAAAACTTTCAGAGCACCATCCACATTTATAGACATCCCTTGTGATAATGTGCAAGAAACCCTAAAATAAATGAATCATTTAGTAGATAAATAAACCTTTTGCATATATCATGTCTACCGCAATTATTTGCACACATGCCAATAACATGTAAAAAAAAAAAAAAAAAACCTTTGCAAGATGGACAACACAAGTCTTTCCGCAATCTCTCTAGATTGTCCAGAGACCTGGATCCTCATTCATGTTGTCTTTTCTTCGGTTTACTCCAGGTTTAGGATTTTGATCTGAGGAATGTGTTGGGAAAGGAAGAAAGTTGATTTTGTGTCGGGCGTACCATTTTTAGCTTGATTTGGACCATTATCCTGTTGAAACACCCAGTGATGACCCATGTGTTCTGTTTACTTGTACCATGTTATATCTATATTTTATTTATTTACTTTCTATTGTGTTTTATTCTGTACAGCGACCTTGAGTGTTTAGAAAGGCGCCTTTATATAAAATGCATTATTATTATTTTTATTATTATTATTATCATTTTTATTATTATATTCCGTTTTCAGGCAGATGCCACCAGATTTGATCTAAAATCTCCTGGTATTTGAAAGGGTTCATGATGCAATGCACTCTTACAAGGTTCCGAAATCAACCAGGATATTTTGGACAGGTCATAAAATTCCTCGGTGTGAAAGTCGCAAGTCTCAGAATCCATATAGTTAGCACATTTGTCCCACAGCAGCAAAATCAATTAATCTGTTACTGAAATGCTAACCCAGTGACCCAATAGTCACAGTGCTTAATCTCATGCTGTGCTATGCAGACACGCTGTCTGCACTGATGAAGGTTTAGTCCCCTTTAGATGCTTGAAAGTGAAACTAACGACATAAGCTACCTGATGTCTGATTAAAGCTGCAGTCCGGAGAATATATATGTTTAATAAATCTTTAAAATGGTACTGCGGTTCAATACTATGATGTACGGCTGGTGCTCCACAACATTTGTTATTCTTCTTAAGTCCTGCCTACCTCCTATAGACCCCTATGCATTTTACATTGACCACCAAATTTTTTTAGCCAATAGATTTTCGAGTTTCTGTCTTGTCAGCTGTCAATCAACGTGCATGCACATTGTGTAAACCTGTGATGATGGGGCTGTGCACTCAGGCCGCTCCTGTTTACAGTCTACATTCTAAAAACAAATTATAGTTAACAGTGTGAAGCTTCCAAATAAGACTATTTCAACTAGGGGAATAAAAAGTACATATTGTAAATGCTGTTGGCTTGGAATTAATAATGACACCAGAGTTTGAACAGCAGAAACGCATTTTAATGAAAGCAGCCACGGGCAGGTCAATCCAACACGCTTTCAGGTCACTCATGGTACAAAAAACATGCCACCAAGCCCCCCCTGGAAATAGGGTAAAACTAGATTTTTGTCAGGCACTAACGCCAAACTTGATGATATTAAGTTGTTTGAGCTCAAGCATATGATTACAATAAGAAAGGACCATTAAAAAGTACAGTTCACTCAGAATTCATAATTGAATCTGAATTAACAAGTGATGTTAAAAAATTAGCCAAATTTGAGTAACGTGAACTCAATTTTTTCAATGGGATCAAAATCTGGGTTTACAGTGTGGGGGGGAAGCAAATATTTAAGCAAGATGGCGACGTAATAGCAAAAGTATTTAAATCTTAGTTGACCAAGAGGCAAACTCCGCGAGTGTATGTACCAGATCTGCTCAGTCGCCCTGCGCTCCAATAACGTCACACTACGGTAATGCCACTCGGACAAACTACATTGCACCCCATTTTTAACCCTGCCAAGCACTGTAGGGTGAAATGTAAAAGAGACATAAATGTTAATAACAGTTCCTGTGAGGATCATAGAGAAAATGTGACACCTTTTCTGGTACTGCTCTTTTACACTTGGGTTTTGGAAAAAGTTTGGAAAAAGTTTAGCAGGTTGTTATAAACCATATTTTGATTTTCCCTTACGATGGAAAAAGGTTTTATTTTGTGTTTTTTTTAATACCCCAAAAAGATGATAAATGTTCAACTTACGTAAAATCCATATCAGACCATCAAGAGGAAGGCTCTTAAAACAAATCATACGTAAATATTTGCATGTACAGTATTTATATAACACCCCTGGCTGTTTGTATCTGTTGAAGTCTTCTGTGTACTTCATTTGTTTGTGTGTATACTTGCTATTTGTTCAATAAAGTTCTTTTAAAAAACTGCACACTATGTGAACGTGCTAACATCTACCCAGTCATGTAGAGTAATGTCAGTATCCTGCCAATCATGTAATAAGACGTCATTGATAGTTCGGGTTAGCGCAGTTAGCTAGTAGCTACGTCGTTTGACGGGTGTGAGTCATCTGCCCCCTACCCTCACAGCCCCACTCTCAGCTCCACCTTTTTTTTTCCAAGATGCTGGCAACTGGGCTTCAATTCAGCTCTTCAGAAACCTACGGGTGACGCCACAGAGGCTCCATCCATCTTATAAATACAGTCTATGGTGTTGACGAAATTGAACACATCGCTGATCCCAATAAACGGACACTATTGAGAAAGGGAGCACATAAGTCGCAACAGTGTTAGACATGTTTTTAACTACACTGAAATACATTCAAGATAGGTTAACAGCTTTAGTCTCATCCGACCAAAGCACAAGGTTCCACTTAAAGTCTGGGAAGTGTTTAAGATACCGAACACGGATACATTTGTGATGGTAGGACAGAAAATACTATATATATATATATATATATATATATATATATATATATATATATATATATATATATATATATATATATATATATATATATATATATATATATATATATATATAGCAGCAACATAATGTCAAACTGAAAAATTAGCAAAAATATAACCTTTAATGTACTGTAAGTGTATTTATTTGGTGAGGGGAGAAAGCTCTAAGAAATAATGATCTCAATTTAAATCATAATTATTGTCATTTCTAACAAAAGCTAAATATAACTGATATAAACACACTTACAGTACATTAAAGGTTGCATTTTTGCAAACTTTTCAGTTTGACATTATGTTGTTGCTATAAAAGATTAATTTATTTTAAAACTCTTTACACATCTTTACCTGAAGTGGGGCTTATTCTGGAGGGAGGCTGATGATCTGTTTTATTTAATGTTAAAGGCATATTTTCATGATGATTCACCCTGCAAATGAACATCTGCTTTCACATAATTGATAGGTTCTGAGACCATAACAGCTTAGATTTAGTATTTTGTCCCATTGGGTAATCAATAAACAGTGAGTTTTCTGTTTTTGTTTTTTTTTGTCTTAAATTGAAAGTGTCTTTTAATAGCACTGGGAGAGTCAAACGTCACTCGGGCCCCTGCTGTCAGAGTCAACAGACTGAGCTCTGCTTCACAGGTCATAAACACTCTGGTGACAGTGGTCAGAGGCTTATTATCCGCACACAACAAGCTGAATGTCCCAACTTCAAACAATCCCAGCCCGCAGAACACAAATCCCTTGTTAGCGTGGCTCCACGATCCGGCTGCCAGGTGGAAAAGGTTAGGATTTTAGTGTAAGCTGCTTGTGTCTTCCAGCCAGACATCAACAAGTAATCCCATATTGGCTAAATGTGTTGCAATCTGTTTGATAAGAACGGAGGAGATATTGGAAACAAGGCCCTGTATCAGTTATATGTAGGCCAGGGGTCAGCGCTGCTTTGTGTGCCGAATGCTTCTGCTGCTATCTGAAGCTGCTGTGGCTCAGCGCTCCGGATAAGTGACCACGTACCCCAGGGGGCCAGAGACAGCCGGACTCTGAGTGGATGAGAGTGTCTGCGCTGTCAGCTCTGGTTCCCAGCATGGCCTTTCTCCCCTCCCACCCCCACAGAGCCCCTCCGTTGGCCCTTTGTGCACGGACCGTGCTCCCTGTGGACTCGCCGCTCTCTCCAACCTTTCACATGCGACTGTGTCCAATCACGCTGCCCTCCCTCCACCTTTGGATCAGGAGCCTCTGTCTCCATCTCCAACCAGTTCCCGGTCCTGTTGAGGGGGAGATGCGAGAGAGCTGAATACCTGTCTGAAGAAAAATGACTCCCTGGTATGACTGACTGAAGAAGATGGGGGGGGGGGGGGGCAGGGCATAAATCACCGGCTGTATGTTTAGGGTTGTCCTCAGTACAGGTTTTCTTCCAGGAGTTCCCTATATTCAACTCCATTCATGATCCCATCAAGTATGACCACCTTTCTTGTCCCTGCTGAAGAAAAACTTCCCCACACCATGATGCTGCCACCACCATGTGTCACCATGAGAGCTGTTTCAGTTTTCCACCACCCATAATGTTTTGCTAGCCTGGCAAGCTAAGCCCGCCCAACGACTCTCTACAAACATAGAGCGCTGTAATTGGCGCAGCCTACAGTTAGCCGAGCCAATGGTAGACCTGCTGGGGCTACAATGGAGCGTGACTAGACCAACCTGCAGAGCAAAATCTGTTGCTACATCTACGGTTTGTCTAGATTTCTAGGCTAGTGTTTTGCATGTATGCCAGTAAATTAAGTCGTGGCAAACTGCAAACCAGACTTCCTGTAGCTTTGCACAAGGTTTAGGAGTGTGTTTATGGGAATTTATGGCCATTCTTCTGGACGCACATTTACAAGGTCAAACACTGATGTTGGACTGGAAGACCTGGCTCAAGGTCTCTGCTCTAGCTCGTCCTAAAGGAGTTCTGATAGGTTCAGGGAGGGGTCGTGTTAAGCGAATCTTTTTTTCGTATTTTTTCGGTTTTTTAAACTGTGATGGAAAAACCTGAAAGCTGTTGGTCATTTTGACAAATTAGTATCACACCTCTGACCACTTGGTGAAAATGCGCAGATATGTTCAACTTTACACACGGAGTACATGAAACTAAATCAATAAAAAGAAAGATTCCCATGAGAGCATCTGAGCATTATGTCAGACCTGGACACTATACCCAATCCATCTTGCTAAAGTTACTGAGACTTTGGAGAACGTCGCTCTTAAGAACCCGCTGTCGTGGCCACCACTGATGCATGCTGGGGTATTTCCTCCCGCTGAACTGATAGCTTGCGGGTCAGGAAACGCCTCGTCTTTCCAACTTCTGATCTATTCAGTTGAAGAAATGTTCCCTGATTTCAAAACTTTGGCTGAAGTGGCACTAATTCTAGTCTCCAGTGTGGAAGCGGAGCGCGGATTCAGCCTCCAGAACAACATCTAAACCACCATGAGAAGTCATCTATCCGAGGCAAAAATCTAAAACCTGATAACAATAACCTCTGCAGCAATCAATCATAAAATGAATAAAAAATACAAATGAATATGGTATAATTTTAATAATATACAGGTAAGAATAGACTATGACCGGATTCTTTTGTACCCTTCGGTCAAAAAAAAAATCTAGCACAACCTCTAGATTCAAGTCACGACTAGATTACCAAACTCCCTCATCCGTGTCCGTGTGCTAGGAGCAGAAGGGGGTCCATCCCCAAACCGTCCCCACAAAGTTGGGAGCATCAAATTGTTCAAAAGATCTTGGTATGCTGAAGCCTTCCTTGCAATTGCCAAACCCAGACTAGTCCATTGGATTACCAGACAGAAAGGCATCTTTGGTAACTCCATAAGCCTTTCACCACTGCACCTACTTGCACTGCATGGTTGGATGCAGCTGCTTAGCCACGGAAACGTACTCCATGAAGCTTTCTCCAAACTGATTTTGAGCCGACCTGAGAGCGACATGAAGTTCAGCAGGTCTGTAGCAACTGACTACAGTAAGTTGGTGATCACTGCACACCGTATGCCTCAGCCTTACTGTTGTCCTCAATCCCTTGAGAATGGGTCATAGGTGGCCTCCTATGACCCATTCATTTAGGTGTTGGGTTTCATAAATATCTTGTAATGAAAGTGATTGGAACATCTGATTTCAAAAATTTGGGTGAATTTGGACAACACAGAAAAAACAAAGTTGATGCATCAATCCTCTTTCTGTCCTACATATCCTCTGTGTGGTTTTTCCTCCCCAAAAGGTCTGCTGATTTTGGCCTTGAGCACCTGAAAGTCAGTTGACCCCCACTGAGTCACTCCAAACTCTGGAGGACAGGCTGACACCTTGCAGGGGACTCATCTGTCAGATGGTGAGCTGCACCTGCCGCCTGCAGCAGGGTGGGCCTGCTGACGCCACCAAGCCAACACTGGAACACATAAGTACTTCTTCAGAGCTGATTATGGTGTTTACTCATGCCCATACGCACAACAGATGACTGTTTGCCTCTGACTGGTCCCTCTCTGCTGCATTTCTGAGCAGGCGTCTCTCCAAGTCAGGGGAACTGTGTGCAGAACACTCAGGCTGTCTAAACAGCAGAAGATTCTTAAGGAACACAGTTTATTTTGTTGAGCTGTTTTCTAAAAGAAACAGATTATTCCACATTACATAAAGATGACACCCATCTTTGATGCTGTGTTTGTAACCAAGGTCTTAAACAGAACGTCTTTCAGCTTTGCCGAAGTCTTGAGTTATCCATTTTCCATTTTATACTACACTCTCCAGGCTTTCTAAAGATTTTGTTCTGCTTTGGAGTTTAGCTTATTTTACAGGTGTTTTCTGTTCAGGACCTGACTAGATTGAGTTATTTAGCCAAAAAAGCTCAAAGGTTAAATGAGTTAACCAGTGTTATGTTTAAACACGGCAATGAAATGGCATATAACCTTTTTTTTTTCAAAATAATTTCTTTAAAGCACACACTGCACAACTGTGGACCTGTTCAGGTACTGGACTGAAACTGAGAACTCTGAAAGATCTCCAAAAAGCCCGGAGAACTATTGATTAGGCATACTTTAAGTGTTTAAGCATTTAAGTGTTTGTCTGTTTGTTCTTGTATGTTTGCACAAAGTACCGCAGCAATTTCCTAATGTTGTAAACCTACCCAACATTTGGCAAAAAAAACCTTTCTGATTTCTGATTCTGATTCACTAGATTACTAGAAAGTCTGTTAAAAAAAAAAAATTATTGACCAAACCATCTTAAAGAAATGTTTCCAAATTTCTTAAACAACTTGCAGTTTCTACTAAAGCAGCTTTATTATTTCGCTAAACATGCTGAATCCCAATATAAGATCAATTTCATCCAAAATGTTTCTTACTTGTATTTAATTTAGGTATTTCTGTTATTGTAGTATTTTTCCAAAAATATTAGCTTTCAATTTTTTACACAAAAAATATATAACAATTATTCTAGCAAATTTAAAAACAGGAAAAGACAACGAGCATTAAATAGTTTGTGAAAAACATGAGAAAAAGTTCAAAAACACAGCAAAATAACAGCGTATTAGATCGTTCATTTCAAAGCGGAATGTGCTATATAAATTTGAAACACCAAATTTGGCGAATTGTTTATAAAAATGGAAAAACTAAACAGAAATTATAGTTATATTTTCTTATAAGCAGACCCAACAATTACCCAACAAAAACACTGCTTTATCACATTGCAAAGCTATGCAGGGACTCTGTCTGCGCCGATGAAAATTCAGTCTCCTTGGGATGCTTGAAAGTGAAACTAATACCAAGATTAATAATACTAATTCAGCTAATAATTATCTGGTCACTTGGGGTCACTCATGCAGCAATCGATCTTTTATTGCCAGATGGTCGGTTACTCTTTAAATGTGGTGGAAACCAATATTTGCGCCTGACACATTGTTGATCCCAATAGAACAGGAGCACGTGACTCACGCCAATGCAGAATGTTTTTATTTACACTGACATACATGGTAACAAAAGTATTATTTATTTATATTTTATTAGTTTTTTTCCCCCCCCATGAGCAGAATGTTGATTTTAATTTTTGACTTGGTTGCTGAATAACGATTGTCGGGACGTTTTGGATTGATCTTTTTAAGATGTTTAGGTGAGCCCTTAACGATGTCCACACGTGTGCGCAGAGGGGGGAAGGAGGAAGTTATTTTCTCGTTAGATTGTAAAACTTGTTAATGCACAGCTCCCTGCTCCCTCCCTCCTTTCCCTGCCTACGCCCTCCCCTCTCCAGGAGCCGTGCCGAGCTGCGGGGCAAGGGACATTCCTGGTTTTGACGAACAGCCATGATTTGCTGAGCAGCTCGAAAGTGACTGCCTTCAAAGATGCGTGTGTGGAAGAGGCAGCAGTAGACACGGAGAGCTGGAGGGGTTGCACTTAACGGGACAGAAGCAACCAGGGGGGGGGAGCGGACTCCACAAAACTCGAGTCCTCAACCAGAGTGGGAAGTTGGCGCACCTTGGCCCCCCCGAAGCCGCTCGCTGCTCTACGGCTCTCTCAGAGAAAAATCTAAACTTTCCACTTCCGAGAGTTTTCATGTTACTCCCGTCACCTCGCACTTTGAGCCCGTTTCTAATGGAGGGCCCCGCACGGATTTGGGAACAGAATAATGCGTTTTGCTGCTGCTGCTGCTGAGGAGCCCGACGCATCGCAGCTTTCGCCCTCCTGGAAGAGAGGTAAGGGAGGCGGACAGGGCTCGGTGGAAGGGTCGGGGAAAAACAAAAGAAAGGTGACGCTGAAAAAGGTGTTTGGTTAACGCTGGCGAACGGGGGCGCCCCTGAATGGCTCTTGGTTAATAGAGTTTGTGTATAATGAAGCCATGGTGCAACATTATAGACTTTACCTCTGAATGCATGCGTTATGCTCTGAGCTGGCCTTGATTTGTCTGCGTTGCGTTTGCGTTGCGGCTATGTTTGCGAGAAGTTTGCCTCTCAAAAATTGAAGTCCTTCATCTTAAAAAGGAAATAATAATGCTGATTGGTTGTGAAAGGAAGCACTACAGCAAATTTGGAAAAGCTTAGATCAGGGCTAGCCCTGAACAGATCGCGTTAAGATTCAATACAACATAATGAAAAAAAGTCTAACATAATGTAACTGTTTAAAACAGAAAAACAAATATGACTATCTCCCATATGTTTTTGTTTTGCTTTTGATTCAAATAGTTAACATAAATGATAGAAAATAAAGACATATTTTAATATTTTTTTAGTAATTTTCAAGTGCTTAATTAAGAGAATATGAACCATTTTTGGTGCGCTTAAAGACTAAAACGATCATGTTTGATTAATTAGTCGGGCTATCTGCTCAGGTAGTCCTCAACCCAGTTGCAGCTGTAGTATTAAAACAGCGTTAGTTTCCAAAGACTGATTGAGGTTCCGCCGTTAGTTTACACACTATGAATGTCTATTCCTTTTTAAAGTTGCCAAATTGTTCCAAACACATGTGTTGAAGTCAGCGGACTGGCAGTGCACAGCAACAACTGGGGAAGGATGGGGCATATTTCTATGCTCCATATAAACAGAGAAGACCCCACGGCGTCGCTGGCATCCCATTAGAAGGACTTGGAACGATATAACAGAAAACTTTAGAGACTTTGAAACCGTAGCTTGACTCTCTGGCATACCTTGAAATATGCCAGATTTAGATGAAAGTTGCAAGCTTAGAAAATATTACAGCTGGTTGATTTTGTTTTCGACATTTGGACTTTCACTGGGTAGCTCCTGGGCGCAGTTCATCGCTGCTGTCTCTGGGATGACTTGAATAAAAACAAAAGCTTAAATATTTGTTCGGTAAACAAACAGCCCATGGAGTCATGAAGGTTCACCCAACACCCCAGTTGGAAGCAGATTCCCTGCAGCCTGCTTTTCTTTGTGGAAAGATGAAAGGCCATCTATTTTAAAAGGAAAAAATATGCTCCCCCTGAACACACTAGTGTTACTTTTATAATGGATCAGTCTTGAACTCAGCCAACTTTCACCAATCATAAATGTAACATCTGCTGTTTGTTTCTTTCCCACATTCCTCCAGAGACGCAAAACTTTTGATCGTTTCAGATAAATACTTTGACAGTGTCACAAAAGGTGGTTTGACAAGTGCAAAATTAAGCGTGTTAAGTAGTGACCAACTTGAAAAAAGATGTCAACATTTGCTGAAAAGGAACGTTTACTTGAAGAGATGATCACAGGAAAGGGGCAAAACAGTAGAAAATGATTTTAAACCATAAAGTCACTAGAACTCTACTCAAATTTGATAATTCTTTTACACCAGAAAAAGGTTTTCGCAGTTAATTCACAGATTTTAAAGGTTATTCCTAATGCAACGAAGAAGATGCTTTATTTTGTGAACTTATTTTAGATTTAATTTGAAGATTCATGAAAAGTCTGTAATTTAAGCCTGTTGCCAATTATTTACTTAGGCTCCTGCTCACATTTCCCGTCATTCACTGTGATTTTTGTCCCATATTGAGGGTATTTGGAGGAGATTTCAGAAAGACAGACGCTCCCAAGAAGTTATCAGAGGTGAACAAGGTCTGGAATCCCTGTCTTTCTTTCTCACATGCGTGACATGCAGTCAGTGGGACACACATGGCTGCTCTCGGATAAAAAAAACCCTCCCCAAGTTCAAACAGTTGCGATGCATTGTTGCGTCGGGTGGGGGACAAGAAGACACTTCCGACGGCTTTCATATCCTTTCAGTGCCTCCTGATGCTGCTTTTGATCAACGCAGAAAGGCTTGTTCTTTAGGCTCATGCTTTAGTGCAAAGTGCTTTGGCTTTTCTTTGAGTTCCTCTTCTTCACTTTTGCCTCACTTTAACTTAATTAAGTTGATAATTTTGCTAAATTACTGAGCATTTCTTTATGGCACCTGTTTTATCCTCTCCATTTTTTCAAAAATATATGCTTTTACTCTTTATTTTTATTTTTTTATAAAAGCCTGACAAGAAATTGTGATTGTTCTTTATTTTTAACCGGCACATATATACTTATGCTGGCTGTTTTTATAGTTTTTTCCAGGATCAAAACTTTTCAGCATCTCAGGAAATTGCATTTTGTCATAAAATATAGAAAGCATACATTCAAAAAGTACAAATTCATCCTAAAATCTGAAATATTTTATCAATAGCTGCCTTATTTTAAACCCAACAGACCAGCTAGTTGAGTATTTTTCGTATAAATGACCACATTGTTTCCTCCACAGTACGTCTAAGTTTTTGTGACACTGATTGAATGAGATGTCAGAGTATTTTTTCTAAAAAACTTGTTTTTAAAAGCTTGTGCGTTTTTTTTCTTCTTCTTCGTGGCAATAAATAAACCATTAGTGGCCCCAGCTCTTATCAGACCGACCTGCACAAAGCACAACCGCGCCATTAAGAGGGCCTGAATAATCTTTGAGTTATTAGGGTCCTCGTTAATGATAAACACATGTTGCTGTAGGAAAACTATGTTAAGTGGGCAATTTGAATGTAAGCATGTGTAATGATACCAGCCCCTGCTTTCATAATGGCTCTCTTGATTTTCCTTTTTTTCTAATGGGACGTTATGTTCTCACAGGCGCACCAGCGACAACAAATGATGGCTGAGGTTAGTTTTTATTATAGGTATAAAAAATAACCCCCCAAACAAACAGGAAGTGAGGTCATATGCGAGTTATGATCTTGTAGTTCTGGCTTTTACATGGGGTCGCCTTTTGCATCTTTTTTAGCTAGTTTGCATAATTCCTGAGAAAGGTCTCTGACCGAAAGCTTGAAGAATAAATACATTTCGAAGATTGAAGTGTGCGGATTTCTTTTCTCTTTTCTAGCTAGTTTGCCAAAAAAAAGTTTGAAAAAAGAAAAATGGCCATAAAGTGTATTTTAGGTTGATTAAAATGTTTACTTTTTCAATTTTTATAGTAAACAATCTGAGCCTTTTCTTTTATTTAATCTTGCGTGATGGATTAGTGGATGAAGAACTGGTTGAGGAGAAAAGGGTGTGTCTCTAAGCCAGGAGGCAACGCCATGCCCTTTGGGTGTAAAAACATTCCATCTAATGAGACTAGATAAGATTTTAGCAATATTTTGGGTGAAACTAAAAGTCCCTGTTTTTAGGCAAGGCAAGGCAAGTTTATTTGTATAGCACAATCCATGTTACAAGACAATTCAAAGTGCTTTACATAAAACATCAAAAGCATTACAGCAGGGTGCAGAAAAAGCAAAAGTACAGTAATAAAAACCATGAATTAAAATGAGAAAAAAAAAATTCTTAAAAGAAGCCGTGCAGATTTAAAACTTAGAATAAAAATCTAATCAAAAGCAGCTGAGAACAGGTGGGTCTTTAACCTGGATTTAAATCAACTGAGTGTTTCAGCTGATCTGAGGCTTTCTGGGAGTTTGTTCCAGACATGTGGAGCATAGAAGCTGAACGCAGCTTCTCCATGTCTGGTTCTGACTCTGGGAACTGATAAAAGAGCGGATCCAGATGACCTGAGGGGTCGAGTAGGTTCATACTGGGTCAGGAGATCACCGATGTATTTTGGGCATAAACCATTCTGAGCTTTATAGACCAGCAGCAGAACTTTGAAGTCTATCCTCTGACAGACAGGCAGCCAGTGTAAAGACCTCAGAGCTGGACTGATGTGGTCCACTTTTTTGGTCTTAGTGAGAACTCGAGCAGCAGCGTTCTGGATGAGCTGCAGTTTCCTAATTGATTTTTTAGGTAGACCTGTAAAGACGCTGTTACAATAATCAAGCCGACTAAAGATGAATGCATGGACTAGTTTTTCCAGGTCCTGCTGTGACATCAGATCTTTTATCCTAGAGATATTCTTAAGGTGATAGTAAGCAGATTTTGTGATTGCCTTAATCTGTTTTTCAAAGTTTAGGTCTGAGTCCATCACTATACCCAGATTTCTGATGTGGTTGGTGGTTTTTAGGTGTATGGACTGAAGCCCTGTGGTGACCTTCAATCTTTCTCTTTAGCTCCAAAGACAATTACCTCCGTTTTGTTTTTGTTCAACTGCAGCAAATTGTGGCACATCCAGTCATTAATTTCCTCAATGCATTTGCCAAGAGCCTGTACAGGCCCTTGGTCTTCTGGTGACATTCTAATATATATCTGTGTGTCATCTGCGTATCTATGGTAACTTATATTGTTGTTATTTATTACCTGTGCCAGTGGGACTATATAGATGTTAAACAGAAGAGGTCCCAGGATGGAACCCTGGGGAACCCCACATGTAATTCCCGTCTGCTCAGATGTAAAGTTACTTATTGACACTAAGTACTTCCTGTTCTCTAAGTACGTTTTGAACCAGTTTAGTACAGTGCCAGAGAGACCCACGCAGTTCTCCAGTCGTTTGAGTAAAATAATGTGGTCAACAGTATCAAATGCAGCACTGAGATCCAGTTTTTAGTGTTTCACAAATATAAATGGGTTTTTATATATTCCAGTTTAGATTTTATTCTTTACTATGTCCTGACACCAAAAAAGCATTATTAATGCTCCCTTTTTTGTGTTTTCAAAAATTAAATAAAGATTTCATGAATCTCAAACTTTTTTTTAAGAAATCTACTTTCAGTCTAGAGTTATGGAGTTCAAGTTGGACACGTCTAAGCTAGAAAAAATCAAATGCAATCCAGACTCTTCAAAAAAAAAAAAACTGTTAACTAACCCTTTAGTTAGTCTGCTGGGAATCTATGAATCAAATGCTAAATGTAAATAAGCGGCTAATTGTTTTTACAGTGCTTACGAACCCTTCAAATTTTCACTGTCATTTAGTTGTTACTTTTTTCTGCCAGTTGCCTAAATTCCATACATGAGGGTTAAAAAGGGATTCTAATATTTATGGAACCCAGTCTAACATGCTACACCAACGAGAAGTCTTAATTAGCCAACTCTGTCAACACAAGACAACTCAAGGATTTCATCCCTTCTTACTTCAGTATTATTAGGAGATACTGAACATTTAGTAAATCTCACAATATTGGTCTGAACCAGTCGGAACTTCAGATGATAAATGCAGTCCAAATGCAATAAAAACTGTAAGGGTGCTTTCACACCCGTTTGTCCGCTGGACCGCTGGTGCGGTTCGTGTTCACGTTGCACTTTCGACAAACGAACTAAACCTTTTACATGCTGTATATCCCCCTTGCGTGTGGTGGAGCTATAGCAACAAATTGGGGAAAGAAAGTCCAAGAAAAAGACAAACAGGAAACGGATGCATGATGTCAGGCAGACGCGGTGAAACTCTGGGAAATATACAGAGTTAGCTCTGCATACACAGATGGATTGTGTTTGTCTTCTTGTTGTGGTGGTCATAATATATATTATTTTTACATCGTTCATCGACCAAATCTCGATGAAGCACTTGACTTCCTCCCGACTCCACGTTTGACCACCATTCATTGTTGGCGTTAGAGCTAACAAGTTACAACACAGAAACGGTGCCTCCCACAGTGCAAAGCGCAGCGCGCTACGGATGCCTACATAGAACAAAAAGGGCTTTTATCAGAAAGTTGGACCGAACTGGCTGGTTCGTATTCACACCTGAATTGAACCGCACCAGAGTCCGTTTGGAAGCGGACGGAGACCACCTCAAAATGTGGGTCTCGGTCCGGTTAGTTAGTCCGGACCAAATCTCACTGGTCCGCATTCACACCATACTAGCCGTACTTGAGTTCGTTTTAATTGAACCAAATGCAGGTGTGAAAACACCCTAAATAAGCTCATTGGTGCAGACAAGAATGTTCGACACAGATGCTAACCATTAGCTGCTAACAGCTAGCCAGTCATGGTATTCTTACATTTCTTACAATTCGCATCTTTTTTTATTTTGAATATATTTCTGTATTTAATTGGGTCTCTTTGTCTTGTAAATGGATTGAGAAGGTGTGTTGTGAATTGTCGCAGTATAAACTGAACTGAAATGAGTGTTGTCCGCTCAATCTAATTGGCTAGGTCAAGTATAGTATTTAGTACAGCTTCTTTTAGTTCAAAGTATGTTAAACTAAAAGTTAGTAAACGTGCTCCAGACTCATTAAGAAATAAAATGGCCCCATTACTTGATTGCACCAAAGTGCTTCAAAGCGGATGCTAACTGTTAGTGGCTAACGATTATCCGTTGAAATTATTCTTATATTGTTTACAAACAGCCTGTTCTGATCTGTTATATTGTCATTGTTTCTGTGTTTTCCAAATTTTGTCAGAAAAATTATTTAGAAGTCATGGGTGTTTCTTCTATGTTTATGTAACACAGTGTTGCCCAGCAGTCTGACAAAAAGTCTGTATTAGCTAGTTCTGTCAACACATCAGCAAAATTCAGGGACTACCTCCTTTTCTCGCTTCAAGAATAGGCTATGGCTCAAACATGAATACAGGGTATCAATCCTAAGTCACGCACGTTCATACTTGGAGCTCAAAATATCAGTTGAAATTATTTACATAGTTCTTTGTGAGACTCAAACACGTGTTTAAGGTGGGAATCAATGAGTCTGACTGATTTTTGTTTTCTCTTTTTTTAAGCCATTAGGCAAACCCGAATCCTCATCCTAAAGTCAATGGATGTGAATTTCCCAAATCATGGTTAGCATCTTTATTTCATTATGCGGTCAAAAGCTCAACATGTGAAAATTACTATTAATTTAGGAACCTACACTTTTCTTCACAGAGATGCACTGATCCGTTATTTCCTGGCCGATATCACTTTCAGGTTTTCTTCAAGGTCTGGCCTGTCGATTCCAATTTTGCCTGATTCAGATTTTTTTTAGGTTTTTTTCTAAGGACAGGAGCACATTAAAGAGACAAAATGTGCTGTAATTTCCCTGATAGACTTAGTTTTTCTTTTTCAATCCAGTGGAAAGTTAAGAATTCTGACGTGTGTCATTTGTGCATCAAAGCATATTACAACAAACACAACATATAAAATCAGAAAGTAAAAAAAATAGGCGAAAGCAATTTTGAAAAGATGTTTTTTTTAAAGGAAAACTCTGAATCAGCAGTTCTTCAAGTACAACCTGTTAATTTATACGTTTATAGACTCAAATGGTGGGAGTTTTTAGTTTTGATGCATTTATTTGGGGGGTGGTGACTAGATTTGTTTTCAGTATTTGACCTGCAGAGCATGAAACATAACATTTCCAATATCTGGTCGAATGATTGCATCTCTACTTTTTCATAACCTTCCCAGGATTTGGATTGCTGGCCTGGAGGCACTCCTTTCCCTGAACATCTCCGATAGTGACTGTTTTAATCTCGAGTACAATAAAGAGGAATTTAGAGGCTTGTTTTATGGTTGACGTTTGACCTTCCAAGCAGCCGTTCCCAAACTAAAAACCTGGCTTGTTTTGAACTCCTGACACCTGTCATTGCTCAGGGATTGAGTCATGCTGCAGTATTTTCTAATGCTGGCTTTCATTCTGCAAGCTTCAGCTCCTATTTGTCAAGGATACATGTGAACCTGAGGGCCGTTTTTAGATGGACAGAGGGGGCACTTTGGGCAGCGGGCCAGGGAGCTGGTTGGTGCTGATTGACAACACCCAGCAGCCATGAGAAGGGGGTCGGTGGGAAAGATGGGTTGGTGAGAGCGCCCTGCAGACTTTGCTTTCCACCTTCGGTTTCCATCTGTGAATGCATTCTAACACAAACTGTGAGTGCTGGGTTGAGGGTGAAAGCAGGAGCTGAATGTTCCACTTCTGTTTATGTGGTTCTGTCATTAGTAGCACTTCTTATCAGCTCAGAGCTCACTGTGTAATTATTTTAACTACACAACACATTTCTCTCAGTGGAAACGCCTCTCTTATTTTTATCCATCCCCAACCATCCGAGTCTGACAGATGATCCAAACGGCTCTGCGTTGAATATCCTACACGTTACTCAGTCGGGTTTCCAGACAAGCCGTGCGCTTCCTCGGAACCGACCCCTCCTGCCCCGGCTTGCATCCAGCGGCTCTCAGCATATGGCCCGGATCGAGTTTCTGAAAGTTTGGAGCCGTAAAGGACCTGAAATCGGATAATGGCTTTCGAGAGATTGGAGAAATGAAATGAGAAACATCGGGCCGTAATTGTTAAGACAAACAAACAGTTTTTGGAGCAGCAGAAACAGATGTTGGGAGGCAGCCACTGAAAGACAGCGAAGGCAAACATGTCCTGCTTCTTCTTTGAAAGATGGGTGGGTTTCTGTTAATGTAACGGGAATACAGGCTCCAGTTAAACATATGTATATGTGTGTTCTCTATATGATAAGGGAATGTGAACCAGTACCACACACAGCTGCTTTATGGACGAGTAAACTATCCAGGCAGTTTCAGATAATGGAAATGCATCAAGAACAGTTTATTTGACACAGTGGGGGGTGGTATGTCCTCTTTCAAATCTGGCTAGAATAAAACTTATATGGTCTTCATTCTAAAAGCCTTTAAATCGATTCCAAACTGTACAAAAACACACATTCTTTACTAACAAGGTTTATTAGGCAAAGATAAAGCCAAGTTGGAACAACTGTTCTAAGAACTAAGTACACCCTTATTGTTTCCATAGAGTTTATGATTGAAACAGTGGTGCCAATCATTTGAATTTATTAATTGATTATCATCAGTGTGACAATCTATTTGGTCTGGAAAATACAAGTTGGCACAATAGCTGGATGTAAAGACATCAACAATGACCTCAGAGACTCAACTGTTGCTGCCCGTCAATCTGGAAAGGGTTGCAAGGTCTTTAAAAAAACTATTTCAACTCCATCAGTTTGCAAAGCTGCATCTGAGTGAACCACAAGACTTGGTGCAATGCCTACATTGGTCTCGTCTTTGGACAGATGAGACCAAATTAAAAATGTTTGGCCAAAATGCACGGACATCAAATAGCAGCTGTCGAGCACAGTGGTGGAGGGTTGATGATGTGGGGTTTTCATACTTCCACAAGAGCTAGACAAGGGTTCAAAAGTCCAATTTGAGTCTGTTTGATTACTAAAACTTGACCCAAACTGGGCCATTACAGGACGATGATCCGCAACATTAAGATTGACAACAGAACGATTGAAAAATAGAATAATCAAAGCGTTGCAATGGCCTAGTCAAAGTCCAGGCCTCAACCTGATTAAACGGGTGTAGCTGGACTTGAAGAGCAGAGCAGGAACAAATGTTAGTGATGTCTCCATAACATTGTGAGAAACTGATGAAGACCTTTTGAAATACTTTTATACGTTCTAAAGATGGTTCTAAAGCGTAATCAATCAAAAGGTGTTCTTATATCTTCCACATGTAGATCTTCAATTTTGGCTTCATCTTTGTTTATTAAATAAATAAAGTTTGGAGTTAGTTTTTTTTTTTTAAACACTTGGGGTTAGATTAACATACTGGCAAATTTAAAACCTGGTTAAGACCAGATTGTTTTTAATATGCCCCTGATGCAGAAAACCCTTGGAACAAAAAGAGGCTGTACTTTCTTTTTTATGCCTTTATGTAGGTCAGATCTTTTGCTGAATGTTGCAGTCCTGCCACAATCAACTTGTAATTGTCAAACAGAAGGCTGATGACAGCCATTGTTCTGCAGCTTCTTCTTAGTCATTCCTCCCCACCAGGAAGGACAACCTCTGGCGCTGAACTTGTGAACCAAAGCCATGCTGACAAAGAAGATGTGAAGAGATTTTTCTTTCTTGTGCATTCTTTGCCCTTTCCTGTTTGCAGGATTCATTTCTGTTTCCCTTCCTGAAAGCGACCCCGCTCAGTAAACCCGCCTCGGTCCGTCACCTCAGCGCTGAGGCCGCCCTCCTTCTGGAAAGCCACGAGCGACCGCAGCTTTCTACTCCCAGAACGCTGAACCAATGAGTCCCATCTGACGCTGGAGGGTTCTCTGCAGGGACAGGAATGCCTGCGCTGTTTTAGAAGCCGACGCTCAGATCAGCGAGACTATATTAAGGCAAAAGTAACGACTGGCACTCCCCTTTCAGCTGACAAACAGGCTTGTTGTTTGAAGGGCTGTTTTTCTCCCAGATCAGAGCGTGAGGCAGCGTGGAGACTGCCGCTGGCTGCCTCTGGGCCTGTGGTTGCGGGTGCCATTTTGGGCCTTCCCTCCACCAACATGTGGCCCTTCAGGGAGCAGCCGAAACCCCTATTTATAAAAGATATTTAAAGTGAGCAGACAAATCTAATTCAGACTGGTTCTGAGAGAGCTTAAAGGGCAAATCCTCCTGACTTGTGGATGAAACTGATCGACATCTCTCAGAGGGGCTGTCACACAGTAGCAAATGCAGACGGACACCGACGAAGACGAGGCATTTCACTGTTTTTGCTCTGTCGTCGTCTTGTTTTCATGTGGTTGTTCCCTCAGAAAGCTCCTTTCGCATCTTATGCCTGCAGCTACAGCTCTGGAAGGAGTTTCATCTTTATTTTTAAGGGCCAGATACGTTTGTTTTGCAATCGCCGCACAACAAGCGAGATGCGCTACAAATGGAGACGGATAAACATTTAGAAAGCTTAAATAAAGTGTTCACACTCTCTGTTTAGGAGCGAGTATTTGTCTTGAGGTCCCTCAGGCTTGTCAGACAGCTGGTTTGTTTGCAAAAGATTTGTGGATTTGGTGAAGAAGACTAATTATATTTTAACCTTTTTTCTTTGCATGTTTGTTTTGGTTCAGCCGTCTGCTTGTGGGGGTTCAGGTTTTTGCAGGCGAGACTTTCTGTCACATAAATCCTCCCCACCATGGATCTACAGCCATTGCTTTAGCTTTATCATACTTTCAGGGTCCATTCATCACACGGAGGACTGAATAGTTCTTTCTTTCTCACGCCTCTCAAACAACACACAGAGATGCGAGAGCAACACCAAAGAGTTTTGTCACTGCATGCATTTATGTTGTTGCTGCACATGTTTAAAAATGCTTTATTTAAAGTCTCACTCCAATCATATTTTGAGCTATTTTTAAAACATTCTCAGTGGTGTTTAAATTATGATTATGCCGTGTTTAGCCAAAATCACAAAACCTGTGCCGTTCTCTGGGATTTCGCTTCAGCAGAGCTTCAGTAGCTCATTAGCAATTCGCCTCTGGGTTGTGGGCGGAGCCGTTGGCACGGAGACACCCCCCCCCCCCCGTTGCTGAGAGCTCTGTGAGAAAATGAACAGACATGTATTACTATGACTTCATCTTATAGTCCAGGGGTCAATACACATCCGGTGACACTATTTCATAATAAGTGACATTCACATATTCAGTATGTGCAGCTCCAGCTGCGTCGTCAGAGTCACTTGTCTCTGACGAGCGATCATCATCATCAGAGGGCAAATCGTCCCCTCCTGAATCATGATCGGCAAAGATCAGTACACGCACCTCATCCGCACTGTAAAGTCATCTGGGCATTTTGTTTTTGGTTTATAAAGATCGCCATCTGTCTCTCTATCCGTCTCTTATCGCTTTTCTCTCCGCTCGCGCTCAGCAGCTAGGCGCGCTGACAGCTGGTGTCGGGTTTCAAACCTTTTTTTTTCTCCGATTTTTTTCACAGCACAAAGGTGTTGATCCGCCATCATCTTCTCTACTCCTCAGAACCTGTGCGGGCGGGGCGGAGCGGAGTAGGAGCTTGTGACTCCGCCCAGTGGAGTTACTACGTAACAACTCCAGTCTATTTTAGCCGGCATTTTAACGTCTGCTACTGATTCACAGCCGTTTGAATGCAGAAATACTCAGAAACACAACTTTGAGCTTAATTTTCTCAAGATATGTCCTCTAGCATCAGAAAAACGCCACAAGAACATGTTAACACTTAGAAAAACACGATTTCCATCGGAGTGGGTCTTTAATGCAGCAAATGGTAAAGTTTCCCCGGTAGAACAATCCACTTTTTATTGTGCGTCCCGTTTCTAATTGCATGTCGATAAAAATAAAGTGGCCCAATACAGTGGTGAAAAAGTACAGGTTTCTTATATTTCAGTTATTTTGTTACACAAATGTTTCAAATCAATAAACTAATTTTGATATTTGAAAAGGTAATTGCTCCCTAAAAGTAGCTACTGGTTATATCCCCCTTGGCAGGAACAGCAACCATCAAGGGTTTGGGATGAGTCTATTAACTAAGCCCCGCCTAAACCTTCGTTTTGGGCTTTGTTTTAGCAAATCAAGTGGACTTCCAGGTGTGCTTCGGACCTTTATCCTGCTGTATAACTTAGTGCCCTGGAGCGTAAGTTCACAAAATGTCATTTTTTTCTGTGTGATTTTTCTGGTTGAGAGTAGATATTATGATTATGATATCAGTCGACAAAGGCAAGTCCTCCAGGTCCTGAAGCAGCAAACTAGCCCCAGTTCATCACACTACCACCACTGTGTCAGGCTGTCTGTGTTCTGTCCTTTGTCTAGTTTAAAGGCTGATGTAATGGGACTCTCACCTGAATAGGCTGAACTTAAGGGTAATTTTATTGGACCTCCACAGCGCGAGTCTCCACTTCACCAGGCCAGCCTGGTAGGGCCGTTTTCGGCCCCATTTCAGGAACCAACCGAGTACCAGTCTTGGTATGTACTTGGAAATGGCCAGGAAGATTTGCTGGGCGGGACTTGTGGTTAAGTTACGCTAATTGGTTGTAACTCAGAGGGAAATTATACCAGCAGTTGTCGCCAAACAACTGGAGTTTGTAAAATTGGAAGAGTTGCTGCTGAAGTGTATAACAACATAAAACAGAAAGGCAGCAACCATCCCTGCTTCGTCCCTGTGGATATCTTGTTACCTCTTCTGCTGTGGGCACCTTTTGGCGCTGGTAAGTGACGTCACTCACTGCCAAAATGATTGTGATATGCGGACGTTTTAGCAAATTCTTTATAGGGCCAATTTTGTATGGAGACACAATGGCTGAGAGGACCGGCAGACTTACCTCATCAGATGAAGATCCGGTAAAATTACCCTGAAGTTCCGATAGTGGAAACGCACCAATTGATTTACTTTTGTCTTGTAAGGTCACAGAATATGTTCTCATATGTTTCAGGGAGCATCAAGATGTTTGTTGGAAAATGTGAGCTAGGCCTTTGTGTTGTTTTTGGTCAGACAAGTTTTTTTTTTTGGCCTTACAAATCTTCCATGAATTCTGTTTTTACCCAGTCTGTCTCATTGTTGAACCATGAACACTTTAACTGAGGTCAGGCAGTGTTTTTTTTATAGTAATTTTTCTTGAACAACCAGTGGATAATGGCTCTCAGTGTGGTTTGCTGGAGCCCCAATGGCTTTGTAAGACTTTCGGATGGATCTGATATTCAGTGTGTTTACGTGTGCATCTCAATCGAGCTATTGACAATAATCGAGCTAATATCTTAACCAGAATGGGAGTTTACATGATCAGTAAGAAAATCAAATTACTGAATGTAGTGTGTTTGACTCCGCGGCAGTAGGTGGTGACACGCACCCTTTCGTGTTGGCATTTTTGCGGTTGGCCTATAGCATCACACAAATGGTAAACAAATGCTGGCGGCTGTGAAGCAGACGAAGTAAAAGCAAGAATTGCACAATGAGCGAACGACAACGCTGTAGCACAGTAGATTTCGTCGGGCTGGACAATATGGAAAAAAAGCATATCGATAAAAAGAAAATTCATATCGATCGAAATGAATAATTATCAATAACTAGCAAAGTTTGGAAAACACCTATTTTCACCATAACTGAAAGTTTGTAAGAGACAAAAACAAATCAAGTCAAGAGACCGGAGTGACATCAGTAAATACTGACAAAGAAAATACTTTTATTAACCATTATGTTGATGATTAAAAATATTTTATCTATGTCATTAATTTTTAATTCAGGCTTATCTTGATGATTTTTATTAAGATATAAATTAATAGATTATTTAATATAATAAAGACCTTTATTTTAGTTTGTGTGCAAAAACCGGCCAATAAAGCTGATTCTTATTCAGTACAGCTGTTCAGTACAGAGTGTAGACGGTCCCCAGGACACTGGAGCCCTGTCCAGTGATTGAGTGCTGAAGCCACCAGGTCTTTAAACCCACGTTTTTATTTTTGAAACCTTTATCATGTCTGAGGACTTGGTGGAGTTACCTTGTGGACATTTTTAAAGCTGCAGGTGTCGTTAGCAGCGCGGCCCAATTGTGTTGTGCCTGTCTCTGTGCAAACGTCTCAGCAGCGCCGGGTGGCAGTGGGCCTGGAGGGGGTCCTGCTTAAGTCATGCAACGACAATGTTGCTGACTGTAGTATTTGCTATGTTTACATTTTTTTTTCATTATCATTACATTCAGTGTTGGTGTGTGTACTGTATCGTTCAAAATGACTAAGTAATGACTGTAGTAATAAGCTACCCGATAGGCTATGATGAAAAAGGAAGGGAAACTTGTTATTCTTGAACTTTTTATCAACCTTTTTTTTTTCTATCGCAACACACGTCTATCGATCAGTTTATATACTTTTGAATTATCATCCAGCCCTAACATTTCGTAAGTACCGTATGATTGTGTTACACTTATTGTTGCGGCTTTGTTGTTGTCCTTCCGGTGTTAGGTTCACATGTATCCTTAGGGTAGCGCACAGGCGAGTCGTAGCTCAACTTCCCTGGGATGTTGTTTAAATGCAGAGAAATTATTTTTTTTAATGCATTATGTAGATACGTTAGCTCGATTAGGTGTAGGCCAGTTCGGTTCGACTTCAGCCAGACTAAGTTGTATACTTACATTTTAAAAGTCAGAATTTAATCAAACTAAATAAATAATTCAGTTTTCTCCTACTGCATGTAAATGCACTAAGCACCAGTTTTTCATCTGGTCTTGAATGGTCAATTGCTTTTTGAGATTCTTTTCCCTACTTCATGTGATCAGACAAGTCCTATTTACATGGTTTTCTGTTTCTATAGGTCTGGCAATCATCAGACGTGGGTTCAGCTACAGTATAGTGTAGAGTTTAGAGCGTAGAGTAAGCTCAGCTTCCCCAAAAAGATGGTTAGCCAGGATTTAACAAGGGTGGAAATACTTTTTTACATTAGACCAGATTGGTTTGGATAGCTTTTACCCCCTTAGTAAAGAAAGTCATCTCTTGAAAACAGCTTTTTGTATTCACTTTGATTATTTTTGTTTAATATTATTATATTTTATTCGAAACAATCAAACTTAGTCAGATACTCTAAATCTGAGACCAATTTTCTTGACTGGAAAAGGTGGACAGACCCCTGTGTTGGGGATCAGTCTCTGCCTCAAACGGAGAAGTTTAGGTATCTAGGTATCTTGCTCTTGAGTGATGCTGGCATGTATCGTGAGATGGACAGACGGATTGAAGCTTTGTCTGCACTGATGCTGGCACTACTCCGGTCTGTTGTCGTGAAAAAGAGCTTAGCCAGAAAGCAAAGCTCTCAATTTACTGGTCCATCTACGTTGCGAACCTCACCTATGATCATGACATGTCCGTCCTGACCAAAAGATAAAGATCCCTGGATAAAAGCGCTCAAAATGAGCTTCTTACGTAGGGTGGCTGGACTCATCCTTAGAGATGGGATGAGGAGCTCGAAGTAGAGGCCCCGCTCTTCTGCATCGAAAGGAGTCTGTTGAGGTTGTTTGGGCATCTCATCAGGTTTCCCCCTGGGTATCTTCATTTGGAGGTTTTCTAGGCACGCCCCACTGGGAGGAGACCCTGGAAAAGATCCAGAACTTGCTGGAGAGATTTTATATATAAATCAGACATATAGAGGGATTATCGGTCTACGTCGCTTCCTGCTCTACCTTCCTGCTCTGTGTCGTCTTCAGAGATGGACACAATTATGTCTTGCTGTTGGTTGCAGCAATTGCTTTAACAAAAACAACAATCGACACAGCCCTCTTTCAAGGCAAATAAAAGACGTCTTTGGTTGGAAGCGATTGGAACGAGCAGATGCTGAAAAATCGACAAGGATCTGCAGCATAACTTGTTTTGTCACTATGTGATACTAGTTGTAGTACACAACAGCGACGACATCGCTAACCAACACTACAACTGCAAGATAACCGCAAATAATAACAAAGGGAACCGAAGCTAATTTAAAGGCCTGGCGTCTCTTTCTGCAGCTAGGTTGCACTTGCATCTGCTGTTGATAAACAAATAATTCCTCTATTAAAAGTAGCCACCACCAAAGATTAGTGTGTGAACAACTCATCTTTTTGTTTTGTTTTTGCTTATTAGCCTCTACATCAGTCTCTTAGCTTTGCATTTGATACCTAATTGTATTTATTTATTTTTAATTGCCATTAAAGCTAACCCAAGTTCCACCAGTTCTTGTACTTGTAGCAACGTTTGGGAACCTTGGAATCTAAGTGGGTTTAAGTTTGGCAATGTTTTTGGTTGGGGAGTTGGGGGACCCATCAGGAAGAAGCTGCACAGAAAGTGTTGCTGTGGAGACGAGTTGGGAGGGCTGGACTTTGGGGCAGCTGGATCCGATCTCTGTATGCCCGCACGAATTCTCCAGGCCGCAGAGAGGTTGGACAATGTTGAGAACATTTTTTTTTATTCACTCCCCTGCATCACATCCATGTGTTTTCCCATCATCTCTCTAATCAGGACTGATATTGCGGAATGTGAGTCTGTGGCTCCCATCCTGTTTTCTGGGATGAATAAGGCTCTTTGCACATGTGAGAGATCAGTGTTAGAACAGACCCTGCAGGCAAGAAGGGCCGGTCATTGCATTCCTGCTACCCATCAGAATTACCTTTTCGTCTGAGTTAATGCCCCCCCCCCCCCCCCCACCATGGGCTGAAAAGCCTGTGAAATCAGCTGGAAGGGCCCAGAGGACTCAGACAATGGCTTAGGGTTGTTAGTTACATACGCTTTGCAAAAGGTCTTGAGGTGGCCTTGTTTGGTGGCGATACTCTGAGATCTGTTTCCACAGTGTCCGAAGGTGCTATTGAGTTTCCTCCCTGTGGTTAATCCTGCTGTTCAGGACCTTGGGAACCAACCATGCCTCCTTTACCCTCCTGCTGCTCCCCCTCACGGATTCCCAGGAAAAACAAGACGTTCAGAACAATCACCAATTAAGATGGGGTTTTACATACTGTACCATTCTGTCTTTCCCCTTCTGTCTCAATCTTTCTGCCCCCTCCCTTTCTCTGTGCTCCCAGCTCTCCTGCTCGTCTCCTCGGCCAACATGCCTAAGGGTGGAATTAGCGCTGTCTCCCAGGTCCCTGCCCTGGCACTTGGGGAGAGTTGGGCTTTGGGTGAACAGAGGCGTTGTTGGGAGGAGGTGGGGGTGTGTGTGTCCTTGGTAAACAGGGCTTTGTGGGATGCGACTGTCTGATCCCCGAGGGCCTCTCCTTTCATTCCCCCACTAGTCTGATCCCACTCCATGGCAGGGGAAGTCGGGACTTTGGCGTCAATGGACTCTGGGACCATCTTGGCCTCTTTGTCACCCTGCACCTCCAGGACAGCTGATGCTCTGTCCGTCAGCGCTGCCAACAAATGTGCCTCATGATGAAAACTGAAAACATTGCTTCGTTTGTCTTTTGTTGAGTTCAAGTGACTATCCAGGACACATAGGCTAGGTTTTTACAGGAAACTTAGGGTTTGCTTGATACAACTATACCTGCTTCAAATGTGTTTAGTGAGGAAATGCAATGTAAGTTTAACACCTTGTAGAAGAATCAGGTTGTGGATTTCATTAGCCTTCACCCAACTGCAGTCAGCAAGAAAATTCTAAAATACTAAAACCAAGCTCTCAGATCCCATGACTCCCCCCTCATTTCTTCAAATTTTGCTGCTAAGAATCCCGAGTTTCTTGTAATCCTTTAAGGTGGTCTAGATAAGTTGTTCTACATTGTTTTTTGTTGTTAAAAGTTGTTGCTTGTTTGTTTTTGTAACTTCAGCTACTTTTCATTCAGTTTTAGTCCAGTATCTGTCAACGGATGGTGCCTTGGGGTGGAACACAAAAGATGAGTTGGAAATATATCAACACATAACAGAAAACTGTTATCTCTTGACCTGTAGTTCGCATTTTTAAAGGGACATGGTAAAGGACTTTTCAAGTTGTGATTTTTCATAAAAGAAACCAAAAAAGAACAAAGAAACATTATTATTCCTTGGTACGACATGTTTGTTTGAAGGTTGGGGTTTAATTTAATTGCAGTCAAAAGTCAAATTTTTCCAATTAGGAACACAACCTCAAAATCCAAATTAGGGTCCGAACGCCAAAAACATAGTGATACCTGTAGTGACTATCTGTTAGCTCAGTCAGTGAGTACAACAACAGACATGATTTCCTGAACCAAGTTCTAAGTACCTCTGAATGCAGCCTGATTACCACCAGTGGTACATACAGTTTGAGAACCATAGTACTTTGCTACAGAGGTACAACTGAACCCCTTCCTTTCTAATGAAAAGGGGATTTTACTACAATAAGGTGATCCTCAAAAAGCTAGATGAAAACCTGGCAAATCAGTAGTTCAGCAACTAAATCAACTGAAGGAGGATTACTTTAAAGACAAAGTTAATGGATTTTTTTTGGCCAAACACTGTTTATTTACCCCTCTTTTTGTTGACTTTCCTTAATATTTTAGCACAAATGGCCCAATATACTGTAATGTTCAGGATGAGAATCAGCCCCTCCAAATCCAAGACTACGGTTTTGAGCCGGAAAACGGTGGAGTGCCTTCTCCGGGTTGGGGAAGTGTTGGTGCTCAGATTGGAGGAGTTTAAGTACCTGGAGGTCTTGTTCACGAATGAGGGACAAATGGAATGAAAGATTGATAGACGGATTGGTCCTATGTCTGCAGTGATGCAGGCGGGGTACCGGTCTGTCGTGGCAAAGCTCTCGATTTACTGGTAATCTACGTCCCTACCCTCATCTATGGTCACGAGCTCTGGGTAGTGACCAAAAGAACGAGATCATGGATACAAGTGGCTGAAATGAGTTTCCTCCTTCATTTGCTCAGACACCTCCGCAGGGTGTCTGGCTCTCCCTTAGAGATATGGTGATTAGCTCAGTCATCTGGGAGGGGCTCAGACTAGATCCGCTGCTACTCCACATTCAGAGGAGCCAGTTGATGTGAGCCGGGCATCTGGTCAGAATGCCTGCTGGACGCCTCCCTGGTGAGGTGTTCAGGCCATGTCCCACCGAGAGGGGACCCAGAGGAAGACCTAGGACTCGCTGAAGGGACTATGTTGCTCGGCTGGCCTGGGAACGCCTTAGGATTTCCCCTGGAGAACCTGGACCAAGTGGCTGGGGAGAGGGAAGTCTGGGTCTCTCTGCTGCTCCTGTGACCCGATACTAGATGAACTGGAAGATAATGGATGGATGGATGGATGATGGGTCAGAAACTAGAGTAAAAACGAGTGAAAAAGCTGCCAACGTTTAAGGAAAACTTTGAAAGTCCTTCACGCCTGGAGTCTTAGTGATTAAGACAGCCGTTTTGTTGCTTGGAAATAAAGTATTAAGCTATTAGAAGTAGAGAGGAATGAGACTGCCATAATATGATACCTATGTCTAAAAACATGGTATAAACGTATTCACTCAACCATGTAAGAGACTGATATTAGGTTGTTAGTTTGTCGAACCAGATTTTGGTGTTCATAGTTTGCCAGCTGTAGTTTGAGAGGGATATTAGCACTCCTTTAGTTTTCAGATTCTAATCTAAGATTTTCTCCATGTTTTTCACAACCTGAAAGACCTTATGTCTGTCCTTTCTTTCTTCCTTCCTTTTTCTGTTTTTCCTTCCTTCCTTCCTTCCTTCCTTTTTCTGTTTTTCCTTCCTTCCTTCCTTCCTTCCTTCCTTCCTTCCTTCCTTCCTTCCTTCCTTCCTTCCTTCCTTCCTTCCTTCCTTCCTTCCTTCCTTCCTTCCTTCCTTCCTTCCTTCCTTCCTTCCTTCCTTCCTTCCTTCTATCTGACTTGCTTTTTCTCTTGTTTAATATATTCTCTTCATCCTTGTGTCCTTCCTTCCTTGTATCCTACCCACTTTTGTCTGTTGTTACCTTTCTTCCTTCTTTCCTTCATGGCATCCTACCTCTTTTATCTCTTATTTCCGTTTCTCCTTCCTTGTGTCCTTCCTTCCTTCCTTCCTTGTATCCTTTCTCCTTTTCCTTCCTTCCTTCCTTCCTTCCTTCCTTCCTTCCTTCCTTCCTTCCTTCCTTCCTTCCTTCCTTCCTTCCTTCCTACTTTCTTTTTCTCTTGTTTCATATATTCTCTCCTTCCTTGTATCCTTCCTTCCTTGTATCCTACCCACTTTTGTCTGTTGTTACCTTTCTTCCTTCTGTCCTTCATGGCATCCTACCTCTTTTCTCTCTTGTTTCCGTTTCTCCTTCCTTGTCCTTCCTTCCTTCCTTGTATCCTTCCCACTTTTTTCTGTTTCCTTCCTTGCTTGTATCCTTCCTTGTATCCTTCCTTCCTTGTATCCTTCCTTCCTTCCTTCCTACTTCTTTTTTCTCTTGTTTCATATATTCTCTCCTTCCTTGTGTCCTTCCTTCCTTGTATCTTACCCACTTTTGTCTGTTGTTACCTTTCTTACTTCTTTCCCTCATGGCATCCTACCTCTTTTCTCTCTTGTTTCCGTTTCACCTTCCTTGTGTCCTTCCTTCCTTCCTTGTATCCTTCCCACTTTTGTCTGTTGTCTCCTTCCTTCCTTGTATTGTTCCTCATATTCCTTCCTTCCTTCCTTCCTTCCTTCCTTCCTTCCTTCCTTCCTTCCTTCCTTCCTTCCTTCCTTCCTTCCTTCCTTCCTTCCTTCCTTCCTTCCTTCCTTCCTCCCTCCCTCCCTCCCTCCCTCCCTCCCTCCCTCCCATTTTTTTTCCTAATTTGTGTTAATTTTTTAAAGTGACCAGGAATGTCTGGGAATCCTGTTAGGATTTCAGCTAATGCAGTAACCCTAAAATTTTCTGTATTTTTGGCAAGGGTCTAAACTAAAAATTAAAGCCTTGAGAAATATTGATCCAGACCAATTTATAAAGATTACAGGAAAGCTTTTAGGCTTTAGTGCAAAGCGTTCCAAACTTATTCAGATTCCCAGTCTTGCAAGGGTAAAAGAAACGGTTCTGGAATGCTTAGTTTGATAAAACTCAGAGAAAGTTGTTTTTTATCTTCTCCAACTGTTGCAGGAGAAACATCAGGGCCTGACAAGGCAGCTTGCTTGCTTTGTGAATCATCTAAACCTCCTGGATGTGGTCTTTTTCTGTACTTCTCATAATAAAACAAAACGACCACTCTTTTTTTTCAATCTAATATCCTTCACCTCTCTCCAAGTCATGTCGTCTTTTAATCCCTTTCTTCACCTCCCTCCCTTTTGGTCCCACTTTTAATAAAGCCTCAGTCTTTAATCAGACAGAAATAGGCCCGACCAGAAGCTCAGTGTCTCCACTCATTAGTTTGCTCCGTGGCCCTGGCAGATTCACCCATAATCGTTCTGTCCATCGGGGAGGCCCTTCCTTAGTTTCCGGGCCAAGCTGCAGCTTTGGCAGAGGTGAACGCCATTATCTGTCCCCTCTATCACTGAGCCGATTTTAAAAGAAGAGAGAAGAAAGACGTCGGGCGTGGCTGTGAATGTTTCTCCTCTTTATACCCCCATCTCCCTTTTCCCTCCCCCCCCATTGCTTCCCATCACTCAGTTTTGAATTATCTGCCATCTCTTTCAGTTTTCTGTGTCTGTCTTTTTGTGTGCGAGTCTGTTGTGGGCCCTCTCTGTGGAAAGGAGGAATGTGTTCGTTGCAGATCCTCCGTCGGTGAGATGTGGGGCGAGTGCAGACAGGTTTGGGGTATAGCATGTGAATCAGCTTCAGCGCACGGGTCAGATTAGACCATCGTACCAGAAAAGACTTGCTCTGTCTCTTCCACCCCACTGATCTCCCTTTCCTGACGTCTCTGTTTAAGCTCGTCTTGTTGCAGGATGCTTGTTATTTTTTCCGATAAATCTGCGGTTTTATGTTGGACTCTGGTACTGATCGGTGTCATCTATCAAAGTCATGAGCTTCCCTACTCCGTTTGCTCTCATTCATCTGTGCAGTGTTGTGAAGCAAAGAGGCCAGGCCTCCTGGTTCAGTCAGAAGCACCAAGTTGTGACCTGTTCTTCCTCAGCCCTCCAGCTCTTTGATGCTTCGCCGCGTTGCTTTTGTCCCTGTTTACCCAATACGACAGGGATATAGGCCTGCCCCACATGATGGGGGCAAATGGGGTTTTAAGTAGTTCCTACGGGGTGGAGGGTAAAAAAACCCAAAAGAAAAGTGCAGGTGCTACCCGCCTCAGAACTTTGATCCCTTTCCCTTCCCTGAGGGGATCCAGTAATTCTTTATTTACTCTGGTCTCATCACCGGGAATCCCGCTTGTCCTGCATGGTTGAGGTTTGTTTTGTGCTCCTGTGTGCAAAAGGTGCTGCATCTCAAGGATTTCTCCATCAAGCCAAAGCAGTTGGATTGTTTTCAAACCTTTAAACCAGGTGTCAGTCAGAAATTTCCCAAACATACATGAGTCAACCCCCACGCCCCAGAATATAGAAACTTTTCTGCTTGAACTTGCTGACATCCACTTCAGCTATATTGCAAATAAATAATTAAATGAACTAGACCACAATAAATGTGAGCTAATTATGTAAGTACCATGCCTTCAGGTGGTCTCTCCCTGTAATGTATTGGGATACACTTGTTTCCAATCTCCAGGTTTTGTAAAGCTTTGACCTGCTGACATTAATTTTAGCCAATTCTGATTTCTCTTTAACAGCCATTATAAAATCAGTCTAAATCAACTCTAAAAAACACCAAAAACAGAAGCAGTAAAATAGCCCTTTAGTTTAGCGCCAAAATAAACGCAACGAGTCAGAAGCTGAAATGAAGACGGTATCTTGGCCCTCTGGCAAAAAAAAAAAAAAACTACCTAAACAGCTGCTTTTGTTTGTACCAAATAAAAAGTTTTATCGTGGAAAAGAATTGCTTCTTTTTAAACAAAGATGAAACTGAGGTCATTCAGGCATTTTTGATTTTTAATATAGCACATTGATCAATATGGACAACAGTGTGCACATAAACAGTTTCATCACTCGAACCTCCCAACCCTTCTATTCTAAGATATTGTGTAGTATTTAGCCATCAATGTTTATCTGTTATCTACAGTTCACATTAAACTATTAAACTGTCCCCAAGGCCAGAATGTCCTGTGAAAATCTTGCTACAATGACATCTCTAATCCTGCCTTCTGATGCATTGCTATCAAAACATTACACATAAGGCTTTGTTTTCCTGCATGACCCACTATCTTAGATGCACTTTAAGACAGGAAATAATTACCGGTAGTTGGATACAAATTAAATACAAATATTTCCTCAACAGTAGTTAACAGGTTGGCATTACACATTGTTACATGACATTATAGTACTAAAGGACTATTTCAACGTTTTTATGACGTCTGGACTGCTGTTTTACACCTCAAGTTCACAATGTAAAACATCTAGTGGACAAAAACAACCACATGGCCAAGGTGGCATAACAATCGCTACCACTAATGCCTGTTGATGTATATTCTACACATACCGAGGATCATTTTGGAAGCACTTTGCTGCCAATTAAAATTGTAACTATATTAGCTCGCGTTTTTAAAAGAACAACCTAATTGATTTAGAAACTGCTTGACAGCAAAAAGAAACATTTAGTAGGAAAAATGCGCAAAGATTTGTTAAACTTTCCTATCTAAAGATTCTCTAAAGTTTTAGGTTAATTAAATCTTTTTATTTGTGAAAAGAATAAAATTGGGATTTTTATTTATTAAAATGTTAAAATGTCATCCCGTTCTTGGTAATCACACGTTAAGTCCTTTTTCCTTTCTTAAGCTGTACGTTTCGTTACGCTTCCACAATTATTTGTAGTTTTGGTAATTATGTATAAAAAAAATAAATTAAAAAAAACACTGAAAAATTAAGGAAATTCAAAATGTATTTACAAAAGGTGAGGTACCTCACAGTTCCCTAATAAAAGAAATGTAGTTAAAGATTATTTCAAAATATTACCAATCATACTACCATTCTTCAAAAATTGAAAGGCAAGAAAACATGACATAAAAGTAAGGTAACTCCTGCTCTCTTCCATACATTCTAAGCCCTAATTTAAACATTTAAAACACCTGGAATTTGGCTGCCATACGGAGGCATCTGGATGGTATTAGGGATTAAAAAACACAGCTAAAGTCACTTTTGGAGCGGCTTCTTGCAGTGGCCAATGCCTTGTTTCCACAGAGCGGTCTAGCACGGGTCGGTGCAGTTTGGTACGCTAATTTATGCAAAATCAGGAGAGGGCTTCCACTGCCAGTCGGACTCTCACTCAGCAGGTGGTGTTGAAACCAAATGCCTAGCGTTGCGTCATACTTGTGTGATGACATTGTGACTCACTGTCTCGTGCTTGTCGCAAGCAGTGACATTTTTTTCCCCCCAATCAATGGATTGTGTTGTGTGATGCCAGTAGCTCCGCCCTAACCGTACCACACCATTGTCCTATGGACCTACAACTGAAGGGGGCCTGGGAATGGTGCGATACTGGTCGGTTGTTTATGCCGCTTTTACAATGAAAATGGACAGCCCCCGACTATTATTACATCAGTTATAGGAGGTTGGGTTGAGTAGTGATTGTGTCGTCATTTGGGTTCCTTTATTACAAAGCTATTCTAACTTTTTTCCTTCTCAAGTGGAAGCATAAGTTGCCTTTCAATTCTGGGACGAAGGATATGCTCATGGTGTTGTCTCCACTGAGCGAGAGACTTCATGGTGGCGGATGTCACAGGAAAAAGCCCAACAGATAAGAACCAGGAATGATGCCCCTTTGTTTCCTCGTTGCGGCAGATCGATGGGCCAGATAAGGCAGCTGCGTGTGTTTACACAAGGGCATCCAGTTGGAACTTCACGGTCCAACGGATGTACGAGCTGAGACGAGAATAAAAATAAGAAAGAGAGGCCGATACAGAATCATCTCCGGTGTCTCATTGTACCTTGTGCCAATGTGCCCATGCTTGGCTGTGCATTGTTGCGGCACTGTTGTTATTATTGTAATTATATATCATTATTCCGGCAGAGGCAGAAAGATAGTTTCCAATGCTGACATGGGGGCAGTGTGCAGGGCCTGCTGCAACCTGTGAGATGGAGAAACGCCAGCCTGTCTCTGATGTGGGTTGATGTGCCTGACTGAGCATGCTCACATTTAAACCTGAGCTTGAAATGCAAAGAACATATATCCTGAGGTGTGATCCTAAACACTAAACTCAAATTTCCAGATTCTTAGACAATAATCATAGTCTCAGCATAGGAGGTGGGTTTCGCATCCATTTTGACCAGGTCTTTTGGTTTTTTCAAATACTTTTTGAGTAAAGTGTCTCCCGATATTATTTTGGCAGTTTTGGATTTCTCTTTAGGACCTATAACCTAATTAGACAAAAGAACAACATTCAGAATATTTTTTTTCTTGCCTTCCTTAAACAAGCGGCCATTATTTTCCTTCGTTAAAAGAAAAGGCGAAAGTACCATTTCTGTTATACTCTTTTAAAACTATGAGGAAATGATCACGGAGTTGACATTTTAATGCCATCTTTAGCTTCTTAGGGTTAGCACAGTTAGAGGCAGCATGTTTAGTAATGCTAGCTGTGTGTATTTCCTAGATGATGTACAGTGAATGCCTGGCATTTGCTAGTATTAGGGGTCACAACCGCTCATGATTATCTAAAATCTGTAAATACTTGAGACGACCCCTCTAAAAACGTAGATTTTGGATAGGCTGCCAAAATCTACCTGTCCAAACCAGAGGTCGCGCTAGATATTTTTGTTGTCCGTCATTTTGAACAACGGGGTCAAGAAATGCGTTCATGATCTATTTTCACCTGGCAATTTTTTAATAACATATTTAAATTAACAATATAAAATTCTTGTTTCCTCAACCTCAAGCTATCGCTTCAGCTGTAGGAAATCCTCAAGCATGAACCAGTGGTTGGCATGACAACGGGCTCTTGGGAGTGACGTGCTCCAAAGCCTCTGTAAAGCCTGCCGCACACGAGAGCTATCTGCTGAGCAAAAAGTCATTCGAGGTCGTTTGCTCAGCAGATAGCTCGCTGTGTGGTTAATTTTTGGTGGGTTTTCTGCCTCTCGAGGCGTTGAGGTGATAATCCAAAATCAAACAGGTTTGATATTTTTCGCCTCTGTGTGTAAAGTTGAAAATGTCTGCGCATTTGCACCAAGTGGTCAGAGGTGTTAATACTAATGTCAGAATGACTGACTGGCCTTCAGATTTTTCCATCAACGTAAAAAAAACAACGGTCAAATACGGAAGATATTCAGCTAACCCGAGTCCTAGCTCCAATGTGTTCAATTAGAAACAGGAGTTCAGAGCCCAAAGTCATACAAAACGGAGAACCTTACTCCATGTATACACGTAGCTTGTTTTTTTATTTTTTTTACGAAAATCCTTACTACCTCGTTTAAAAAAAAACAAAAAAAAAACTGTCCACACCTAAACGCATAAGTGCATTGTTAAGCACATTCATAGGGATACCAAACCTGTAGGGGGCAGTAGTTCCCCCAAAATCCTATCCACTTAGAGTAACTTTCTAATTTCTAAATTCTACATAGAGCAGTAATTGAGCTTATAAACACAAGCAAGTAAATAGTGCTTGGACGATAATGCCAGCACAGCTCTGAGGGCATAATTGCTGTTTCTGAGTGTAAACAGAGGTCGCACATGTGATGTTTGTCACGGACAGTGACGTGAAACCAAAAACTCCAGCTATTTCTGGCCACAAGCAAATGCTTAAAACGGAGAAAAAACGCAAATCTTTACTTTGGTTTTTTTCTGCATTTTCGTGTGGATGACAGGCCAAATTGTAGAAAAATATCTTAGTTTTGTGAGATACCTTGCCACGTATGGACAAGGCATTAGATATACTCCCTATAGCGGGGGTCACCAACCCTGGTCCTCGACAGCTACTGTCCTGCAGGTGTTAGATGCATCCCTGCTCCAACACAGCTGAATCAAATGAATGACTTTACCAAGTCTTTGCCAAACTTGATGGTGTGCTGCAGAGGTAATTCATCATTTGATTCAGCTGTGTTGGAGCAAGGTTGCGTTTAAAATCTTAGGGACAGTTGCTCTCGAGGACCAGGGTTGGTGACCCCTGCCCTATAGCCTTCATGTTATCTACTGAAAGTCCTGCTCTCTCTCTCAGCCTCTGGCAGCTTGGATGAACCACAGATGTCTTGACATGCAGTAGGAAGTAGTGTTTCCCTTAATTAGCTTCTCACAGCTGGATCGTGACCCAAATGAGGTGTTATCATACCAACCATTTTACCATATCTACCAGGGTACTGATGCATTCTTCACTAGACATCCACATGATATATTTGTATTTAAAGTATAACAATAAACCAGTTAAGCAGGTGGTAAAGAGCCCATGTCTGCAGTAATCAGGTATATGTTGACATTACATGTAAAAAAAGAAGAGAAAAATAGGACAACACGTTTTGTTGGGATTTTTTTTTTCTAAAAGCAGACCGTTTTCTTCTTTTAGATGCTTACCTTATTTGATGTAGTTCTGAAAGCTCACGGACAATGGTGGGTAGGTTGGAAGACAAAGATTGTAACAGGGAAAAAAATAGGTTAATAGGCATTGATGTGAACATTGAATTAAAATTAGGGGTGTCAAATTATCACGTTAATTGTGATTAATCAATTACGGCAATATTTAGCGCAATATGTTTTTTTTATTGCGTTAATCTAATTTTTAATCTTTAATTTGACTGTTTCTGCATGTGAGTTGCCTTTTAAATAAAATCTGTTTTTATGCTTTGGGCTTCTTGTGCTTGAGTTGGAGGTTAACCACACATCTCAGAACGTTCACAGCAGGCAGGCAGTCCGCACGCTGCAGCTCCGCTCGCCCGTCCAGGTCCATCTGGACTCAGGGCAGATATTTATCCCACTGGGTCCAGAATGCTAACGAATCGCGCATGCTCGAGGCCGAAGTTGCAGACTGGCAGCCCTGGGACTAGTCTCAAAAACAGAGAAATGTAAATGGTTGGGACTTCATCTGTTCCAGTCTGTTATAAACAAATGACTTTATAAAGCCACTTTTTTTGTTATATACTTGTTCTGCCACAATAATGTCATGAATTTAATTGAAAATACCTCAAGATGAGGACTTTTCCCAGCAATTATTAGGTGTGATTAAAAAAGATTCATTAGATTATTAATTACAAATCATAATTAATTGATCTCAAAGTGCTTTTAATCTCTTGACAGCACTAATTAAAATATCAGATTTTTTTTAAATTCAGAGCAGCTGATCACTGGTTAGAGCGGATCATGCTAATAATTGGCAGATTTTGCTGTCCAACCAATCTATTGGTGTATCTCTCACTCTGTGTGTTAAGACACCAAGAAAAGGCTGTTTTGTGATTGAAACAGTAAAAAGTGGGGGTGACCCGGGGCCACCAGACACCCGCTGGTTCGTCCTCTGCCTCTGCTCTTCCTTGACCCTCGACCTTGGAGTAAGAAGGGGGCGTGAGCCAGGAGCTGGAAGAGTTTATCATTTCCTGCCTCTTCTCTCCTCCTTCTCCTCCCTGTCAGGTCGTCCTCTGAGAGCACAATGAAGAGGCCGAGACTGAATCGGGGCGTAGCAGCAATTGGTCATATCCCCAACACATTGGATGACCTTAGTAAGGCCGGAGTTTTGGCATTTCATCTAATTAACATTATGATTCAACTGTGCAGGCTGGGTAAAGCCTAGTTTATACTTCTCCGTCAGCAAGTTTGCACCCACACGCACACGTACTGACGGAGACGTTTTCCTTTTATACTTCTCTGTTGGTCAGTGTTGCATAGCAATTCCCTGCCAGGACAGTAGGGGGGGCGGCAGACCTTTTCTGGCGGGTCTACCTACCCTTGCAGTGACGTCTCTGGTTAACAACAATTTATTTACTTCAGCTTGTAAACGCACATCCACTCAAGGTGCAATGGCTGAGAGAGAGCGAGTTTTGATTGAGCTGGAAAGCTTTTTACTAGAATACAGTAAATAGACCAACACAGCAATCTGTTTTGTTGTTCTCTACACCTTCTGGTGTTCAAAATCACCAAAAGACCATATTAGATAAACTGCCCCTGCATCATAAAGCATCTAGTGCCCAAAAGCTGCATTGACTACTAATTACATCGACTATAGAGCACCGTTCTGGTGAAATGATCTGAGGCTGATGATGGGCTGACCAATCACAGACGTGCGTTCTCTGTTGTGTTCAACGGATAGTTAAAAAATGGGCTCCACTCCATCCGTCCTTGCGTGCCGGTCGGAGAGCACTTGCGTCGATGGATAATGGCGCTGCGTGTGTCGCACCTCCACAGACGGAGAGCCATGAACTAGGCTTAAGCAGTTCGACTTGTTGCTCCCGCCGTCTACAAGAATTTATAGTAGAAACACTGCAAAAACAGCACTGGTTGAAATAAGCCAAATATTCTTAAAAAGGGTCAAATTTTCTTGTTTTGAGCAAAAAAAGCAATGAGCAATGGGGTGAGCAAAAGTTGCTTGGCTAGAATTCTTAAAACTGGCAAAGAAATCTTAGAAAAAGCTTAATTTTCTTGTGCAAAACTTGCTTGTTAAAAACATTTTTTCTCTTTAGACAAAAAATAAGAACACATTTTCAGAAACAAGGCTTTTTTACTTTCTTGTAAATCCTTTTTTGCAGTAAAGAAAACGCCAAAGTATGCAAGGTAAAAATGGAAAGCTGGTTGCTTTTAACAAGCTTGCCATCTAAATGCAGTACGCAATAGAGCAATATGTTGCGAATTCATGTACTTATTAGTTGAGTTTCTATCAGAAGAACTGAAAATGAGCTTTCACCATCTGTGCTGCAGGCTGGAGAGGAGGCTACGCAAACTGACCCGCTTGATTGTCAGATGTGTGGAACAGCTTCTTAACTTGAAGAATGAGGGTTAGAAACCTGCTCACCTCCTGCCATCCCACCCAGGCGCCGTGCTTTTTTTCATCTGACCCCCCCTTCAGCCTCGGTTGGCCCCTTCCGTTAATGTCTGTGAGCCGCCGAAGCACCAGTGTGAATATCACAGCTGGACGGCCATTGTCTCTGCGGCCTCGAGGTTCCAGGCCTGGTTACCAACCAGCAACATGGGATCAAAGCTTGGCCGGGATTACTCTCAGAAGGAGGAGGAGGTGCATTTAGAGGGCTTCAGTTGAAAAGGATGGAGGAATGCTCCTAATTATGTGCCCTTCACTCCTTCTCCGTCTTGCCCATGTGTCTGATCTGCACTTCAGGCTATGGTGAACCGATATGGAGCCAACGCGGAGTGACAAGAGGGTGATATTAGAAGTGAAGTGACACTTCATGTGCTGTTGGTCCACTAGCTGGCGATCCCAGTGGCCTGGCAGGCTAAAACGCCCGTCAGGAGGCTTGTGTAACAGCAGATAGAATACGAGTGGGAGGAGATCAAGGATTGCTGTGCAAGATTATTTTGAAAAGTTATACATTTCTTTGTCTTCCCGCTGTGATAAATCTCTGTTTTTATTTTGGGGGTCTCTGCAACTCTGACGTGTTTCTCCTATTTTCTCTGTGTGTGTTTCAGGTTTTCTAAGCGGGCGAGGGCACGCGCTCCAGGCAACACGGCCGCTGGCTGGGGTCAAAGGCCGCCATGGACAGTGGCCTAAGGGTCCTCCTGTCCACTGTGCTGTGTCTCAGCCAGTCGCTGATCATCAGCTGCTCATGTAAGTTCCTCCACCACAGCCAGCACCATTTACAATAAATGCATTAAATGGATCATAACTAGAGACTCTCATTGCTTTTGGTCTTTAAGTGCATCAAAGTCGAGCTGTTTTTTTCAAGCCACTTTCTTTTTTTTTATGTCGTCTTTAAAAGAAAATCATTTGAATAATCAAAAATCGTAATCTAAAATTCAAACTGCTGAAGAATAAGAACAGCCAGAACAAAATACGATCATTGCATCTTTTGTGATTGGTGAAAAATGAGAAAATGTAGAAAAAACTTTTCCATTGTTTAAAGTATCTATTTGCAGTTTTCATACCTGATTCTGGTTTCTGGATTTAAGTTCTTACCTCCTGATTCTGAGTTTTGGATTAACTTGAAAAGCCAAATTGATGCCATAAAATATATTTTTTTATTCCCCGATTGAAATTTCTGCATGGATAGAAATAAAAATGATCTGAAAGGAAATTACAGTGCATCATCTTAATATAAATCAGATTTTAGCGCTTTAATATTTTCCCACTTTTTTCATCTACACCTCAACAATAAGTGCACCAGACAAAAAGCTTTAATTTTGGACAAATTGCAGCCTTGTCCACAGCATAATTTCTTAATGAAAAGTTTGGAATTTGTTAGATTGTTAAATCATTTGTTTGGTCACAACTGTATGAATAAACTGCAGGTGTTATTAAAATCATTGAATCTATGTTGATTTGTCTGTAGGACTCAAAGTGAGAAACATTTTAGGGGTTCATAGTTTTAAATCATGGCAAAGTCACAGTATTTTAGTTTTAAACACATTTTTTTTTTTCCAGTTTTTGTCTGTTAACCCTTTAATGAGCCTGATGTTTAGGGTTTGTAAGGGCAAACCTACTAAATGCTCTTCCCATTTTTCTGTTTCAACCCAAAAAATGCTCGGTTGTTTAACATTTTTTAATGATTTACATATCACTTTAAAACCAAAAATCAATAGTTTGTGAAAACTTCTATAGATCTGCGTTAAAAACTAGGGCTGGACGATACGGGCTCAAATCTACTGTGTACTGCGATATAATCTAAAGCCAGTGCAGTAATGATATATTATTTTATTTTATTGATATGTCAAAATGACAGATACATTGCAGCAGAACAACAACTTCGAAAAAGTTTTGAATGCCATTTAAAGATCTTGCATTGTGCAAAATGCCTTAAAAAAATATTCAAATCCTTTTTTCCAAAACAAAAATTCTCAACATAAGAATGAAGATATTTTAAATAAATTTAAAGCTAAATGTTATTTAAAAAACCCCACAAAGGTCAAAATTGTCGGCTTTCCTGGTTACTTGTTTATAAATTTCGCTCAAAAATAAACCTGCACATATTTGAATTAAAAATGCTTCATGTTCAACAGGTGTTTTTCCCCGTTAAATGGAAAGCAAAAAATGTTAAACTTGCAATATGTAGTGTAAAGACAAACTAAAGATCAGTATTTATCCTCCTTGATGACCGCTTGATGACATCATCAAAATGCGCCAGCGGTAGGCCAGTATAGTCAAAACCTCTACCTTTGGCTAAATTTATATTATTTCTACCTTGTACCTTTCATATCGTCTGTTCAAGTGGACCCTGGTACTGTGGAAATATAGGATAAACTCATGTAAAATTTCACAACCAGCAGAGATATTGTATGTGTAATAAAAAAAACATTTTTCTGCTTTTAATGCCTTCTCGTTCCCATCAGTTCTTAAGAAAGGACCACATATTTAGCTGAATTTTCTCAGTCATAACTTCCACACTTAAGATGTCCCATTACAAACAGGAATTTGCTGCTTTCCTGTTGCACATTCGGATATTTTAACCATCAGGAATGTTGCCAAGTGACCGAGAGAAATAATGGGATGTGTTCTTAAGATCATTTAAAAACTTAGTGGTCTGGTAATCCCCTCCAAATGCCACTAATTACTTATATTCGTGATGAAAATGCATGTTGCCGAGTGTTGGAGCCTCCCTTGTGTTATGAAATGTCTCAAAGTTTATCATAATGCTGTGCAATGAGAGATCAGATGATTCACATTTCTGGACCTGTTTCTTTTGTCATGTTTTCTCTCCAGCTCAGTATCCCTCTTTCCGTTCTGAGCCAACCTCTGTGGTTCAAGGTCCAGGTTCTGCGGTCCGTCTGCAGTGCGTAGCAAATCCTCCATCAGCCGTGGTTTCCTGGCGCTTCCAAGGCCTTCCCCTGGACCAGGACACGCTGCCTGGGGTGGAACTCGGCGGGGGCTCCCTCGTCGTCTCCAACCTTACGGCTGACCACGCCGGCGTCTATCAGTGCGTGGCACGCCTGGGCCACGGGCCGGCCGTGGCCAGCCGCCTCGCCCGTGTGGCTTTAGCAGGTACGGCTACAGGGAATAATCCCACTCTGCACACTTCACTTCAAAGAGTGTTGAAGAAAGAGAGGAAGCGGCCTCGAGGAAAGGAAGTCCATTTCAGTGAGCGTTGAACATGCAGAAAGCATGCCTATCCTCGGCTGAATGCCGCAGAGGGGAAGGAAGCAGTTGGAGTTTTTACTTGGGCAACCTTCCAGATGCCTCTTGACTGCTATCCTTAATGAGCCTTGGGCTTTCCTGTGTGGAAGCGTGTTATGTTCCTGCTGGGATGCTGCTTTCTCCTGGCCTCCACGTTAAGTGCTTGACCCCGATCTGAAGCCGTGTCAGGCATGAATCGAATCCCTCTCTGCAACAATAAACAAACCCAGCGATCAAACACAAACAAGCTCAGTTCAAGTAGCGCCGATCGCACTCGCTCTTGGCAGCGACGGTACTCGGAGCACTTTCAGTTTCCCTCGCAGTCAGTGAACGTTTTCCTTTCTCTGTTCACGCAGAAATATCAGAATATGAAGCCGGCCAACGGCGGCCGTTGTCAGCGCAAGAAGGCAGCACGGCTGTTATAGAGTGTCCTTTGCCGCACAGCACTCCTCCGGCTCGGCCCAGACTGAAAGTCAGAGGCGACTGGATCGAAGAGTCAAGAGGTTTGTTTAAAACTGTTCAACACTGGACATATTGTGGGACAGAAATTTGTGGTTGTATTTAGTTTTATCATTACCTCTGCCAAGGAGGTTATGTTTTCCCCAGGATTTGTTTGTTTGTCTGTCTGTTAGTTAGCAACATAACTCAAAAAGTTATGGGTGGATTTTGATGACATTTTCTGGAACTGCCTGCAATGGGACCTGGAGTAAGTGATTATAATTTGGGGGTGATCGGAAAACCGCCATTACAGTAAAAGTGATTTTCGTGACTACCTACTGAACTAATGATGATATCAGTGTGAATCCAGCTGCTAAAGGTTTCATGGTAAAGGAATCTAAAGCTCGGCGGAGGTCTGCGCTCTCCTAGTGCTTTTCTGGTCACTTACTGTGTTTTTCTATTGCATTTTATATTATTCTGTTACTGTCAAGTGCTATATAAATGAAGTTTACTTGCTTACTTACTTACATAATAATGACTTCAACAATGCTTGATTTAGTCCGTTTTATACAACTGATATAGACACTTGTGCAGAGCCAGACAGACAATTTGATTTCTAGTCATATTTAGTTGAATAGATTCCATTTAGGACCAGATTCAGTTTAAATCAGTCAATTTTATCCCATTCCAATATGGTTGTGTTTTTACATTTAAATACAACTTAATCCCTGCTACACTACACTGCAGTACAGTGAGTCATTGACTTTGCAGCAGTCCTGCAATCTGAGCAAGGAGTACATTCTATGGGGAAGAAAAACAAGGAGATTGCACAAAGTTATTGACTGCAGCTGCAGCTCTGTGAATGACTTACCAGGATTGATGGACAGCTTAATAGAGGTGTACTTTCTAAGAAAAAAGAAAAAGGAGGACAATTCAGGGTTATTTTTCATTTTTTAGAGACCTTTTTATAATAATTTGAAAGCATTCCATCTTTTTAAAATCTAAAATAATCAAAACTGGATAAAAGTATGCATCGGTTATGAAAGGAGGAAGTTGTGTTATTGTGTTTTTGTGTTCCATCAAAATTCTTCAAACTGCTCAGCATTTTTTGTTACATATGACCCATTAAACGTTTATACCTTGTAGTTGAATTTGCTGGGTTTTTTTCTTCTTTTCAGATAATTATTTATTACTTCCATCTGGCAACCTGCAGATTATCTCTGTGTCGGCCCAGCACCAGGGCAAGTATAAATGTGGTGCAGTGAACCCCGTTACTGGAGAACATGTTCAGTCTCATGGTGTGAAGCTGTCGGTCAAACGTGAGTAAAGCGAGTTGAGGTGTAGATTTTCTTCGACTACTTCGTGTTATCATGTACTAACGTGTTTTTTTTTGTTTTTTGTTTTTTTTTACGATCCAGGGCCCTCGTCCTCCTCGGTTCAGATAGTTTATCCAAGCGCGCCGGTGACTGTTTCGATGCAGCATTCGCAGCCGCTGACGTTGGAGTGTGTTGTGTCTGGGAGTTCTGCACCTGCAGCCAAGTGGTTTAAAAACGGCAAGGAGGTCACGTTGGGTCCTTCTCACCAGAGACGGCACGACAACCTGGCTTTTGTCCGGCTGACGAGAAGCGATGAAGGAAGGTACAGCTGCAGGGTTGAGACCGAGCGGGGTGCCTTGATTAGCCCTGAGTACACCGTAAATGTTCTCGGTAAGAAAGAAAAGAAAAAAAAAACGTACCTTTGAAGACTTTCTGCTGCAGATAATGATTTAACGGGTAAACGTTTCTCTATCACAGAGCCCGCCTCGATCGCTGAGGGCCCGGTCGACCAGTTTGTCCCTCTTGGCTCCTCAGCTCATTTCACCTGCTCAGCGAGAGGAAACCCCTCGCCGAACATCATCTGGCTGTTCAACGCCGAACCCGTCGCTCCATCGTGGCGCTTCCAAATCTCCGGATTCTCGCTTGTGATCGCAGAAGCGGCGGCGCAGGATGAAGGGGTGTACCAGTGTCTGCTGGACAACGGGATCGGCTCTGCGCAGTCACACGGGATCCTCACAATACAGCCAGGTATGAAAGCATCAGCTGATCTCTAGTCTCAACCAATGGGAAATTCTTAAACGGTCTCTGGGTGATTTTTAGCTTTTCTTTCCAAGTAATTACATCTGAATCATGGAAGATGGAAACATCAATGGAAGGTTGATGCATCTTCAAGCTCTCGTGTCAGATCTTTTCCCATGATTCGTACATTATTTTTAGATACAGTAGATGTGCTGAAGACATTTATTTTAGGCTGAACTCTTCTTCCTCTTCCTCCTCTTCCTCTTCCTCTTCCTCCTCCTCCTCTTCCTCTTCCTCCTCCTCTTCTTCCTCCTCTTCTCATACAAGAACTGGACTGATAAGTTATAAAAAGCAGCCAAAGGTTAGAAGATGATCCAACCCATAGAGAATTTCAGGTGATTTAAACTTTCACGGTAAATACAATCAAGTAAAAGCTGAAATATTATATGTTCAGTAATGATAATGAAACTCTAAATTATTGGCAGAACAGTTTTTTGTACCGCATATCTAAAAATATTCAAAAGAAAATCCAGCTTGTGAAGCTGAAATAGTAACGTCATGTTACTTGACACGCTATTGGCTGGCATTTGCAATGCAGCCAATCCAGGAGTGCCATTCATTTTTCTTCGCGCTGATTGGCTGTAGACATTAGCTCTTGCAGTAGTGCTAAGATTGTTTTCCCACTGTGCGCATTAATGCATACCAAGCAGGGGTGGACTGGGACAAAAATTCAGCCCTGGTATTTTCTGTCCAGACCAGCCCACTACATTATCAGCCGACACTACATAAAAGTCCACAAATCTCGCAGCACCTCCTCTCATGCGTACTATTGTACAAATGAGAGTCATATACCTTGATAGCAGTTAACAACTAAAGCTCAAAACTGTGAACTCAAGGACTAAAACTGACAGCTGTGGCAATCTATCACTCAGTATTTATTCATTATAGTTTCAACACAACAACAGAAGTTAGGTCATGACTTGGGGTGGGACAAATCAAGTATGAATTCATAAAACATTATAAGATGCATGACATACTCAAATCATAGACGTCTCAGTAGTAGCCAAAAAGTAAAGTGGAGGCAGTGGGAGAACAAGCCCCCAAAAAAGAAAAATGTCCAAAAATGGTATGCCTGTTTAAATTAATGACCAATCACAAACACGAAACGAGGGATTCGAGGGTCATTTGTACTTCACATTGCATTGAATTATCTAATGCAAATCTCTAATTGTGTTTTTCTCCAAATGAGTTTTTTCCAACATACAAAACGAATAATCTTGAAATCAGTTATACCTATATACACCAAATTTTCCACCATTGTTCTATGCTATGAACTGAAAAACAATTACAGAGCGATTTGTCAATACATCGTTCTAAAAAATATATATATGCTCTATGTTGTGTAAACAGGCCGGAAATGAGTTTTTTGGAGCTATACTTACACTGTTTTTTGATTTATGAAGTAATGAAATGAAATAAACCTATTTCCCTCTGTAAAAAGTTTTTGATAACATATATAATTAGAAAATGTAAGAAAAATGCAATCTGTGTCTCACCAATTTTGAGATGACATGTTTACAAATATATGCAAATTAGCACAATTTTTACCAGATTACACTTCATTTGCATATCTAAACAAAATTTATATCAAAACTTCTAATACAAAAGATGTTTGTTTTAATACTAGGATTAAGTTTGTCAAGTTTCATGAAGGCATTTTGAAGCTAACGTTTTTCCCTATTCACCTGTAGCGTCTCCCCTTAATGTTTACTGTTGCTATGGCAACCAGAGACCGCTGCCGTTAGCAGCTCTCACAATTTGGCATATTTAACAAAATCAGCCACAGCTACCAACAGTCAGCCCTTCAGCTCTGGGCTAATATGTTGTCACAAGTATTCAGTTATTCAGGTCACATCACAGTCAGTGTAAAACAGTTTTATACTTTATTTTGGGCATGTCTCATAATGTAGCCGAGCCAACCCCACGCTAACGTTACTTACTATGGATGTCTCCACTTGCGCGTCTCCTGGCGCAGCAGCACCTGCTGCTGGGGTGGTGACCAGCGGCACCAAATAGGTCTGTCAACCTTAAACATTTAGCAGCTTCCACCTCCAGAGAAAAAAAAACAGCAGAACGGCCCACATTGGGTCAACGGCCCACCGGGATGATGCCCGGTGTGCCAGATGGCCAGTCCACCCCTGATACCAATTATGTTTGGTGTTTTATTAAAAGAGGAAGTTAGTTATAAGCGTTTTTAGGAGGGTCTAAAGCAGTGGTTCCCAAACCTTCTTTACGCCACAGTATGGTTGAAAATATATCAGTCTTCTAAAAACAAGATGAAACTGAGTCTTTAAGCTATTTTAATTCAACATGTCTGGCTTACTCTTCCATTCCCCTACCTAACCTTTCTTACTGACACCTGAAATAGTGGAACGTCCAATAGATGTCTTGGTGCTCTGACGTCTGTCATGCAGGTGATCTGACACATTTTTATCAGGAACATTATGCTGGATCAATGTTTATTTTCTCTAACTTGACTTCCTGCCCTAGATGCATTCACTAAGACACAGAATAAGTAATTAAATCCTTATTACATATGACGAACCGGTTTAATATCAGACAGTGTTTTAAACGGACTGCCCTTTCTGGTGTGGCGGATAAATAAAAACAAAACTGAGTTATATTTGAATATAATGAATGTAAATCCAAAGTGTGCTCATCTCTTTATTAGCGTTTCCGTAGCATCGTGCCAACAACATAACACGAGCAACATCCTGTCGGCCCCCTAACGCTCTCTGGTCGCCACGGTAACGTTTGAACATGCCTTTAAAATGAAATTTTCCACAAAACAAATACAAAGTGCATGAAAAATGCAACTCATCACAACGCTGGATCAGTGGGAATCCAGTGGCTGTTTCTCTGTAATGAGACTGTCCCGTCTAGGGCAGTTTTAAAGGCTTCAGTGTCCCATTAGAAAGCCGGTTGGCGCGTATTATACAGAGCAGGGGCTTGGTGCTTGGAAATTGCCTGACGCCATAAATCCATATTTTAAGTATGACTCCTGGTGTCGTCTGTTAAATGTAGCTTTCTTTTTATTGGAAGTCGTAGACTCTTCTCTTTTTCTCTTGACTGGACCTTTTTCTTTTCTCAAAGAAACTTTTCAGAGAGCTCTGTTCTGAATAATTTTGCTAGTTTGTGGGTTTATTTTTAGCAGTGACCGAGGGAAGCTTCTTGACTCGCGTTAAGAGTGAGTTATAACTGGATGTAGCTGAGAGAATCCAATCATTATTCAAAATAAAACATCATTCAGACTCAGACTCAATTAATAAAACGGAAGTAATGTAAGTTATTTATTCTTTCTGTGCAGCCCGGTACCGGTCCGAGGCCTAAAGGTATTCTTGGATTTAAGCTATTTGCAGGCGGTTGTGATCCCTAACCCCCGCGAATACGGGGGGGTCCACTGTCCACTGAGGAATAAATAAAAGGTGCGTTTTCTGATCAACCGGTCGGATTCTGAAACGTCCAGAAACGCAGTGTCGTTCCAAGTTTGTGTCAGTTGGCATTAAGGCATCTTACCAGATGGGCTCTCTGCAGGTCTGCACATACAGTATCTGCAGGGTGTCCTTGCTCTTAGTAAGTAACTCTGTGTGTGTTTGTGAGCGGGGGGGTTAGGTCAAGGCCACCCTCCTCCTGAGCCTTGAACTGAGTGTGAGAGTGAGCTTTGTGCACACTGTCGGGGATAAACCCCGGACGCTGGAATGTGAGGAGTAGTCGTGGAGGGTTATGACGAGGAGCAGACCACCCAGCTGTCAACGTTGTACACAACTACCTTTTATTTATTAACACATCACAACCCTCCTCCTCCTCCTGCTGCTGAGCCTCCTATCCTCTTCTCCTCCCCTGACTGCTCTGTGCCAAGGCCTCACTCCTTAACTCGGCCTGCTATCTGTGGGGGTGATTAATGCCGAGACACGGCGAGTTCAAATCAGACAGGATCAGACGGGTTCCCTGCTTCCCCTCCTCAAACCGCACCAGGAAGAGTTGGGCTCATTCCTTGCAGACCATCTTTTTACACAGAAACCGGGGCTGATAATCTGGAGATGTGGTAAACACTTTGGTCAGCAACTGGTACCAGGCGCAGAGCTTATCGAGCCCCTTCATATTCAGAGTAAACTGTTATTGTAATGCATCAGGAAGAATTATCTGAAATGAGTTTTATTTCTGAGTTTCTTGTGAATGTTTTTCATCAGCCTTAAAAAGGCCTCCATCAATACTTTCCAATAACACAAAGTGTCTTGAAATTACAAATCCATATTCCTTTTTTTCTGCCAGGACTGTAAATGATTTTGGTCGAATATCAGTGAAAAACTATTTTCCTGTGACTTTTCTGATGGTTTTCTTTTTAATTGTTTTCGATTTCTCTCCTGAACTATACTTCACAACCTTTAAGAAAACTATTCAGTTATTTGTTTAGCTGCTTAAATCGACCATTAAGTATTTCTGTTACGGAAAGGGGTTGACGTCACACTGTGTGTGTGAAAAGAGCAGTCACTGCAATAGAGGGTTTTAATGATACTTGAAAAGTTAGATAAAATGATGGCCGAGTTCACATTTTAATCCATGCTTGGCATCTAATATTAGCGATTAGCATTGTTAGTTTAGCTCACAGTCTCTGTTGGATGAGGTTAATCTGTACCTTACCTCTGAGACACTTCCAACTCCATCATGTTCATCCCAAACTGCAGATGAAAGCTCAAATGGATAAAACAGAGCAACTTTGCTGTAGTCCGCTCAGCCTTCATGTTATCTGCTAAAGGTCTTGCTCTCTCTTGCTCTGGCACAGCCTAAATCAACTGCAGATTTCTTTGTGCCCAATGTGCCACCAAGGTGCCATTTATGACAACTGGAATAATTTGGAGTGCCCCCTGACCGCAGTTAGACAGCTATACAAATTCAGCCCCCCAGCAAATGGAGCTAATGCAGAAAGACAGTTTTTATATTTCTTTTATTTTTTTGGACAATATTTTAATATCATAGCAAGCGGGGCTACATTTATTAAACTTCGCTAAGTACAACAAGGGTTTTCAATGAGTTCTTTTGCTGGGAATTTACTAAAAACATCGTCTAGACTAGTAGTATACAACCCTGCTAATCAACACACACTGCCCTTCATATTTTAGATGTTTACCTGTTCAGCTAGTGTCTCTCGAGTCCAAGTCCCACTCGAGTCCTTAGTGTCCGTGTCCAAGCCACATGGGATTACTCCATCCCTGGCTTCAGCACACCTGATTTCAGCTGATGAGCTGATTAACTGGCTTTTGTTAACTGCAATAATCTGAAGCAGGCATGTTAAAGCAGAGAAACATCTAAAACAGGGTTTCCTAAACCATTTCTACTGAGCCCCTCTTTGGTTTATAAGAAAATGTTCATACCTTCCAATGTAATCATTTAAACTATACCTTCTTTTTCTTACGGAGCATCAGTATCCATCACTGGTGTCGTTGCTTTTCAGTTTTTTAATTTTTAAATCATGTCTGTGCACAAGATTCAGCCTCCGGAACAAAAATATCAAGCGTGACCTCTGGTATTACTGGACAGAGGAATGACTGGTAGTGTGCTGGCTGCTGTTGTCACTCCTTGTTGAAATCGTCCATGGTACAGTATTAAATCCTCTATAATTGTGTGAGGCTTTTACACTTTGCCGCTCTGTTCGAGAAACTTTTTGAGCTCAGTTGAACATGTAACAAAACCATCCGTCATATTTTCTGTCCTTTGGCTTGGAAGGACGTTTGTTTAGACACATGTTTGGTGATGTTTAATGTTCTGTTTTGCATTTATGGGGGAGCCTCGTCAAAAATCTGTCTATTATCTTAGCATTGTCCAAGCATTTATTTTATTCATTCGTACCCCCCGCCCCCTCCCACGGCAAAGATTTTGTACCCCCCACTTTGAGAACCACTGATCTAAAATATGCAGGGCTGTGTGCCTTGAGGGACCAGGGTTGGGAAACGCTAGTCTGGAGTAAAACTCAATATAACACTCAACTATTTGTCTCAATAAAGTAAAGCAAAATAGAAAACTTTGGCCCAAACAGTTTGAAAAGTGCACACGTTTCCTTTTTATAAAGGTTATTTTCAACTGAAATCAGACCACTTTGTTTCATTAAAACATTGCACGTTTCAATTATTGCTGAGCGGGACAAAAGAAAAATTTATCAATAAAGTAATTTTTCATTTATATGTTAGGAATAAAAAAGCCCCCAAAGTATTGTCAACTTAGCAGTTTTGGTGTTGTTTGTCATTGCTGGAAACAATTTAACAAGAATCGTGATTTATTGTGATAGCAGTAAAGTATGCAAGTGTTTTCAAACTTTAAAAACTGACAGTATGTTTGGGACTGTTGCTTTTACGTAGGTTTTTATTTAACAGTCACAATAGTAAATATCAATGAATATGATTAAAGGGTATTAATGTGGGCTGTTTACCGGTACTATGATGCTACTGCTTTGGCCCTGTTTGATGCGTTTTATTTTTAGGGAAAAAAAACTTTTTGACGAGGCTTCTGCAGACCTCGATGAGGAGGTCATTCAGCCCTTTGATTCAGGTATACTAGAGCTGGAGAACCTTGTTGTAGAAAACTGACACCTTTAATATCGCTTCTTCATTTTTCAACCCATCAGTTTCACTTAGGTGTGGTGCGTTCACAAATGGACTGAACCAGGCAGTGCGTGTCTCTCCAGGATGCACTCGCCCCCCTGGATGAGAGCGGTGAGGCGGACCGGGCCTGGCATGCCTTTTTCCATGTGATTGCGCTGGAGCAGCAGGCCCGTTTGCGGTTTCAGCTCTCGAGCGTTGCACCGAACGAGGGAAGGAACGGACAGAGGAGAGGCCGCTGAGGTCTGATTCTCTTCGGTATTTTAATGGTCGGTGTGAGGAATGTGCGGCAGCTGGCCGCGATCCGGGGATCAGGTCTAGTGTTACCAGCTTCAGGCCTGTTTGTTTTACAAAGTGGACCGGTGCGCTCAGCAACAGCAGCTTGTTAAAGACCCTGAGCCCTGAAATGTGCCCCACGTGGAAAACCTCACTTTGCTTTTAGTTTGAATGTTCATCTCTGATGTTTGACCTCGGTGTGCAAATGTGCCAAGCTCCTGTCAGCTGTTATGATTCGCTGAGTTGGCGCAGTTTGCCTAAGTGGACTCGGCTCTGCAGAGGACAAAAAATAAAGTGGGGAATTGATCTAGTTCTGCAAATTTCAAATTTTTTTTTTCTATTGATTAAAATCCTGGGACCAAATGCAAGCTTCACTGTCAACACCACTGCAGAACAAAACATCTTCTGATATTGCATAACTAGAATAAACGTATAGAAATCCAAATTCTCTGCAAGACCTAAACATAAGACCATGAGATAAGTCTATTGTGAGATTATATCTGATTTTTTTCAACTTTAAAGAGGCTATATGCAACTTTTCCCCCAAAATAAACATAACAATAGCCTTTATATTTGACCATTTATGACTCAAACATCTCCTGATGAGCATACTGACACCTTGTCAGCTCACAGTGGGTGCACCTATAAGCCTGTATCCAATTTTTTCTATTTTCTGTCGGGTCGGATTTTCCCGCGCTGTCTGCGGATGTGATGTCAAGTGCGTTCATGTTAAATGTTTCAGATCACTCTGCCACTACCGGTAATCAGCACTCGCAATCAGTTCAATGGGCTGTGCGAATACACAGAATCAGAAAGGGTTTTATTGCCAAATGTTGGGTAGGTTTACAACATTAGGAAATTGCTGCGGTACTTTGTGCAAACATACAAGAACAAACAGACAAACACTTAAATAAAAATATAATATGCTAAGCAGATTGTTATATACATGAGTGCAGGTAACGATCGGTGCAAATCAGACAGGTGCAAAGAAAACACAATATGGGTCATGTAACTGAGCGAGTGGTGGGAACAGTCTTAGGGTTATTGTTCATGAGTCCAACAGCAGAGGGGAAGAAACTGTTCTTATGGCGAGAGGTTCTGGTTGGAATGGACCGGAGCCTCCTGCCTGAGGGGAGCAGGTCAAACAGTCTAAGGACAACTCTGACACCAATAGTAACTCCACATAAGACTAAGAAAGTGAAACCCCTGAAAACCTCGTCTGTCAGCCCGCCAAGACCGGCTCTCTATCAAGCATGGTTTTTAACTGGTTTTAAACCTTTTTAAAGACCGGTTTTAACGGATTTTAAACACCACTGACTTATTAATAACCAGGGCGTTTTTTACCGGATCGTTTTAAAGGGTGCGAAGCGCGGATTACTTCTCCCCCACCATGCCTCCACTCACCTGCAGTCCTGGGTGTGATGGCTGCCCAATACTTAGCCAGAGGGTTCTGGAGCTGGAGCAGAGGATCTCAACACTCCACCAAATCCAGGACCATGAGCGCGATGTGGACATCATCTTCGGCCGGACTTTCGCCGCCGCCAGCAGTGCACAGCTGGCGGACACCATTCCCTGCCAGCCCGGCGAAGCTGTGGGGGGAGGATCCATCGCTGGGCCTCCAGGCGGACTCGGGGTGCCAAACGCCCGCCTAACATCTCCAGCAGAGGAGGACCGCTGGTTCCAGCAGGGGGCTAAACCAAAAGCCCCCATCAGCTCCACTCCGGTGCTCCAGGGTGCCTGGTTAACGTTTGGGCCAGGCCACGGTGGAGGCGCCGTAGCTCCGTAGGATCGCCGCCTAATCCATCCCAGCAGCAGGAGCAACAGCCGGACTCCCGCAGCCCCCCACCACGCCAAACCCCGGGCTGCAGCCAGAACTCGCCGAGGAGTGCTCCACTTCACCCCGAACCCACGGAACGAGCCCTCGGCGCCGATTAAACATCGCTGCAGTCCTGGGGAAGCTTCTACACCTGGCATACAGCAAGTCCTGGAAGGTGAACGATCCTCTGCCCAGCGCAAACATCCGCCTGCAGAGCCGCCGCCCACCACACTCATCATCGGGGACTTTATCATCAGAAACGTGAGGATGAGAGGAGTCCTTACACTGTGTTTCCCTGGAGCCACTGTCACGGACGTTACCGAACAGATCCTGCAGCTCATTGATCATCACAAATCTGTGAGTAAAGTTGTGATTCATGCTGGCACCAATGACATTTATAATCAGCAGACTGAGCTCCTGAAGCGTGATTATACTCACCTTTTTAATCTTCTAGAAAACACACGTCTCTGTTTTTATTTCTGGCCCCACTCCCCCTATCGACAGAGGAATTGGGCGTTTTAGCAGACTTTTATCCCTTAATACTTGGCTCTCCTCCATCACCGCCGTTCACAATATTGGTTTTAGCACCTGTTTGGACCAGATGGGCTCCATCTAAATAGACAAGGCACTCGTACACTGACATTGAGCCTGGCATGTCCACGCCCCCCCTGTCAACTACACTGGCCACAGCTGCCCCTGCCCGTTCTGGTTTTATTTGATAACTATTTTACTTTTGAATATAATGCAAATGTTTTTAGCACTCCTCAGATTTTGTGTCACAATTTATAGGCCTCCTAAAAAGAGTGCACTTGTTATTCAAGAATTTTCAGAGTTTTTATCAATTTTGCACAACTCCTTTGAAAGGATCATTTTAGCTGGTGATTTTAATCTACATATAGATAACCTTTTAGATCCTTTATCAACAGATTTTTTAAACATCTTGACTTATATGGATTTTAGCCAACATGCCATGCAGCCGACTCACAACAAAGGACACACCCTGGACTTGGTCATCACGCATGGCCTGTCCACCCGTGTGTCCTCTGTTGTTGACTTGGCTGTCTCTGACCACTACTGTGTGTTTTTTAACATCACCAGTTTTATTCAGCAGGATACCTCTGTGAGAACTGTCAGGAAGCGCCATCTAACCCCTGAAGTGGCTGCAGGTTTTCTGGAAATTTTAAAAAAGAATCCTCCTATTGTTTTACCTGCCCCCTGTGATTTTATTGTCAAAGATTTTAACAGAAGGCTTCAGTCCACTCTTGACCGGCTTGCTCCAATACAAGTTAAAAGTTCAATATCTAAAGCTGCAACGCCGTGGAAAAATAAAAACCTCCGAAAAACGAAGAGAAATTGTAGGGCGGCAGAGAGAAAAAGGAGGAAATGTAAAACCACAATAAACCATCAAATATACACAGATCTTCTCAAATTATACAACAATGCAGTAAGAAATTCTTGACCTCTCCAAAATCATCTCGGAACATAAAAATAATTCCAAAATCCTTTTTTCCACCGTTGATAAACTTTTTAACAGAGCTACTACTGCATTTCCTAAAACCCCCTCAAACACTCTTTGTGAGGAGTTCGCAGACCACTTCAGAGGGAAGGTAGACACCATCAGATGTAAGATTTTATCTTCTCAGAGTAACATGGTTTTAGACAAATCTGAGCGTTTTTGACCCGATTCCCACTTCCTTTTTTAAGCAATTTTATGGATCTTTTAGAGATGAGATTTTAACCTTCATGAATTGCTCCCTTCAGACGGGGGTCTTTCCTGCCGCCTTTAAAGGGGCGGTAGTGAGGCCCCTGTTGAAGAAGAGCAATTTGGATTTTAATGATTTTAACAATTTTAGACCGGTATCTAACTTACCTTTTTTAAGCAAAATTTTAGAAAAAATTGTTTTAATTCGCCTTAATGATTGTATTAATATACACAATGTCCTGGAGAAATTTCAGTCTGGTTTTAGGGTGAACCACAGCACAGAGACGGCCCTTCTGAAGATTTTAAATGATTTTAGATTAAACTATGATGCACAGAGGGTGACAGTGTTGGTTCTACTGGATCTAAGCGCTGCCTTCGATACAATAGACCACACTATTCTTTTAACCCGTTTAAAACAGATTGACCTCTCTGGTGCTGTTCATAAATGGTTCACATCCTATCTCACAGACAGGACTTTTATGGTAAGTTTAGATGCCTGCTCCTCTAGGGTCCACAGGATTACATGTGGTGTGCCCCAGGGTTCGATTTTAGGCCCAGTGCTTTTTAACCTGTATATGCTCCCTCTTGGCAGTGTCATCAGAAGACATGGAGTCAACTTTCACAGTTATGCTGATGATACACAGCTGTACATCTCCATGTCTCCCGATGACACACGGCCAATGGATGCACTTTTTAACTGCATTTTAGACATTAAATCCTGGATGGCAGAAAACTTTCTCCAGCTCAACCAGGGCAAAACTGAAGTTTTAGTCATCGGTCCTGAGGCTCAGAGAGAGAAACTGTTACCAAAACTACAATCACTGTCTTTTAATCCCTCTTTACAAGTGAAGAACCTGGGTGTGATTTTTGACTCTGAGCTGACTTTTATTCCTCACATAAAAAAATTACTAAAATAGGTTTTTATCAACTAAAGAACATCACCAGAGTCCGCCCCATTCTCTTTCAGGTCAACACGGAGACACTGATGCTTTTATCTCCAGTAGAATTGATTACTGTAATGCCCTGCTTTCTGGTCTTCCCAAAAAGAATATCTCAGGTTTACAACTTCTACAAAATTCTGCAGCACGTGTCCTGACGAAGACCAGGAGGCGGGAGCACATTACATCGGTCTTAAAATCATTGCATTTGCTCCCCGTACATTTCAGGATCGACTTTAAGGTTCTTTTAATGGTGTCTTTATGGTCTTGGACCTTCTTATCTCTCTGAACTGCTTTTACCATATAAACCTTCGTGGTCTCTGCGCTCCTCTGGCAGCCGTCTCCTTGTCACCCCAAAAGTCAGGACACACACGCATGGCGAGGCGTCTTTCCAGTTTTATGGCCCTCACCTCTGGAACAGGCTGCCAGAGGACCTCAGGGCTGCAGAGAACGTTCATGTTTTTAAGAGCAGGCTCAAGACCTTTTTAGCTTAGCTTTTAACTGATTATTATTTATTACTGTTTGTTTAATTGCTCTGCATGTTTTACATGATTATATTTTTATCCGTTTTACTATTTAATCTTAGCACATTAATTTACTGTTTATTTTTATACTTTAATTTATCTTAATCCCCGTTCCAGTGTTTCCTCTGTGGGAGCCCTCTGCCCCGGGAGCGGTGGTCGGCTGTGGCTGCCTGGGTGCTCTCCAGGTGGAGCTTGGGTGGAGGTGGGGGTCTTGGCCTTGCCTCCACTGGGTGCCCTGTGTCGGTGCCTCAGCTGCTGCTGTTAGTCTACCGCTGCCGGGGCAGATGGTTCCTCTGATGGCGTTTCCTTGCATGGTCCATCTACACTCGGCCCAATGTCCTTTTTTACTTTTTCTTTTAACTGTGTGTGTGCATGGGAGATGGGTTGGGGGGAGGGGGGTATAACTGTGACCATGCTTTTAAATCTGTGGGGGAGGGAAGCGAAGGTGGTTTTATGTGGGGTCATTTTAATCTGTAAAGCACTTTGTGATGCAACTTCTTGTTTGAAAAGCGCTTTATAAATAAAGTTTGATTTGATTTGACAAGTGCCCGAAAAAGATCGAAGAAGCGGATGACTTGTGAAGTGTGCACGTACGAGCGCGCTGCGAGAGCGAGCAGAAAGGATGAGCAGTTCGGTTTTTTGGCCACAAGTGTCAGTCGCAAGTTTAAATTTCAGAAAATTACATGTAGCCTCTTTAACTTTTGTCTGTTGATTTTATAACATTGGAAACCTCTCAATGAAGCTTCCGATTCGGATGAATCCTGGAGTTCTTTGTCCTGTTTCTTTGAACAATCTCTTGATTTGTCAATCTCTTAATTAAAAACCAGCTATTTTGCCTCTTTTTTTCTTTTTTCTTTTGCTCTTTAGACAACTTTGAATGCAGGCTTTGGGATTTAAAAAAAATGAAGTAAAAGAGCCAGTGTTTAATAAATTATGATTTGTTAAATCTACATTTGGAACGGGAAATTCCTACCATAAGATATTCTTTATAAGTCCAATAAATATAGACTTGGAAATAGAAGGGATTAATTTTAGTTTAAATGCGAAAAAATACATGAAACTGGAAACCCAGTGTCAGCATCATTTTCTTTCATGGCTTGAGGAACCTATAGATAATGAGACTCAGTCACTATTCAAGCAGATAAATATTTATATTTTGTTCTAAAATGTCCAGAATTTTATAAAAGCTCAAGAAAAAAATTAGAAAGTAGAGTCTGGAAAAGTATATTACAAAATATAATTTTTTTGGGAATCTTGTAAAATTACTGAGAAAAATAAGCCAAAATGTTGCCTTGAAGCAATTCAGGACCAATGGAGTCTGGATCAGTGGATGGAGGTCAGTATCAGGGCTGGTTGCCTGATTGGAACAGATCATTCCCGTCCATCCAAATCAAAAAAGTAATTGTAAAAAGAAACATCCGTACAACAAGCGCTTGGTTATTGGTGGCCAGTCTCAAATTTTCTGTTTTGGTTGACCACCATTACTTGAATCTGTTCCGCCATTAATTACCTCAAATGTAAAATGCTTTCTATTTTGGAAAATCTGATATTTCCATGTTGTTTTTTTTACTTTTTATTTTCACCAAATATTCATCAAAATTTAGGTTCAAATATGTTTTTAATCAAACATTTACATAGGAAAACTTAACTTTTTATTATTATCGCTACCTTTTTATTTGTTCTGTTCTTTTAGAGTTTGTTCTTGGCAGGAAATTTGAAGAATTGTGTTTTATGTGATGAAAAGTGGATAAAACCAAATATCATTGCTTGTTGCATTAATCTTTTCTGAAATCCTAGAAAAACTAAAGACTAATCTTTGCTAAAGGGGTTATATTTTCACAGGGTTTAGACCTTTAACTTTTGACACATTTCTCAGGTCCAACTCTGGGATCCACTGCTGGTGTGCTGCTTGAGTCTTCATCGTCGCTTCAACCGATTCAAAGCGACGAGAGCTTTCTGAGCGATGGCGACGACCCATTTTACGCCCCGGCCGACAGGAGCGGGGACCGCTCCACTCCGGACGCACCGATCATCAACAGTCCTCCGCAGACACACAAGCCGGACGTCTACGACCTAGAGTGGAGGGCGGGCCGCGATGGAGGCAGTCCCATCATTGCATATTTTGTTAAGTACCGCAAGGTGAGAGCATTTCTGCTGCAATTTTTCTTCCCTAAGCTTCACTAAAATCTTCTTGACTGAATCAAGTGAATTAATATTTTAAGTAGTTCCTCCCCCACCCCCTTTATATAAACTATATCTGCTTCAGTAATCATCACACTCACTATAAAACTGCAGCAAAACCACTAAAGACTGCATTGGCAGCGGGACTCGGTCTTACTGAAGTTGGAAATTGTGACATAAATCTCACAGGCCTCGTTTCTGAGCTTAGAAAAAACAACAACATTGAACCGAAACGGCAAATTCTGTCGGTTGCTTACAGGCGTCTCTGTGTGTGTGTGTGTGTGTGTGTGTGTGTGTGTGTGTATGCCTGTGTGTTTCCGCATCAGGTTGACGACATGGGAACAGTGGTGGGAAGCTGGCAGACAGTCAGAGTCCCCGGCAGCGAGAAAACCTTACGGCTGTCGGAGCTTGAGCCCTCGAGCCTCTACGAGGTCCTGATGGTGGCTCGAAGCTCAGCAGGCGAGGGTCAGCCTGCCATGCTCACGTTCCGCACCGGAAAAGGTCAGTACCTCAGTTCAGTAATAATGGAACTTAATTGGTTCACTTGCATAAAAACAAGAATAACCACTCGGGGGGCTACTGTGTACCACGGCAGGACTTACAAAATCTTCTATGGTCAGAAACTTTTTAAGTGTTCCCAAAACCCTATAAATGACTTCAGGAATTTTCAGGAGCGTTAACAAAATGAACATCTGCTTTTTTTGGTTGTTTACATGGCTATGTTTCCAGTAATCTTCTAGTTAAAGTGGTTTCTGCACTGCTTTTTAAAAACGCAAACAAAGTGCATTATTTTTATCTGTTTCATTCCTATTTGGACATTGGTCACCATAAGATTCTCACTATATGAGGGGACTTTTTCTTTTCAGTTTGATAGCAGGATTCCATATCTTTACTCTTACGTGCTGTTCTGTACTCTTAAAACTCTACTGTCGCACTCAAAACAATCTTGCTTGCAAAATATGCTGTGCTCCCGCTCAAAAAAGTATATTTTTTGCGCTCAGATTTATCGTCCGTTGAGCAAAAATCTTCTGCTCTTGCTTGATTCCTGCGGCTCTTGCTTTAACGTCCTTTGTAGGGGTTATACCTGCATCTTTTGAGATCGACTTTGTTTGCTTGCAGATTTTCTTTGTTCTCTCTTGGGACAAAACAGCAGATATTTTTGATACAGGCCAGTTCTTAACTCCAGAGAAAGCATGTTTTACCCACAAGGATGCTTGAGCAAAAGGAGCAAGAATTAAAGCAGAGACGATATTTGTGCAAGAGACATTGAACGTTTTTCAGTGAGAGAGCAGAGATATGTGGGAAAGAAGGGAAATTATATTTGAGAGCGAAAATAAGAAATCCTACTCTCATATTTAAAAAGATTATCTTAGATTACAAGATTAATAATTACATACTGAGCCTCAGAAGGAACCTTTTGGGTCTATATTAGCATTATGCTTGGATAGAGTTGCTAAATCTGTGACGCCGGCACAATTCACTTTATAAGCTAACAATAATAATTGGTATATAACAGCAGCTTTTCCAGTTTTAGCCGTTAGCGCTCCTCAATCAATCAATCAATCAATCAATCAATCAATCAATCAATCAATCAATCAATCAAACTTCATTTATGAGTCTCGAGCCTGCTCTTAAAAGCCTGTTAGCATAACTATATTAGCAGCTTCTCTGTTTTCTAGGTCGTAAACATTCCTATTTTGTCTCACAGTCATCAGACTGCCAACATTTCAAATCCTATGCTCTATGCGCAATATAGAGCTCCAAAGTTGTCTTCTAAGCTTTTAACAAGCCACCATGCCTCCCACCGCATAAGAGTTTGCAGAAAACAACAACCATAATCTATCTGGTATTTTCTCTTTTTAACATCAAAAATGCATCTGAGCTACAGAGTGCTCTCCATGCCAGGAAACTTCCCAGGCTTTCGATCATATGTTAAAATGTATGTAAAAATTCACCTGTTGATTTTAACAGCTTGTAATGTTTGAAATTACTCTGCAAATGTTTGTATGATCTTGGATTGGTTGTACTGAAACTTAATTTCTCCACGGGGATTATTAAAGTATTTCTTATCTTATCTTTAAATAACTTTTTTTATGTGCACATCACATTCTTTTCCTGTTAGCTCAAAATTAAAAGTGAACCTTCTGCTTGCCATACTTTTAGAAAGAAAGTTGGAAAGAAAGAAAGAAGGAAAGTTACTTCATAGTAACAATAACCGGTCTTGATGAACACAGTAGATTCCACACCCTTGATTCCAATTAACATGCACTATTTGGGACGGAAGTGCATCAAAAGTGACACAGACACTTCAAAGGTGGAACAATAATTGATCATCCAGAAAATCAGATTTATCTTCTCACGTTTGCACCCATTCAACGTGTATTTTTTAAAATCGAGAACACGTGGCAAGATACAAAACGGTATATCAGCTTTAAGTCTGCTGCTGGCTTCTACTTTTGATGTTGTCTCACTCCCAGCTATTTCTTCACTTATTTTATTTCCAGAAAAGACCATCTCTAAGCCTCCCAAGCCTTCCAGCATCCCAATTCCACCCAAGGTTCCAGAGGACAGACCCACGAAGACGAACTACGGAGTTGTCGTGCACGACAGGGGTAGGTGCTCTGTCTGCAGATTCCTGTCATTCTGGATTTTGCAGACTCTTGACTGGAAGAGGCGGAGTGAGGCTAATGGCATACATCTCAGGGCTTAATGTTTGGAAAAAGAAAGAGGTCTGCTTTGTTTCTGCGTGCATGGAAGCACAAACAGTGAAGCGGCAGCTTGACAGCATGTAACGACTCCTTGGAAGAGAAATGCTGTAAGCAGAAAATCTGCTGCACGCAGCATTAGGGTCACATTGTATGCGTGTTTTACTCACTTTGCTACCAAACTTTCTTTGCTTGAGGGTTCGTCTCTTTCTTCTGCTAATCCGCTTCTCTTTCCATCCCTCCTGCCTTCTGTCTCTGTGACTAAGAGCTCTGATAGTGAGTATACCTCCTCCAAGGCTTCTCTGTGATCTGTTCTGTCCATGTAAACATCTTTGCATGAATCGGCATACATACAGCAAAGACTGCAAATCTGTTTCATGAGCGAGTCCTGATGTAACGCTTCATTTGATTCCATCACAGTTCCAGAAGCTCCCGACCGTCCAACCATCTCCATGGCTACTGACAGTTCGGTGTACGTGGCGTGGATCCCTCGAGCCAACGGCGGCTCCCCGATCACAGCGTTCCGTGTGGAGTACAGGCGCGGCCGCAGCGCGGAGTGGCTCGTGGCGGCGGATAACATCTCGCCCCTGAAGCTGTCTGTGGAAATCCGCAATCTGGAGCCAGGTGAGTTTTCACACTCGTCATGAAAGTCTAAATTAATTCTGCCGGATTTTCCTCTACATCAACGCTTCTGAACTTGTGCATCTGTGTTCCATCAGGGTCCACCTACAGGTTTCGGGTTCTGGCCTCGAACACATACGGCGACAGTTTCCCTAGCACTTCCTCAAAGATGTACCAGGTGCCACTGGCCGGCCCTCCCAAGGCCAACCGTCCGGTGGTCGGACCTCACATCGTATTGACGGACGCCATCAGTGACACACAGATCATGCTGCGCTGGACTGTGAGTTGAACAAACCAAACGATTTCATTTGAAACCTTGTGAGATTCTGGTTGTGGAGTGCTGTTACGTTTGCCAGCTTATAAATCTTGTGAACCATTGAGAAATGAGAGCAGAAACGGGGATTGCTTTTGGAGATTGTGTGAAAACTAAGAGATAAATCTGCTTGACTATTGTGTAGAGAGCTTAAGACATATAGCTGAAAAACCCCCAAGATGTTTTGAAACATTACACCCCATGTTGACCTTTTTCTTGGTGGTCCATTCTTCACTTGCATTACTGAAAAACAAAATATTGAGTCCCTAAAGTGATAAAGAGAGCTCTGTAATGGAGGAACAATATGAGGACACTCAGACTCTGCCGTCTTTTTTTGTATTTTCCTCATTATTTCAAAACAACATAAATTTACTATTGTTGCTTTGGAAACATATACTGTATCAAAAGCACTACAGTAAACGCTGCATCTGAAAACAAACCCTGTAAAAACCACCTACAGTTGTTTTTGTGTCTCCTGCAAACTTGTACAGGAGATCCACCTTTAAACAATTTCCTTTGCTCACTTTTGCATATTCCCACTTGTAGGCATAAAGCATACACTACTTTTACTACTACTACTATTATTATTATTATTATTATTATTATTATCTATCAATTAAACAGATTAAGGCACCTTCAGTTGTCAGGATTTGACAGCAGTTTACAGGCTTATTTGGTGTTTGTGCAGCCTTGGGGAACAAACACCAAAACTTTAAATTTGTGCTATTTTGGGTTGTACATTTGGTTTAGGACTAATCCATTTACTGTTTCTAGAATGGTGCTCACAGGCACATAATCTTAGATCTAATCTGAGACTTCACTGTTACGTTTAATTACCAAGACTGTTGTTATTTTGAACACATGCAGAACTAATTATGGTGTTCAGATTAGGGAGTAACTCCTTCTAAGTTCACAGACGGATCAAGAATTAGTTTGACGTTTATTTAGTCACCAAAGGAGAGGTTTAAAGGTTGTGAGTTTGAATCCCAACCGTCACTGTTCAAACTAGGCGTCCTAACTTTGATTGACTGCTCTGTCCTACTTATGGTGCCTAATACTGTTCAACTATCAGAATACAGGTTTGCTTGATGAAACTTATCTGGTCTTTTATAAGTCTGTTTGGGTGACGTTTGATTTTCAAAACATATTTGGACTTGGATTTTTCGGTACAGCCATGAACAAATCTAGCTGTTTTCTACCTGAACACATGCAGAATGTTTGTGCGGAACGTTCCGCAGCGCAACTTTAAAAAGTGACACCAAAACAAAACAGAACGGACTCTCTCTCACTAAGACTCACTAAACTCTGCTATTTGGGAACATTAATGGTTTCTCATGCAGCTACAGCAGAAAAAAGACAGATGGGCCGAAACTTTGTCAGCGAACGCATCTTTCAGCAGCAATAAGGTCGATAACACGCTCTGCACCGAACTGAATGACTCACCTGAAACCATGACAAGCTGAATGTAAACATCACTGATACTAGAGAAAAACCAGCTGATGTCCACATGGCTACCGGTAGCATCCAGTCTGCCCAAACTCCTTATTTTATACAAGTCAGTGGAATCCCCGTTGATGAGAAGAGATTTTTTAAACAGCTGCCCATGCAGCATTCAAGTAAAGCTGCGAGACTTTCCTGTCGATTTTAAAACCCTTTAAAACAACTCCAAATTGATTTAAGCATGTTTTATTCTCAAATGTGGACAAACAGTCTAAACATTACATAATTGCTGTCTGATGGCTCGGCAAAAATCAAATCTTGCATCTATTTTGATTTACCTGTTTTCTGTATTTAATACTTCGATCCAGCACATATCGGCCGACCATGACCTCCACACATCAGCATCGGTAATAGAAAATTTGAGCGGATTTGAGCTATCAGGCCCATGTTCCATCTATCCATTTTACCAAACATGATTAAAGGCCGGAACAAACCAGCAGGTGATGTCACAGTCGTTGTCTCTTAAAAAGCAGTCTGGGTGCCAAAAATAATGTACAGCAACAGAGAAGCAAACTATTCAAACAAGAGTTAGAAAAATGACATGTTTTAGCTCAGTTGGGAGGTTTCTGGGTAACTGGGTGATATCTTGTGTTTTGCAGCAGGAGTATCTGTTTGAGCTGCTTCCTGTCGCAGCCGAGGCTCACATCTGTCAATGAGCAGCTTTGCTGATTAAAGAAGAAAATACCCTCTCTGCTCTGATTCTGCTGTTTGAGCTGCCGATGGATGCAGATAGTTCCCCTCATTTTCTTCACTTAATGTCAGCCAGCCTCATTATTTCCCCCGAGCTTGACAGTGCAATCACCATCTGCTGATAACGAGGCCCGCCATTAGCTGCGGGGAAAAATGTCCCCGCTTTGGGTTGTAATTGCCCGCTGATTTCCCAGCAAGTGTTTTTTTTTTTTTTTTTTTTGTCTTCCAGTACGACCCCTCAAGTAACAACAACACTCCGATCCAAGGCTTCTACATCTACTACAGACCCACAGACAGCGACAACGACAGCGACTACAAGAGAGACCTGGTGGAAGGTGAGAGAAACAGTGAGTTTGCAGATTGAGTTCACAAAGTGTTTGTCGACAGCCTCGCCCTGTCGTAGATGTAACCCCACAGTGGGCAGATAAACTGGGAGCTGGAAATGTAACGGATACTGGGAGTAGTGAAAGAGGGGACGTCTCTGTCCCTTTGATTTATAGAGACGGGGGTGTCTTCTGAGGTCGGTTTTTTAATAAATGGTTCCGAGCTGTAACCGGAGCCCGTCCAGAGCAAAGGGGCTCAGGTTGCTGCCCGGAATGCTAACAGTTGAGCCTGCTGAGGGAAGGGAAGGAGAGGCATCTATTTACCCAACACAGGACTCTGCAGCATCTGAACGTCGGGGACGAACCTGCCGCCTGGCTGGGCTCCAAAATATCAAAACAGCTGCTAATGTCTGTAAGTAAAGTTGAGGACATTAAACACGGCAAACAGACTGCAGCAATATTTACAGGATTTCTGTCGAATTGGAGACGATTTTTCAATCTCTTCAGGTTTTTCCAACCTCTCAAAAGAGACCTACATATATTCCCTAGTTGAAATCGCAGCTGCTCGTCTCATTTTTTTTAACCGGACGAAAAGAACTCCTGTCACTCCTCTGTTCAGATCTCTGCACTCGCTTCCAGTAGCTGCCCGCATCATATTCAAACCACTGACACTCACCTACATAGTGATAAACTCCAAAGCAACCCCACAACCTGTGCTCTGCCAACGAGCAACGACTCATAGTTCCTGCACCATGTGGCAAAAGATCAACGACTAAACTTTTTAGCTCTCTGATCCCACAATGGTGGAATGACCTGCCAAGCTTTACAAGCAGAGCAGCCTCCTTTGCCGTCTACAACAAAAGGCTAAAAACAGAACTTTTTTGCAACTTCCTAGGCACTTAATAAAAGAACAAAAATATATATATATTTTGGTTACTGTTAAGACATTTATTTTTTACAGCGCTTAAGCCTAGTTTATGCTTCTCCCTCTGCGGAGGTGCGGAGACACGCAATGCCATTATCCATCGACACAAGGGGCTCTCTGACCGGCACGCAAGGACAAATTTTTCAAATGTCCGTCGAACGCAGCGGAGAGCGTACGTCTTTGATTGGTCAGCCTAACATTACCCCAAGATCATTTCACCAGAATGGTGCTCTATAGTCGATGTAATTAGTAGTCAATGCAGCCTTTGGACATTAGATGCTTTATATTGCAAAGCCAGTTTACCTAATCTGGTCTTTTGGTGATTTTGAACACCAGGAGGTGTAGAGAACAACAAAACAGACCGCTGTGTTTGTTTGTTTACATGCGTTTTTAGAGTATTCAATGAGCTGCACTTCTAGTAAAAAGCTTTCCAGCTCGATCAAAAATCACTCTCTGTCAGCCATTGCTCCTTGGTTGGATGTTTGTTTACAAGTTGTGAGCAGAGATGTCACTACAATAGTAGGCAGACCCGCCATAAAGGTCTGCGCTCCCCCTGTTGTCCTGGCGGACAATTTGTATTTTGTATGAAACGCAAGTCGGTAGAATCCCCGTTGATGAGAAGGAATTTTCCCAACAGCTCCCCATGCTGCATTCAAGTACAGCTGGGAGACTAGGCTGTCAAAATGTCAAAACAATTCAAAAGTGATTAAGCATGCTTTATTCTGAAATATGGGTAAAGTTTTATTTAAACATTTCAAAACATTAACACTGACTGTTTTCCAGTGATTATATTGTTCTCTACTCTGGCTATGTCTGCTTGTACTATTTTATTTGTTTTGAAAAATATCCAATGAAATCTCCAGTCAGTTCTATACTTTCAACTTTTTTAATTTACAGAACATAATAAAATCAAGTTAATTTCAGGAATAGAGAGAAAAGGAATTCAGGAAAAATTTTATTTTGCTGATTTAAAAAAACAAGTCCTATGAACATTTATATTATATTTGTCTTAAAGTGTACTGAAAATATACCAAACCGTGAGTTTAAAACATAATACATACCGAACCATGTTTTTTGCAGCCCATTACATCCCTAATTACAGCTAATAAAATCTGTGCCAAAATCAATGGCAACTTCTGTTACAACTTCATCAATCCAAAGCCATGCTTACTGCAACGGGCTAGAACTCGTGAGGCAGCGGGCTCCTCAACCACAAATATTGTGATATCTTAATGTCGTACAATAAAATCAGTTCTGTTTTCATTCATATACACGGAAGATGAAACATTTAAATATGTTAGCACAAAGTCAAGAGATTTTTTTAAATCCAGATTTCAATTGTTTTATTGCTTTTTCTCTTATTTCCAAATGGGATTCGAGAAAAAAAACTTTTCTAAGTGCCATTTCTTAACTTAGATAAATATTTTCTTCTATCAAAACTCTCCTGTGTTAAAACATACGTTTAGGCAGTGGCAGCACACGTTCAGAGGGTCACTGTGTGCCACTCGGACCATAAACAGCAGCTTATTTCAGCCTCATTTGTTGGAAATGTATCGTTTCCACATCAGGAGGCTGTTGTCTCGAGTGTGATTCCGCAGAGCGTCGCGGTGTGACAGTGTGTGGTTGTGCAGCCGTGGCGAATGTAAGGAGTGGGAATACTGGAGGCCGGCCAGAGCAAACATGAAGCGGCCATATATGGAGCTGGACCAGAGTGAAACGACTGTCTGGGTCCTGCTTGGTCTGAAGTGCAGTCTGCTGTTGTGGTTATGAACAGGGACTGGACTGAAAATGAGACAAAAAGCAGCTGAAGACCAAGGAAATGTGTCTGCAGTTTAAACCTTCTCCACTACACTGTACAGGGTGGCTGTGGAGCCCGGAAAAGTCTGAAAGAGTTTCCAGCTAATTTCCAGGACTGAGGAATGAAGGATAGGAATAGGATCATAACAACCAATAAGATTAGCTACCATAGCTATGCAGATGACAGTCAAGACTTAGAACCAAAACATAGAGAAGCAGCTTTCAGTTTCTATGCTCCCCTTATCTGGAACAAACTTCCAGACCACTGCAAAGCTGCTGAAACACTGAACTGTTTTAAATCTTTCTTTTCTCTGTTTTAAATCTTTTTTTTCAGAGCTGCCTTTGAGTATTTTTTAAATGTATCAAATGTTTTGTGTGTGTTTTATGCTTTATTGCTGTTTTTATGTAAAGCACCTTGAATTGCCTTGTTGTTGAAATTTTGCTATACAAATAAAATATCCTTGCCTAGGGCTGGGCAATATGGATTAAATATAACATTTTCCATTTTTTTTCATGCCAAATTAGATTTTTGATGTGAAAAGATTTTTTTTTGGATTTTTTTTCTCTTTCTATTCTAAAAAATAAATTACACATGACGGAAAATATTTTTATAAAACTTGCTTTTATTACAATCACCCCTTGTTGGAGTTGACCTTAGTTCAAAGTTCAAATAAAGACACGCTGTAAAACAAGATGGAAGGTCTTGGGTGGGCTGCCATCACTTTGAACAATGGAAATCCAAGACAGGTGCATTGGTGAATCAATCTTAATAAATAGAAAAATTCTATAAAGCGATATACTTCCTAGCCCTATTCCTAAAATTTTTAAACGGAGCTAAATCAACTGAAAACGCTGTAAGTTTGAGTCTGGGACGGTCTGGAATCTTATCGTTAAACCATTTAGAAACCCTGACTGTAGCTTCATATGTAACTCTGGTATCCTATTTATTGTTGTCGTCTTAGGTGTGAAAACCTGGCACATGATTGGCCACCTGCAGCCAGAGACCTCTTACGACATCAAAATGCAGTGCTTCAACGGCGGTGGGGAGAGCGACTACAGCAACGTGATGATCTGTGAGACCAGAGGTGAGAACGGAGCGAGGTTCAGCTGAGCCTCCAGCATCGACCACGTGCACCCAGCAAAAGCTTCTCCCCGACAGGCGAGCTGTTTAAAGCCGTTGCTCCTCTCCTCTCCTCCGCAGCTCGTCAGTCTCCGGACTCGCCCAGTCAGCATCCCTTCACCCCTCCCGGTCCGCACCCTCCGGATCCCCCGAGCGTCCCTGGAGGTCTGCTGTACCTGATTGTGGGCTGCGTGCTGGGAGTGATGGTGCTCATCCTGCTGTCGTTCATCGCCATGTGTCTGTGGAGGAACCGGCAGCAGAACAACATGCACAGTGAGACATAAAAATTTAAAGAAATGTATAAATATCCGTGTCCACACAACAAAGGGCTCATTTCTTTTAATAATAATTGGCTCCACAGCGGCTGGTGAATCATTTTCCAAGTGTTCGTTCCCAGTGCATGCACATATCCTGAGGTGCTCATAGTTCGGTGTACCGAACTATGAGCATGACCGTTTGGATGTGGAGATAGTTGTGGGTTTTAAAGCTTGGAAGGAAATTTGAAAAAGACTCAGAGGTCCACGCTTTCTCCAGCCTGTTTCCCATCATTCATTGGGTCTTCGCAGGTGAATGTAGGGTGACTTACTTGAAAACACAAACTTTGTGCAGTCGGTGTGAATACACGGACAAGGAACCTCATTATTTTTATTATAGACGAATCAGACTATTAAGATCAGTATTCGTAAATGTACATTTCAGACTGTTGGTACTAATAAATCAGCAAATTGTTGCTTGATAATCACAGAAACCCCATGATTGCTTCAAAATCAGCTCATGTCAGACATTTTCTGAACAGTCAGTCAGATATATGAATAACAATAGTTTTCACCCAGCAAGTCTACTTGTGTTTTGTGAACTTGTAGAAGTTCTCGGGGAGCCTTGGGGGGGGGTGGGGGGGGGGGGGTGAAAGCGGCCGATACAACAGGCCCGTATCGGTATATTTATATCCTCCCTTCAGTTGTAGACCCACGGGACAATGATCCGGTAAGGTTAGGGTGGAGTCCTTTACTTGGGGCACAGAAAAACATCACAGCTTGCGACAGGAGTGCTGTTGTTTCATCTCACTTATTGCATACATACTGTGTTTCTCTTCGCTGCATAGAGCTTAGTCTTAATCAATAAAATCAAGCACGAAATGCTGTCTTGACTCCATTGTTGTTGAGGTTTATTGCGTCAGGTTTCTTGTCACACTAGTATGACGCAGTGGTACACTTTAATGTTCTCGTTCGTTGAGAACCCATGTAATACGTGAAATTTTTCTTTAGCCCCCATTGCCTGCACTAGCCGAAAGAAAGAAAACAGACGGCAAAAACGAGCGAGTCAGAAAAGGCCAGTCTCTTCTACGTCACAGAGAAAATTAGTATTCATGGTCTTGCCTACCTTGGCTTGCGACCGCCCAGTGTAGGGCTGTATTGATTTGAGAGCAGAGCACGTCTCTGCTGGTAAAAGCTAACCATTTGCAACTCTGCTAGTTGAAGCTAGCCGTTAGCAACTCCACAGCATGGCGGAACACGTTCGGGCTTGCGTTATTCAAGGACATGGCACGTCAGCGTTGCATTTTTTACCCAAGAATGAAAAGCTGAGGAAGAAACAGTTGGAATTTGTCTATGGAACACCGCCAACAAAGTTAGTTAAGTTAGTTATTTGTTTGAAGGCAGCATAAGAGTCGCACTGCTGTTAGCCAATCAGTGGCGAGAAATGTGCATATCATGAATATTACTGAGTAAGACTCGTAATCCTGACGTTTCCCTACACCCACTCCTCCGACAAAATGCAACCTCCAAAAACAGGAGCGAGAGAGCATTTTATTTCCCACAGAAAACGACTCAAAGCATTCATTCAAACTAGAGACCGTGCCAAATTTATTTAAAAAAACCGAATGAATGAGACCTTTAAGGTTTAACCCCGCCCGCCCTGTAAGAGTCCAGCTCATGGTGAAAGCGCTCTCCTGAATACACTGGACCATAACATAGTGTACCGATCCCCACCCTACCACTCAGTGGAAATCAGACATTAGAGATAGGGTGAAAAGTTCGGTCATCTGGGAAGGACTCAGCTTTCTGGACTCAGTGGGGTAAATATCTGCTCTGAGTGAGTCCAGCTGGACCTGGACAGGCGGGCGGAGCTGTGGCGCACCGACTTGCTGCCTGCTGTGAGCGCTCTGAGACGGAGAGCAGTCCATGGCACTGCTGCTGCTCAATGAGAGTAACAAGGATACGTGCTTCATCCAAAAGTCTCCAATAGCCCCAGAAAGAGTCGCTAGATTTGTCGCTATACACTTTTTTGAAGAATAATCGCTAGAGGGGTCTAATAACTCATCACATATAGCGACAAAGTCGCTAATTTGGCAACCCTGTCTGCAACTCACCGCTCCTCCTCACTCCCCTTGCCCCTCTCCACTAAAATGGAAGCGTCAGTTCATGATAAGCACGCCTAATGAAAGCCAATCGATGTCCGCTTCAGGGTCTGGTTAACCCCCAACTCAAGCACAAGAAGCCCAAAGCATAAAAACAGATTTTATTTAAAGGCAACTCGCATGCAGAAACAGTAAAATAAAAAATTAGATTGACACGATTAAAAAACATGGCTGTAAATAATTGCTCACAATTAACGCGATAATTTGACACCCCTAATTTTAAGGTTTGGTTTTAAGCTTTAAAGAGGCTAAACTGTTTTTTTTGTTTTTTTTCACCCCCCCTGGCAGAGTATGACCCTCCTGGCTACATGTACCAGCCGGCAGAACTGAACGGCCACGTGCTCGAGTACACCACGCTGGCGGCGGGCGGTGGACACGTGAACGGAGGCGTCCACGGGGGCTACAGCGGCCAGATGCTACCACAGGGATGCCATCACCTCCACCACAAACTCCCCAACGGCTTGCAGCTGCTCAACGGCTCCGGCGGCTTCATCTCACCCGGCCACCCCCACGCCCACGAAGGCGCGGTGCCTCACAGCGCCCACGAGTGCGAGCACCCTCACCACCACCTGAATGTGAGTCCTCTGCTGCAAACCATAACCCACAGATTTATATCCTATTTTTTGTTTTGTTTTTTTGTTGTTGTTGGAGTTGGCTAAATCTGGCTTTCGTGTTGTCTTGTAAGGGTGGAAGCATGTACACAGCTCTTCCTCAGAAAGAGACGTCCGACTGTATGAGCTGCCAGAACCTCTGCAACAACAACAGGTGGGAGAATATGTTCTTCATATAATCCAGCGAGGTTTTTCCGGTTTATAAACATCGCCCTGCGAAAGTATACATACCTCTCCATATTTTGCTAGTTTTGCGACAGGCAGACCTGTCAGGATGCTGTTGCAGTAATCAATCCGACTAAAGATAAATGCATGGATGAGTTTTTCGAGGTCCCGTTGCGACATCAGTCGTTTAATCCTATAAATGTTCTTCAGGTGATAGAAGGCTGACCTTGTTATTGCCTTTATGTGACTTTGGAGGTTCAGGTCTGAGTCCATTACTACACCTAGGTTTTGGACCTGATCAGTAGTTTCTAGCTGTATTAACTGAAGCTGTGTGCTGAAAGTACAGGTGGGGCATGCCACACTTTTCAGATTTTAAAACATGTATCCTTTTCCCTCCGCGGCACAATTAATCACTGCTTTGTGTTGGTCTGTAACATAAAATCTCAACATTCATCTAAATTTGCAGTTTTAACAGGACTTAATCTGAACGGACGAAATGATGGGAAATAGTGAATCTTTCCAAGTGAAACTCTGCTAAAATATTAAACATTCCTCACATTTTATAAGATGCAGCTGACAGCAAGTGCTTGTGAAGCACAAACAGACTTACTCACATGTGCACAGATGCAGCTTTGGCCTCCTGCTTGTCTTGTTTATGTACTCAAGGGTCCCCAGCATCACAGTTTACTCTGTGTGCATCCACCCAGCAGACCTAATGAGCTCTGTTTATTTACCTCCGGCTGCTGAGAAAGGGGGGGTCACAATGCCATCAAGTACCAATGGAAAGTTAGGGAAAGCTCTCTGCTTTAACATTCAGCTTTAAAACCACAACATGTCACGGTTACGTCAGTCTGTTAGGAACGGTTCCTGCAGCTCTAGGCTTGTTATCGTGTTCTGCTTTGTTTCCGTTAGCATAAAGGTTTTCTGTTAACTCTGCATCTCATTAGTCCGCCTCTTCATCTCTCCCCATCTCTGACCAGATGCTACAATAAGACCAACGGCGCACTGCCTTTAATGCACCGTGTGGCGCCGTGCCACCAGGACAGGCTGGAGATGGTTCCTCTGGGCCAGGTTTCCCTGCAGTGCCGTGGCTCGGACCCGGAGGCTGACGGGAACATGGAGTCCTCGCCCTCCCAGCTTTCCTGCCGTCTGATCCGGAACAATGAAAACTCTCCAGGGGATAGCACTGGTGACTTTTTTTCAGATTTGTTGCTTTAAATGTCCTATATCATGCTATTTTACACCTAGGCCCATATATGATAAAATATTACTGTTGGCACTAAGGAGATGCAAGCTCCCTAAAATAAAATCCAACCATTTCTGGCAATTAAACTCATTTTTTTTTAGGAAGACTGAACAAATTCCTGTATCTCTCGCAGCCGAAAATGCATTTTCAAAAGTGCAGACTAGATAAGAAAGGATTCACTTCTTCACAGCTGAGGCGCTCGCTGCTAACAACTCGGTAAGAGTCGGCGTGAGTGCTTACAGGGGAGGAGCTTACCGGTTAGGTTGTCCTTGATGGGGAGGAGCGAGGCAGAATGACTTTAATATGCCCCATAAGGCTGGGCAGATCTGCAGCTCAGAGAGCAGGATTCATGCGTGAAGCCAGAAACCGCTTTGGGGATGTTTTTGATGAGGAAATAATAATATGGAAATAACAATATGGTCAAAAGCTCAAAAAAGTTAAGTTTGCATGAAAGAGGCGCTTCTAATGGGACATATTATGCCTATTTTAAACAAGTTATATCAGGTCTATGCTCTGTGCAAAACATGTTAATGAAGTTCTTTGCACAAATTCAAGCTCATAAAGGAATTTCACCAGCTCAATTCTTTCAATTTCAGTTTTCCAGAATGAGCTATTTAGAGGGCTCGATCACTTTTATGTAAATTAGCAGTTGTAGACCGCGCCCACCCATCTTGTTACTAGGCTGCGGGTTTTGCCACTTATCCTGCCAAAATTGGAAATAATTCAATTGAAAATGAATAAATTCCAATAAAATAAAATAAATACATAAAAAATAAGTTTGAAAATACTATTGGAAATAACTGAATAAATGTGTAAGTAAATGTGTAAATGCATTTTATTTCCTCATAATTATTTTTGCTTACACATTTATTTGTTTACGCTTATTGTAACGTCACAATAAGGCACTTTTTCAAAGGGCTCATAGAAGCACAAGATTTTTGACTGCAAAAATTTGCAAAAAGAAAAAAAAACAGGGATGGATGGTTTTTATTCATGTTTGGAGTGTTTATAGAGGCAGCATAGACCCAAATGGCAACACGAAAAGATGAAAAAAGTTAAATTTGCCTAAATGTCTCCTTTAAAGGCAACATAATGAGTCTGATGTTGTAAACATTTAACAGTTAGTCTTTTGTCCTGAGAGAATTGGACGCTACGGACATTTGAGTGAAGAAGTTACTTTGCTTGATTCTCCTGCTGCTTTAAGGCAGCTTTTAAGTATTCAACAGGCTTAACTGAGCAACCAGAAGATTAACTTTAGCTTCTTTTCTCCACATTGTTTCTAAACTCTTTGCTGTCGCTCTCAGTTTGGAACCTGTTGCCTGGCGTTTGCAAAACAGCCAATCCAGGAGCAACATTTATTTTCCCAGGCGCAGATTGGCTGTAACCTCAACAGCAGGAGTGAGGAGAACCATTGATGTTAGCTTCTGCGGTAGTGCTAAAACAGTTTCCACTGTGCCTATTAATTCATATTCATTCAAATATTAATTGGTGTTTCAAACTGTTAAAATTGGTACGGTGTAATGGTACACAAAAATCATGGTTCTGTTTGTATTTGGGATTCTAAAGTCACGGTTCGTTAAGTTTTCAGTAAACTTTAATCAAGAAAAATAATTACAAATGTGGATGACTTTTTTTTCTTTTCTTTTTTTTTACTTTGATCGGCATTAAATAAGGAATTTCATTCTTTCCTTCCAATTCATGAAATTAATTTGATATTATGTTCAATAACTTAAAAAAGTTGAAAGTATAGAACTGACTGGAGGTTTGTTCGGATTTTAAAATAAATAAATAAAATAGTACAAGCAGACATAGCCAGAGTAGAAAACAATATAACCATTTGAGAACAGTCAGTGTTGAGAAAATCCCTTCTTATCAACGGGTATTCACCCGACTCGTTTTATACCAAATAAGGAGTTTGGGCTAATTGGATGCTACTGGTAGCCATGTTGGACATCATCTGGTTTTTCTCTATTATCAGTGATGTTTGCATTCAGCTTGACATTGTTTCAGGCGAGTCATTCAGTTCAGTGCAGATCGTGTTATGGACCTTTTTTTTTCTGTTGAAAGATGTGTTCGCTGACAAAGTTCTTGTTCGGTCCACCTTTCTTTTTCTACTGTAGCTGCATGAGAAACTATTAGGTTTCCCAAGTAGAAGAGCTTAGTGATAGCTGGTAGTCCTTTCTGTTTTGTTTTGGTGTCATTTTCTGAAGTTGCGCTGTGGAACTTGCACTGCAACAACCGTACCCAAAAATATTAATACAAGTATTATACACAAGTAATACTAATATTTAAATTACACATGTGTGCACTTTATTTTATTTGTGGGTAGCAGAGTAAAGGTGGCTGAATGCAAATGCACAACAGAGATTTTAGATTTGTATTTTCCTTCCATATCTTTAGTATCACTTTGTGGTGGTTAATCACAGAACCCCAACACAATGCATTTGCAAGGCACTTACTTATTTTAGCCTAAAGGTGTGCTGTTGCTTCAAGAGATACAAGGATTAACATCCCTTTCAGGCTCTCATAGTTCAGCAGTAAATTTTGAGCTGTCATCAGTGAGGTTTTGTATCATCAGCGTTTCTCATGTTTGCAGACAAACTTTGCAGCGAAGCCACAAATTACACCATTAGCTTCTCTACTGAGAATCTGTGCTCAGTACAAGCTGGAAAACCGACTCATCTTTGTCTTTTTCTCCGTCTTCTTTGCAGATGAGGAGGAGCCGGAGGACAGCGTGGAGACGGAGGACCACGTTGTGTCCTGGGACGGGCTCGGCCTGTCGGACTTGGACTGCGACGAGAAGCCCGGGTGGATCTCCAGCAGCAGCCTGGTAGGAGAGCTGATGCAGGCCGGGCCGCAGGAGGCCTGAACGCGAACCAGAGAAGAAACTGGTCCAGAGGGAGGTGGGAGGATGGCTGTGGAAGACAGTCAGAGACTCTGCATGTTACAGTGAACAGGACTGAGAACTGTTGGACTGAGACGAGATGGACATTAAGGAATGAAAAGACTCAGAGATGGAAAAGAAACACACACACACACACAAAAAAAAACTCCTCATCCCACTGGAGGGAAAACTCATAAAACATCAAGAACTCTTTAGATGACTTATTTATTTTTTGTAGTAGTAAAATATTATTTCTTATGAATGTATCTGGTTAAAAGAAAAAAGTTTGCCTTTTATATTATTTATGCCCTTTGGATGAGAAATACTTTTTTATTTTTGTTGTCATTTTGTCCCTCTGTTTCCCACTCCAAGTGTGGAGTTTAGCAACTGTCTGTAAAGTTTGTAATAATATAAAAAGAAGATATGGGAGACAAACGGCAGTCGTCTCAGAATGTCTTTCTTTCAGCGGCCGCTGAGTTTCCCAGCCTCGGTCCAAATCCATCCATATTTCTGGCAGGCCTTTGATGTGGCTCGGCGATGGTCCGTTCCGCTGCAGTGACCCCTGAACGACGGGAACACTCCCTACACTGTTCAGATCAGGCCGGCTGCTCCGTGCTTCATTGGATACTCGATAGCTCATCACGTCCCACAAAATGCACAGTCGCTTTGAGAGCAGTGTTGACCTTTTTGGCCCCAATCTGTTGGAGAAGTGAAGCAGTTGCATTAACACCGAACCCCCGATGTTCAAGCTGACCTCTGATACTCATCTGTGGATGCTACAGGATGTAATGTGTGTTTTTACGCAGCAAGTCTGCAACCAAAGGATGAAAAAAGATTTGCACCAAATAAAATATTTAGATTTGGATATGAATTATTGAAATATCGGTCATGAAAATATGCATGCAGTGATGTGAGACTTAAACATTGGGTGGAAACAATACGGTTTCACAGCATTAACACGATTTTAAACGCAAATAAATGACTTTATTTAGTTGGTTTAATTTACAACAAAAGGGCTACAGTTATTCCTACTATTGCTGAAATAACATGGATAGCATCTTTATCAATATAACACATAGGCCAAATTTAGTATAACTAAAAAAAAAAAACATGGTTAACCTGCAGAAATTTGCACATCTTCTCCATTCTGCTCTTTGTAAACAGACACATGTGAAGGCTACAGGTATTAGCAGGTTGATTAGTCAGGCTATCAGCTCCAGCAGAGCTTGCAGTCAGCCATTTAGCAGAAATACAGATCTACTTTCAGTAAAGCTTTACCTTAATGCAGTGTTTCTCAAAACTTTTTTTTATCATTCTCCACTTTGGAGAAAGGAGCATACACAAGCCCCCCCATGCTTTTATCGCCCCAACAGAATGGTGACCACGCCTGATTTTTAAAGTGTTTTATTTATTTAAATAGCCGAATTAGTCTACAAGTTTTTAAGGGTATAAATTAGTTGGAAACAGGGGTTGGGCACTTGAATAAAACCGGCTCAGAAATGTATGCTGTCAGTAGTTGCTACATGTAGAACTTCAGCTCACAGTTGGAGAAAATAAAAGTTGTAGTTTTATCAAATTTACAAAGCTTTCAAAAGTACAAAAAAAATAATAATAAAGAGCAAGATACTCATCCCTGCATTTCCTCCGTGGTTGACCGTGTGACTTCTCTGACTCTGAAACGTTCCCTGATCTTTTTAGATATTTGTACATTTTGTAGATGGAATCTCTGATAATGCGGCTACTTCAGCTTGTTTTGTTCTGCTGTGATATATTCCAACGTCAAACTCCCAGCCCGATGTTCCAGGTCCCGGTTCTGTTTACAATGATGATCACAATTGCTAATTTATTTCAGTGTGTTTAATTTTGTGAGAGGGGGGAGCTGGTTGATTTAATTTAAAGTGCAGTGAAACATTCACAACGACAGAATCTAGGGGGGGAAACTATTTAAATCCCATTGATGTCATGCCCCACCTGCAATACCTCTGCGCCCCACTAGTGGGGCTCGCCCCATAGTTTGAGAAACACTGCCTTATTGGGAGAGATTTCGTTTTCAAGCAATGACTATGGATCAAGGGCGTAGGGTTTTTTTTATTTTTATTGCTGGGGACAATAAATAATCATTCATATCTAGGTATTCGTCCTTTTGACGTATTGTTATAATATACACTGTGGTGTAACAACAGGTGTAAAAATTAAAAGCCCGTTGTGTTTTATTTTGTTTTTTAAACGGCGCTGAAAATCATCATTAGACTGTTGTCTGGGAAAGATCATGTTTATCCACATCATAGCACAAAGAACAATGTTGGCTCCATTAATAATATGTTCGCCCCAGAAGATGAATACGCAACAAACAAAACAAACGCATTTCCCTTGCAACCCTCGCCGTTCTGTGCGCAGAAACTTCAACTGTAACTTCACTACAGTTCTGTATAAAATAAGAATGGGATGTGCAACATTCCAGATCAATTAAAAGGGAAATAATTTATTGCAATACGGGGTCACGTTATTTTCTGTTTTTTTTTTTTTTACAGTTTACAATTCACATCGCTGACCACTTGTTGCAGACGCGCAGACATTTTCAACTTTAAGCACAGAGTTCAGGTAACTGAATCAATCAAAAAAAGATTCCTATGAGAGGAGCTGACCAGTGGCGGAGCCAGAAAATTTTGATTGGGGTGGCCAGGGTGAGACCACTACTCACATAGGGGTGGCCATTAGTAGATACATCCATACATACTGTACATACATACAGTATACGCACACCACATTGTTCTTGGTGTAGGGAAACAACAAATCGAGGGTTTGCCTGTAGCCTACACTGTGTTCGTTACTATCAATGGCAATAACCTTATTGTTGATATACCCTTTTTACATATATAGTAGATAGAGAAAATGTCTAAATGATTGTTCTTTATTATGATAGCTACTCTACTATTTTATATTTTTATTAATTGAAATGCCCCCTGAAATGCACGGGAGCCAATGCAGCGATTTTAAAACTGGTGTAATATGTTCAAGTTGAAAAACACAAGAATAAATATTAATAGTAGTATTTATTTAGTCATGTAAGGTTTACATCATGCCATGCCTACCATTGTTATTTGTAATGTCAAATGGCAATAGCCTACAATAAGTAGCCTAAATGCTGGTGGTGGGCACCCTACCTTGTGAAGAGCCCTGTGTGGATTCCTGTGGGACATTGTCTGGAACATAAATGTTTAAACTGTCAGAAAGCACACAAAGGAAGCCTACATCATCAATATAACAGCTAAGTATCTGACTGCAGAGAGCTGAGACCAGATATACAGATAAACAGGCTGTCAGTGTGCTTTACCTGTGGATCTCTTGTCCTGCCTGACCTCACTGTCCCTCTTTTGATCATTTTCACTCTCATTCCTACTCTTACTGAAGTAGGCAGAGATTTTTATTTTCATTTCAGCTGATAGGTAAAGAGTAAATGTATGCTAACCTGACTGAGGAAAAAGATTCAGGGGAAGGGTAGGGGAGCTCTGCAGGGACGAGGCTCTCGGCAGAGTACGTAAGGTCGGAGGAGGAGATGGGTGGAAAAGGCGGGGATAGGTGGGAGCAGGCGTTTCAGCAACCCTGAGAACTACCAGCAGAGACTCAAAGATTACTCTAACATGACTGAATGGATCAGAGCAACACTTCAGACATGTTTTTAATGAGCGGAAGACAGGTTTTCAGGATATTAAGCTTCAGAAAGTCCATTTTGCATAATACCCCCCTTTTACCCCTTAACATTCCTGCAATTTCCGCCTACTGGTACGCACTGTGCGTAATTTCTTCATGATTAAGACATTTTACGCACGTCAAATACTATGGGAGCGACTAAGTCCGCCCGGTCAAGTTATACATCTGCGTTTACAGCATTGCATTGGCTATTCGATACGTCAATCATCAGAGTTCTGGACCGCGATTGGTTCGAGTTACTTACCATAACGTGACTTGCGCCATTGGTTGGAGATCTACCTAACGTAAGGAATGAACCAGATGAATTTTTTTCTTTTTTCTTTTTTTTCTTCTGGGCATGCTCAGTGACCTTTGTAGGCGGAAGTGGAAGCGAAGGAAGTGGAAACTAATTGGTAAAAGACAACAAAAATGTCCATTGACATTTCGGAAGCGCATTTTCCCCGTTTATTTTAAATTTTTATTGGTTTTACTGTTGTCCTGGACTAATCACTTTATTGGAGGACTTTAATCGGACCCGTATTGATGTAAAAAGACCATTTTTGTTTGAAATGGATCGGTTTTGTCACGTTTATTGGACTACAAAGTGGTGAGTTCCATATTTGTATACCTCCGTCAGAAGAACGTTTGTGTTGGCAAAAGCGCTCACTATGTCTACAGTTATGATTGTATCCTTGATCGCCATCCATAATTGGAATCACAAGACTCTTAGCTTTCCAATGATATCAAATATGTATAGGTTCATAGAAGTTAGAAGTCAGATAATCGGTGGATTTAAACTAAGAAATTGGCTGGGCCTGCCTGATGGCCCTCGGAACGTTAACGGTTAAGTTAATGTGAAAACATGCACAGACTGGACGAAAGTAAAAAAAACATTGGTAAACTTACCTACAACTTTACAGCTTTTTGTGATCACGGAGGAAATGCAATGACACAGCAACCTCTCCAACTCCCGTGGAAGATGTGTCCTGCAGTGAAATACGTCCGTGCGGAAACTGCCCGAGGCGGAAATAATGTTCTACGAGATACAGCTACGTTTTGTCAAATCATTCCTCAGAGCCGTCGGGGTGGCCGTGGCCACCCCTGGCCACCCCTTAGCTCCGCCACTGGATCTGACTGATTATCATCTCAGACATGGACATGAATTTGAAGCATCGCTATCTGAGAGCTCAGATGACAGATCCATGGAGAGTTACGGAGGGATTGGAGCACATAGCTGCAGCGGACACAGACCGATGGCGGTTTTAAATCAACGGGCGGGTTGGGTTGGGATTTAATCTTGAAACAACTGTGGGTAAAGTGTCGAGTTAAAAAAATCATTTTAATGCATGCGGGTTGGTAAAATTGGACCAGTGTAGGACTCTGCAACAGTAAAATGTATACCTTTACTGCAATTATGTTGTATTTAAAACATATGTGAGGGAAATTAGGTGTGCAATCATAAACTATAGGGAAAAAATATTTATTTTAATACAGCTTTAAAGACAAACTGATCGCAAAAATTGTTGCATGACTGGAAAATGGGCTTAAAAGTATGACTGAAATCACACAGTGCATGCGCACCTTGCTCCCTGGGGGAAGCGCGCGCACAGACCTGCGCCATCCTTATATGCGTGGTGTAAGATAACTAATAGTGGGAAGCTTGTTGTGGAGTTAGTTTCCAAACCAGGCAATTCATAGTTACATACAATTTTAGACTGTATGATGTGCGCCAAAGCGTAGCATTGCCAGTAACTTTATTATGATGGACACATTTCATTAGCAATTTAACTTTAAGTGACTTATAGGGTTTCTTTGAAAAATAGTTCATGTCCAATTTCTTCTTTTTGGCTGCGATCTTTACTCGCTTTTGACACTCACGTCATGTGTCACCCACGTTGCACCTGAGTCCTGGAAAGTTCTCCTTGCAGTTCTGGCGCTGCTAACAAGCAAACATAGCTGCAGAGTCTCACCTGACAGCAGGGAAAGGCACAGCCAATCACATTGGCCATACATGTTAGGGGAGGTAGGACTCCAGTAGGGAATTAAACTCTTTCTGCACCTCTAGGTGAATGAGACGTTGACTGATCGGTATTTTTCTTTCTCTTTTTTGCTTTCTATCGGGTTTGTTTTTCTTTTATCGAGGAGATCAAATTATTGGTGGGGACAATTCAATAATCACTAGATACTGGTGGGGACATGTCCCTTCTCTCCATGCTAATTCTACGCCATTGCTATGAATGTTTATGATCTTTCTAAACAGCCTACCTAGATTTTTTTTAATATGCAAGATAAAAATGTAGCCATCTTTTAGCCAGCTGATAGGCAACTGTTCAGCAACAGATGGGGGAGGGGCAGAACCATGTCTCTATCCTCCATCTGGTGCATTATGATGATTTGAATCTAGTTACGGTATGGCAAAATTTTTTTGTAGAATTGAAACTTCAGAAGAATTGAAGGTGTACCATTGGGTTTTAAGTGTTCCTGACTAAAAGGTCTTCGGACTTTCTAAAGTTCTTTCAATGTTTTTCTTTAGACTATGACCCTGGTCCTCTTCAGAAGAATTGGAAAAACATTATAATCTGGAGTGTTCCTAGCCCAAATTTACATATAGGGTCCTAATTGCCAGTATGAAATTGATGAAGAACAACTCTTCATAAAAAGTTAAAAACAACCCTATAATCCTGAGTCAATGAACCAGTCAATGCCTGGATTGCTAAATTGACCCGGCCTATAGCGTTATGTTTTATTTTATTTTGAATTTATTTAATCAGTGACAGAACATAAAAACAATTTCTTTAAAAAATAAAATTAAAAAACCACTTGTTCAACCTGACAGCATCAAGAACGGAGTAAATTGACTTATGTCCATAATTAAGGCTACCAAAGGGTGGGTTGAAAACGCTAATCAAACAAGTAATAATGGGATTAAAATGTCTGAATATTTCATTTTTATTCAAACTGAAAAGATGGATTAAAAAAACAAATATAGGACTTTATAATGTCTGAGACTTTTAAAGGGACTATATGCAACTTTTTCCCCAAAATAAAACGTAACAATAGCCTTTTTATTTGACCATTTATGACTCAAACATCTCCTGATGAGCATACTGACACCTTGTCAGCTCACAGTGGGTGCACCTATAAGCCTGTATCCAATTTTTTCTATTTACTGTCGGGTCGGATTTTCCCGCGCTGTCTGCGGATGTGACGTCAAGCGCGTTCATGTTAAATGTTTCAGATCACTCTGCCACCACCGCTAGTCAGCACTCGCAAGCAATTCAATGGATTGTGCGAATACACAGAAGAGACCCAGGACAACTCTGACACCAACAGTAACTCCACATAAGACTAAAAAAGTTAAACCCCTGACAAGTGCCTGAAAAAGATAGAAGATTGGGAGCGACCGGCGTAGGAGCGCGTGCTGCGAGAGCGAGCAGAAAGGAAGAGCAGTTCCGTTTTTTGGCCACAGGTGTCAGTCGCGAGTTTAAATTTCAGAAAATTGCATATAACCTCTTTACGTTTTATTTCTCATGCTTATGTTTGTTTCTTGTTTCTATGTCAGCACCTTTGAATCACGACAAATTCCTTGTAATGTAAATTACTTGGCAATAAATCTGATTCTGATTCTAATGCATAACATTGAATTAATCACTTTTTTTTTTTTTACCAAAAGTGTATGTTCAACATGGCTAGCATTATCTTGAGCTAAAAAGTGCTAATTCAGCTAAAAGGCAAATGTTATCCAACAGCTTTGCTCTTTTTTGTGAGCTAAATGTCTTCAACTTAGGCTAACATTAACATAATTATGTCACATCAACTTACCATTTTTAGTGGAGTTTGATTAGATTGTTGTGTAGTAAGTTAGAAATGCTGGTCTGTGGAGAACAAGGGTCCTTTATAGTTTCTCTTTTTACTCAAGAACTGGAAGTCGTAACTTGGATGTGGGAATGACGTCACACCCAAATTAACAGTGTTCCAGTTATCCTAGTCAGAGAAGTTGGGACTACGATATGGTGAGGCCCAAGTAGCTATTGTTGGTAGTACCTCTTACAAACATTGCTGTAAGTTGTACTTTCCACATGTAAACACCACTTTTAATTTTTGTTCAGAGTTGGGGGGCTCACAATGTAATTCTGATTTTAGTTGCACTCTTACGAGTGTGTCTTGTAAAATAAACATATTTTCACCATGGATTTACAGCTGTTAAGGCTAGAAGCAGCCATGTTGGTTAAATTACCAGTAGGTGTTAGAAAAATGATCCTACTTTCCAAGTGGGAATTGGAACAAGGGCTGTTCCAGTTTAATTTTCCGACTACGGAGTCAGGATTTCTGAGTTCCGACTGTAAAATTAAAGCACCAATTTGAAATTTTGGCATTTGCCCAGGTCGGCATTAGAAAAAGGGATGAATAAAAACCAGATAAAAAGATAAGAGAATGTTAGATGTGCCGTGAACAAGTTTTCTATTGCTTTTAAGGCTGCGCAATCAATGAAAAGGTGGTGCCCCCATGTGTTGAGTAGATGATATGCTAAAGCTTACAGAGTGTGCGTGGGACGTCATGATGGAGCTAATTGTATAAATCAGTATTGCAGTCGATATTTTTCTGGTTTCCAGCACTGAAAACTTCACAAACCGTAGATGATCAACAGAAGGAGTGTACATTTATATGATCTTGTGACAGTTCTTTGCTCAATTTTAGACATTTATGCATAACATTTGTTCATTGGATCTTTAACTGTCCAATACCCAAATTGCCAAACCCGTTTTACTTGGGCTCAAGCCCGATGACGTCTTCTTAGCCCCAGCAAAATTCAGCTAAACTCTGTTACTGTTAAACAGCAAAAAGCCTCCAGATTGCATTTACAAGATTAAAAGAAAGTCAGACTGCTTGGATAAAAACTATAAAGGAAAGACTAAAGAATGCTTATAATTTCTGCATTGTGAAGTCTGCTTTCTTTAAAAGTTCGAAACTCTAAAAGTTCTGAACACTTAAAAAATCTTGCATATATGTGATAAATTTGAACGTCATATAGTACTCAAAGTGTCTTTTTCAGTTTTAAATGGCGATGTGATTAGGAAGAAGTTTGAACTCAGTGATTTTAGACCACAAACTGGGATAGCAGGTCGTTTGTTTCACCATTGTTTATGTATCTATATGTAGTCTAGGTTTACTGTGGGTTTGGAGCACAATGAAAACAAAGCCAGTAAATAATTGTGTTTGAAAAATCAATACCTGAAAACACACAGACCCACTGTTAAGGTAGTGAAAGCATCAAGGTTTGAGGCTGCTTTTTCATCGACAGTGGTAGAATATGTGGATTTATGAGGAATATGGACGGAGAAGAAATGCACAATATGAGCAGCATATTTTGCGATTCAAGTTAACCTACCCTTTAAAAAAAAAACACAAGCTGGAGTTTATGCTTCTATTGACATGAAAAGTCGAGCTTTTTGAATAATTGCTGATTCATGAAGCAGATTTCCTAACTCTGCTCCAACAGCCCAATCAAATTGTCTGCTTTAGAGTAATCTCCCTGCCATGCCGGGTGATTGCAGCTGATTGGGACTGCAGCGAGCACATGAGAGGCCACGCTGTGCTTCTCTAAGGACGACCACGCTCCGTGCTTTCCAAGCGCTTGGTGCCTGTCTGCTCAGGTTCTCTGCCAGACTCGGCTCTCTGTCCTCAGGCCCCGGCTCGCCTGGCATCCTCTCCTCTCTGTCGTGGTACATACGGTATATTCCTGGATGAAGTCTGTGCTGCTGAGGCGGGGCGCTCCCTCCTCCGGCTGTTATTTTCAGATCTGATGGCGGCAGTAGTGCCATTAAGGCTGGCAGAAAAGGCTCCTTTTCTTTCCCAGTAACAGACGGGCTCAGTTCTCAGTCTTTTTTCTTAAAGTTTGAAACAAAAACAAAAAGTAACTAATGGTACAGAAAACTGGCGTCTCTCTGCACAGATTTGTAGAGTTTGCTTTCGACTTTAATTTCATTTCAACACAGTCTCTTTCTTTTCTCTGGAACAAAGAGGAATGAAACAATGAGGTGGAGAAATGATGCCAGAAATGAAAGAAAAATGGTCCGGGAAAGGGAGGAGAGGGGATGCTGAAAGATGCAGCCCGTCCTGATGAGACCGAGATAAGGGCTGAGGTTGTCTCTAAATGAGCTTCTTCTCCATCTCCCACATCCGTCAGTCGGCACTCTCCTTCAGCCCTGCCCTGCACCCCTCCACCCACTCAGCTACACCCCTTCATTAAGAAGCCCATGGGAACAAGAAAGCTCATTGTCCAGCCTGGAATTTTGCCCCCTTGTGCTGCATATCCGACCTGTTACCGCCAGTCCGCCCACCATTCTCTTCCTCCCCAGCACACCCTGAATGAATGAAACCCCATGAATCGGGCAGTGTGTTGTTGGCTTTCTCCATTCGGGTTCGGGCGTTTTTTTAAATTTTTATTTCCTTGAGATGTCCCAAACCACAAGAGAACCATGTCGTTGTTGCATGAAAGCCAACAGCACTGAAGATATCTAGGCTTATGAAGTCCAAATGTATAAACAGGCTAATAAAAAGGATGCATTGGGTCGGACTGGTTAGGGTTGGCCTTGGTCCTTTATCCTGTTTGTAGTCTTAATGTGATCAAGGATTAGTCGTGGAGTGAAGGGTGTCTAGTTTGAGATCCTCAGCTTGCAATTTTTTCCTTTGTTAATGTTCTGTTGGCATCTTCAAGCCATGACCTTCACCGTTCACTGGAGCAATTCTCCAGGTAGAACTAGAATTTAAGTGGAGATGTACAAGTATCTTTGTGTAACATTCACAAGCAATAGTAGGAAGGAACATGAGATAGAAAGATTGGCCACGTTCTGTTACCATGAGATGCAGGTCCTGACCAAAACAAGTTTCTGAATACAAGCGACTGAAATGAACCTCCTCTGTAGGGTGGAGCACAGGCCCAGTGCCAATGGGTGGCTTGGGGCTGGGGGGTCCACCCATTCAGGTATCAGGCCTGACAGATTACACCGCCTGTGTAAATTAAGTTGCAGCCATCCAATGTATTGACCCAACACAACCAGCAAACAGTGCTGTAGGCTATTTTGGAGGCAGTAAATAAGATTCTTTGATATGGTTGTATGCCAAAATGGGTATTAGAGCTTGGCTGAATAACAACAAGAGCAAACCAGGGACGATGCTAATACATAATCAATCTTAGAGAAGCAAGTGCAACCTTGAGTGACATTCTGGTCCACACTCCATACCAGTTGGTGGCGGTAATGCGCCAATTTGTTGTTTGGCAGCCGCCAATAGATATCAAAGAAGAAGAAGAAGAAGGGCGCTATGTGCATGCTAAGGGTAGTTATGATGAAAACTTTGTGAGAAATGCCCGTGAGGAAGGGAACCGTCAAGGATTTGAGCTGCAGATTATGTCGGATTGTGAACGTAAGACTCGTTGTGGACTAGCTATATCACTGGAGGACATTAATTGGACCCTTGTTGACATAAAAAGGCTGTTGTTTCTTCGAGATGACTCGGTTCTGTCAATGATACATGGCTTCAAACTGTGAGTTGCACATCATTTTTCTTTGAATGGTTTGGAAAAAAGCACTTAATGTGTCTACAGTTACGATTGTATCCCTGATTGGCATATATCATTGGAATCACAAGAAATTCAGCTTGCAAATGATGTACAATATGTATATGTACACGGAAAGGGTGTCACAAAAAAGGCATATTTGACTCGGAACTATATACGTACTGCCAATGAGGTTAAATAAAAATAAGACACATTAGACTGATGATTATAATCTCTCCGGGCAGTAACTCCGGCTGGGAAGAGACTACAGGGCAGACTGAGAAATATCTGGGTTTCTCATAATCTATGGAGTTCTCATTGAGCCCGTCAATGGATAAAGCAACCTGGGCTGTCTTAACACTTCAGCAAAGACACAGACTGATCGCCTCCATGACACGCTACATTATTTCAGCAATTATTGCAAAAGGACCCCCTACCAAGTATTGAGTGCATATTCTGCACAGTATAGACATACTTTTCAGAGACCCTAATAAACTTCTATCCATCCATCCATCCCCGCTTCACCTTGTAGAGGTGCGGGGGGCCTGGTACCTAATTCCAGCAGTCATTGGATGAGAGGCAGGGTACACCCTGGACAGGTCATCTGTCCATCGCCAGGGCAAATTTAAATAAACTTTGCTAATATACTGTATATAAATATACTGAGTTGCATCTGTGCAAAATATTCCCACTTTAATGACGAGTAAGGTTCTGTCAAAACCTGTCAAATCCAAAATAAAAAATATGAAGTTTTTCATTTGTTTTTATTTATTTTTATTCACTCACCACAAAATTCAACAACAGTATCTTTATTTAAGACACTAATTGCTCAGGAAAACATTTGCGTAAAGATTTCTGTCAGTACAGATTATCTAAAAGTTTGTAGCTTCAAGCAATCTCTTGGTCTCAGACGTCGTGGTCAGAGCTGCTACAGTTCATAAACACAGTAAAAGTTACAACATGCAGTCTTCCCTCAAACACATCAAAAAACAGACAACACAGTGCCTATTAGGATAAAAAAAAAAGACTAATGAGCAGTATGTATGTCTGGAAAACAAGAGTCTTGTCGAAGGAATCCACCATCCAGGTGGTTTCAATAGTCAGGACTGGGAAAGGCTTTGAAATTGAAACCACAACCTGCAAGTCTACATGGCTGCAGGAGACAATAGCGCAGTCTTCAATGATCAAAGTGCATCAGTATGCATTAGGTTTCAGTTAGGAGGACAGTTAACACAAGTCTCCTTTAACTTTACAAAGCCAGACTGGTATTTTTCCTTTATTTGACCTCCTTAGACATCCACCAAAGAGTCGAACTGTATTCAGAGACTAATTCAGATGATCATTTTAAAGCAAAACTTGGTAGCATGTCAGATTGTGAACACACCCTTAAAGCGAGCTATTTATTAAAAAAACCAAAATGGTTAATCTGGCTCCGCTTGATGTTTCTTCAGATAGTTCAAGTAATTAAAAAAATATTGGCCAAGAGGAGTGACGTATCTTCATTGTGTTTTTGGTGCTCATTTGGGTTTTGAGGAAGCGCTGGGGAGAGTCCCATATATGGTTTTGTCTGTTTGAACATTGATCTAGCGGTTCTGTGATAGTGTGAATTAACTGCAGACTTTACTATAAACAGCTGTGACATAATGCTGCTCCTCCAGCTAACACTCTTAATCAAGTGTGCATGGTGGGCGGGGCTTGGGGCACAGAGCTACAGAACAGCAGAGAGGGGTGGTGGCAGCCAACACAGTTTTACATGCAGAGGGAATGCAAAACATTTAACATGTTTCCATCTCTAGTCATGAAATCAGAAATCAGACATCTAAATGTCATTAAAAACAAGAGGCTGAGACCTGCAAAGCACAAACTGAATATGGAAATACATGATTTGTCCGGATTTTCATATAAACTATGTTCCCACACTGAAAACATTACCCAGCAAAGCCCGAAGGCATGTAAGACTAAATGGTTGGGCTCAAAAGATTGATTTATCAGCAATTTTAGGGTTACAAGAACTCCGATGGATATTCTGGCTGGAAGCGAACAGGTTAATACAGTTTTTTTCTTCTAACATTTTATGTAAGGATGATAATTCATCACAAAGCCTACAGTGCAGCCTACCAGACCACTGTTTTTAGACTGTTAAAAATGCTCCAGGTAGTCGGAGTTTTTGATCTGGGCGGTTACCTATATAGATTAGATTAGATTAGATTAGATTAGATTAAATGCCACACAAGCAACACAGGAAAAATAATGTAATCTAACAAGTTTTTTGTTGTTGTTGCTTTTATGTATGTGGAGTCAATGGGGGGGTTGGTAGGGCTGGGCGATAGTTCGATAGCAATATATATCGATCGATAGACGTGTGGTGCGATAGAAAAAAAAGGGGTCGATAAAAAAGGGAAAAAAAGTTTTCCCTCATTTGTTCATTATAGCCTATCAGGTAGCCTAATACAACAATCATTACTTACTCCAAACAAATCATTACCGCTGATAGGCAGCTCTGTCAGCCACCCCTCTCTTCTTTCAAACCACAAAAAGGATGAAATGATTTGAGCTGAAACAGAATTGTTTGAGAGTCCCTAAGCGAACCATCGCCGTAACTTCACGTCGTTCAGATGTCACAGCAAGGAAGCAGCGGAGGAAGTTGTTCCGGATAAATGTCTCAGTGACTCAGGTAAAGGTTGCATCCCGTTTTGAACCGATCCTCGACGCACTAAAACACTAAACATAGCAATAATAAACCAAATAAAATACTACGATCAGTTGTCTTAAGCAGGACTCCCCTCTCGCTGCGAATCCGTTACAGAGACACGCAGGAAACTTACCCAGGTCGCGCTGCTAACAACACCTGTGGCTTTTAAAATGTCCCCCTCGGTTCTGCCCCCGGTCCTCAGAAGCGAAAAACACTTTAAAAAACACAACAGGGTTGGATAGGCCAGCCGGCTGAAATGAGTTAGAATAAGGCCCCGTTTACACGAAGGAAAAACGCAGATATTTCCCTGAGGTTTGGCCTCTCATTTAAACAAAAAACCCGGTTTTATCACAGAAAACGAGTATTTCTAAAAACTCCGGCCAAAGCAGATTTGCGCTTTCTCCGTTTTAAGTGTTTGCTTGTGGACAGAAATAACCGGAGTTTTCAGCTCCGCAACGTCACTTTCTGCGACAAAAATGCGCCGACATCACTTGTGCTGTCTGTGTTTATACTCAGAAACAGCATTTATGCCCTCAGAGACGTGTTGGCATCATCGATTGTCCAAGCGCTTTTCGCTTGTTAGCTTTTACAAGCTCATGTAGAAGTTAGAGGTTAGAACATAGAAAGTTACTCTGAGTGGATAGGATTCGGGGGAACTACTGCCCCCTACAGGTTTGGCATGTCTATGAATGTGCTTAACAACATACTTATGCGGTAAGGTATGGACGAAGATTTTTTTTTAGAAAAGAGGTGGTGAAAATATTCGTAAAAAAAAAAAAACGGCTACGTGTGCACATAGCCTAAGCTTCATTGACAATCTGAACCAAAGGTTTCAGCCATTAATATTATAACGTGTCATGAAATGTTTAAAAGATTAAAATGCATCAAGATAAGCCTTTAATTTCAATTAATAAAATTTTTTATAATATAATGGTTAATAATATGACTTTTCTTTGTATTTACTGATGTTACTCAGGTCTCTTTATTTGTTTCTGTGTCTTACAAACTTATTCATGATAAAAAGAGGTGTTTGAAAAATGAATTAATTTAATTCTTAGGTAAAATTAGTTCATTGAAGAATAACAAAATGACCGGGGAGGCGCTTTAAATAAATTTTTTACGTTTTGTGATATTTATCGATAATTATCGATATCGATCAATATGACTATTCCCTTTATCGATATGCTCTTTTTCTATATCGCCCAGCCCTAGGGGTTGGTGCCTCTTTGTTTGGAGTAGGCACCCCCTACTTGTTGCTGAGAATAGAGAGATCAGGATCTGTTTGGTGTCAATCACAGTGAGCCCACATTGTGTGAGGAACAAAATATCCTGTTAGTTCTTCTCTTGTTTTAGCTGGACTGTACTTAAGCTTTGCCCTGCCAGTAAACTTGAAATTATAGTGGATATAGAAGGGGGTTGAGGCTGCAGAAACAGGGTCCCACCCATTCATGAGAGCATTTACCCAAATTTTTGGACTTTAAGCCGCTACTTTTCTCACACGCTTTGGACCCTGCATCCTATACAAAGCGGCTAATTTATAGATTTTTACTCTCTAACGGACATGTGGGGAAAGATTGTGTGCCGAAGAAGACCACCAATAGTTTCCATGCACACACCCTCATCATGAAAAACACAAGAAGAAATGCATATGACGCAGCTTTTAAGTTAAAGGCAATCACGCTGGCTATCAAACAGGAAATAGAGCTACAGCACATAAGCTTAGCATCAATGAATCGATGGTGAGATTTTGATGGAGGGCACAGTAAGAACTGAGTTAGTGTAAAAAGTCGACAAAAGCTTTCAGAGGTCATAAAGACACTGAAGAAAGACGACTTCAGTGGCTTTAGTGAGGAAGAGGAAGATGGCCACCAGTGACTTTTTTGTTAGGCTAAAATATGTTTTATTCTCTAACCAGAAATGTTACTGTCGTGTTGTGTTGGTGCCATACTGCCGAATTTCAGGCAGAGATTGAAAAAAAGCAAGTCTTAAATTAAAATTAAAAAATCACTCAGACCTCCGCCAGGGCCACTCACCCCCCATCCCCATGTTGTTATCTAATTCTAACTTTCGGTACTTTTCCAATATAATGTCTGTTAATGAGACGCATGGTTGTGCTCTTCCAGCAGAGGGCGGAGATTCGGGGCTGCTGCACGAGGGGAGCCGCTTATGAGCTCTCTAGAGTGGAAGTTAGCACAGCTGGTCATAAAGATGGCCGCTCCTACTGAGCCTGGTTCTGTTGGAGGTTTCTTCCTGTTAAAGGGGAGTTTTTCCTCTCCACTGTCGCTACATGCTTGCTCAGTATGAGGGATTGCTGAAGGATTGCTGTGGTTGGAAATCTGCCCAACCTCACGCCAATGACTGACGCAATCTGCTGGGATTCCTTAAATAGGAAACTTTTTAACTGATTGGAATGTTTGTATAATTGTATTGAAATGACTTCTTGTTAAGTGCCTTGAGATGACATCTGTTGTGAATTGGCGCTATATAAATAAACTGAATTGAATTGAACTGGTCGGTGGGTGGATACGCGATTCATGTCGGATCAACCCCAAAATTTAATCGGTTGTTCCCGGTCCCATTCCGGATATTTTCTGAAAATACCATTGAAATCCGTCCATAACTTTTTGAATGATGTTGCTAACAGGGAGAGACACAAACAGACAGAAGGTTGAGGTAATGAATAAATATTCCTTCTATCTGTGTAAATATCTCCTGTTACAACATGAAAACGTGCAGCTTAAATTCAGGTGTGTGCTATATATGTACAAAATTTATTTTGTTTTAAAATTTAGCTGGTGCATCTTATATTCAGGTGCGCTCAATAGTCCAAAAATTATGGTATTCTGTATTTAGAAAAAATGATTTTTCATTGTTCAGATTTTTGAATGTACTCCCAAGAGCAGAAATACGGAACATTATGGATGTTAGCTAATGCGATGGTGCTAAGACAGTTTCCACAGTGCGTACTAATGCATATTAAGGTATATTTGGTGTTTAAGTCTGTAGTTCTGAGCATTAGAAGGGGTCTCTAGAATTTTTTTAATCTAGCTATTTGCTGGCGGTTTTGGTTCCTAACTCCCGCAAATACCAGGGGTCCACCGTACTTGGATCATATATTTGGTTGGCTATTTTATCTCAAGTGCTATTCTATCAAACTATTCATAGAGGGTCGGATGCCTTTTTATTGCTGTTGATGCCCAAACCTGATATAGATGCAAAAACTCACCGAGAGTGGGCCGGGACACGGAGGTGATGCAATGTGCATTGCAGTTATGTTTTCCTAATACTGTGCAGCCCTATACTGGAGTCCGTTTCTGTATAGGTTTATTTTGCAGGAAATCTATATTTTCTTAATCATGAAATTGAAACAAAAATCAATATGTTCCCTGTTTCTTTTTCAAATAGTTGCTAAGAAATACTGTACATTGTCATTACGTGGGAACTGCTGAAGGTCTATTGGGTAAACGATTGTTCAAAATATTGTAAGCCCTTTTAGCCTGAAGTTGAACCTCTACATCCTATCCAAGCTTCCATATTTTTGCTAAAGGTGTTTATGAAGTTATTTTATTTATTTATTTATTTTTACCGCATTTTAGTTTTCCATCTTCATGTAGTCTACAGTCACTGAGACAGGAGATCTTTCTTGCCACTGAAGAGGTGAAAGTTCAAACTGAGACATCTGCAGCCTCCTTAAATGCAAAGTGACCAGGTTTTGCTTTAAAAAGAATGACCTGTTGTGGAAACTCGTTATTCATCCTCCACTTCCAGGCGGGTGAAGTAAAAGGTTATCCTTGCTCCTTCGTCTGTGTCGTACAGAGCCTGGCAGGTGTACATCCCGGCTGCGTCCTTCTGCAGCTCCTCTATGACCAAAGCCGGGTTGTCGTCCTGCAGCTTGACGCTGCCCAGGCTGCCGGACTGGGACAGGACCTTGGGGCCCTGTCCGTAGTTGTGTGCCACTGCCACGTTGTTGTCGGTTCCCGGTTTGGTGAATCCCCAGATGTAGATGGCGGGAATAACAGAACCGCAGTCCAAGGTGACCGAGCCTCCTACAGTCGCAGTGGCATTGGATCGAATGTATTCCACCTCCTCAGGGTCAAATATCTCCAAACCTGCAAGATGAGATGACTGTAGTCAATTACTGTAATTATCAACAAAGAAAGACAAGAAAACAGCTTGGGATTGACAGGTTTATTCACTTGTGTGTTTCAGAACGAACAACAGGTACTTAAACACAGTTTTAAGCCTCTGGGATCCTTGATAGATCAGATTTTATGACTCTCCTTGGATTCACTCAGCAGTCTGACACAATAATAATACCAATCAGGGGGGGGAAAAAACTACCAGTTTCAGCGTGTCTCCACCTGAACCCCTCTGTTAAAACACAATGAGCCTTTACCTTGTAGAGGAAGTGCCAGACAGCAGAGGAGGAAGCAGACATATGGAGTCATTCTCAGACTCTGTGTGGTGCCACAGCTGGAAATCTGAAATCAAAAGCGCTGATAGCGTTTCCCCCTTTCTGGTCCACACCGTCGTTCACACCGAGAGTGACTGAGTGTGGCTCGAGCACAGACGGGGAGAAATTCTGTCAAACTACACTATTAATTATTCATCGGTGTTTCCACCTCCTCACTGTCGCTCCATTCGGCCCGTCTCTCTGCTCCTGACCGGGCGACTAGCTGAATCTGAGACAGGAGCGTATGGGGTGTCAGGATGATGTCGCTCCTTCATCTATTATTGAAGATGCTGGCTCAGGGGGGAGTCTTTTTAGAAATTCCATCACTTCCAAGAAAATTGAAAACGAAGGCCGGGCAAGGTCAGGACCTGTGAGTTTCCCCGGCAAAAACACCCATACAGGTTGTTTTTAACCCTGAGAAAGGTGTGAAAACAAAACACAACTCCTAAAATGAGAGCATCACAACTAGCAAAAAGTCACATCCAAGTATGACGGCTTAAACTTCTTCCCGTTTTGACAAGCTGGAACCGCAAAACCTCAAGATCCTCACTTATCCAGGACATGATAATCTTGAGAGTTTTAAATGAAGGGAGCTGGACTTCTCTTGTTGTTACCTGGCAGAGGACTGCAATCCACGAATGCTTTTCTAGTCTTCAAGATGCTTCAACTCCTTTTCAAGAGTTACCTCTGCCAAGGAGGTTGTGTTTTCACCAGGGTTTGTCTGTTTGTTAGCAACATGACTCAAAAAGGTGTGGACGGATTTTGATGACACGTTATAATATTAATGGCTGAAACCTTTGGTTCAGATTGTCAATACAGCTTAGGCTATGTGCACACGTAGCCGTTTTTTTTTTACGAATATTTTCACCACCTCGTAAAAAAAAAAAAATCTTCGTCCATACCTAACCGCTTAAGTGTGTTGTTAAGCACATTCATAGACATGCCAAACCTGTAGGGGGCAGCAGTTCCCCTTAACCCTATCCACTCAGAGTAACTTTCTATGTTCTAACTTCTACATAGAGCAGTAATTGAGCTTGTAAAAACAAGCAAACAAAAAGCGCTTGGACAATCGATGATGCCAACACACCTCTGAGGGCATAAATGCTGTTTCTGAGTGTGAACACAGGTCGCACAAGTGATGTCGGAGCATTTTTGTCGCTGAAAGTGCGTTGCGGAGCCGAAAACTCCGGTTATTTCTGTCCACACGCAAACGCTTGAAACGGAGAAAACGCAAATCTCCACTTTGGCTGGAGTTTTTAGAAATAATCGTTTTCTGTGATAAAAACTGGGTTTTCGTGTCAATGTGAGGCCAAACCGCAGGGAAATATCTGCATGTTTCCTTTGAGTAAACGGGGCCTGAGTTAGTAGTGGGGCGATATAAACGGTATAAGATAAGAATGATAATGAATTTAGCCAACGGTAGAGATTTTGACTATACTGGCCTACCGCAATTGTGCATTTTGATGATGTCATCAAGCTGTGTCTACATACGTTGTACCAGGTAAGCAAGGAGGAAAAATACTTTTGTTCAGAGCTCTAGTGTACTCTAGATATTGTAAGTTTAAAATCACTCATTTTCTATTTAACGGAAACAAAAACTATTGAAGCATTTTTAATTCAAATCAGTGCAACTTTATTTTTGTGCAATACTAAATTTAGAAATAAGTAATCAGGAAAGCAGAAAGAAATGTTCATAATTTTACATTTTGCACTTCAGTTTAGACAATTTTGTGTTTTCATAACATTTAGCTTGTATTTTATTTAAAATATCTTCAACTTTATTAACGTGAGAACATTTGTGTTGCAGTTTTCGGAAAAAGATTTGAACATATTTTTTCCATGCAGGTACTCTGCTGCAATCAATTAATGTTTTTGAATGTGAGAATGTTCAAAAGCAGTCATTTTGAAATCTAAACAGAAGAAAACACTGAGAATTTTCCACCTGAGCATGGGATACCTGCAGATCCTTCAGAATTACCACGGACCTCTTGGATTTTGCACAGTAGTGTATATGCATGAGAACTGTGCCCCAGATGTGTAAAAACACAGACCTGTGTGACATTCAGTGGGGGAAAAAAAGCTTTTGCAGTGAAATCTGGCAGATTTTCAGGCCTGCAGGCTGCACCATTAGAGGCTGAGGCTCAGTGCTGCCGCCATGCATGCAGTCCATAAACCTGTGCTTATACTGGAGGCAACCCCAGACTGACGAGAAACCTCTAATTAGTAACAGCTTTAAATGTAGCTTGTTTTTTTTCTTCGCTGAATCAGAGGAAAGGGCTAAATTTAGGATTCCGCTGGAAGACAAACAGATGTAATATAAACTGCAGAATGAGGCAACATTGAGGGCAGAGTGAACTGGTGTTTTAAATTCAAAGATGCTAACACTGATATTTCCTGATAAGACAGGATAAAAATAGTTTTCCCTCTTTGGAAAGATGACACGAGTCACACCGCTACGAGGACATGATGTAATGTGGCGGTCCATTTACGGATATACTTTTAAATTTTTTAGAATTAAATGAAGGTTTGTTTCTCTGAATTGTTCTGTTTTCAGAAATGTTGTTCTTAAAGACGGCTTTGTACCATAACGTGGGAAAAGAAAGTGATTGCTTCCACTTAGGGGTGGTACATGTATTAATATTCTGATTTTTTGGTACGGCCACATCGTTCATTAAGCATGTGTACCAGACGAATCAAGCTGTTTTCTACCTTATTGGTGAAACTTAGGCGCAGGGCAATGTTCCGCAGCACAACTTTGAAAAGTGGCACCAAAACAGAACAGAAAGGACTGCCAGCTTTCACTCTATTTGCGAACATTAATGCTTTGTCATGCAGCTACAGTAGAAAGAGAAAGATGGACTGAACCAGAACAGCAATAAGGTCCATAACAAGCTCTGCACTGAACTGAATGACTCGCCTGAAACAATGTCAGGCTGAACGTAAACATCACTGATACTAGAGAAAAACCAGCTGACGTTCAACCAGTAGCATCCATTCAGCCCAAACTCCTTATTTTTGTTTAAACGCAAGTAGGCGGAATCCCCGTTGATGAGAAGGGGTTTTCCCAAAAGCTGCCCATGCTGCATTCAAGTACAGCTGGTAGACTAGGCTGTCAAAATATGAAAACAACTCCAAAGTGATTTAAGCAAGTTTTATTCTCAAATAAGTATTATTTAAACATATAAACATGAACATTTACTGTTTTTATACTGTTTTTTTTTACTCTGGTTAGGTCTGCTTCCGCTATTTTATTTATTTTGTAAAAATCCAAACAAATTCAAAGTCAGTTCTATACTTTCAACTTTTTAAGGTATAGAACATATTTAAAATCAAAGTGTGGGTTCTTTATTTAATACTGACCAAAGTTTAAAAAAAAAGTCATATGCATATTTGTATTTATTTTTCTTGATTAAAGTGTAATGAAAACGTACAGAGCAGTGATTTTTGTGTACCGTTACAGCCTTACTGTTTATGCATTATGGATAGCACAGACATCTCATACCAGCTGTCAAGCATGGCAGTGGAGGGATGATGAAATGGGATCTTTTTTTGGAGTCACTGAGCTGACCATGAACTCATCCGTATGCCGAAGACATTTCCAAAGACGATCTTTGTGACAGTTGAAGCTTGGCTGAAACTCATCAGTCATCATACCAACAATCAAGCTACAGCTATTAAAGTGTTACAATGGCCAAGTCAAAGTCTAATCGAAATGCTATGGCCGGACTTTAAGAGAGCTGTGCGGAAACTAATGTCCGCAAACCTCAGTGAACTGAAGCGGACCTCCACGACGACAAGAGTCAGACTGAAAACATCATAAAAGCTGTTTCTACTAAAGGTTGCTCAACAACCTCCTGAATCACAGGGTGGAGTAAAAGTTTCCCATGACTGTTTGACATTGATGGAAACTGTTTATACTCCCAAACATCCCTAACTTTGAAGAAGACATTTGAACTAGGCCTCAAGGCCATTCTGCTTCACACTACGGCATCCTAAATGTGACAAACTGGAAAACAAGTATGATGGGTCGTGAATGAGACCATTACGAACCGTTCCACTGGAGACACAGTTGACCACATTCTTCTCTGGTGAAGCAAATCCTCTCTGAGACTCAGCAGTCCTGCCACATCTGCTGGCTGCCTGCCTGAATCTCCTCTAGGAAGAGGACCGGGCGGCTGGAAAATGTGAGTTGTCTGAAAAACAGAATGTTTTGGACGGTGGTTAAAGCACGGGGGGAGCGGGGGTTAGGGGGACAAAGTAAGGAGTTTCAACTCTTATCTAGAGCGCTTTGGTCCAGTAAAACCTTTCAGGTGCCGGCGGATCTGGCCGGGCCGACCTCTGGCGTTTTCTTCTTCGTCCTTGGCAGCAGATAAAGCATCAGAATCAGACACAGATAGCTGAGGCTGCGCAGAGATCTGCGTTCCACATTACCGCCACCCCGATATGCGCCACTCGTCCAGACTGTGAGCTCTTGGCAGCACTGGCAGAACAGGTGGGTCTTCTGAGAGGGCCTTGTGATTAGATCAGTCATTACCATGCTGGCATTGTTAAAAGCGGAGCTAATCTCTCATTTCAGGGGACCACCAGTACTGAAATGGGTTGCGAAGGTTTAACAGGAGATAATTCAGGCTGTGAATGAGAAAAATAATCTGAACTGGCTTTACAGTAAGGATGTGTGTTTCCACTTACGGTCTAACGAGATTCTGATTTTGCTCTATTTTTCCTCTCCGACAGAAACTGCTGTCTGACCTCTTTGTTTTTCTTTCTCATGAGAATGGGTTGGCCAGTTTCCAGTATTGTAGGCTTCCTCTGACTTTAAAGACTGCTGCAGCTCAGTCCCCCCTCCCCTCTACTCGACTGCAGAGTGATGGACCACACATTGAGCAGGTGAAGGCTGTTTTCCCTCTGCTGCGGAAGCTAGCATCTTGCATCCTGCCCAAACCTTCCATAATTTCAGTCGGGCAAACAGCCGTGTAGATGTTTGGTCTTGTGAAGGCCTTGACTGCAGAGGGCTCCTCGCTGGGCCTCCGTCTGAATCTCCGAGCTGAGCAAAGCCACAGCTGACTGGCCTTGGGACAAGGGAGGCAGGAAGGGGCCTCTTTCCTTAACTAAGCCCCAGGAGTAAGCAAGCAGAAAATATTGTTTAGGAGATATTTAGGCGAAAGGGCTGCGAAGGCCTATTGTAATTATACTGTTTCTTGTTATTCTGTTCTGCATTCAAATGGCTTCTTGGGGGCCTAAACATATATGAAGACTCACCAAATGTTGCACACTCTTTAAATGTGCGTGAAAATTAAGCATTTTAATGGGAGTGAAAAGGGGGATGGTCTAATGGCTGAACAGCGTCCCCCTAAATTTAACCTGTCCCAAATGGTTTAATGTAGACATTTGAAATTTGGTACACAGATAGAACTGTCCATGACAAAAAAAAAGTCAATAGGACTTATATATCCTAAACTATAAGATATTAGCTTCAAATTTGGTCAGGATGGCCTTCAGGCTTAGGGGATCTAAAATAATCAAAAAAATTGACTTTTTGTGCACGTTGAAGGTGCGAGGCCAGGCCTCAAACTTTGACTAAACTAAAAGTTGTTATATGGTGAAAGTCACCAAGGCATTAAACTTGCTTTGGTGGATCAACATCAAGTCCCGAACAAAGCTCAATGGTTAAACGCTGACATCACTTTAACCTCGCCTACTGAGAACAGGAAGTGTAATCTTTTGCTTTGAAAGGTTAATATTTTACACCCTTGACCTAATCATCACCAAACTGTGTGCAATTACAGAAGACAAGATGGGGTAACGTGTTGTCCTGTACTGAGAGTTTTCAAAAGAGGATGGGGCTGTGGCAACATGGCAAAGTCCGGCGTCACGCCATGACTACACGTTTGGCTCTAAAGTATTTGATTTGCACCAGATTACACAGAATGGTTATTAGTTTCACCCCTAAAATATATTTATGCACAATTTTGGTGGCCATGGTCTAATTTCACCACAGTGCCCCCTAGACGCTTTAAAACAATCAGTCCCAAGCCATACTTACCTACAAAAAATTATCTTGGTCTTCGCCATGGTCCAAACCCCACAGGAAGTCAGCCATTTTGGATCAAAGTGGTCATTTTGTGGCATTTACACATGTCGTATTTGAATGAACTCTTCCTAGAGCTTTTCACTTACAGACTTGTAAGTGGCCAAACGTAAAAGTGTGGGTTCTTGTCACAAAAGAAAAGGGTGTAATAACTTCCACACACAGAGTTACAGCCGTACCAAACTTTCTGTGTGTCATCACATACCAGCATGAATGTGTTCATAGGCTAATTTGCCGATGTCACCGAAGCCCCGCCCCCTGAGAACAGGAAGTGTAGTGTTTTACTTAGGGCCCGTCCACACGGAGACGCGTTTCACTGTATACGTATACATTTTTTTATCGTATTAGCGTTTCGTCCACACGGATCCGGCGTTTTCGGAGACTGAAACCGCTATTTTTTGAAACTGGGTCCCAAAGTGGATAAATCTGAAAACGACACCCTTGCGGTTTTGTGTGTACAGCCAATCCGTATATTTTATGAAACGATGATGTCATCACATCATGTGTAGGCTGCGTCACACGTAACTGCAGCAACAATAATGGCGGACTACGTGATTTTGTTCATGCTGCAGAAGATACTAAGCCTACTAGCCTTATTACAGCAAAATCTATTGCTTTGTTATAAATTTATTCTTCTTGGTTCGTATACAGAGTGCAAAGTTATGCGCATGCTCAAAGTCTTCTTCTCCGTGTATAGTGTATGTCTGTGGCAGAATTACAGGCCCCATACTGGTCTGGCATATATATACTACACCGTTTTCAGTCGGTTTCAGTGGTTTCGTGTGTACGCAGATATTTCTTGAGACGACGCCGTGTTTACGGAATTTTTTTTTAGAACGAGGAAAAAAAATCATCGGATAGGGAACGCACCGACTTCGTGTGGACGTGGCCTTAGAAAGGTCCATATTTGACTCTTTTTACCTAATCAACATTTAGCTGTGGCCAGTGACTGAAAACAAGTTAGTTTAACTTGGTTTCCAGAACTGATTTTAAGGTTTAGAAAGCGGGTGTGGCGGCATGGCAAAGCCTGTTATCATGCCATGGAATTACATTTGGCTCTAATTACCACATATGTCATTTGATCTGCACCACGGATATTAGTTTAACCCCTAACATATGTATGCAAATATTTGATGGGTGTGGCCTAATTCCTACACAGCGTCCCCTAGAAGCATCAAAGCAATCAGCCACAAGCAATGTTTTCAGCTAGGATTATGAAATTCAGTACATATACAGTATGTAGTTTCGGAAGACCTATAAAAAGTCTGCTAAAGCCACAAGAAGTCATCCATTTTGTTCGAAAGCTGCCATTTTGTGCCTTTTGAAAACTTTGTCGTGCAGATTTATTCAGCAGGCTCAGTGGAAGCACTAAGGTGGCATTGAGTCGGCAGAGTCCCGAAGCTGCAATACAGGCCGGAGTGGTGCTAAGCTGCGAGGGCTGTTCGAAGCTGCTTGCACCTTTAATTAAATTTTATTTTTGCTCTGGAGAAAGGCGTTCGTTTTCACAGTGAGGCTTGGGTCGGGTTGGAAAAGAAACAAAATGCAGTCCTGTGCATTGGGTATAGACAATAGATGTTTAAATGGTTGAGGAACTGTGCTACCTCAACAATACAGCAGTAAACAAAGTTGCTGGTATGCTTTTATTTTAAAACCAAAACATTTTAAAAGATTTTAAAAACTGTAAAGTTTTTTCTTGAAACTTGTGAACAAGTCGGTTTATTCTGCCTTGTTTTTACGTTTACATTGAGTAAATCCTGCGACAACAGAGCCCGATCAAAGATGAAACAAAAAAAGTTTGAATCCACTTTGTTGAGCATATGCTACCATTTTTTATTGCATGCTGGTTCAACTGTGGCTCGCAGCAGGCCAGTTTGGGTACTTAAAAACCACAGGACAACACATGGTCTGGCTGTTTCCCCCTCTAGTGAAACTGAGAGCAGGTCCATGTCAGGCAACGTTTGCATAGTCCTGGCTGAGCTGACCTGGAAAGAGCCAGATGAGGATCGGGGTTTAAGCACCACAGAGGCCTTCTACAAACATGTGGAAAGGCTTTGGTGGCTAATGTAGCATAGAGTATTTATATACTGAGCAAAGACTTGACCACTGTCCATCAGGATCCGAAGCAACAGTTAGGCTGCATTCAGCTCAGACCGCCTCGTCCTGGACAAGTCGGCTACCTCCCCAGTTCCTCAGCCTTTCTCCCAACGGGACGCTCAGGCTGCTCCTGGTTCAGCTGTTTAGTGTACAGTAGCTCAAAGCAACAATCCTCTCAGAGCAGATGGTCTGTCATAGGCCTCTTTGTTTTCCACATGGCAGCTGAGGCCCAGGAACATGAGAAACATCCATTAACCCCGGACTTTCATCCTCTCTCTGGCTTAATCCCTTTGATGAGAATCAAATTAGATGGAGAGAGCAAAAATGACACAAGGAGTTTTTCTTCAGTTCAGTTTTTTTGGTGTTACACCCTTTAGAGCTAAGATACGCCCTGTTACAGATCACTTCTGATTAATCTGTTTTAATTAGACTGAAATGTTTAAACTCCTCAAAAAAAGTTGAATATACCACACACAAGCTGGAGTAAATTCAACATCCATCCATCCATCCATTGTCTCTAACTACTTGACCTTGCTTATGTCCAGCGATCATTGGGTGAGAGGCAGGGCGGTACACCTTGGATAGCAACCATGCATTCTCACAGTTATACTTAAGGGAAGTTTGGAGAAAACAATCAAGCCATGAGCAGGGGTAGCGTTATCTGAATATTTTCAATCTTTGACCATTTTCTTTTTAGAATGGTGACGAAGAAATCTGAAGGCCTTCCGTCGTTTTGACTGATTAGTGTTCATGCCTCTGACCACTTGTTGCAAATGCACAGACGTTTTCATCTTTATGCACGGAGTACAGGTAACTAAATCAATAACAAAAAGATTCCCATGTGAGTATCTGAGCATCATGTCAGACCCAGACACCATACTCAGCACGTTGAAGAGTAGCTGAGGCTTTGGAGCATGTCGCCCTCAAAAGCCCAATGTCAACTACTGGTGTATGCTGCGGGATTTCCTTCCGCTGAAGTGATAGCTAGCAGGTCAGGATATGGCTCGTTCAGAGTCTTTCTGACTTTTGATCACTTCAATTGGAGAAATGTTCCCTCATTTTAAAACTTTGGCTGAAGGGGCACTTGTAGCTAATTCCAGTCTCCAGTGTGGCAGCTTGTTCGGATTGAACATTTAAAATGAATTGAAAAAAAAAAAGTTATATGAATATATGAATATGTTATCATTTAAAAGGGCTATATGCAACTTTTCCCCCAAAATTAACGTAACAATAGCCTTTTATTTGACCATTTATGACTGAAACATCTCCTTATGAGCATACTGACACCTTGTCAGCTCACAGTGAGGGCACCTATAAGCCTGTATCCAATTTTTTCTATTTTCTGTCGGATCTGATTTGTGTTTAAATATCAGAAAATTGCATATAGCCCCTTTAAAAACTGACTGGTAAAAATAGATTATTAACTGGACTTTTTTTTATCCAGTCAGTCATAATGACAGACAACAAAAATATCTAGCATGACCTCTGAGCTCTACATGCAGTTTACAAATCAATTAACCAATCAGGCCCAGCGTGGAAATATTACGCCTCCAAACCCGCTGTTTGATGGATTTTTGAACTAATCTCTCCAGCCGAAAATCCTGTGGGAGAAAGTCCGGCATCAGTCTGTGATCCTAAACTCAAAGTGTACTTGAATTCTGAATCAAGACAAGAATCTGATAGCACTTTAACTTAATAATAATTTGAAAACTGCATTTTGTTATCTTTGACTGTTTCACAATCTGAAAAATGTAGGTTTGACAAAAAGGCAAAAAACTATAAATCTTTGAGGGGGAAAACTATTTCACAGTGCTGTTTTATATTTTTTTTTGTGATATTATAAGTAATAAAATGTCTTGCGATACCTACATCTACTTAAATATTTCTATTTATCCAATGTAATTAGGAGCATCAATGGAAAGAGTCTGTGTTGAGCCCGCTTAGTAAGTCGTTGAATTGAAAGAACATCTGCAAGTTTATGGAGGTAAAAAAATGATGTTTTAAAAGCCAGAAACTATTGACTATTTTCTAAAATGACTCACAAAAACTTCCAACACAGATCAGAAGTAAAAAAATGACGTTAACTGATTTCCATCTCTACAGTCCGTTGACTAATTTTACTGTCACTGTCACCCTTGTTTTCCTTTTCAAGCTGTTAATGCTGCAGCTTTCCGTTATTATCCAATTTATCACATTTGCCACAGTAAGCCCAGTGCTGTGACATGTTGACAAGCTAAATGTTACGATGTTTCCATTAAGGCAAAAATTAGCTGAGCAAAAAAAGAAAAGAAACCCAGCTTCCAGTGTAATGGTGAAATTACTGTTGAGTTTTCCCAGTGGTGTAATGGGAATGTCAAATATAGTCTAACTCCTTCGTGTTCTTGGGATAACACATTCTGTGTTATTTACAAGCACACTTCTGAATAGTCGAATTGGGTGTTGTTTATTCAAATCATAGCAGTAGGAAAAGTCTGATGTGTTGATATAAAAACTATTAAGGGTAAAATAATAGTTTCCAGTTCATAGCAGATCCAGCTCCTTTCTGGCAGGGCATTTACCATCAAGATCAACTTTTCCCGAGCGTAAAGCTTCAATGTGTGTCAATGTGTGCCTTCTTCCAGACATTGTCAAAATGGCCTCAGGTCCGTCTTGCCTTTTCCCTTCCAACGTTTGAAGTGACAGTGCTGGAATCCACAGTTGTTTTGAAACTGTTCCAAGAGACATTCCTGGCTGTGTGGCAAAGTCTTGGTAAAATGATCCTCTTTGTAAAGATCTGCACTGAGCTCATTGGATTGCCTTGTTTTAAACTGTGTTGGTCAGTCAAAAGAGCAAAAGAGTTCTGTCAGACAAATCATTTATGTTGGCAGCCAAAAGCTACCAGCTGTGAAGAGGCTGAAACATCCATCCATCCATTTTCTATACCTGTCCATTCTAATGTAGGGTTGTGGGGGGGGCTGGTGCCTATCTCCTGGACAGTTTGCCAGTCCATCGCAGGGCAACACAGAGACATACAGGACGAACAACCATACACGCACACACTCATACCTAAGGGCAATTTTAGAGAAACCAATTCACCTAACATGTTTTTGGACTGTGGGAGGAAGCCGGAGTGCCCGGAGAGAACCCACGCATGCAGAGGGAGAACATGCAAACTCCATGCAGAAAGACCCCAGGCCAGGATTCGAACCCAGGACCTTCTTGCTGCAAGGCAACAGTGCTACCAACTGCGCCACTGTGCAGCCCCAGGCTGAAACATATTGAAGTTAAATCTTTGACTATTAAGAACCACAGAATGTCTATTCAAATTATACTCTCCGTCAAATTCCCTTTTCTGGTAAAGTCCCGTGTCACACAAATAAATTTGGACAAAAGAAAAAAAAATGCTAAAAATAATAAATGTTATCCAAACCCTACATGAGTCATTGATAATACTAAAAAAAACCTTGTAGGGAGAACATGCAATCTCCATGCAAAAAGATCACAAGCTGGGATTCAAATCCAAGACCTTCTAGCTGCAAGGTTGCAGTATTACCAACTGCACCATTGATAATCTTAGAAATGTTTTGGTTCAGTCTAATTGTTATAGTTTCACCACTAACTTTTTTGGGTTCAACAACTGCTAATGCTCTTCTTAGCTACAGCTAACATGGCTAGTTTTACTTATGTTTTGTCAGCAGTAACAATAAATCCTCAAAATTACTGCATCAAACTCCACGGTTATTTGTCAGTGATGCTATGGAGGCTCAATGCTATGTCTTTTTTTTTTTTAAGCTTTACCACGAGCTGACATTTTTAAGCTAAGATAACAGCAAGTTTTTTAAAATATATTTAATTAACTATAAAAGGCTAAAATTAAACTATAATTGATCATTACCAGAGATGGGTAGTAACTAGTTATATTTACTCAGTTACATTTACTTGATTAAATTTTTTTTGAAAAACTTTACTTTTAAGAGTAGTTTTACTACACCTTACTTTTAAAAACATTAAATCAGATGTTATCAGTCAATCAGTCAATCAATCAATCAATCAATGACTCAATCAATCATTATTAATAAAGCGCTTTTCATACAAACTTGCATCTTAAAGTGCTTTACAGATTAAAACTACCCCACATAAAACCACATTCCCACCCCTCTCCTAAAGAACTAAAAACATGATCGCAGTTACACCCCCTCCGTCCAAACCAACCCTCATGCACATACACTTAAAAGCAAAAATTAAAAGGACATTGGGCCAAGTACAGATGAGCCAGGTAAGGAAACGCCATCAGAGGAGCCATCTGCACCGGCAGCACCACATCAGCAGCAGCCGAGTCACTGACACAGGGCGCCCAGTGGAGGAAAGGCTGAGACTCCCACCTCCACCCAAGCTCCACCTGGAGAGCACCCAGGGAGCCACAGCCGAGCACGGCTTCCGAGGCACAGGGCTCCCATAGAGGAAACACTGGAAGGAACATTAACATATAAAAATGGGATAAATGTGATAAGATTAGATATAAAACATTGATAAAATTTAAGCAATTAAAACGTATGGAGCAATTAAACAGACAATGATAAATAGTACTCAGTTAAAAGCTAAGCTAAAAAGGTGAGTCTTGAGCCTGCTCTTAAAAACATGAACGTTCTCTGCGGTCCTGAGGTCCTCTGGCAGCCTGTTCCAGAGGTGAGGGTCATAATAATGAAAAGACGCCTCACCGTGAGTGTGTGTCCTGACTTTCGGGATGACAAGGAGACGGCTGCCAGAGGAGCGCAGAGACCGCGAAGGATCTAAAAGCAGTTCTGAAAGATAAGGAGGCTCAAGACCATTAAGACACTTAAAAACCAACTAAAAGAATCTTAAAATCGATCCTAAAACATACAGGGGGCCAATGCAGTGAGTTTAAAACAGGTGTAATGTGTTCCCGCCTCCTGTTCTTCATCAGGACACCTGCTGCTGAGTATTGTAGAAGTTGTAAACCTGATATACTCTTTTTGGGAAGACCAGAAAGCAGGGCATTACAGTAATCAATCCTACTGGTGATAAAAGCATGCATCAGTGTCTCCGTATTGGCCAGAGAGAGAATGGGGCGGACTCTGGCAATGTTCTTTAGTTGATAAAAACCTGTTTTGGTAATATTTTTAATGTGAGGGATAAAAGTCAGCTCAGAGTTAAAAATCACGCCCAGGTTCTTCACTTGTAAAGAAGGATTAAAAGACAGTGATTGTAGTTTTGGTAAAAAGTTTCTCTCTCTGAGCCTCAGGACCGATGGCTGAAACTTTAGTTTAGTCCTGGTTGAGCTGGAGAAAGTTTTCTGCCATCCAGGATTTGATGTCTAAAATGCAGTTAAAAAGTGCATCCATTGGCCGTGTATCATCAGCATAACTGTGAAAGTTAACTCCATGTCTTCTGATGACACTGCCAAGGGGGAGCATATAAAGGTTAAAAAGCACTGGGCCTAAAATTGAACCCTGGGGCACACCACATGCAATCCTATGGACCTTAGAGGAGCAGGAATCTAAGCTTACCATAAAAGTCCTGTCTGTGAGATAGAATGTGAACCATTTGTGAACAGCACCAGAGAGGCCGATCTGTTTTAAACGGGTTAAAAGAATAGTGTGGCCACTGCATCAAAGATGTTATTTAACGTCAAGTAGCCTTTTTACAAAATACTTTTTTACTCTTACTTGAGTAAATTTTTGGACAGCTACATTTTACTTTTACTTGAGCAAAAATATGCTGAAGTTGTGCTCCTCTTACTTGAATACAGTTTTTAAGTACTCTACCCAAATCTGATCATTGCACATTTTTTTTTTTTTTTTTTTTGTCATTCCATATGTTCTGGTTCTGTGTAATATGTCAAAGCGTCACCACAAACTCACTTTTTTAAGGTTAAGTGAAAGCTATTCATATCACAGCTAAGCGATTTTCTTTAATCAACAAAAAAAGAGGCTAAAATCAAAATACATGTAAACATTTCAAAATAAGATTCCAACATTAGAAATTCAGAAGATGGCATGGGATAAGGTTCAGTGTCACATCATCCTTAAACAAATGGGTTTTTTTTAACCTCACGGGAAGATAGCATGGTAGCTACAGCTAAAACAGCTAACAACAAAAAGGCCATAAAATAGGCTACTTAGTTATTGTAGGCTACCATAACATTACATAAAATACTGCAGACTTAAACATGTGCTTTAGGGGTTGGATTTAAAACTTCACGACCAACTGATTTTTTTTTTTAGGTTAAATGTAAGCTAGCAGTTGCTAACTCAGCTAGCTTTTTATCAGTCTCCCTTTGCAAAAAAGTTGTATACTTTAAGTTCATTTTATCAAGTATTCTTCTTTGTACTAAATTGGAACACTTTCAAGTTTACTGAAGTATACTTTAGGGATACAAACTAAAATGTGAACTACAAATACATTTTAAGTACTATTTTGCTAGTGTACTAGGTATCCTTGTAATTCACATTTTAGTTCATTGAAGTATATGCCTAATTAAAGTATCCCTTCAATATACTTCAATAAACTTTACATTTTCCAATTTAGTCTGCAGAAGTATACTTGATAAAATGAACTTCAAGTATAGCTACTACTTTTTGCTAAGGGCTGTTTAATTTATTTGCAGAAAATGTGAGTTTTGAAAAAAAATTGAAAATATTTTTAGATTTTAGTTGAAAATGTTTTTGTAGTCCTCTTAGTTCCTTCATAAACCAGATTACTCAAAACCGATTTTTAATGATAAACAATTAATATTGATTACATTTGTTTTAACTATTCTTTCCTGTTTACTTTGTTTAACTCAGGTGATGGCAGGTTTTGTGCAGATCAATGTTTGGGAACATTCACATCTTGTTTGAGCGTCTGACACAGCATGTGGAAAGAGAATAAAAGGAAAAAATCATCACAAATGTATGACATGAAAGCGCACTGTGATGTTGCACAAGCTGTTTTCCTCAGAGCTAAACCACAGCCACTGTCACCAGTGTACAAAACATCCATTCACACTTACAGTGGCCACAGAAACAAACACAAAGATAAACAACAAATGATCCACAGTTCGGGTATCCAGGTTTCACAGAGCGACCCACATCTGCTGCGTGCTGTGTTTCTCTCATGTTGGTTTCTCCATTTGCTGCATGGTTTTTGCAAGGTAAAGACATTAAAGCATTAGTTTTTTTTTTGTTTTTTTTAAAACAAACTTGAACCCTGAGTGCTTTCTCCATCTGGAAGCAGTAGAGCGCTTGTCTAAAAGATAAAAATGATATGAACCGCTGCTGGCAACTCAAATGTCCAGTCTGGGATCAATTACATAGACAGGACTGAGAGAGAGAGAGAGAGAGGAGGAAGTACAGATTCTATATCATGGTTGGGTTCTAACACAGGCATGTAGACCACAAACACCCACGCACACAAACGTTCAAAACTGCAGCATGATCCGATGCTTGAGCACAGTTCCTATAGCGTCTGGTTATGGATTGGCTGGGACCGCATGCTGCCACATTCCCACCCCACTCGCACACGGCATTTAACAAGCGACTGATGGCAGTTCCAGATGAGGCCGTTGTCGGCCAGCTGCTCTGAAGGGATCTTTCAAGGATCAATAGGATGAACTGGTTGTCTATTTTACAGGTCAGTGTAGTTTTACACTGCAGCAACACCTTTATACAAACCAGAATAATTTCATTTTAGGGATTACATCCTATACATGTGTTTGGTGTCTACATATTTTGAACATTTCTGCAGGATTGTTCCTGCACCCCTAAACACATCTGCCTCGCAGTCGCGACGAAATGCATCATGGGACGCTTAAGGCATAGAAGGAGGAGGATTGCACTGGAATGAATATGAATAACACAAAGTAAAAACAGACAGGCCAACCAAGAGGGGAGAGAGTGGGACCGAGACAAAGGAATTTAATAAGATCCAGACCTCTCTGAGCTCTCACTGTTTTAAAAGACGACTCTGCTGTATGTATAAGTACGCTCGCTGTCTCACTGTGAGACCTGAGCCAGCAGGAACCCAGCATTCACAGCTTTATAAATGGTCACAACAACACCTCCAGTCCCCATAACCTGTTTTAGGGTCAAGCTTGAATTCGTAAATGGTGCTGGACCTCACCTCATATGGCCCCAGTAAAGTTCATAGGCAGGGCCTGATCTGTGTCTGCCATTACCCAAACAAAAGTGAATACGCAAAGGGGCAACTAGAATGGATTTTGATCTTTTTTTTGTGTTTATTTATGTTATGTTTATGTTTTAGTTTTTATGTTTAATCTCCTATTTACAGAGACTATTTTCACCAGATTATTATGTGAAATTACAATTAAAAATTACCTGAAAGTTTAATTTGTTTAAAGGAATCCATTCTTCACCACTGACATAGATCAATTAGTTATTAGGGAACAAAAGTCAATTGATCAGTTTTTGTTGACTGATTTTGTTTTAAATGGTGTAAAACTGCAATGCAACAATTAAAGGCTGAGATCACACGGTGCCAAAAAATATTTTTTCCTTTACATTTTTTCTCAGCTTCAAGGAAAACTTCCAAAGTTTTTTTCCCAGTTTTTTTTTGTTAACTGATGCTTTGACTGTTGATTGTCACTGTAAGAGTATCATTAAAATTCATCAGAGAAACGTTACTGCCCTCTACTGGCGGTTCTGTTTTTCTACAGTGAAAAGTCTGGCATCTCGACAAGATTGTCTCTCCTTCCTTTTGTTAACATACGGTGTATTATTTGTTTAGTTTTTGACATGTGCAAATTGTAAGGCTTTAACAAATTAGAAACCAAAATTAGCAAGGACTCAGAACATGTTTTTTCAAATGTTCATCTAAGAAATAACAGACGTTGTTCCATAGGGTAAAGAACAGCTTTGACACTCTACTTTTGGGAGTAACGTGAGGAAAATGCCTCTTCACAAAATCAGTCCATTAAAAAGCATGTGTTTCAAAACACATCTACTGTGGAGTCCAAAATATTCATACCCCTTATTGATTTAGATTTACATTTTTTTCATTTGACCAATGTTGTGACACAATAGGTAGGTTTTGGCTATGAATAATTATGAATAATTGCCTAGGGCAAATATTAATCAGATTAATAATTTTATGTAAAAATGACCAAGTTTGGGGCACCATCCTGGGATCCAGGAAAACAATAATAGCCAAATAGTTCAGTCTCAGTTAATGTTTATGATTACCTGCATCTCTTACCTACATCTCTACAGGACCTGTACACCTCCAGGACACTGGTCGGATCATAGCCGACCCTTTTCACCCTGGATACAGACTTCTTGACCTGCTCCCCTCAGGCAGGAGGCTCCGGTCCATTCGGACCAGAACCTCTCGCCATGAGAACAGTTTCTTCCACCCTGTTGTTGGAATCATGAACAATAACCCTAAGACTGCCCCCTACCACCTGCTCTGTTTCAGTCACATGACCCGTGTTGTGTTTTTTGGCACCTGTCTGTTATCCACTGATCGTTACCTGCACTGTAATGTATATATTTGTTTTTTTGTTTCAAGCAGATAACAACAAGATATATTCCAGTCAATGAAGAATAAAACATTCAAATCCGAAAAATGTAGATGACTAAATGACCATAAAAAAATGTTAATTTTATAACTATTTACATTTTAATCGGTTAATTACTTAATTATTATTCACTTTACTGTCACTTTAGCAGACACTGCTGGTTATGTGCCGCATTAACATGATTATAACATCTCAGTCCTCTTCAATATGATAGCAAACGACTTTCCAAAATACAAGTTTATTAACAAAAAGAATTCAACCTTCCAGTCAAAATCCTTTAATCAAAAACTCACTAAGCTGTTAACACACAACAACAAAACTACTAAGTAATAGACAAATGAATAATACAACTAACTACCAAGAGTAAAACAGTAAAACAGACAAATATGCAAAGAAGTAGAAACAATCACTAATAAATCGATCGTGATGTTACAGTTCTGTATCAATATGTATGCTTAAAGACCAGGGCTTGTATTGAAGAGTTTTGGGAGTGAAGCTAAGTTAGTTTTAAACTAATTGTAATTAGTTTAAGACTAATTAGCACCTTATGGTTTGTGTTCAAACAACCAATTCACAATGCAAAGCAGATGTGAAGACAAAAACATTGTTTGAGTAAGTAATGTTTCATTAAATCATTTGCTGAATTAGAAATCAATAACCTTTGGAGAATTGATTCTATTTTATGGATCGGTCACCACAGTAATTGATCTAATTTAGTATTTCGACATACTAAGAAGGCGATTTATAAAGGGACTTATACGATTTGTTTTTGGTGTTTAAACTATTTTAAAGTCAATCTGTATGTTAAATACCATATATAACCCTTTTTGTTTATGAAGGCTAGCAGCAAGCAGATGAACGATGTTCATCAGCACCGATGGTGCAGGAAGTTACTTTACCTTGTAGCGTAGCTAACGGGTCATTCTGTTTAGCTTAGCACCAAAGAACAAAGGAGGCTCCAGTGGAACGTAACTCATGTTGCAGGATTTAAAACAACTCAAAAAACACTGTTTAAACCTAAACAGTTGAAGAATTAAATCTTACAAATGGAGCAAAAACACAGTGAAATAGACAATCAAAAACAATCCTTAAATTGTTTATCTTAAGCTCATTTATCTCTGCCCAGACACAACTTTACTTGAACAATTCTTAGACCTCTATTAAAGGGTGGCTCCGTTGTCTGGGGAATCAGCGCTAAAGGAGGGAAACAAGTTCTTAGCTGAGAACGAGAGTGGGCGGAGCCTATGGTTATATAGGGGTGATGATGTCCCATGAAGCCCTCCTTTTCCCGTTAAAACTGAAATGCATTGTGGGCAAGCCCGGCGCTATGGGCGGGCCTGTGCATGCCCATTCACGTATTGGGCTCGCCCATGACAGATTACAATGCCTCATGCAAATGTATTGGGCCAAGACAACCAACAGAGGGTGCGATAGGTTACTAATCGGGAGTTTTGGATGCGGTAAAAGAAGACACTTTGGTACAGTAGCTTGCTAAAATGGATATGACCCTTAAATGACATTCTGGTCCACACCTCGCACCAATTCGTTGTTTGCCAGACTTGAATAATTATCAAGAAGAAGAAGAAGAAGAAGCGCGCTATTAAGAGGATGCTAACTGGTAGTCATGATATAAACATTCAGAGAAATTCATGCAAGAAAGGAATTTTTTACAAAGGTTTTTAGCGGCAGAGTTGGGTTGAGGAAGACTTGTGGACTACTGTAAGTACTTTATTGGAGTACATTAACTGGACGTAAAAGGATTGTTTTTGTTTGAGATGATGGCTCTGTGGATGTGCAGGCGCAGCTTTGACTGTAGGAGCCTCGCTTTGCATGAATGAATATTCATATGGTGGCACAGATGACGTGCAACATCATTACCTGGGTGGTGGGTGTGTTGTTGTGGGCGTGTGTCACAAAGTTTTGAAATGTGCATGTACCAACTCACGTGGCAAAAAATAAATGGATGAGGAAGTGGGGTGAGCTCGGTGGTGGTCATATTTTCTGTTGACCGCGCATCACGTAATTTTGCATAAGTCTGTGACAGTAAGAGAATCGCTTTATTCCTAGATCAAATTGTGTAAACAGTGGAACCTGTGGTTGGAAGAAATAAATACGTCACTGCTGATACAGAAGTGCTCTAGGACTGTTTGGAACGCGCGTGTGGCAGAGGACACGAGTTTAGCCCACAGCCGGCCTCAGTAATGTTATTGTTTTGCCCCAACATGGACATTACATTACCTTTCTTACTGAGTGTATCAGGACAGTTTCAGCAGCGAGTAGCGTCACAGATCAAAGCAGCAGAAAAATAACAAGAGAATCGACACGGAAGAAGCGGGGCTTGTTGCTCTGTTTTCAGTTTGCTGTTGTTATTAACCTGTTTGCGAGCAACTCTTCTTATTTTTACAAAGCCGGTTGTTTGGCGACATCGGCTCATTTCCCTCTAAATCAGCGGGACTTGACCACAGCTCCCGCTGAGCGACAATGATCTTCTATAAAGGAAGATGGCTCACTCACATACACAAGCAGATACACAGCAGGGTTGTGACAGTGGCTCCTTTTGGAGAACAAAAACAAACGTTCTGAGCACCGATCTAGAAGAAAGCTATACTCCGGTAAAACTGGAAAAAACTTTGGCAACCTCATAATTTGCCCTGCGGAGAAATGTATCCCCTGCTATATCAAAGAATTAGCAAGTTATAATAATAATAAGACTGCTATGAATGATGTAAGATTTTCTATAAAATTCCACTTTCTTTATGAGCTACTGGTGTGAATTCCAGCTCTATAGGACAATTGTTGGGTCAAAAAGAGAGGAGGTGCATAGCTTCAAATCTCCATTTCCAAAAGATGCCCTGTTATTTTAGAGATTTATGTGTGGCATAAATATTTTTTTATAGAACAATGCATGACCTTTGGGCTGCTGGTGTGATTTTCAAACCTGTGCCATGCATTTTATGGTTAAAGGAGATGGTACACTAGGCTATAGGGAAAGTTGAATATTTGGGTACTATTTAGAGTTTTTGAAAGGGGCATACACAACAACCAGAGAGGAGTTTTTTGTACTTTATTGATACTTAAAATAATGAACTTCATAACAACAACATTTCCAGGTACTGACAAACAAAACAGGATTTTCTTGTCTTCCAAAACCGACATTTATGGGGCATAGGGTGTATTATACATAATTTATGTGGGCTATTAATTGCGTACTCTGCCATTAACAGCAGATAAAACGTTTTCTTATATAGGCTACATTGTGTCCTGTTTGCACCCATATCAGCCTTTAATCGCTGATTTAAAAAGTTTAGATGTTATAGAATGTTTTAACTATCACGCTGTTGGTAGAAAAAGCGCAGAATGTGACCCATAAACACCGGGGCACCGAAAGATACTCCTGAGACACTGACGTTAATACAGTAAAGTTAAACGTATTCAGATAAAAGGTGTCAAAGTCGTCCTTTTTTACATTTATCTGCCATAAAACAGTACATTTGCAGGACGTACATGGATAAGAAACATGGTAGTATTACGAATATATTTAAAAGCTGCCGCGTAGCAGATATTTTAATCCGTTTTGAACAATGCGCGTTCCCGCGGCAGGGGATGCAATTTTCGGCAGGCATGCATTTCTCTGCATAACACCTGGTCTGATTGTGGGATTAGTTCTTATGTCTAGAGGTCTGTGTTTGAGCCAGTAATCACAGTTGTAGTCCAACACCAAGAAGTTTGTTTGTGGTAAGAAATAAGATAACCGTAATATTCCATTTGTGATAGTAAATCTGTCGGGCTTCTACTTGGTACACCAATACTGAGCTCCACACGTCCAGAGGTGTTAAACGAAAAAAGAAAAAAAAAAGGTAACTTTAATTTAAACAAATGTGTATGAAACATTATTTGCAGCACATTATCAGTTATAAATGGAAAAATCTTTATTGGCATTTTTAGCAATCTAAACCTTATAATTGCTGACCAGCTTTCTGTGTGTTTCCACTTGTTTTTTGATTATTTGTCTTTGAGGGTGAAAGGTCTCCTTGTCAACACTCTAATCTTTACCTCCCTGCACAGCTCATCTATCAGAGTCGAGTAAGAAGAAACATGTTGATCAAATTAAAAGATTTTCCAAATCTGCTGGAGGTATAAATAATTTTGGACTTAACTGTTAGCAGCTACAACATTTTATCTGTTGCGGTTTGTGAACGAGCTATTATGGTCATGAAGTAAGCTATATGAAAACATTTACAAGAAAAAGATGAAAATAGATCATGTTAAATATGCAAGCTAATGATGTTTCACAATGAAATGATGCTATCTGTTCTCTGTGGTATAAAAACAATTACATGAATAGCAATGCAATTCCAGTGCAATACCAACTTTATTGCAGAAGACATCAGCTTCATCACAGAGTCTCATGGGATGTGGATAACCCAGGAATTTTCCATAATTATGAAAGAGTAGCCCTCAATTGAAGAGAATAAACATATAAAGAGTATAAAGCAATGTAATGTAATCTGTGTTTTTAAAGACAATTTTTTGTTTTTTAAATTGTTAATCCATTTTCCTCCTAATGATGAAAGAAAACCAGGGCAATAGTGGTTATTCTGGGTGGTCTTGTGATTAAGTGGTTGCTGCTTTCTGTACAGTTCCTTGATCAAAGATTTCCATGCTTTATTCATCACCACCCTGGCCTGCATTCAAAGGAAGTCCTCCATCTACTGTTGAGAAACTTTCTTTTATCATTTTTTGGGTAGGGCTGTGTGCGAGACTTCCACAATATTACACATTATAGGGTTGTGTTAAGTTGCATCTGGTGATGATGAGAGCTGCATTTACCCTCTGGAAACACTCCACCATGTTGGACTGTAGATCCTGATTGTCAAGTTATCTCCTTCCTTCCTTCCTTCCTTCCTTCCTTCCTTCCTTCCTTCCTTCCTTCCTTCCTTCCTTCCTTCCTTCCTTCCTTCCTTCCTTCCTTCCTTCCTAGATTAATCTGGATGCTATCAAGTACCGTGAACAGCTTACCAACCCAAATGGTAGTTTTTTTTAAAACTTCCAGCCACACCAGCTGTTTTCACCTGTTAAGTTTGTGATTTGCGAAATTCTGCCATTGAGCTGCTCATGGTGGCAGCATGTTGAGGCAGCTCTGTTATGCTAGTGTTAGTTTGTTCTTTTTCTGGACTTTGGTTCATAAATTCTTTAGTTGAGGCGTTGCATGTTCGGACAATTATTCCCTCTGGTTTTGGATACTGTTCAGTTGAAAGGATTTTTGTTCTTACTTTTTTTCTTTCGGATAATTTTTATTGATGTGGAACAGTGGCAACAACAGCAAGGTATTGCTTTTTTTTTTACAACTGGAAGCAGATGTTTAGCATCTCAAAAGTTCAAACAATAGGAGTTGAAAAGGACGTTTCATAGATGCAGAGCAGGACCAAAGGACATAATGGTTAAGGATCATGTCCCTGATTCCAACGTCTCTCTGCCTGGCTTTGCAGCCAAACGGAGATTTAAAGAGGAGCGGCAGAAGCATATGAGGTGGATTAGCAGATCTTGCCAACAACTGATGGTGTCATATTACTGTGGAACATCGTCTCTGTCTGGAAATTGAGCTATTAGCATGTTATGACAGTCATGAGACCGTCATACAGTAGCAGTCTTCAGTCAGAGGCCTCTTCAGCTTCATTGCAAGACTGCTATTGGCAGGAAGTTTTTGGTTGTTTCTTGGCAACATTCTCTAATATCTCTTGCTGACTTGAGCTGATCAAATCCAACTGGATCATAGAGGAAGGGTACCAAGCAATAGGTTGGCAAAAGTGAAAGGAGCGTAAAAATGCTTGCATTAGAGAGGAAAAATAATGATAAGGCTCAGAAAACTTCTTCCAGGACTCTCTCCATTTACTTCTCCAACCTCCTGACAGGTATTGTATATAACTGAAAACACGATATTGAGGTCAGCATCCTGGGAACAGTTATGCTCTCAGATGATGAGCTCTAGAGGCCCTTCAGGCATCACCATCATACAAAGTGTCAACCTATTAAAGTAAAATAACGTTTCTGGCATGCAGCAGCAGTACTTAAAGTACAATTTGTTCAGCCATATTAGTAATTCACCCACTCAGACTGACCTGTGCGCCTCCCAAGCTGATGCCTTTTTAAATTATTCATTTGTAAGTAACTGCAGCTCGAAGAGATGTTACAACTGCTAGACGCTTCAAGGCTGTACATTACGGCCCCCTGCGTTTAAACGGGCAACGCTTTGTCATCATTAGTGCTATTAATTCATTTTACAGTCTCATAATGGCATTTAATGTTAGACAAAGTTCCCCGTTAAGTACATCTCATAGCTTATTTTTCTCCGTGGCACCACCACGTTCCCTGAGGATAAATCAATTTACATTCTTATTTTCCTCCTCAGATCCATGCCAGTTTCCATGACAACATAGTTTCACTTTCTCATCCTCTCTGTCTGCCCCCTTGCCTCACTCCTGTTCTTTCATTTCCCGCTGCGCCTTTCTTCTGTTCTCTTGACCTTCCTCCAGCGTTTCGTTCCCCCTTTTATTCCCTACAAATACCAGGGTCCACATCCTCCTCTCTCCTCATTTCCCTCATCTTAATTGAGCTCATTCCTCTGCTATGCCACACAGCAGCGGAGGATAATAGACTCGGATAGCACGTGCCTCGGAGGGAGAGATGTGGAGGGTGGAATTCAGAGCATCTTTCTCCATTTTCTTCATAATAAACCAACGCTGCACGCTCCACCTGCAGGGCCCTGCTTTATTCACTCTCAGAGCTCTCCGGCTGGCCTGCTTGGCACCAATCGGCACCTCCAGCATGAAATTACTGAATCAACAACAATGTGCAGCTCAATATTATGCAATTTATGCGTCTATAAAGTTTTGCATTTATATTAAACAAAGAACAATGAGTATAACAAGATGAAGACCCCAGTGATTTAATCTAATTATGTAGCTAAATGGAATAATGCTTTCATGCTGATAAAGTCTATGAGGGTTTACATTCTAAAATGGGATGTAATGACTTCACTCTTTTTGCACTAATAAACTCTGCAGCAACATAATTACCTAACTATAAAAAATGGCTGTTGGCAACAGGTGCAATGTTTGTTTTTTTGGCTAAATGAAAGCAATCCTTTATCACTTGTCAGAGGACCATCATTAAAGCAGCCGCTACAGGTTTATGCCCACTAATTCCACTAATCACAACCAAACGATATAGCCAAAAGTATTGGGTTATTCATCCCAATGCAACATAATCAAGCACGTTGGCACAAAGGCTGCTTCAACAATATTTTTTAAATTCACATTAAATCACAAAGGAGGAGTCAGTGGATGTTGAGGCATATAATAAGCAGAGGTTGCTGACTTTTTGGAGAGTCAACAGCAACAGTCCCCCAAGCTACATGTGGCCTTCAGATTAGCGTAAGAACAGCCCATAGACAGTTTCATGGAATGGGTGACGTACATCACTAAGTGCAATGCAACGTGTCAGATGTAGTGGTGTAAAAGCACGCATCAACTGGTATCTATAGTAGATTTGCATCTCCAGTAATCTCCAGTAACTTTCAGGAGACATCAGCATTGCTTTCAGCATTAAACATGACAACAGTCATATGTTAAAGGCTGCATACTGTTGAGTAAAGGGAGAATAATAACTAGTCAAGTCAAATCTGCCTCAGATTCTTAGTTGGACGTTGTTTTGGACTTTGACTAGGCTGTTACAAAAACATGAATACTATTGGATGTAAACCACTCCACTGTAGTTCTGGCTGTATCTTTCGGGCGATTGATTGATCTTTGTTGAGGAGAATAAAACAAACCCAGCTGAAGAACAATTCAAGCAGAAACCTGGAGGCAAAACCTTGTAGCTCCGTGTTTATCCTTCAAAAAGCCTTGAGGGGGCATCATCTTTCATCAAACTTACAGAGTGACAGGCAGGAAAACAGCATCTGAGAGGGAGCATAAACATTTGATGTCTGTGTAAGTGCATATTTAAAGCCCTGGGGCCTCACTTATAAAGCTTTGCGTAGAATCCTTACTAAAACTGTACTTAAGCTCATCCAAAAAGTTTACTTACGCAAAGATATTTTCTAATTGATAAAACCTTGTGTGCCCACAGCTGCATGCAATTTCCGGTTTATAAATCACACCCTCCGTAGAAATATGGTCCGGTGATTTTGGATCCTATCCTGCCTCCTACACACCCACTTTCTGCCATAAATGGTCAATGCTGAGTACCTAATGAATATTTTGCCAAGACTATTTGTGGCATTTCACGGGCAACCGAGAGGTCAAGAAAACACAATTCCTCTGAAACTGTGTTTGTGGGTGAGGTGGAGGCCTGAAAACACGTGGTGCAGAGAGGTTTATGGTGTCAGACTTTTATTAAGTAACATGGCTTGGCCTTTTATTTCTAGTAAAATGATCTCATAATGCTTTAATATACCAAGAGATTTTGACCAATTTCATCCTCTAAAATATAACAGTTTTGTGAGACCCGGTCCTTCTCCACCATGACTGTGCCCTGGTGCGCAAAAAAAGGGTCCATGAGAAAACAAAAACGGCGTGTTTCCTGACCCAAGGGAACACCTTTTAAGATTAATTAGAGCAGAGACTGGTTTTGCTTTTATCGCTACAAATCATACCTCATGGTTGAGATGAGATGTCACTTAAGTTTCCATGTGAATTGAGTCAAGGCAGGCAAGCGTTTAATTTAGTCGATATAGGGAATTTCTGAGTAAGTTCAAGCACTGACAAAACAGTTAAGCACCTAGAAGGAACGCTCCAATTAGAAAGTCATTTGCTACTTATGCAGAGCAGTGAGGCATGGGTAAATGAGCCAATTTCCCTTGAGCTGTTGCATGTACTCTTTACAGCCTAGAGCAGGATAACGCAACGTGTTTAGGTTCACTCGTGTAGCCGCTGTTTCCACAATGACATCTGGATGCCTAACACATAATGTGGCCACCATCAAACTCTGCTAAGTGCTGTTTGCCCTGTCTTATGCATTCATAACAATCCCCCCATGTCTGGCCAACCTTCACCCAATCTTTTGACTGACTTTCAGACACTTGTAACACAATCGGTCCACTCTTGAGGTCAACTATTACGCCCCCTGATTTCTGTTATAGACATTTCACCTCTATACAAATCCAAATATGTCCAGTATATTAAAAAAATGCAAACACCCTTGTTAGAATGGTAAGGGTTTTGTGATGATAAACCTTTTCCACTTTTTTTTAAAGTGGTTTAAGTTTTCACACCCTCAACCTAATACTTTGCCGAACCAACTTTTGATTTAATTTCAACACTCAATCATCTTTATTAGGAGTCTGTCAGCAACCCACATTTTCACTTGAAAATATTTAGCATGGCAAAAGATCTCCTCACCTATTAGGTTGTGAGGACATATCTTTTCCACAGCCCTGCTCAGGTCTCACAGATTCCTCTCAGATTTACCTCTGGTCTTTGCCCAATCCATTCAGAAACTTTCATTTTTTGTAGTGAAACCATTATTTTGGCACTATTAGGGTGGAAAAATGAAGTCCCTTGCAATCTTAGCTTTTCTAGCAGACAGGTTTGAAGGTGGAAATTTGGTTGGTATTCAGAACTGTTTATGATTTCATCCACCTTGACAAGAACCATCTTTTCATCTGAGGAAAAGTAACCCCAGAGCATGATGCTGACACCACCCTGGCTGTAGTGGTCTTTTGAAGAGCTGCAGGACTTCATTTAATGCCAAACCTACCTATTTGAGATTGTGGTCAAAAAATCCACATTGGTTCATTCAGACCGTAAAAGATTATTCCAGAATACTTTGGAAAATTTTAACCAGGAAAAGTTGAAAGAAAGGGCTTCTATTTTACAACCCTGCTGCTCAGTATATGCATTTAGAGAAAACAAATTTAGGGTGTGTTTATTGGAATATTTGACCCGAAGCTCATTTGTGATGCCAGATACCAATGTTGGATAAGGAGGCCTGGCTAGCAGTCTCTGCTTAATGGAACCAAAACTTGTTATTTTAGATTGCATGCCATTCGAGTTTCTCCACACCAAACTTGTTCATTCATTTCACCTCATGGATCTTGCTTTCTGCACTGGTGCACAATCATGTTAGAAAAAGAAGGGGCCATCCCTTAACTGCCCCCTCAAATCTGGGATATCAAATTGTCCAAATGTGTTGGTATGCTGAAGTTCCTTTCACTGGAATCAAGTGGCTGTGCTCAACTCCTGACAAACAGGCCCACCCCATAATCCTGTGAGTTGTTCTCCTGGCAACTGCCAAAACCAGATCTGTCCATTAGATTGGCAGGCAAAAAGGCAAGATGTGTCACTCTAGATAACATGCTCTAGAGCCCAGTGACTGCATGCTCTGAACCACTACATCTGATACTTCGCATTGCACTTGGTGATGTAAGGTTTGGATGCAGCTGATGGGTATGGGAAACCCATCCTTACCATGTGATTTTCCATGATCTGCTGCTGTGTGACCCAGTTGCGGATGTTCCCAAATGTTTCCACTTTATTAAAACACCTCTAACGGTTGACTGTATAATATTTAGTTGCAAGGAAATCCCACGACTGGACATTTTGCACAGGTGTCATCCTATTACGGCACCATGCAGTAATTTAGCTACTGAGCTCTTGAGGGGTCCTTCTACATAGAACTTGAATGTGTTTGTATGTGCATGCATGGGTTCTCTCCGGCTTCCTCCCACAGTCCAAAAACATGACTTTTAGCCCAACTATTCTCTCAAAATTGCTCTTAGAAATTAGTTTGTGAGTGCATGGCTGTTTGTAATACGTTTTCCTGTGTTTCCCTGTGATGGACTGGCCACCTGTTCAGGGTGTAGCCGGCCTCTCTCACCCAATATCTGCTGGAGATAGCCACCAATCCCCCTGCGATTCTGCAACAACAACGGGGTATAGACAGTGGATAGATTGATGGATGGATAACCTTTGTGCAAAATCTGGCTTTATCTTAATTATTGAAGTAAGCAAATGTCAGAAAAATCCCACAAGGTAAAGATATTTAATCAGATTCTTTATAGCTGATAACACGCATGGAAAACTTAATGTTGGAACTGAATCTACAGGACGATCAGCAGAGAATTAGCTTAAGGGGCCACGCTTGTGCAAACAGGCTATTGCAGCTTTTTAATTGTTTTTTTTTAATTATTAAAGTATTTTTTTTTTACATTTTTTTTATGTACAGCACATATGTCACATTAAAAATTGACAAAGTATTGAATCAATTTTTCTTGTTTGTTTTAGGTCACAAACATTTGAACTGGGGTATGTAGACATTTTATATCTGCTGTACAAACTGATCTCTGATGTAAATATGTACATATAAATTACATCCAAATGCAACCCTTCCTTCTCAGTGCTTAACTTTTTTGTCAATTAATTAAGCTTGAGTTAGATGAATACTTTATTAATGGAGAACGTGATGTTGTTTCACTGTAGACTGTTTAATAATACTATTATCCTAATATGTTTAGTAGCAGGGGAAGTGTACATATAGTAGCTAAAGCTATCTAAATTAAGCACCTTGAAGAAATCCTACCCGTATGTGTGGTACAAAATTAATCCAAATGACAAAGTTTACCTCAATTTCCTTTGAGGAAATGTTATGAAGGGGGTGTTTTCTGCCCAAACCACCAGGGGGAGTATTCATCTGAGCAAAAAAGCAAACGTAGACAGTGGAATAGCTGGAATGTCACTAACTTTATAATGGATTCCTCTAAATAGCAAGAATCAGAGATTGTTGTAATTTGGTGCTTGTGTGTGTGGGCGACTGATAGAAATCACAGTCTGGATGAAAATTTGATGACTGTCTCAAAACATCATTCAGGATGGCTCTGAGTATTTTTGTCAAGTTTCCAAACAACCAAGCTGAGAGCAGATGTTTATTTTAGTGCATGGCGTAAAATGATTGTTTAAAAAAAAAGTTTCTAATATATCCATTCATTCAGCAACATTTTTTATTAGGTGATGCTGAAATCCCTCAAATATTTTAATGCCTATTTACAAAACCTGAAAAGGTCGACTTTATAATCGTTATTATGTGATTCTGGAAATTCAGGTTGGAGTTCATTACTACACTTAGATTTCGGGCCTGATCAGTATTTTCTTGCTGTGTTATCTGAAGCTGTGCGCTGTTTCTTGATTGTACCTCTTTAGGTCCAAAAATAATTACTTCAGTTCTGGTTTTTTTTCAACTGAAGAAAGTTATGGCACATCCATGTATTGATTTGCTCTATGCATCTATTCAAGGCTTGAACGGATTCGTAGTCACCCGCTGACATTGTAATGTAGAGCTGTGTCTCATCTGCATAGTTATGGTAGGTAATCTTATTTGTTATCATTTGAGGTACTGGGAGCATGTAGATATTACACAGGAGGGCCCCCAGGATGGAAACTTGGGGACCCCCACGTGTGATTTTTGTCAACTCTAATTAAAGAAGTCCTTGTCCCTGTTTATTTTATTTCAATTAAAAACTACTTGATTGATCCCAGAAGGAAATTAGGTGTTGTTGTAACGCATTCTAATTAATTATTGAAGGAGTTGTTGTAGATGATGATGGCTGTGGGCAGGAAGGATTTCCTGTAGCGGTCCGTGTTGCAGCGAAACTGAAGAAGCCTCCGACTGAAGACACTGTTGTTGTTTGATAATCTCATAAAGAGGTGGCTCAGGGTTCTCCATAATACTTTTTCATGAAGAATCCTTCTTTGCATCATCATCTCCAGTGGTTCCACAGTAGTGCCAAGAACGGAACCAGAACCTTCTTTATCAGGTTGTTTAGCCTTTTTATGTCCCTGGCTCTGATGCTGCTACCCCATACAGATGACGACTGAAGAGATTACACTCTCCACAACAGACTTGTCCTTGAAGGACCTAAGCTTCCTCAAGAAGTCCAGTCTGCTCTGTCCCTTCTTGTAGACGACTCCACTGTTCAGTCTCCAGTCCAGTCTGTTGACCAGGTGAACTCCTCAACCATCTCCACTTCTTCACCCACGATGGAAACAGTGTTTGACTTATCCCTGTCTCTTCTGAAATCTACAATCCTCTCCTTTGTTTTGTTGACATTCAAGTTAAAGACGATTTAAGTAAGACCCAAGCCAGTCAAGTGCTCTGGTAGAAAGTTTGACCCAGTTCTCCGGTCATAATATACCATGGTCAAATGTAGTGATATAGCCTATATATATATATATATATATATATATATATATATATATATATATATATATATATATATATATAGTAATTTAGAAAATATAAATATTGCTTTGGTTTGAAGGGCTGCATGTTGGTAGCACTGTTGGCTTGCAGCAAGGTTCCTATAGGGTCTTTCTGCATGGACGTTTTTTTGTGAAATAGATAAATACATTTTGTTTATAATCGAGGGGTATAAAACTTAATTTACAAAAAAAACCCAGCCTTGTCTGGCTTTTGCGTTGTATGAATATTAGTTTGCCCACAGAAAGAGTGACATACGGATACCCGTGTGGCCACACTGATAATTGTCAGCGCCGGGGACTGAGTGAGTGATACGGACTCGTCCTGCCCTTCCACATCTTGAACAGTGGGAGTCATGAACCGCTGCAAGGTGACGCGTCCTCTCTTATTTCAAGCGAAACTTCAAGCGCAGACAACATGCCGACGTTATTAATCACCATCTGCGCCTCGTCGTGAACAGAAAGCAGCGGCTCCTTCTTCTTCTTCTTCTTCTTCTTCTTTATCAAACGACAGGATCGGGACCATCTTTGCGCAGTGATACTGAGAGCGCAACGAAGCAGCAGCAGCAGCGACAGCAGCGACGGCCACTCCGGGGAATGTGGACTGAACAGTCCTGACACGATCGGCCTCTTCTGATCCCAGACAGCCGCCGAATTGGGGTAGAGTACAGCCGCTTTTCCCCGAACACCGTCACCGCCGAAGCCTCGTTAGTTGTCGCTCGTTTCATAGCCGCCTGTGTGTACGCGCTGAGGCGCTGTAACTTTCTTCCCTTTGTAGGAAGTCGGCGAGCCCAAAAACAAAGTTGAAATCCCATTAGCTAGCGCTGCTTCGCCTGCAGATGTGTGTGTGTGTGTGTGTGTGTGTGTGTGTGTGTGAGGGAGAGAAAGACGGAGCTACGGCGACGTCAGCCTAGCGGAGACATGAATTAGCATGCTAAGTTAGCTCCGTGGAGCTGGCTGGCGCAGCGGGGCTCCACTCAGCAGGCGCCGTGGGGGTTCACGTCAGGGGCATGTGTCCTTAAATTCTCCCGGTGGGAACGCGAACCACTCCGCTCCCTCTGTGGAGGAGGAAGAGGAGGAGGTTCTTTGTGTGTGTGTGTGTGTTGTGTGTGGAATCCAGATGTGCTCACTTCAGATGTTAGCTTGTCAGCTAGCTGATGGCAGGTGACACAGTGTCTTGTCAGAGCCACCGTGGGTTCGTGGAAAAACAGCTGCTGGCTGAATTAAATCGGCTTCCACGACAAACCCGTAATGCTCCGAGTAGGAGAAAGGATACGTTCACTTAAAAACGCATCGACAAAAATAAGATTTTCAACCCCAAACAGGTGTGAAACAGAAAGCAACACCCGCTTTCAATTATTCAATTCAGTTTATTTATGTAGCTTCATCTCTAGGCACTTTACAAGAGAAGTCATTTCAAATCAACTGTACATACATTGCAGTTAGTAATTCGGTGCAATATTCCAATCGGGTTAAAAGTTTTCTGTCTGAGGAAACCCAGCAGGCTTGCAGCGTTCGCTCCTCCTGAGCAAGCATGTGGCGACAGTGGAGAGAGGAAATTAATAAAAACAAACCCTTTAACAGGAAGAAAGCTGCAGCAGAACCAGAACCTGGCTCGGTACGAGCGGCTGTCTGCCACGACCGACTGGGGGTTCGAGAAGAGAGAGCAGAGACACAGGAAGAACAAAAAGAACTGATGTAAGAGAGTTATTTCTATGTTAAATAAAGTAAAAAGTTGATAACAGGACAGGGAGGGCGTTCAGGTACGGGGAGCATCATCCCAGCTGATGTTTCCACAGCCAAACAGAACGCCAGACCAGGCCTAGCTTCGATGGAGAGTTTTTAAAATAAAACGCTGAGAGAAAACAAAGTTAACAGTCGAAATAACAGCAAATAATGCAACCGGAGAGCAGTAGAAGAGAAAAGTAGCAGAGTGAAGAAAATTGGTAAGTCTGTCCTCCAACAGTCTAAGCCTATAGCAGCACAACTACAGAGATAGCTCAGGATGACCTTAGCCACTCTAACTATAAGCTTTATCAAAAAGGAAAGTTTTAAGCCTGGACTTAAAAGTAAACAGAGTGTCTGCCTCACGGACTAAAGCTGGGAGCTGGTTCCACAGGAGAGGAGCCTGATAACTAAAAGATCTGCCTCCATTCTAGTTTTAGAAATCCTAGGAACTACAAGTTAACCTGCAGTCTGAGAGCGAAGTGCTCTGTTAGGAACATATGGAACAATTAGATCTCTGATGTATGATGGAGCTTGATTATTAAGGGCTTTATATGTAAGAAGAAGGATCTTAAATTCTATTCTGGATTTAACAGGGAGCCAATGAAGGGAAGCTACAACAGGAGAAATGTGATCTGATTATTGGATTCATAACTACGGAAGCATGTAGCTCCCAGAGCTAGGAAATAAGTATAGTAGCAGTTTCTCCGTAAGATGAGAAACCTTCCCATTTTAAGTAAACTCAGCAAAAAAAGAAACGTCCTCTGACTTTCAACTGTTTTTACTTTCAGTAAACTTAATGTGTGTAAATATTTGTATGAACACTAAAAGAGTCAACACCATAAGACATAAACTAAAAATGTTTCACAGACATGTGACTAACAGAAATAGAATAATGTGTCCTTGAATGAAGGGAGGCTCAAAATCAAAAGTACCAGTCAGTATCTGGTGTGGCCACCAGCTGCTTGAAGTACTGCAGTGCATCTCCTCCTCATGGACTGGACCAGATTTGTCAGTTCTTGCTGTGAGACGTTACCCCACTCTTCCACCAAGGCACTTGCAAGTTCCTGGACATTTCTGGGGGGAATGGCTCTAGCCCTCACCCTGCGATCCAACAGGTCCCAGTCGTGCTCAATGGGATTGAGATCCGGGCTCTTCGCTGGCCATGGCAGAACACGGACATTGCTGTCATGCAGAAACTCACGCACAGAACGAGCAGTATGGCTGGTGGCATTGTCCTGCTGGAGGATCATGTCCGGATGAGCATGCATAAAGGGTACCACATGAGGGAGGAGGATGTCTTCCCTGTACCGCAAGGCATTGAGATTGCCTGCAATGACAACAAGCTCAGTCCGATGGTGATGTGATATGCCGCCCCAGACCATGACGGACCCCCACCTCCAAATCCATCCCGCTCCAGGGTACAGGCCTCGGTGTAACGCTCATTCCTTTGACAATAAACACGAATCCGTCCATCACCCCTGGTGAGACAAAACCGTGACTCATCAGTGAAAAGCACTTTTTGCCACTCCTGTCTGGTCCAGCGAAGGTGGGTTTGTGCCCATAGGCGGAGTTGTTGCTGGTGATGTCTGGTAAGGACCTGCCTTACAACAGACCTACAAGCTCTCAGTCCAGCCTCTCTCAGCCTATTGCGGACAGTCTGAGCACTGATGGAGGGATTGTGTGTTCCTGGTGTGACTCGGGCAGTTTTTGTGGCCATCCTGTACCTGTCACGCAGGTGTGATATTCGGATGTACCGATCCTGTGCAGGTGTTGTTACACGTGGTCTTCCACTGCGAGGATGATCAGCTGTCCTTCCTGTCTCCCTGTAGCGCTGTCTTAGGCGTCTCACAGTACGAACATTAGCCACATCAGCAGTCCTCATGCCTCCCCGCAGCATGCCTAATGCATGTTCACACAGATGAGCAGGGACCCTGGGCATCTTACTTTGGGTGTTTTTCACAGTCGGTAGACAAGTCTCTTTAGTGTCCTGCGTTTTTAGAACTGTGACCTTAAATGCCTACTTTCTGTAAGCTGTTAAGGTCTTAACGACCATTCCACAGGTGCATGTTAATTAATTGATTATGGTTAATTGAACATGCATGGAAAACATTGTTTAAACCCTTTACAATGAAGATCTGTAAAGTTATTTGGATTTTTACAACATTATTGTTGAAATACACAGTCCTGAAAAAGGGATGTTTCTTTTTTTGCTGAGTTTACTTCCCATAAAGGTTATTAACACTTCTACTATGCGTTATGTCGTTACTATGTGTTATGTCCGTCTTCTACTGTTTTGCTATTCTAGGATTAGTTTAGATATGAAACTCAAAAACCTTTTCTGTACATCAAGATCCTAAAGTCGTTATAACGAAACCTTCTGGGTATAGCAAGATATAAAACTTGTTATAACAAGAAACCTTTGCATAGCTTCAGAGACGTCCTTGTTATGGGGAGATTTATGGTGCGTTCCATTTACCTCGGAAGTCGGACCTCTTAGCTGGGTTTTAATGTCAGACCCGAGTAAACAGCGTTCTAGTTAACGTAGTCGGAGAAGTTGGGATCCCAATTAAGTGACGCCCAGGTAGCCATTGTTGGTAGTACCTCTTACAAACATCGCTTTAGACCATGCTCTCCATATGCAAACACATTTATGTTGTTACATTTTAGAATTGCAGGGTCTGCATGTACCATTGATTTTTAGACGCACTCTTACTAGTGTGTCTTGTAAAATAAGCATGTTTCCACATCAGCTACTGTTGTTGCTGTGAGGAGCGACCAGATTAAAAACTGGAAGTTGGCGCAGGAAAAAAATCTCTTGACTTTCCGAGTGTGAAGTCTGACTTTGAGGGGGGTTTCCAGTTGGTTATTCTCACTCGGAAGTCAGAATTTCTGAGTTCCGGCTACAATTGCTATTGGAGTGAACCAAATGTATTTTGGATCAATGGAAGTGAAGGGATGCTCAGAGAAAGACCTTGGAGCAACTGTGAAGCACGGTGGTGGACGTTTTATGATTTGGGCTTGCTTTGCAGCCACAATGGCATCTTTCAGCCATTCAACAGACTGTGAACTCTTCTTTATACCAAAGTATTTTACATTTGGGAGATCAAATAATACGTTCTGCTGCGCAACTTTAGAAAGTGACACCAAAACAAAAATGAAAGGACTCCCAGCTATCACTAAACTCTGCTATTCGGGAACATTAATGGTTTCTCATGCAGCTACAGTAGAAAAGTAAAAAAAGTTAGCCAGAACCTGAACTTTGTATTAAAGACAAGTCGGCAGAATCCCTGTTGATGAAAATGAATTTTCCCTACAGCTGCCCACGCTGCATTCAAGTACAGCTGGTAAACTAAGCTGTCAAAATTTCAAAGAAACTCCAAATTGATTTAAGCATGTTTTATTCTAAAATATGGGCAAAGTTATATTTAAACATTTCTAAACATCAACACTGACTGTTTTCAAGTGCTTATATTGTTTTCTACTCTGGCTATGTCAGCTTGTACTATTTTATTCGTATAAAATCCAGTCACATCTTGAGTCAGTCCATCAAACTAATTTCTGGAATTGAAAGAAAGGAATTCAGGAAAAAAAAAAACTTTTAGTGCTGATCAAAGTAAAAAAAGAAAAAGAAGAAAAAACATCAAATTAACATTTGTATTTATTTTTCTTGATTAATGTGTACCGAAAACCTACCGAACCGTGGTTTTTGTATACCGTTACACCCCTAGTTTCCAGTGTTTTCTCCTTGTTTTTCATCTTACAGTCAGACATTTTTGTTTTACATTGTGTTTGAAGCATACGGACAATAAAACCCTGAAGACGTGTAGAAAAAAGTGTTTAAACCCCGATGTGATTAAAGCTCTTTTACAGCTGTTGATATATATTTGGACAGCAAAGTGCTTACGTGTTGCTTCTGAAAACTGGTGTCATGTTTATTTAAGGCCAGTGTTTTCTTGTTACTTTCTTCCTCACTGTATTCATTTATTCATACATGCATGCTCGGCCCTTGCCTGCTGATAACCCGCCATCGGCCTGTTGAATGCGCTGCCATAATGCTCCCATGCTTTCCTTGAACCGGCTAGAGTCGAGCACATTTTCTCTCCTTGTGCGCAACCTTTCCGCATGTGTGTGTATCTATCTATAATATCCTGGTGAACTATATATAGCTCCTAACAGAGTTTGCAACTTGATCCAAATTGTCTCTCGGGGCCACTGAGAGCTCTATGTTTCTTTCCTCTGGAGGTGAAACGTCTCACTTTCTAAAAGCTGTGTGCATCTTCCCCTTTTTAAAAATTTTTTTTTTTTTTTAGACTTGCTGCAGAAAAGTACGATTCAGCAGCTACTTGTATGTGTGGTTTTTAAGTCTCCTAAAGCAGGCTGGACTTTAAGAAAACAAATCAAACCTTAACGGACGACAAGGGAAACGAGAAGCGGTCATTTTTATCTGCATTTGTCCACCTCCGGCGTGCAGATAACTGTCTTTTTTTGCATCTTTTAAATGCAGCTGCTGCATACCGGGCTAGCCTCTCTGCTGTAGGTCCACACAGATTTGCAGAGCTGCTGACGGTGTTTCTTATCTGGTTAGGTGATCTGAGAACTTTGGGGTGAGTTACAGGGAGTGCCGCTAAAGGTGAGCTATGAAAGAATAATGCGATACTGAGAACGTTTCCTAACAACAGAACATACCAAGACACCGAAGTACGTCTCTTAACGAAATAAAAAAATTAGACCTCGGGCGAATTCCTCAAAGATAAAGCCTGTCTGTGACACCTGCATTGTGTTGCATATTTTCATACCAGTGCTGTTGTGTTTATATTTTGCATGTTTTGCATACAGGGCAGCCAACGAAAACTGCTCCGCCAAAAAGCTCCTAATGTGTTTATGAAGAGCAGGCAGATTCAGAGCTCAGGACCCGGGCTGGTTCATTGACTTGATTCTATTGCGGTCAGGTGAGAATAACGCAAATTCGAGCCACGGCCGGCTCCGGCGAGCTCCCGTGCCGCATCCGTTTTTCCTTTTTTCACCCCCCCCCCATGCGAATGGATAGATCCTGCTTTCATTAAAGTGGGTTTGTCATTTTAACCAAGTGCTGGAATCAATGCAGCGAGCAGCAGATGTTCATGTCGGAGGATGACTTCTGTTTTCTTCTTGTTGCAGAACCTGAGCTCGGAAATCGCAGAATAAATTTAGTTTCGATTCATACTCGTATTAAAATGTTTCTACACAAAGAAGCATCCATTTTTATTTTTTATTTGACAGGGTTAAATTATCCAAACATTTTAACTTTTCAACAATTTTTCATGTTACAACCCTGAAAAAAATACATATTTTTTGGTGTACAAGTAGTGCATAATTGGGAAACGGGAGGAAAAGCCTCAAAAGGTAATTGCTGAAGGAGTTGGATGTTCCCAGAGAACTGTATCAAAGCACATTCATAGAAAGTTATGTGGAAGGAAAAAGTGTGGAAGAAACTGGTGCGCAAGCAGCAGGGATGACCGCAGCCTGGAGAGGATTCAAAAGTGTTGGGGAGCTTCACAAGGAGTGGACTGAGGCTAGAGTTAGGGCATCAAGAGCCACCACACAGACGGATCCTGGACATGGCCTTCGAATGTTGTACTCCTCTTGTCAAGCTGCTCCTGAACAAATACAAACTGGTGTTGATCCAGTGTGCTTTATTAAGTCCAGAGTCAACACAGCCATCTACCAGGGCATTTTTAGAGCAGTTCATGCTTCCTTCTGCAGACAAACTTTATGGAGATGCTGACTTCATTTTCCAGGAGGACTTGGTACCTGCCCACACTGCCAAAGGTACCTAAACCTGGTTCAATGACCGTGGGATTACTGGGCTTGATTGGCCAAGCTAACTGGCCTGACCTTTGAACCCCATAGAGAATCTATGGAGCATTGGCAAGAGTAGGATGAGAGACATGAGACGGAACAATGCAGAAGATCTGAAGGCCGCTATTGAAGCATCCGGGTCTTCCATAACACCTCAGCAGAGCCACAGGCTGATAGCATCCATGCCACGCCGCATTGAAGCAGTCATTGATGTAAAAGGGCCCAAACCAAATACTGACTACATATAAATGATTATACTTTTCAGAGCTCTGACATTTCTCGATTTGCGATTTCATGTAATATTCAAATTTTCTGAGATTTTGTATTTGGGGTTTTCATAAGCTATAAGCCATAATCATCAAAATTAAAACAACTTGAAATATCTCGGCCTGCTTGATATGAGTCTATATCATATACTAGCTTCACCTTTTAAGTAGAATTACTGAAATAAATGAACTTTTGGACGATATTGCAATTTTCGTTTTAGCTTCACCTCTGTCTTTGTAGGTTTGCAGTTGGGATATTGTTTTAATTCAATTCAGTTAAACAAAAAAAATTCTTTATTTCTCCCAAAGGGACTTAAAATGTTGTAACCTATAACGTCCAAGTATCTTCAAAGAGTCGTTGTGGATGGTGATGCTGCGGGCAGGAAGGATTTCGAGCTACGCTCTCCTTCTTTGGATTTGCTTTTGACCACAAAGGTCACATATTGAATAGATTCCAGGAAAAATGAAACCTGTCTCAGTGTAAGTAAGCAGCTCGTTCTGCTTTGCTTTGCCTTCAGTTGAAGTTTCGGTCAGGCCCAAGTTTTGGTCTCAGTCGTTGTTGCGTAATGCCTTGAGCAACTGCTAATGATTTATAGAGGAATAGCAGTTTAGCTCATCATAGTTTGGTTTTGGCACTTTGCTCTAATTGGACAGTGTTGAAATGTCAATATTTACTATGCATTCCTGCTTCTGAAATAGTTTCCCTGCAATGCAGAAAGAAGGGATTTAGAAAGCAATGCGAAAAGCTGCATTTAAATGGCATTAATTGTCCAATTCAAGATTTATTTCAAAAAAAATTTGCGACTGCATCTGTTTGCAGGCTGGTTCTTCCCTCTTAAATCGACAGCGAGGTGTTTTCATCTCAAAGCTGACTGGCCTCTGCCTATCACTCTTGTTTTCCAGCTGCTTGTGTGCCATAATGGCTGCCGTCGGTCCGTAATGAAGCTGCAGTTAAGTCGTTTTCCGCGCTCCATTTGGATGTCTTCCCAGAATGTCTTGGAAAGGATACAACCCCTTAACCCTCTGTGCAAAAATAAACCCAGGTCTCCCCCGTTCCTGAGCTCAGCTGAAGGCCATTCATTGGGTTCCTGAAAGCTTCTTTACACTTTATTTCAGTCCAGTTATTGCGGGAGTCGGCGTGGAACAGCCAGCAGATCATAATATGCAAATTGCCTCGGCTTTTTCTTTCCTCCCATTTATTTCTGACCACAACAACAAGACGCTGTTTCTGCTTGACACTCTCTTCTTTCTGTACGTCGTTCAGCGGTTTGCTTCAGTGCCAAGAAAGGTCCGTCTCGGGTCACGCTTCCTGCTGTCACTGCTCACAGAAGCTGTTGGCTGAAAGATTATGCAACGTGCAGGAAGTAAAGAGGAACAGGACATGTGTTAAAGCCTAATGAAGCACATTTTATGTGTTTTTTAAATTTTGAAAAATATTTTAAAGTTTGTACATTGAAACGGTCCCAAACTGAATTTTCTCCTTCTATAATTACAATTAGTTAAAAGTTACACGTCCCAGGATGCTTAAAGTGCAACTCAACCCCAAATCAGCTTTTGTTTTTCTGCTGATAATAAATGAGTGTCTAATAGTGCTGTCCACATGTCTGGTTTTCATTTTCAGTATTGTAGTACATTTTTCTACCAGAAAACCGTCAGTGTGGCGCCCTCCTCAGGTTCAAACTCTACGCTGCACTTGAATTTGAATGAGCCATCCCCATTGGCTCTGCGGCTAGCTCTGAACTATGATGTCAGCTGCGCTGCTCGCTTTGGGGTATAAAAGCTTGGAGTTGGAATAGCAAGCGATTGTTGATGCCGCCCAGTCCTCTCCCCTCGCCGTCACCTCGGGCAACGCCTCCATTTGGCGCACTTTTTCAAACAGGAAGTGTGGGCGGAGTTAGACTCCGCTTTAAAAGACAGGAGAATAACAGACCTGTTGAACAGCCCACATGTTAGGAAATCGAATAGCTGCGATATTAAAACTTCCAGCTGTGTTTAACCCACATTTGTCTCACACTTTTCCCTGCATCTTCACAGTTTTCCCACCACTTTGTGAGTTCAAGCGTTTTCCCGACTGTTGGGAATGTTTATACCATTTAATTAATCTTCCTTGAAATGTAATAATGGACCAAATGTTGCATTTAACCAGTTTTTAGCAATTGGAGTGATGCACACATTTCTAATGTTTGGGGACAACTCAATATATTCTACTTTTTAAAGATGTGTTATGTATTTTCTTCAGACTCTTAGAGCTTTGGGTTATGTACCAAATTGTAATGTTTTCTTATAGTTGTACGTATACATTTGAGTGTTCATATGCATGCAGATGGCCATGCATGCTAGGTTTGGAAATAATAAAACCATTACGTAGTTCAGCATCCAAGTGTTTCACATCCTAGAATAGCAAAACGGTAGACGACGGACATAACACATAGTAACGACATAACGCATAGTAGAAGTGTTAATAACCTTTATGGGAAGTAAACTCAGCAAAAAAAGAAACGTCCCTTTTTCAGGACTGTGTATTTCAACAATAATGTTGTAAAAATCCAAATAACTTTACAGATCTTCATTGTAAAGGATTTAAACAATGTTTTCCATGCATGTTCAATTAACCATAATCAATTAATTAACATGCACCTGTGGAATGGTCGTTAAGACCTTAACAGCTTACAGAAAGTAGGCATTTAGGTCACAGTTCTAAAAATGCAGGATGGCCACAACAACTGCCCGAGTCACACCAGGAACACACAATCCCTCCATCAGTGCTCAGACTGTCCGCAATAGGCTGAGAGAGGCTGGACTGAGGGCTTGTAGGCCTGTTGTAGGGCAGGTCCTTACAAGACATCACCAGCAACAACGCTGCCTATGGGCACAAACCCACCTTCGCTGGACCAGACAGGAGTGGCAAAAAGTGCTTTTCACTGATGAGTCACGGTTTTGTCTCACCAGGGGTGATGGACGGATTCGTGTTTATTGTCAAAGGAATGAGCGTTACACCGAGGCCTGTACCCTGGAGCGGGATGGATTTGGAGGTGGGGGTCCGTCATGGTCTGGGGCGGCATATCACATCACCATCGGACTGAGCTTGTTGTCATTGCAGGCAATCTCAATGCCTTGCGGTACAGGGAAGACATCCTCCTCCCTCATGTGGTACCTTTTATGCATGCTCATCCGGACATGATCCTCCAGCAGGACAATGCCACCAGCCATGCTGCTCGTTCTGTGCGTGAGTTTCTGCATGACAGCAATGTCAGTGTTCTGCCATGGCCAGCGAAGAGCCCGGATCTCAATCCCATTGAGCACGTCTGGGACCTGTTGGATCGCAGGGTGAGGGCTAAGGCCATTCCCCCCAGAAATGTCCAGGAACTTGCAAGTGCCTTGGTGGAAGAGTGGGGTAACGTCTCACAGCAAGAACTGACAAATCTGGTCCAGTCCATGAGGAGAAGATGCACTGCAGTACTTCAAGCAGCTGGTGGCCACACCAGATACTGACTGGTACTTTTGATTTTGAGCCTCCCTTCATTCAAGGACGCATTATTCTATTTCTGTTAGTCACATGTCTGTGAAACATTTTTAGTTTATGTCTTATGGTGTTGACTCTTTTAGTGTTCATACATATATTTGCACACATTAAGTTTACTGAAAGTAAAAACTGTTGAAAGTCAGAGGACGTTTCTTTTTTTGCTAAGTTTAGTATTGATGTGATATATTGTGAGTGAACAGCACAGGTCATTGACATACAGATATGGGACTGGAGGTGACAGCCTGACACAGGCTTAGTAGAAGACTGAGGAAGAACAAATGCATTTATTTAGAAGGCATTCCTGCTGACCATGTAAGATCTCCAAATAATACTAACTCTAGAATCAAATCCATTCCCCTTCATTTCTTCTTTGTAAAAAGCTTGAGGGTTTTCTGCAGATGTCATAGTTGAGATTACAAACATCCAGTTAGGATATTAATTTAAAACACAATGCATTCCACTGTATTCGGCATTTCTGATAAAGATGTGAAAAGAGCTCACAATCAAATTTATAGTTTATTGCAGAAGCATCATCTTGGAAAAGAACATTTCATGCAGTTCCAGCAGCATTCAGCCAATGCTTAATTTTTTTTATGATAGGACAAAAAGTACTGAAAGTAAAAACAGTTCTTTGGAGTCAGCAGGGTAGACCGTCACTGGTTCCTTTCAGGGTGTGTCCAGCCTCTCGCCTACTGACCACTGGAGAGATGGGGACAAGCCTGCGCAATGATAGATGGATGATTAGCCACATTAGTTGCTAATTCCTTTACTGAGCAGTTCTGAGGGGGGTTGCCCTGCTCGTTACCTGATGTACATTTCCCTGCTTCAGTTATTACCTACGGTAGGACAGAACAGATTCCCAGTTGAGAAACGCATCTCCATCCATGGTAGGACTCAGACCAATTCAACGTCATGATCGACTATCACTAGGGGTGTAAGGGTACATGTGTTCGTATTTGGATTTTTCTGTGCCTCCCTGTCGGTTTGGTACGCACGTGTGCCGAACAAATACAGATTTTATTTTTTAACTGAACACATGCAGAATGTTTATGAGGGGAACTCGGAGCGCAGTGCAACGTTCGGCCGCGCAACGTTTAAACGGTGACACCAAAGCATAACAGAAAGGACTCACAGCTAGAGCTGGGTATCGATTCAGATTTCAAGAGTCGATTCAGATTCTCAAGAGTTACAGTCGATTATCACTATCTCTTCCAATTCGATATTGGTATGGGTCAGTGCTATTAAAAAACGTTATTTTTGAGCCGTAAGGCTAATTTAAACTGTAGGTCTTGTGACATCTGCCATCTTCACTCCTTCACCATTGGAGATACAGGATCATTCCTGACCTTTTTAAAATCCATCCTAAACATCAGAGTCTCTGTCTTTTAAGATGCTTCTCCAGGTGTGTAGTTGACAACAGGGCTTGTGGGCATCCCTCAATTTGTACTGCTTATCTGCCTCAGAATAAAGAGGGCTGCACAGGTTGTTCACCACTACGCATGGGCCGGTTACCAGTTTCAAGGTATACCACGGTATGAAAAAGTCAAGTTTTCAAAACCACAAAAATTTTCCATCATACCGTCCCTGCTGTATAAGCGTTTTTTTTTACGTGCAAAACGTGCTTTAGAACAGTGGCACCCTGAGGAGGCAATACATCAAATATGATAGCGCATGTTCGGGAGCACCCACCATCGTTGAATGCTAAATTCAAGGTAAAGTTAATGCGGTCTTGAAATGAACGAGTGTATTAGCGACTGACATTAGTGAAATGAGCTTGTTACCTTGACAGATATGGTAACTACCTTATCTTTTCTTCATCTCTATCCTTAGTAACTTTTTTAAACTGGTAACTAGCATACTAATGTTGATTTATCTTAGCATGCTAGTTAGTTACCATATCTGCCTCAGTAAAAAGTGTTTTTTCCTTTAAAAAAAATAAATAAAGACATTCAAAATACACATTTTAGAGCTGTAATCATAATACCGTGAAACCGTGGTATTGTTGCCTACGGTTATGATACCGTCAGAATCTCATACCGGCCCATGCCTATTCACCACACATCCTTCCCATGTTACTAGTATCTAAAACTGTGGAAATGTTTGAGTCGATTTTGACTCTGAATTTGTGTCATTAAAGGATCCTTCATTTTTGTGTTGAAATCAAAATATTGGTTATTTTAACAACCTTAACTCTTGAGAAGCCTGAAAAGCAAAACGATATGTGAGAAGGAGAAATATGAAAAGTAAGACGGTCTGAAATAGTTGCAAAAGTGATCACACTCTTTAGCTGATGTGTTTGTTAAAGCAACATTTCATTGAGTTTCAGCGTTGTTATGAGTCTACCAGCATCACAGATCTTAACTTGTACAAAAGCTCCCAAAATCACTCTGATTGTTTGCTAACATGTAAATCGACAGATATTTGGTCAGATTTTGTTTTGGACTCTGGCTGGGTTATTCCAAAACGTACATTCTCCAGTTTGGTTGCATCAGAACACAAGACACATTTCCATCTTTTCTGGATGTTTTCTGTGGAAGAAAAGGCTTCTGTTTTTCAACTCTGCTCCTTAGCCTAGAAATATGGAGAATACAGAAGATTGTTGTCACATGTAAAGCACAACCAGTCTGTTGCCATCGGCCTCTTGGCAGCCTTATCTTTGGAAAAACGTCCAGTTCTTGTAATGCCCTTGACGTTTCATTTTCCCCCCTATTATCCATTGCTTTCCCTGTGCCATGGAGTGTGCATGTGTGTGTAAAACTATATTGCCGAATGAATTCGGTCTCCCCATCAAAGCATTGAATTCAGCCGGATGCTGAGGTAGTGAGGTCACAGACCCGAAGAAATCCTCTATCCATGATTGTGTCTGTGCCAGACTGGGCTCGTTCTTGAGGATCCCAAGGGGTTCCCAGGCCAGACGGGGTGCATAGTCCCTCTATTGAGTTCTGGGTCTTCCTTGGGGATCTCCTCCCAGTGGGACGTGCCCTGAAAACGTTCAAAGGGAGTTGAGTTTCAGAAAAATCAGGAACATATCCTTTAATCGTTTAATATCAGATCAGATCAAATTCCAGTCCTGCATGTCATACGTCAAAGTAAAACGGAGTTAACCTGTTAAGGGTTTATTGGTGCATCTCTAATTCAGCCTGAAGTTTTAGCCCTATATGTGTTTAGTCATAATGGTGGATGGTGACTAGCTGTTTAGATGATGGATTGAAAACATTTTAGAAAGGTTTTTTGAAATAAAATTGCAAAGTTCCCTGAAAATGTTCAAGCTGAAGAAACAGGAGCCTTGAAAAAGTTTAGGTCTATACTCGGGGTGTAACGGTACATGTATTCTTATTTTTCGGTACAGTCCTGTACTCACCGAACCGACTTCAGAGAAAAACCAGCTGACGTCCACATGGCTACCAGTGGCATCCAGTCAGCCCAGACTCCTTATTTTATTCTCAAATATGGGCAAAGTATTATTTAAACATTTCTAAACATTAAGACTGACTGTTTTCAAGTGGTTATTTTATGTTCTACTTTGGCTTTGTTTGCTTGTACTATTTTATTATTATTTTTAAATCCAGTCACATCTCTAGTCAGTTTTATACTATACTAACTTATAGAACATAATCACATTTTATTAATTTCAGGAATTGAAAGGAAGGAATTCAGGGAAAAGGTTTTTTGTTTAATGTTGATCAAAGTAAAAAAAGAAAAAAAAGCACATTTATTTTTCTTGATTGAAGTATACCGCAAACGTACCAAACCGTAACTTTAAAACCTCAAATACGTAGCGAACCGTGATTTTTGTGTACCGTTACACCCTTAGTTTTCACAGTAAAAGTTGCTTATGTCTAATCTGTCATAAGTTCACTGTTCAATGGAAAAATCAGTGTAAAACTCCCAGAGCAGTGGAGACTGTTTAGATAAGTCCTTCACTGGGAATTTATTTTGTTATCAGTCACACATGTTGTGTTAGCCATGGCCTTTTCCTAACAGACACACCACATTAAGTCCATATTCCTCCTCCTCCGACTGGCGCCACGCAGAAATCCAGTTTGCTAACGATCTGGTGTCACGAGCGTCTCAGCCCTGCGTCCGTGTAACCGTACGATGTCCCGCGTCACGTCATTCATTTTTAATTCGTCAGCGCTGTTAAACACTGTTGTCCCATGTTGTTGATCCGTGCTGCAGCAGAAGCTGCCTTGGCTTCGTGTTTTTGTTCTCTCTGGTGGCCCTGACTTTCCAGGACTCTCTGCAGCTATTAATAACCGCTCTGCGTGACCCATTGGAACTAAACAGGAACTCTTACGCGCGTCCTCCTCATGGATACACAGCACATTTTGTTTGGTTAAATCCCATTTCTGTCAGAATACAGCTGTAATGTCTTACAAAAGTTTTTCCACCCCTGGAGCTTTTTCACATTGTGTTACAGCCACAAACTTCTTATATTTTATCAGGATTCTTTGTCATATCTCAGTGGTGTCCAAACATTTTGCCGGATGGGCCAAAATTGTCAAGTCAAAAGTGTTTTCTTCAATCAAAACAATGTTTTAGTGCTCAACAATAAACTAATCATTCAGTAGTTTAGGGACACAAATGAAGTTGTCTTGTGTGAAGGGAATCTGTCTTATTCCACATTTTTACGAGGGCTAACATTTTATTTTTAAATTAACCTGGAAAAAAGTCTGTCATAAATAAGAGCCAGATTTGGGTCAGTCTGTCTTTGAAAGTGGTTTGCTGTTTTTTGCCAAGTTTAATAAATCAATTAAATGCAGATTTGGGAAATTAAGTGTTGGTATAGCTCATATAATTAATTCTTTAGGGAGTTGTTATAGATGATGATAGCTGTGGGCGGGAAGGATTTCCTGTAGCGGTCTGTATTGCAGCGAAACTGAAGAAGCCTCCGACTGAAGACGCTCTGTTGCTGTATGACTGTCTCATGAAGAGGATGCTCAGAGTTGTCCATAATTTTGATTTTATGAAGAATCCTTCTTTGCATTATCATCTCCAGCTTTTCCACAGTTGTCCCAAGAACAGAACCAGCCTTCTTTAGCAGGTTGTTTAGACTATTTAAGTCCCTGGCTCTGATGCTGCTACCCCAACAGATGATGGCTGAAGAGATTACACTCTCCACAACAGACTTGTTGAAGATCTGCAGCATCTTGCTGCAAACCTTGAAGGACCTAAGCTTCCTCAAGAAGTACAGTCTGCTCTGTCCCTTCTTGTAGACGGCTTCACTGTTGCGCCTCCAGTCCAGTCTGTTGTCAAGGTGAACTCCGAGGTATTTATATTCCTCAACCACCTCTACTTCTTCTCCCATAATGGAAACGGTGTTTGTGATGAGTATTTTGAAACGTTTGAGAGGAGGCGGGAATCAGTGTTCTGTACGTGGTGATGTTGACGGAGGAGAGTTAATATCGCATTCAGGGCGTTTCAATAGTCCAGTCTGGAACCAATAAAGGCATGTAAGACCTTCTCCAGGTCAGCTCGAGACAGGAAAGGCTTCACTTTTGCCAGGTGCCTAAGCTGGAAGAAGCTGGCCTTTACCACCGCACTGGACCTGCTTGTCAAACTTAAAATGCACTGTCAAAAATAACTCCCATGTTTTTTACAGCTGTAGAAAACTGTGGAGTAGACGGGCCAAAGCAGGGCGTGCTGTGGGGCGAACCCGGGCTGAAAATGATTTATTTAGTTTTGCTCTCATTAAGATGGAGAACATTTTGTGAAAGCCAATTTTTGATCTCCCTGATCCAAATATGGAGAGGATCTAGTGCTGATGGATAATTTAGGATCACAGGTAGGTATAGCTGAATATAATCTGCGTACAAGTAAAATCCAGTATTGTGAGTGGAGATGATCTGTCCCAGTGGCAGCAACAAAAAAAGAGTAGGGCCAAGAATAGAGCCTTGTGCCACACCTGAGGAGAGGGAGGTGGTTGTTGAGAATAAAACTGTTAGTGCAACAGAGAAAGTCCAATTTAAGAGGTATGACGAGAACACTTTGAGTGCTGAACCTTGGAGTCCAACTCAGCGTTGGAGGTGGGAGATGAGGACACTGTGATCCATGGTGTCAGAAGCTGCTGAGAGGCCCAGAAGCATGAGTACTGAAAAGTTCTTATTATCCAGAGCAGAAAGGATATAATTTTGTACCCTCAGCAATGCAGATTCAGTGCTGTGTCTGGCCCTAAATCCTAACTGAAACTTGTCTTCGATGGCATGCCTCTGGAGATGCAGCTGTAGCTGGGAGAGGACAAGTTTCTCCAGCACCTTGGACAGAAACGGCAGGTGTGAAATAGGCTGGAAATCTGACAGAACAGAGGGGTCAAGGTTAGGTTTTTTAAGGAGTGGCCTAACTACAGTGTGTTTGAGGGTGCTTGGTACAACACCCTCTTTGAGACAGTAATCGATGAAGGAGACAATGCAGGGCCCCAAGGTGTCAATGGCGTCCTTCATTACTTTGGATGAAACAGTATCAAGAGGGCAGGAGGTGGGTTTGAGCTCCTGGACAACTGTTTTAAGGTCTTTGAGAGTAATTGGGTCAAAACACTCGAGAACACAGTGCTCAGGGGTAGTAGAGATCAGTGGAGTGAGAGGAGAAACTGTCACAATAGCTTGTTTAGCAAGTGAAACCTTATCAATGAAATGCTGGAGAAAAGCATTACAAGCATCCTTCGACACGTCACTGAAAGTAGAAAGAACAAGATTTATTAGTGAGTTGATGGTGTTAAATAAGACCTGAGGGCGGTGGCTATTGTTAGAGATGAGATTTGATAGATATTGAACTTTTGCATCATTTACTGCCCTCTGGTAGGTGGAGAGCCTGTCTCTTGAGAATCCCTAATGACACCTGTAGCCTATCCTTCCTCCATCTCCGTTCAAACTGTCTGGGGTGGTGTCATAAGGACCATACGAGGAAAGTCTAGGTCAGAAAAATGCTGTAGCAAAGTCTGCTGTGGTAGAAGTGAAAATATGACTGCGCTGAGAGGCAGAGGATGCTATACACCGTTTCCAGCAACTCTTCTAATTGTACAAATGCCGGTTGTTTGGCAATGTCTTCAGATATAATTTCCCACCGAGTTACAACCAATCAGCATGAGTTAACCACAAGTCCCCAGTGACTCTATCCTGCCAATTCCGAATACATACTCTCTTTTAAATGAGGGTGGTGTCCCGAATTGTTTAGCAAAAATAAACTTGATTAATAATTAAACTAATATTAAATTATTGATCATAATTATTATCGGTTGTGTGAGCCAAACATTTTTACATTTCTGTTCCACAACAATACCCCAAGGCAGGTACTCGTTTGGTTCCTGTTCCGGTGCGAAATGTGCAACTCGACCCCAGAACAAAAGCCAATGACTTGTGAAGATTCTGCCTGATGTTGGTAAGGCGGTGTCATTATCCAGTGAAATGTGTCCTGTACCAACATGGGCTGGAAGTTCACCAAGCGAGGAGGAAGCCATTACTCTAAATGAAACCTAAAAAAGCCAGATTGCAGTTTGCAAATGCACACAGGGACAAAGACCTTCATGTATGGAGTCCTGTGGTCTGATGAAACAAAATGAATAAGATTTTGTGTTGCAACACGCATACAAAGAGAATCATTCAACTAATACCGCACTAGCAGAATTTATAGATAAATGGCTATTTAGTAGGGCTGGATGATAATATATATCGATCGATAGACTTGTAGTGCGATAGAAAAAAAAAGGGGTCAATAAAAAAGTTCGATAGAAAAAAAAAAGTTTTCCCTCATTTTTTCATTATAGCCTATCAGGTAGCCTAATACAACAATTATTACTTACTCCAAAGAAATCATTACCACTGATGGGCAGCTCTGTCAGCCACCGCTCTCTCCTTTCAAACCACAAAAAGGATGAAATCATTTGAGCTGAAACATAATTTTTTGATAGTCCCTAAGCGAACCATCGCTGTAACTTCACGTCGTTCAGATGTCACAGCAATGGAGCAGCGGAGGAAGTTGTTCCGGATAAATGTCTCAGTGACTCAGGTAAAGGTTGCATCCCGTTTTGAACCGATCCTCGACGCACTAAAACACTAAACGTAGCAATAATACACCAAATAAAATGGTACGATCAGTTGTCTTAAGCAGGACTCCCCTCTCCCGGCTCGCTGCGAATCCATTACAGAGACACACAGGAAACGTACCCAGGTCGCGCTGCTAACAACACCTGTGCCATTTAAAATGTCCCCCTCGGTTCTGCCCCCGGTCCTCAGAAGCGAAAAACGCTTTAAAAAACTCAACAAGGTTGGATAGGCCAGCCGGCTGAAATGAATTAGAATAAGCTTTATTGACAAACTAAATCAAAGGTTTCAGCCATTAATATTATAAAGTGTCATAAAATGTTTAAAAAATTAAAAAGCATCAAGATACGCCTTTAATTTCAATTACTAACAATTATATTAACAAAATATATAATATAATGGTTAACATTACTTTTCTTTGTATTTAGTGATGTTATTCAGGTATCTTCATTTGTTTCTGTGTCTTACAAACTTATTTATGATAAAAAGAGGTGTTTGAAAAATTAATTAATTTAATTCTTAGTTAAAATTAGTTCATTGAAGAATAACAAAATGACCGGGGAGGCACTTAAAATATATTTTTTTAAATTTGCGATATTTATCGATAATTATCGATATCGATCAATATGACTATTGCCTTTATCGATATGCTCTTTTTCTATATCGTCCAGCCCTACTATTTAGTATTGACAACAGAATGATGGTGGGTGCAGTACTTCTTGATTTTTAGTGCTGCGTTTGAGTTAGTGGACCATGATCTGTTACTGCTGAAACTAGCTGCATATAAATTTGGTTTTACACAACTCAGGTGGATGAGAATCTATTTAAACTGTAGATCAGTCAGTTTTTTCAAAGGTAGTTATTCAACATCTAAACGACTGCAGTGTGGTGTGCCCCAGGGTAGTTGCCTGGGTCCTCTTCTTTTTTCATTATTTATAAATGATATGCCATATGTACCTAAAAAGGGGCAGAATTACTCTTTATGCAGATGATTCTACAGTTTATTATACTGCAAGTAATCTGTCAGAGATTAGGGACACTCTTCAGTCAGATTTACAACTGCTACATAACTGGATATATGAAATCAAATTGGTTTTGAATGTGTCAAAGACAAAGAGCATGTTTGTTTAATCTAGACATCAGGACAGGAATGACTCACTTCATATTGTTCTAAAGGACATCGAGATAGAACAGGTGCAGGACATAAAGCTGCACGGTGTAATAATAGATACGTTGTCTTGGGGGAAATGCATCAATTCAATTGTAAAGAAGATGGGCAGAAACATTTCGTGCATCAGGAGGTGTCTTTTTTTTGTTACCATCTGCTAGAGGCCTTATGGTTAAATCTTTGGTGTTGTCCCACTTAGACTCTACTGTTCGGTGGTCTGGTCTGGCGCAGTTAAGAAGTACCTCACTAGACTTCAAACAGCACAAAATAAAGCTGCAAGATTAGCCCTGGGTCTTCCGTTTGACTGGAGAGCTCAGCTGCTCTTCATGAACCTCTTTCATGGCTCAGAGTGGATGATAGGCTGAAGTGTCATCTAATGAGTTTCTTTAGAAATATCTGCCACAGTTACTTCAGACAGTAAGGAAAAAAATTGTCTTTTCCTTCAATGTATGTAAACTTCTGGTTTCAACTGTATTTGTTGTACTTTGTTGAGATGAAATCAGGCAGCCTCTTAAATTTCCTACTGACACCCGAGTTACACGTTTCTAGTCATGTCCTTGCTCAAGTTAAGTTGCTATTAGACATCAAAGCAGTTTTCCACTAAAGAGATCAGTTTCTAACATCGCCAAATGCTTGCTGTAAAAATGTTGGTCTCTCCCTGTTACAAAAAGTAAGGGTTTGTTCAAATCAGTGATTCACACCAGCCTCCCAGAGAAAATGGATCCCAGTGTGAAAGCCAGTTAAGAAACTGCTGATGCAAGTCAACAAAACATGAAAGAGCCAACTGTGACTGGACTGTCAGAACCGCTAAAGAGCATGGATCACTGAGTTAAACATACCTCCACATGATGAACCCTTCCCAGTTTAGCTGGATTATCTTAAAGCAGAAACTTTTTGATCACACTTGGTGACTTGATCCGCTGTCCGGCATTAATATAGAAATTAATAATAATTGTTTATGCATCCTGATTTGTCTCAAACTAATTATTGCGTCCACAGGCAACTCCCACTATTAGCTGGTTTGATCCTCGCAGGCCGCAGTTATCTCCAGTTTCGGTTGAAAACTGATCTTATTTGTCCTACTGGTATTTATAATCAGTTTCTCCATACCGTTGCTATCACAAAATGTTCAGAAGTAGTGGTTAAACTTTATTGGTTTTAGCTATAAAACAGGGGTGTCCGACCCCCTTTCCTCAAAAGTCAGTGCTCTGCAAGCTTTAGGAGCGTCCTTGCTTCATTTAGTTACAGCCTTGGCATGTTTACGAGGTCTGCAAAAATCTTCTAATGAACCATTCATTTCATTCAGGTGTGTTAGATCCAGAGGTCACGCTAGACTTTTTCTTGTCATCCGTCATTTTGACCCGACGGGGGTCAAAATTATTTTATTTCATTATTTTAAAATGAAAACATATTCAATAGTATGTTTTTTTTTCTTCATTTGAATTAATATTCAATCTGAACAAGCTGAACAGAGAACTACAAACAATGAAATTAAACGATTGCAGTTCAAAAACAAACCTGCTGTGGCCTGACAGTCCCACAGCGCCAGAGAATATTGTCATGAGGTTTTGAATTTTTTTTGCCACGGACAGAACTCCTCATTGGGGTTTTTATGTTGTTCTGTAGGCTGAATCCGCGCTCCGCTGCCACACTGGAAACTGGAATCACAAGCTCCACTTCAGCCAAAGTTTTGAAATAAGGAAACATTTCTCCAATTGAAGTAATCAGAAGTCGAAAAGGCTCTCTGAACGAGCCGTTTGCTGACAAGCATTGAGTTGGGTGGTAATGGGATAATGCTCAGGTGCCTTCATGGGAATCCTTGTTTATCATTATTTTTTTGATTTAGTAGGGGTGTAAGAAAATATCGATACACCAATATATCGCAATGTTTTATGTCACGATATTGTATCAGTATTAAAAAACATTGTATCGATTTTTTAAAATCTTTTTATTTATTTTTTGAATTTGAATGGAACCATTAATGACAGTATTTGATTAGGGTTTTTTAATTAAAAAGAAAAAATAGTCAGAGCAGACATAGCTAGAGTAGAAAACAATATAACCACTTAAAAACACAATGTTGATGTTTAGAAATGTTTAAATATTACTTTGCATATGTTTGAGAATAAAACGGGGTTAAAACCCTTTGGAGTTGTTTTGATAATTCAGCAACCAAGTTTCCCCAACTATGCTTGAATGCACCATGGGCAGCTGTTAAGAAAATCCATTCTCATCAACGGGGATTCCGCTGACTTGCGGTTTTTACTAAATAAGGAGTTTGGGCTGGTTGGATGCTACTGGTAGCCATGTGGACGTCAGCTGGTTTTTCTCTAGTATCAGTGATGTTTACATTCAGCTTTACATTGTTTCAGGTGAGTCATTCGCTCATAAAGTTCTGGTTCGGTCCATCTTTCTTTTTCTACTGTAGCTGCACGAAAAACCATTAATGTTCCTGAATAGCAGAGTTTAGTGATAGCTGGGAGTCCTTTCTGTTTTGTTTTGGTGTCACTTTTTAAAGCTGCGCAGCGGAAACGTTGCATTGCGCTCTGAGTTCCACGGTTAAACATTCTGCATGTGTTCAGGTAGAAAACAACTGTTAGTTCGGTACACAAGCGTATCGAACCGACAGGGAAGTACCGAAAAATATAAATACGTGTACCATTACAGCTTTAATATCTGCAGAACCCCACTAACTAAAACCTCACCATCTAAAATGTTATTTAGCACCATTACAGTCAAACAAGTTTTTAAAGAGCATCATTATGAAGTTTATTGCCTTAAGTTGTTCCAAAAATAAAAGCTAATGATGCATGTTCTAATTATAAAATATGTAACATTTCTTTGCAGGGCAGCTATAATTTACTTTAATACTTTAAGAATGTGTAAGGAAATGAGAATTGAGCCGCTTTTCCACTCAAGTCTTCTTCAGTCCCCTTGATATATTTTCTGTTTAAATAGCTGCTCTCACAGATTTGTTTGTTGTGCGGAAGCCGGAATGAAAAGGAGGGTTTTAGCTGGATATCCCATAATTGCAGACAGTACACAGCAGACGATTGCACTAACAGAGAAGTACTGTTCTGAAATAATTGTCGTTTTTAAATTATTATTTTTTTATTGCCAGTTGTTGTAGAAGCTGGATCAGAAAAAATACATCGACTACTGAAACTCTGACTCTTCTTTGGATATTTTCTTTCTTTCTCCCTGTGTGTTTTATCTCCTGGTGTCAATGATAGGTGTGGACCTCTGTCAGTCTTTATCTTTATTTGAATTGTCAGAGTAGACTGCATATTTTCATCTGTTGCATTACATGTCATGCATTTTGTAGGAGAGTTTCAAGCTGATTTTTATTCAATTGCGGTAAGATGTATTCATACAATTTAGTTGCAAGCTGTTGAGCATACTTTTGTCTTCGAAATGTATTGTGCATGACAGTAACCGAATTATGAGAGTGCAGATTACTCGATCTTACTTAGAAGATTCACCCCAGATAAATGCCAAGATCCCAGAGCAGCTCTGTTTTCTTTAGTTCATGTGCCAAATTTAATGGAGGATCTGGATTTAACTTTGTTAGACCGAGAGCACTGTGTAATGTATCCTCGTACTATATTGTTTTTCTTTGGCATTTGCATGTGAAGACCATCAGTGCAATGGCCCGATGCTGGGTTCTGGGTCCCTCTCGAGGACGGTAAGCGGACTTTAAACACAAATGTCCCCCTCATTGGCTCTGATTTAATACGAAGAGGACAGCAGAGTTAGTCAAGCCTCAGTGATTGTCTCATGGACATAATAAGTACTTTTTGTCCCCTGACAGCTTTATCAGAGCTACAGTTGTGATTAAATTCAGATTTTTAAATAGTTTTATAAAACTTTGTAAGATATAATATTACAGTTAACATTGTATATTTTAAACCCCTGTTAAAATTGACAGCCATTTTTCTCACTGACACTAAAACGGACTGAAAGTGTACAGTTTTAAGTTGTTTAGGATTACCAAATTAATTAATTATTTTGATTATTTATTTTTTTAATTATTTCTGTTTGCTTGTTGGCAGAGTAATGAGATTTTATTATTGAACTTCTACATTTCTTTAACGTTTGGTTGGACTGCGTTTAACAATAAGGGTTGGGTCAAACAGTTTGGGTTTCCGTCCACAGGCTTCTCACAATAGTTTACTGGAATTTTGCCCGTTCCCCCTGACATAACTGGTCTAACTGTGTCTCTTTTGCTGTCACCTTTTGTGTGTGACTGAGATCAGGTTTTAACATTACCTTTGTTGTTGTTAAACAACATTGTAAGTACTTTGGCATTTGGACATTGTCCTTTTTAGAAGACTTATTTTAACTCAAGTTTCAACTTCCTGATTAATGTCTTGAGTTGATGCTTCAATATTTCCATGTATTGTTCTGTCCTCATGATACTGTCTATTTTGTGAGGCGCACCACTCCCTTCTGCTGCAAAATAATCAAAAAACATAATGCTACCACCTCTATGTCGTCAATATGGCTAAATATTAACATTTCTAGTTTCATCTGTCCCTTAATGCATTGGAAAACTGTGATTTGGCTTTGTCTGTGCTTTTGTTGCATTGACTTCTTTATCTCTGAGTGGCCCTTCAGCCCATGTTGGTAGATAACTCGTTTCACAGTGAAAAAAGGTGGTCTGCAGCCGCTTCCTGGGTCGAGCCACAAACTTTGCACTAAAACACATTATTCACTGGGACACAGAACCTGTCTCCTTTCTGATTAATGTACTGGCTAAATGTTTGCATGCTGTTTATACTAGTGTATAATAGCTTGGACAGATGAACGTGGCACCTTCAAACAATTCTCTGTCATAAATCTTGTCTGATTTCTTGAGAGTTTTCCTATGATGTCACACAAGGAAGTAGCGAGTTTGAAGTGTTTTGTTAACTACAACAAATGAAACGAACAGAAAGGACTTAAACTACGGATGGACGATATATCGGCATCCTCATCGGTATCGACTGATGGGAGTCATTTTTTTTACGTATCCATCCGATAAGAAAAACAACTTTTACTTCTTTTAATATCAGACAATATTCACACGGACCGGCAAATAAATGCAACAACATAAAAAGAAATTACTGGCATAAAAAACATGTCATTTTTAAAACTATAATTTTAAATGTAAATCTGATGTGTACTGGTAACTTAATTACCGTTTCCGCAACATCGCACCAAACCAATAAGATGAGTACATCCTCTTTGCTCTCTAATGCTTTCTAGTTGCTATGGTTGTGTTTAAACATGCCTTCAAATTAAGATTTCCCACAAATACAAAGTGCATTTAAAATACAACTCGCCACAACGCTGAATCAGTGGAAGCCCAGTGGCTGTTTCTCTGTATTGAGGCAGTCCTGTCTGGGGCAGTTTTAAAGGTTTCATTGCCTAATTAGAAAGCTGCAGTTGCCACATATTAAGGAGAGTGGGGGCTTTGTGCGTGGAAATCGCCTGTCATGATAAAAGTATCACTCCTGGTGAATTCTGCTGAATGTAACTTTCTCTTTCTTGGAAGTCATAGACTCTTCCGTCTCTTCACTGGACCTTTTCACAAAGATACTTTTCAGAGAGCTCTATTTTTAAATTATTTTTGCTAAGTTGTGGGTTAGTTTTTAGTAGTGATGTATCACATGACTCGTGTCAAGAGTGAGTTATAGCGGGATGTAACCGACAGAATCCCTTCATTTAAAAATTGTTTAGGCTTGGATGATAAATAAAACAGAAATACAGTAATTAAAAAAAAGGTAATTTATCCTTTATTTGCGGCCCGAGTATTGGGAACTTCTGATATATCTAATATCGGTTTTATGTAGGGCTGTAACGGTACATTAAAATCATGGTTTGGTATGTTTTTGGTACACTTTAATCAAGAAAAATAAATGCAAATTTCCATCTGACTTTTATTTAATTTTTTTTTTTTTTTTTTTACTTTGATCAGCATTAAACAACGAACATTTTTTTCTGAATTCTTTTCTTTCAATTCCTAAAATTTATTTTATTATGTTCTAGAAGTTGAAAAAGTTGAAAGTATAGAACTGACTGGACATTTGATTAGATTTTTAAAAGTGAATATAATAGGCAAGGCAAGGCAAGACAATTTATTTGTATAGCACACTTTCAACAACAGGGTGATTCAAGGTGCTTTACATGATTTGGTGAGTAAAAAAAAAAACAAAACATCGAATATAACATTGGAAATTAAAAGTCATGAAACACAAAGTACACATGATACACAATAAAGCAAGAGAAAAATCAATAAAGCAAGAGAGCATGAACACATTTCATACATATGACATCAATCATTTACTCGAAGGCAATTCTAAACAGATGATTCTTTAGTCTTGATTTAAAGAACTCTGTGTTTCAGCAGCTTTGCAGTTGTCTGGAAGTTTGTTCCAGATAAGGGGAGCATAGAAACTGAAAGCTGCTTCTCCATGTTTGGTTCTGAGTCTAGGGATGTTTAGTAGGCTAGAGTTGGAGGACCTGAGTGGTCTTGGTGGTTGGTACCATGACAACAGGTCTTCAACATATTTTGGTGCTAAACCATGTAATGATTTATAAACTAGTAGGAGTATTTTGAAGTCTATTTTCTGAGCTACAGGGAGCCAGTGTAAGGACTTTAGAACTGGGGTGATGTGCTCTACTTTCCTGGTTCTAGTGAGGAACACGAGCAGCAGCGTTCTGGATCAGCTGCAGCTGTCTGATTGACTTTTTAGGCAGACCTGTGAGGACGCTGTTGCACTAATCAATCCGACTAACGCATGGATGAGGTTTTCGAGGTCCTATTGCAACATCAGTCCATTATTCCTAGAGATGTTCTTCAGGTGATAGAAGGCTGACCTTGTTATTGCCTTCATGTGACCCTGGAGGTTCAGGTCTGAGTCTATCACTACACCTAGATTTCTGGCCTGATCAGTAGTTTCTAGCTGCATTAATTGAAGCTGTGTGCTGACTCTTGATCATTCCTCTTTTGGTCCAAAAGTAATTACTTCTGTTTTGTTTCTATTCAGCTGGAGAAAGTTATGACACATCCATTCCATTTATTTGGTCTATTCATTGATTTAGGGCTTGAATGGGTTCAGAGTCACCTGGTGACATTGTAATGTAAAGCTGAGTATCATCCTCGTAGTTATGGTAGCTAATCTTATTGGTTGCTATAATCTTGCCTAGTGGGAGCATGTAGATATTAAATAAGAGAAGCCCTAAGATGGAGCCCTGGGGCACCCCACATGTGATTTCTGTTCGTACTGATGAAAAGTTTTCTATTGAAACAAAGAAGTCTTTGTTCTGTTCAATAGTACAAGCAGACATAGCCAGAGTAGAAAACAAATAACTACTTGAAAACAGTCAGTGTTAATGTTTAGAAATGTTTAAAGAATACCTAAAGTTGCGGTGTGGAACGTTTCACTGCGCTCTGAGTTCTGCACATAAACATTTTGCATGTGTTCAGGTAGAAAACAGCTGTATTCGTTCGGTACACGTGTGCCGTCCCAAAAAATACTAATATGAATACGTGCACCGTTACACCCCTAGTTACCAGCTATGAGAGAGAATTTTCATATCGGTGCATTCCTAAATCAAACTGAAGCTTATAATTCCATTGTAATATTGGTGTATGTAAACTTCTGAGCTTGACACAAGTAATAATTCTAGCATTTGGCAAATAAAATTTATTTAGTAAAACTAGCTTATCTGAAACGAGAGGTTTTATCTCCATTACCTGTGAAGTATAATAAAATCAGAGTTTTATCTGTCTTTTATATTTACATTAATTATTTGGAATAAATATCAGAGTGTTTGGTTTTATGCAGTTTCCAAATAAGAAGTGGGTTAATGTTTGTTGGTTAATGTAATGTTGCTTCAAGCACCTTAATTCACCTTGTTGTTGAATGTGTACAAATATATTATATATTATATATATTGCCTAATGCCAAATGTCAGTGATGCCAGCGCTGTGATTAATCTGGTCTGTTCCATTTAAATAACAAACCATACTTGTGTTTTCATATGTTCTGGTTTTCAGCTTGTTCTTTCCCTAATTAGGTTTTATTGACAAATGTACATTTCACTTTAAATCCTGCTTGTTTTAGTTTTTTTTATAATAGTGGTAAAAATAGTTTCAACTTTTACAAAATTGTGATACTGAGATGAGAAGAAATTAATGTTCAAACCTGCTTTTAGGAAAAGGTCAAGAGAAAACGGTAATAAAAAGGCTTCCCCTCAAATGGGACGTTAACTTGAATTTTATAACCGTGATATCAGTGTAGAAAAACTAAAGATTAGCCGACTTGATTGGATTTGTTGAAAATTACCGTCGAAATGTCATCAATTAAGAGTAATTTTCTGAGCTCATTCGTTAAATTCCTTCGTGCATTGAGGTCAGAATTCAATGAATGCAGACGAAACTAATGAAGTATGATTTAATGTCCGATTTGCATCTATGAAAGCGCACACAGCGAAGTACCCACCACTAACGGTACTTTGGTTTGTGCTCTTTTACAGATGAAAATCGGAAATTAAATCATCTGCCTGCTTCTGGTTTTTGCAGCACAGTATACTCTTCAATTAGAATGAGCTGGAATGAGACAAAAATACAGTAAGTTAACAATATTACATAAAGCAATCATTTCAAGCATAAACCTAATCAAATTTTTGGTTATTGAAAACAGAATGCAACGGCTGTAACTAGAGAGACTACAGTGATTTAGTCAACTTTTTCATGTGCGTCTCCCTGAATTAGAATATTATGAAAGTTAATTTATTTGAGTAATTCCTTTCTGAATGTAAAACACATATAGGTGATAGATTTCAAGCGTTTATTTTTGTCAATTTTTATGATTATCTTTCAGTGTTTCTGCTCTATGTGGATAGAAAGAATAGTTAAATAACAAACTTTATATAGTCTGTTGCTAGTCAACCATTGCAGAAATGACTTTATAATCTCTAGAAATTAAAGTAACTCTTCTGTATTAGAAAAATGTACCTGGAACAATAATAGCTCACTTTATTTTATTTTTTTAAATGTCAGAAGAGTTTTCCATCCAGCAGTACATGTTCGACCCAGAGTCTGACCCTGTGCGAGAGGAACATGAAGACAATGAAGACTTTGGGCACACCTAAACTTGGACTACAAACTCACAGCGAAAAAATAAAGATGGCGGATTCGCTCAGCGTTTAGGTGGAAATCCATGACCAAGTTTGGCAGTTCCAGTGCAAGTACTGTGATGTAATGGTTCAAAAAACGTAATAGATAATAGAGAAAACTGAACGGCTTAAAAAGTATGACCCAAAATATTTTACAAAAATATTTCCACAACACAGGGAGTGACACATTTATGCATTTTGCACTCCTAGACACTCTAAATTCACTACACAAAGCATTTAAGGGCTAAAGTGTCATTTTCATGACATGTCCCCTTCAAAACAAAGTTTATACTCCAGCCTTGAGTTTTTCACTGTCAATGATGAATGAACTCTGACCTTTCTCAGCCTTTTCATAGTATTTGCATCAGTGTGACCAACGCGATGACTGGCACCTGTCGTACACAGAAACAAATGTCAGCTATGAGCGCGGTGCACTCGGTCGCCACTAACGACGGTGTGATGAAATGTCTTTTGCGGTGGTCCGTAAAGCAACGCTTCAGCTGACGTCTTGTAAACTGCAGCTGTCCTGCGCTGCAGCTCGGAGGAGGACACCCTGGACAGCACATAAATCCATGGAGAAAAGAGAACGTTGCTGCCAACATGATACACAACAACATAAGAAGCTCCTTTCACAACTAAAGTGCAAAACGTTTGCTGTGTTTTGTAAATGTGGCGCTCCATGGCTGAAACACTAGCTGCAGCTGAACGTCTCCGCCGGTCCGTCCCCTAAAAATGTCCAGGCCGGCCTGCTGGACTTTTGTGTTTTTTGTCATTTTTAATAATAATTTTTAAAAGAATCGATTTTGACCACTTTTGAATCGCTATTGATTTGGCACGTTTCAAATGGTTATCAATTTAATAGTGAATCGGCACACCACAAATGATCATAGAAATGTGGGCCTACTGAAAGCTGTGCCCATGCGGTGTACAGTACATGCGGCGGGGCATGGAGGCGATCAGCCTGTGGTTCTGCTGAGGTGTTCAGGAAGTGCAGGTTGCTTTAATAATGGGTCTTCATCTCGTCTGGATTGCTGGCTCTGGTGTCTATCATCTTCTTCTCGACGATGCTCCGGAGATTTCCTTAGGTTTAGGTTCGGGCAGTTTGGCCAGTCAAGCAGATTGATGCCACGGTCATAAAATCCGCTCCTGCTGGAAAATAATAAAAATCAGCATCTCCATAAAGCTCGTCAGCAGATAACAAAGCATTGGAGGTACTGGAACTACCTGGTCGATGACTGTGCTGACTTTGGACTCTGTGAAAGGCAGTGGACCAACACCAACAGGGAGACATGGCTTCCTAAATCATCACTGACTGTGGAAACATCTCACCAGACTACAAGCAGCAAGGATTCTGTGCCTCTCCTTCTCCAGACTCTGGGATCTCCATTTCCAAATGAAATGCAAAGTCATCTTTGATCTGAGAAGAGGAGTTTTGACCACTGAGCTATAGTCCAGTTCCTCTTTTCTCACCTTAGCTCTGGTTAGATGCTCATGACGTAGACCCTAGTTGTGGAGGAATGAAGTTGTAGCTTATGTCTTGGACACGTCTGTGCGTGCTGGATCTTGAAGCTCTGACTCCTGCTTCGATCCACGCCTTGCGAACCTCTGCCAAATTGTTGCTTCACAATCCTCTTAAGGCTGTGAGTAACCTTTTTGCGTGTGCAGCAACACTTATTTCCTTCCACTTAACTTTACACTAATATGCTTAGCTGCAGCACTCTGTGGACACCCAGCCTCTTTGGCACACTGCGTTTTGTGGTTCACCGTCCTTCTGATAGGGGTTGATGACTCTCAGCTGGTTAACTGTTGAGTCAGCTGTTTTAAATGCTTAAAATATTTTACTCTGTTGCCTAGTTTCACCTTTAGAATTGAAGGGGAGAGCAAAAATAACTAAATAACATCCTAATCTATTGAGGTTAGGGGTGTAACGCTGCATGTATTCGGATTCTTCGGTACGGCCCTGTCAGTTCGGTACGCATGTTGACCCAATGAATACAGCTGTTTTCTACCTAAACACACGCAGAATGTTTATGTGCAGAACTCAACTCAGTGCAATGCAACGTTCTGCAGCGCAACTTTAGAAAGTGAAACCAAAGCAAAACAGAAAGGACTCCCAGCTATCACTAAACTGCTTAGGGAACATTAATCGTTTTTCATGCAGCTACAGTAGAAAAAGAAAGACTGACTGAACCAGAACTTTGTGAGCGAATGCATCTTTCAGCAGCAGTAAGGTCCATACACGCTCTGTGCTGGACTGAGTGACTCACCTGAAACAATGTCAAGCTGAATGTAAACATCACTGATACTAGAGAAAAACCAGCCGATATCCACATGGGTACCAGTAGCATCCAAACTCCTTATGTAGTAAAAACCACAAGTCGGCAGAATCCCCATTGATTAGAAGGGATTTCCCCAACATCTGGCAATGCTGTATTTAGTACAGCTGAGAAACTAGGGTGGAAAAAAATAATTAATTTCAAAAATAATGTAAGCATGTTTTATTCTCAAATATCTGCAAAGTATCATTTAAACATTTCTAAATCTTAACAGAGTGTTAAAGTGGTTATATTGTTTTCTACTCTGGCTATGTCAGCTTGTACTATTTTGTTTAAATAAACGCAAATAAATCTCCTGTCAGTTCTATACTTCCAACAAAGCTATAGGACATATAATATAAAATTAATTGTAAGAATTGAAAGGGATGAATTCAGGAAAAAAGGTTCTGTAAAAAAAAAAAAAAAAGTCACATGCACATTTGTATTTATTTTTATTGATTAAAGTGTACGGATTTAAAAAAAATACCCAACCATGACTTTTGTGTACTGTTACACCCCTATTTGAGATGTATCTGCATTTGTGGGGTATTAATGGAAATGAGAGGAAAGTGTGAACCTTTGCACAAGCAACAAGTGGGGGAGGGGCAGGACTTCATCAACTAGTGCTCTGACACTACTTCTGGCATCTCGTTTAAGACTTTAAACCATAGGAAGACCTGTGCATACCCACATACTGGAGACAAGCTCATGCCTAGTCTTTTACATCTTTCACAAACTAAAATCAGCCTAAACTCTTCGTGTTTATCCCCTTTTCGATGTCGCCTTGATTCGCTCGTTATCACGTCTGCTGCTGCGGCATCAGAACGCCGGCCGTGAACTCGAGCCGCAGCCGCTCGTCTGCCGTCGATCTTTTCATAAGCACCCACTCGAAGGTCAGCGTCTCGACTCGTGATTAGTCTGCCTCTCTCCTCTTGCTGCACAAAGCGAGTGAGTCACACTTTGTCAACAGGAGCGCCGTCTGATTGTCAGCCGTGCGAGTTAATGAGTGACGAAGCCCATCAGCCGATCCAACCCGCCCGCCTCTGTGTGCTGAATCCAGCCGGTGTCGGTTAATGACTAATTGTGGCTCCGTGTTTCCCTGCGGCCCCGTCGAGGTGAGCTAGCGGTACAGATGAAGCTGGCGGAAACGTTTGAGGGTCCCAGCTAGATGAGAGGAACTGTTTTCACCCTCTTGTCGTTTGCCAGAAACAGGTGTGGGAGGGTCCCGCGGCTGTTGGAAAGCGGCGTCGCTCAGCTGAGGTTTTATGGGATGCACTCTAAAGAGGAAGAACGTGCGCACAGCCGGTTATCTGCGTACAGATCACTTATCAGACGGAGGCTGAGGATCAGCAGAGAAGCGCTTTTTCCTGATTCGCGCTCACTTTAAGGCTGAGAACCGGAGAGGGAAGTCCTTATCGTCTGGCCTCTCCATGCAGGCAGAATAGATGAAATGCAAACGAAGATACTGCTGATGAGGTCTGCAGGCTCAGCTGAGTGAGTCAACTCAAATCTGTCACAATGAGGCTCTCAGTCTGCGTGAGGGAGGCGAGCTGGGCGGCTGTAGATCGCTCGCTGGAGTTTTTGTGGTTTGCAGAGTGCTTGGTACTGCTGAGCTACTGCTGAGTTTCAGGTCCTCTCCCCCCCCCTGCTAGCAGACAATTTTGGCTCAGTTTCTCTTAAAGGGCCAGTCGCCCCCGGTGTCTCCTCGGCCTTGCCGTCTTATCGCCTCCGCCTCTCTTGTCTTCGCGCATAAAGCTGATGTTGACCTTCAGGCCGGGGGGGGGGGAGACGAGACAGATAGCGGCGACTCTAAAGGTTGCTATCTGGCTCGGCTGATGACATTACTCTCCTGTCTTCCTTTAGGTGTGTGTGTGTGTGGTCAGCGAGGCGCCCTGCAGAGCAACATGGCAGCATGTCAGCTAAGCGTCTAGGGGACATTAGGTGAGTGGAAAAGTTTGATTTGTTTAATGCCTCAGGTTGGAGTGTGCTCATTGTTCCCTTCTGCCTTTTAGCGTTGCCTGTGAGCGATGTGAGCTCGACTAACGGCTCTCCTCACCAAGCGTCCACCCCGGCCATTCAGATGCACATGGACAATAAAGTGGCCAACCATGGCAAGCAGGTCAGCGGCGACAGCCGGTCCCAAGCCACAGGCGTGATCCAGCAGCAGGGAGCCGCGGCGCTTCCGCTTTCGAAAGGAGGCGTTCCCGGCGTCCATGGAGCCAAATCCAGCCAGGTTTCCCTCTGCAGCCCGGGCCAGAAGGCCGCGGGCCAGTCGGCGAGCGGCGGGATGCTGAGAACCAAATCCAAGCGGGAGCGGAGCGTCTCCATCGACTCCGGCGAATCCAGGAGCGCCGCTCCGACTCCGACGCTGGAATCAGACGCCAAAGGAGGTGAGCGCTGTAAAAAAAAAAAAGAACAAAAAAGAATCATCAACACCCAAGACTTTTATTGACGGCTCGGTTCTAAATTTACACTTCCTTTAACTTCCTATCAGCTGCATCTTTACCCGAAATACCAGATTACGTGCGTTCGCCTCCTCCACAGCAGGAAGTGAACGTAAGGACCGAGAGGACGGACGAATTTGTTTTCCCTCTCTCTCTTTCGCTGAAATGCCCTGACCTTTCGCTGCAGCATCAGAATTTCCCCCCCTGGCTTTTAACTCTTTCTGGTGTGTGTCACATCGAAGACGCTCCATCAGTTTCTGTTTGCGTGGAGGAAAAGGCTTCATGCGCGTGTTGTTGTTGGATAAGTGTCTGATTTGCGTTTATTTGCTGCTGTTTATTCAGGCGTGTGTGTGTGTGTGAGAGAGAGAGAGTTTGGCTGCAGATCACATTAGTGTGTTTCAGTGAAACTCCTTGTTAGCTTCCTGTGCAGCACTCACACACACAAACACACACTCGTGCTTGCTTTCATCGCCACATAGGACATCTCTTTGCGTTGGTTTCCTTGACGCCTGCACTAATCATGGCCTTTATGACAACATCATGCTAATTTGCGGTGACTTGCTTTCTTTTTTCCAAACGCGAGGCGAGTCCTCACAAACTGTGACTGTAAAAACAGATTTGAGTGCTGTATGCAAATCCACATTCTGAGAAAAAAAAAAAAAAAACACTCAGGGAGAGGCATGGCCTCAGCACTCGGAGAATGATAAACGAGGTGGCTTATTTGAAAATAAAAGCACCCACTTCCACTTTTGTACAGCTAGAGTCGTTCTGCTCAGGTTCACCCCAAACCGGCGGAACGTTGCTGGAGATCAGCCCGAGTTTGGCCTTCCTAAATAAAGCTTTTGGGTCTGCTGGTTGCAGAAACACAAAAGGTCATAATGCCTCTCTGACGGTGGGAAAGTCCTCCTCCTACTGTCATCTGCTCTGCATTGTTATAGCTACTTCCTACTTTACTGTACTTTTGCACGCTGTGGTTGCACAAACTCGCCCAGTTTGTAAGCCAGCCGCCCTCCCAAAACCCACTCGGTAGCACTGTACTCTGAGGTAGGACTAACGCTGTCTGAACTTATTCACATTTTTGTCACATTACAATGACAAATATCAACATTTTTCTTCTGGATTATATGTGATAGACCGACAAAAAGTAAATATAGTAAACGGTGTGGCTTGCTGATGTATTCAGCCCATTTTAATCCCATTCTCCTAAATAAAATCGAGGTAATTTAACCTCAGTATGACTCTAGCTGTTCCGTGATGGCATCTGAGTTTTTTTTTTTGTTTTTTTTTAAGAGAACATCAGCAGGTCAAATCACAGCAGAAAGGTCAGGGAGAGGTTTGAAGCAGAGTTTTGTCACAGAACAATTACGGATGCACCGATGGGAAAAATTTTGTCCGATTTTGATAACTGAAACAAACTCTGCTGTTATGACCAATAACAGAGGAAACAAAGTTAACAGTTGAAATAACAGCAAATAATACAACTGGAGAGTAGTAGAAGAGAAAAGTAGCAGAGTAAAGAAAAGTGGTCAGTCTTTCCTCCAGCAGTCTAACGGTACGCTCACACTGAAGCGTCAAAAACGTGCCGCACGCCAAAGTTTGACGCTTGAACATTCGCAGCTCGACACGCAAATTGGACACGTGTCAAAATGTACCATTCTGACGCGCGTCAAGCTATAAATACGCAACTTGTGGGAGGAGCTAGTGCCAGACGCTGTTTTTGCAAGATGGCAGCTGTCGATCTAGCATTGGAAGAGAGAGTCTCCATTCTCTATTTACTGTGGAGAGTGAAAACTTTCAAAAGTGAAATGAACTGAAATGATAGGTTGCCCTATCTCCTCACTTATATTCCTCCAAGTGAGGTCCTTTTTATTCCTGTCTCTGTAGAGAAAGCAGCTGGTGTCGTATAGCTCGGGGTGATTAACCCAGGCCGTTATCAGTATTTCCTCCATGTTGAATGAATGAATTTTGCCGGACCTGACCCCGTGAACTGGGTCACAGCATCATGTGACACCAAGTCACCAGGCTCCTCCTGATTGGTTGACGCGGTGTGAATTGACGCCGAAGTTCCGATTTTTTAACTTCAGCGGCAGACGCAAAAACGTGTGTGACGCGCAAATGCACCACATAAAATGACGTGCGTATTTTCTGACGCGTCAAACGCTAAACTTGCGCGAATTTGACGCTCGAATGAGGCAGAAATGCGTTTTTGCGAAGTAGAAAACCTGACGCGCATCAGCGCGCTTCTGCATTGACTCTACGTGTAAACCTGACGCCCTTGATTCTTCAAACACGTTCGGTGTGAACGCACCGTAAGCCTATAGCCGCATAACTACAGAGATGGCTCAGGATGACCTTAGCCACTCTAACTATAAGCTTTATGAGAAAGGAAAGTTTTAAGCCTGGCCTTAAAAGTAAACAGAGTGTCTGCCTCACGGACTAAAGCTGGGAGCTGGTTCCACAGGAGAGGAGCCTGATAACTAAAAGATCTGCCTCCCATTCTACTTTTAGAAATCCTTGGCACTACAAGTAAACCTTCAGTCTGAGAGTGAAGTGCTCTGTTAGGAACATATGGAAGAATCAGATCTCTGATGGATAATGGAGATGATTATTAAGGGCTTTACATGGAAGAAGGAGGATCTTAAATTCTATTCTGGATTTAAAATGAAGGGAAGCTAAAACAGGACAAATGTGACACTGATATTTTTGTGCGCTTTCAACTCCCTGTAAAATTGACCACACCGCTTACATTGCTTCATTGCTTCGGTTAAACATCCCATAATCCTGCGCTGCGTCACTATCACTGTCACATGATCCCCTCCTGAAACACAAACGGCAACCAGATGGAAATAAACACAAGGGGCCAAACACAAATCGATTGTTAATATCGGCCCAGTTTTACTCATTGTACCGATACCGATGTTATAAAATGACTAACATCGTATCGTCAGTATCCTGCATCCCTACAAAACAATATCCCAAGCTGTTAACATCTCATTGAGATCTGTTCAGTTCATCATTTAAAAATAGAAAAATTGTCACAACTGCCAACATACCAAACAGAAACGGACAACAACACCCGTAAGAGCTGGAGGATTCCAGAGTTTACGGTGGGAGAGTCTGTTGACGGGAGTCTGGCTGCAAGAAGTAAGCGATTGTCTAAAGAAAGCCGTAACAAGTCCTGTAGCACAAGTCATGTAAGGGAAACAACAAACGTGTGGATAAAGCTCCTCTCGTCCGATGGGACCTTAATTGAAGTTTTTGGGCTGCGTTCTAATTGTTGGTGGCAGACTGACGCTGTAGGGTTGCCTTCATTTAATAGAGACAGGGTAGAAAACCTGTTGGTGGCTGTAAAAGGCTTGGTAAGGTTCACCATGCAGCCGGTCAGTGACCCTAAACATACAGCCAGAGCTACAGTGTCATGATTTAGATAAGAGTTACACAATATATTGAATCACAGTTGGCATTGAAAGTTCAATGTGTGAGAAATCTCAGCCGGAAAGAACGCCCCGATGCAATATTCGGTCGGCTGTAATATTCTAGGGGCCTTGTATTCAAACTCTGCTTGGGAATAACCTATTGGGATTAGGATGGAATTTTCCTGCCTTTAATGCCCAAGCCTAATTCGTATGACTGCGTTTGTGGGGGTGGGGCATTCTGATGTTGGAAAAGAGTGACACTTTCTAAGTTTTTCATGTGCATTGTGCAGCCTTTGTGTCGATCAAAGAATATTCATGTGTTAAAGTGGCCTGAACCTAGATTCATATGAGAATCTGTGGCAAGACTTGAAAACGGAAGTGAGCAGACGCTCTCTCTTCAGTCTGACTGAGCTTGAGCTGTTTTGCAGAGAGAGATGTGGAAAGCTGGTGGAGAAATACTCCCAGAGGGATGCAGCTGGAAGTGCAGAGAAATCTCTTCCTGCAAAGTGTTGACCCCAGAGGCTGAATACAAATGCACACCACACTTTTCAGATCTTTACTTGTACCTAAGCTGTGTGTCACTTTTTCTTCCACTAACCATTATACACCACTTTGTGTTGCTCTGACTCATAAAATACCAAATAAAGAACACTGAAGCTGTAGTGTGAAGAAATTTTGAAAGAGTGGTTATCCATTCTTTTGAAAATGTTACAGATTATCTCTTGCATTGTTTTTATTATTTGCGTATTTAAAAACAAGTCCTGTATCACCTAATTGATTTATGCATCGTTTCCAAATTTTCGTCTAGTCTTTTAAAGCATTTCTGAGGAGTTTTGAAAAAATTGGTAATTTTGTTTCTTTTCTTCTTTTTTTTTTCTTCATGGAATGCATCACTGTTGAAACCTCCCACTTTTCTCAGTAAACGCATCAACACCCACCATTCTCTTTTGATGCCTTTTGTTTTGAGTTTAATAAAACTCTGATAAAGGTTGGGGACATGCGCTGTGCGATAACCGTGTTTATTGGTAGACGTTTCTTCTAGAAATGTGTGATAAATTGGCAACAACGTCGGTATCTCAGCTTCTACCAGGACAAAACTGTCCAGCGTTTCCTCTGGTATAGACACACCCTCAGATTTGTCTAAATCCATGTTTCTTTGAGAAGATAAAATATTTTTAATTTTAAATTTTCAGTACACTTTAATCAAGAAAAATAATTACAGATGTGCATATGACTTAGACATAGCCACAATAAAACCACTTGAGAACAGGCAGTGTTGATGTTTAAATACTACTATTAATGTTCCCGAACAGCTGAGATTAGTGAAAGCTGGGAGTCCTTTCTGTTTTGTTCTGGTGTCACTTTGTAAAGTTGCGCTGTGGAACTTTGCATTGCGCTCTGAGTTAAGGACATAAAATTCTGCATGTGTTCAGGTAGAAAACAGCTGTATTCGTTTAGTACACATGCGTACCGTACCGAATAATCTGAATACATGTACCCTTACACCCCTTCTATTGGTTATCTGCCATCACAGCAACACTAATATTGGCTATTGAGATCTGCACTAATTTTGATATCTGTGCATCCCTGGTTTGTTCCATTAATTGTTGAATTAGAACAATGTTTATTTAAGGGTTCCTATGTATTGGAATAAAAAAATAAAAATAAGTGAAAAGGCAGATAAAGTTAAAGAAAACCTTCAGAAACTCTGTTCAAAATTTGTGAACCATTCTGTATGTGATGTAAATGTCTAATATGCATGCTCTATATTTTTCAGCAGCTTGTGTTTCCCTTCTGTGCCACCGTACAATCAGGCAGCCTAAACAAAGCAGGGGGAAATCCCCTGCTTTAGAAAGGACACATTAAACTTCCACCATGCGGTCTCCCTCCAGTTTGATGTCTGGAACAACTCTCCTTCAAGCTCTTTCAGTTCTATCTTCAAGCCTCCTCAACTGACTTTGGTTCAGTTCTTTTTAGCCTCTTTTCTTTGTACTTTGACAAAACAAGGTCTTCCACTGCTCACTGAGTACGAATGAGGAAAGTGTCTTAAGCATATCTTGATTTTTGCTCTGGAGAGATCTGCAGAAACACTTTGAGCCTTAGCTGTAAACCAATATTGCCGTTTGCACTTTCATTGGAAATTATGAAGTAGCTTTACAGACAAACAGAGTTGGCATACAGGTGCTGGTCATAAAAATAGAATATCATGAGGAAGTTGATTTATTTCAGTAATGCCATACAAAAAGTGAAACTTGTATATTAGATTCATTCATTACACACAGACTAATATATTTCAAATGTTTATTTCCTTTAATTTTGATTATTATAACTGACAACTAAGGAAAGTCCCAAATTTAGTATTCCAGAAAATTAGAATAATGTGAAAATGTTCAATATTGAAGACACCTGGTGGCACACTCTAATCAGCTAATCAATTCAAAACACCTGCAAAAGCCTTTAAATGGTCTCTCAGTCTAGTTCTTTAGGCGACACAATCATGGGGAAGACTGCTGACTTGACAGTAGTCCAGAAGACGACCATTGACACCTTGCACAAGTAGGGCAAGACACATAAGGTCATTGCTAAAGAGGCTGGCTGTTCACAGAGTTCTGTGTCCAAGCACGTTAATAGAGAGGCGAAGGGAAGAACGAGATGTGGTAGGAAAAAAAAGTGTTCAAGCAATAGGGATAACCGCACCCAGGAGAGGACTGTGAAACAAAACTCATTCAAAAATGTGGGGGAGATTCACAAAGAGTGGCCTGCAGCTGGAGCCAGTGCTTCAAGAACCACCACGCACAGATGTATGCAAGACATGAGTTTCAGCTGTCGCATTCCCTGTGCGTCTTGCCTGGGCTAAAGACAAAGCACTGGACTGCTGCTGAGTGGTCCAAAGTTATGTTCTCTGATGAAAGTATATTTTGCATTTCCTTTGGAGCAGTGCCACAGACTGATCGACTCCATGCCACGCCGCATTGCTGCAGTAATCCAGGCCAAAGGAGCCCCAACTAAATACTGAGTGCTGTACCTGCTCATGCTTTTCATCTTCATACTTTTCAGATGACCAACATTTCTAAAAATCATTTTTTGCATTGGTCATAATTGCTATTCTAGTTTTGTGAGATACTGAATTTGGGACTTTCATTAGTTGTCAGTTATAATCATCAAACTTAAAGGAAATAAACTTTTGAAATATGAGTCTGTGTGTAATGAATGAATATAATATACAATTTTCACTTTTTGAATGGTATTACTGAAATAAATCAACTTTTTCATGATATTCTAATTTTATGACCAGCACCTCTATGCGTTTCTGCTTTTGACAAAAGTGGCAAAGAGCCAGTTGCTCCGCATGGACACAAAAACGATAATAATGCTGTGCAAAGTGAGAGCTAATCTATAGATTGACTGAGTGATTGAGTGAAGATGAAAACTAAAACAGAGTAGGCACTTTTTTATTGTCTTTTTAAAACTGCTGCTAATTTTCATTTATTTTTTGCTAATTTTTTTAATTCGTGTCCATTATGACTTAAAAAGTGAAATTTTGTTGTTACTGGTAAATTTTCTAATTACTTCCGCCAAGAAGGTTATGTTTTTGCCAGGGTTTGTTTCTCTGTTAGTTTGCAACATAACACAAAAAAAATGTCTGACGGATTTTGCTGAAAGTTTCAGGACATGTCTGCAGTGGAACAAGTGATTCGATTTAGGGGGTGATCCGGATCACCGTCTTTGGGGGCAGTCTCGGAGTTCTTTTCTACTTTTTTTCTATTATTAATTTCCAGAGGTTTAAAAGTAATTTTTATATCTGAAGTGTAACTGCTTTATTCTAACCACATGGAGAATGCACCAAAAGTCTCGGAACAGTCCTGAAAATATTTCATGAATGCGTTAAGTGTCCTCTGTTTTGGAAATCAAAATATGGTGACCCTAATTTCACTAAGCAGATGCTAAATGGACTGGACTTACATAGCGCTTTTCTAGTCAGAATTTCCACTCAAAGCGCTTCACCCTGGAGCCGCATTCACCCATTTGCTCACACATTCATACACTGATACAGAGCTTGGTTGGGAACTTGGTGTGCTTTGCCCAGGGGCACATCAACATGTGACTGGAGGAAGCTGGAATTGAACCTTTGACCCTCTGATTGCAAGACAACTACTCTACCTACTGAGCCAATATTTAGTATTGATTGTCACGATCCGATCCGATCTGCAAACGGTGTTAAACGATTAAATCTGTTTGGAGGTCCGAATCGATTTTTAGGAATTTTTATAAGAATCTGTTCAAAATCAATTTTTTGTTATTTTTCACCACAGCACTAGCCCCAACTGATGCAATGAAGGGATTATTTGTTTATCAACACAGCAGAAGCGCACGCAACCATAGCTACAGAAAGAGATACCGGCCCTTTAAATTAGCTCCGGTTCCCACAGTGTATAATGACAATAAAGGCATTCTGATTCTGTTTATCATTTGTGGTTATCTTGCAGTGTTGGTTAGCAATGTTGTCAGTGTACTACAACAGTTTATCACCTGAAGTCAGCACTGCAGATTGTTGCATTTCATCTGCTCGTTCCAGTCGCTTCTACTGATCGCTTGCAACCGAAGACGCCACTCGTTTGCCTTGAAAGGGGTGCGAGTCGATTGAATTCTATAGAACTATCACGTTTGGTCATTTTTATCAAAGTGATTTGTGCAACCAACAGCACCAGACATGATTGCGACTCTTTCTGCAGACGACACGGGCAGTAGAGCAGGCAGTGACGTAGACCTATAATCCCTCTGTAAGTTGCTTCTCATTTCTTAAACAACCATATAGAAATACATTTTGTAGAAAAAAAATATTTGTTCCTTTTTGAAAGGGTCAAATCATTGGTTTCAATCAGAGAAAGCATGGGTTAAGAACTGTCTGACGCATTATTGAAAACTAGAAGGAAAATGAGGAGCCGTTGTCCCTGAAAAGGAAATGTGGTTGGAAAAAAATCTTGAATGATGGTGATTGCCGATCTCTTGAATGTTTGATAAAATAAAGTCGAAGAAAAACAACAATAGAACTCACAATCTAAAGGGAACTCATGGGATTTAGCAATAAGAAAATCACTTATCAGTGAGGCTAACCAGAGAACAGGGAGCAGAAAGATTGGACTCTGGATTTGGTCGGATGGTTCCAGGTTTACCCTCTCCCTGAGTGAAGGTTGCATCTGGGTAAGAAGAGAGGCAGGTAGTGATGCACCCATCATGCTTTAGTATCTATATAAGCCTGTGTGGGGCAGTGCTATGATCGGGGGTTGCTGCAGTTGGCCAGGTCTAGATTCAGCAACATTATGATCCAAAGAATCCATGCCACAGTGAATGTGTGCCATAATCAAAGCTAAACGTGATCATCTTTTGGTGATTAGTTTTCGTTTGGGCAGGTAGTGTTGAGATGAAGTTGCATTCGGAATACTCAACTTGGGCATCAGTGCATAACACAATGGCCACTCCATCCTGCATCCCAAATTTGAGCTCATGATGTGAGGATTTATAGGGTAACCAGTGAGGAGGAGAAAGTCGAGAGAAATGTTGACCAAAAGCAGCTTTTAGACTTCTCTGCGCTCTCAGCCTGCCTGTAATTCATCACTGAATGACCGGAGGTGGGTGGAGTACCCGAAAATTTTACTTAAGAGTAGCACTACTTGAACATATTTTTACTCGCGTAAAAGTAAAACATAGCTGTCCAAGAAATTACTCAAGTTACAGTAAAAACGTATTTGGTAAAAAAAAAAAAAAAAAAATACTTGAGCACTGAGTAACATCTGATCTAGCATTTTTTTAAATATGTCATCAGACACACAAAAGTACGTTATGGACGAATTCTGGTATTTCAAAGACTAAAATAACAAAATGGATACAAATAAATGGTAACGGTAAAAAGTACTTCCATGGACAATTTATGGTATTACTATATATTCACTTGAATGCAACAAGCTCATCAGATTAAAAAAAACAAAGCTTGTGTAGAGACAGGTGGTCTCCTACAATAAACTGTAGGTGTGTGTCTTGTGTACTTTTTGGTTAAACATGCTTGCTTTTCATTCACTGAAATTACTCCCAGTGGGTATTACATCCAGAAATTATACTCAAGAGTAGCGATACTTAAAAGTAATATTACTTAAGGAAAAGGAACTGTGTAGTAAAAGTACATTTTACCCAAAAAGTTACTAGAGTACAGGTCCTTCTCAAAAAATTAGCATATTGGGATAAAGTTCATTCTTTTCCATAATGTAATGATAAAAATTAAACTTTCATATATTTTAGATTCATTGCACACCAACTGAAATATTTCAGGTATTTTATTGTTTTAAAACTGTTGATTTTGGCATACAGCTCATGAAAACCCAAAATTCTTATCTCAAAAATTATATCATGAAAAGGTTCTCTAAACGAGCTATTAACCTAATCATCTGAATCAACTAATTAACTCTAAACACCTGCAAAAGATTCCTGAGGCTTTTAAAAACTCCCAGCCTGGTTCATTACTCAAAACCACAATCATAGGTAAGACTGCCGACCTGACTGCTGCCCAGAAGGCCATCATTGACACCCTCAAGCAAGAGGGTAAGACACAGAAAGAAATTTCTGAACGAATAGGCTGTTCCCAGAGTGCTGCATCAAGGCACCTCAGTGGGAAGTCTGTGGGAAGGAAAAAGTGTGGCAGAAAATGCTGCACAACGAGAAGAGGTGACCGGACCCTGAGGAAGATTGTGGAGGAGGACCGATTCCAGACCTTGGGGGACCTGCGGAAGCAGTGGACTGAGTCTGGAGTAGAAACATCCAGAGCCACCGTGCACAGGCGTGTGCAGGAAATGGGCTACAGGTACCGCATTCCCCAGGTCAAGCCACTTTTGAACCAGAAACAGCGGCAGAAGCGCCTGACCTGGGCTACAGAGAAGCAGCACTGGACTGTTGCTCAGTGGTCCAAAGTACTTGCATGTCATTCGGAAATCAAGGTGCCAGAGTCTGGAGGAAGACTGGGGAGAAGGAAATGCCAAAATGCCTGAAGTCCAGTGTCAAGTACCCACAGTCAGTGATGGTCTGGGGTGCCATGTCAGCTGCTGGTGTTGGTCCACTGTGTTTTATCAAGGGCAGGGTCAATGCAGCTAGCTATCAGGAGATTTTGGAGCACTTCATGCTTCCATCTGCTGAAAAGCTTTTTGGAGATGAAGATTTCATTTTTCAGCACGACCTGGCACCTGCTCACAGTGCCAAAACCACTGGTAAATGGTTTACTGACCATGGTATTACTGTGCTCAATTGACCTGCCAACTCTCCTGACCTGAACCCCATAGAGAATCTGTGGGATGTTGTGAAGAGGAATTTGAGAGACGCAAGTCCCAACACTCTGGATGAGCTTAAGGCCGCTATCGAAGCATCCTGGGCCTCCATAACACCTCAGCAGTGCCACAGGCTGATTGCCTCCATGCCACGCCGCATTGAAGCAGTCATTTCTGCAAAAGGATTCCCGACCAAGTATTGAGTGCATAACTGAACATAATTATTTGAAGGTTGACTTTTTTTGTATTAAAAACACTTTTCTTTTATTGGTCGGATGAAATATGCTAATTTTCTGAGATAGGAATTTTGGGTTTTCATGAGCTGTATGCCAAAATCATCAGTTTTAAAACAATAAAAGACCTGAAATATTTCAGTTGGTGTGCAATGAATCTAAAATATATGAAAGTTAAATTTTTATCATTACATTATGGAAAAGAATGAACTTCATCACAATATGCAAATTTTTTGAGAAGGACCTGTAAATGTAATTGGTTACTACCCACCTCTGTGAATGACCACTTGTGACACGAACTGTAACTCAGAAAACTCTAGTTCTAGCAGCATTCAGGTAGAAGCTGAAATTTCTGCTCCAGTTCTGATAGGTATTCTTACTCTGATGCCTCAGGGTGTCAGCACTTTGAGTTCTCCTACTTTTCACCAGAAGACTTTTTACTAAAGATCTATCTCTGTAGTTATGCTGCTATAGGCTTAGACTGCTGGAGGACAGACTGACCACTTTTCTTCACTCTGCTGCTTTTCTCTTTTACTACTCTCCAGTTGCATTATTTACTGATATTTCGACTGTCAACTTGGTTTTTCTCAGTGTTGTACTCTCCATAGAGGCTACACCTGGTCTGGTATCCTGCTTAGCTGAAATGCCCTTTTGGACAGGGGGCATTTCAGATACTGAGCATCCCCTGTGTCCTGTTATCAGCTTTTTACTTTCTTTAATATAGAAAGTACTCTTTTCTTTTGTTCTTTCTGTGTTTCTGCTCTGTCTTCTTGAACCCCCAGACGGTCGTGGCAGATGTCCGGCTTGTCCGCTCGTACTGAGCCTGGTTCAGGTTCTGCTGGAGGTTTTTTCCTGTTAAAGGGGAGTTTTTCCTCTCCACTGTCACTACGTGCTTGCTCAGTATGAAGGATTGCTGTGGTTGGAGTCTGCATCAACGGGACGCAACTGTCGGTCAATGACTCGATGCAATCTGCTGGGATTCCTTACATAGAAAACTAGCTAAACCTTTAAACTGATTGGAATGTTTGTATTGAAATTACTTTATTGTAAAGTGCCTTGAGATGACATCTGTTTGAATCAGCGCTGTATAAATAAACTCAGTTGAATTAAACATCCATCCAGTGATTGTGTAAGTCTCACTTCTCTCCACATAAGCTCATAGTTATCTCTAGAGGGTTTAGCTGCACTATAGTAATGTAGCTGTCAAAACGTTAGCCTGTCATAGCACTGAGACTTCACCTGTCCATCTCCAGTTAGTTTCCCCACATCCACATGTCATTTGGCCCTAAGAAGTAATTTCCAGCTGGTGTGATGTGGTGCATAGAATGGAAGTTGCAGTACTCGGACAACAACTGCAGTCAAGCGCACTTATCATTTGGCTCAGACACAAAGGAATAAAAAGATGTGGCTAAAGCTAATTGTCGTGGCTAAGCATTCAAGAGGAAAGTTTGGAGAGAGGGGTGTTATTGATTCATTGAGATCTGGGGGTCATCATCGAACATTTTCAACTGATATGGGACATAAAAAGAAATGGCGCTGTAAAAGAGAAATAATTGTACCTGATTAACTTTATTTTCACAAAGAACAGCGGGTTGGTGACTCCCTCGACGTGGCTCGAACTTTGTTAGACTCTCGTCTCAGCTTTGGATTTTTTTCTTCACTTAATCCATATTTTTTCATTATCCTAGAGTAAGAAGTGTTTTTAAAACGGTCTTCCCCATTTGTGTTGACATCCTCCAAGCTCACCCATGCTGCTTTTGTAGATGATTAGTTTGAAGATGCACTTTAATGTTAGATATTGTTGCTGGAAAAGCTCAAGGAAACAATCCATTTACTGTTCAAAGATTGTGACAAGCTTCAAGACAGTGCCGCTGACACGAAGTCATCTTCAATATTCAGATTAATTCAGTTACAAATACTTTATTAAATTAAGTCTTGTTGTAACTCATATTATCCAATAAAAAAATAAAAAAAGTTGTTCAGATCAGTACTGTTGAATTAATTTAAATGTGACCAATTCACAATACATGTCATCTCAAGGCAGTCCACAAGAAAAGTCATTTTATTTCAATCGTTGTTGTAGATCCTCATGGCTGTGGTGGAAGAAGTATCTCCTGTAGCAGTCTGTATTACAGGGGCTCTGGATAATCCTTCTTTGCATAATGGTCTCCAGAGAATCCAGAGCAGAGCCAGCCTTCTTTATCTCCCAGTTTAGCCTTTTCTAGGGTGCATTCACACCAGCCTTGTTTGGTCCGCTTTAAACAAACTGTTACTTTGTTTGCCCCAAAAGTCCGGTTCGTTTGGGGAGGTGTGACTGCGCAAACTCTGGTCCGCCGTAAAAACGTAGGTCTAGGCTCAATTAAAGTGAATGCCAAGCGGGCCGGGGACGCTCCAAAAGCAGGAAGCGGACTATTGCGCAGAGCATTCTGAGTAAATACAACCAAAAGAACCACGCAACACCTCTGCGTCATTCTCCGTTCATGCTGAGCCCATTGCCTCAACATATTTCTCTGGAACATTTGCCAAAAAACAACAGAGCAATCATAAAACCTCTAAAATCCGACGACCTAAGGCTCTGGCCCTGATGCTGCTATCCCAACAAATGTTGTGAAGGTTGATTCTGTTTTAGTTACCTCCCGTGTGAAATGTTTTTTCTTCCTTGAAACACAATGGAAAGGCTGATTGTGATTTATGTTTCATATTTTAAAGATTTTCAGATGTTCTGTCTCTAAAATATGACAATATTCGCCCTTTAACTGAACTTCATAATGAAATAAAAACCTTACTTTTGATATCTCTCTTAGATTTAAAGCACATATTCACTTAAAGCTGGGATTGTCTGAATTATTAAATATCTAACACAAACTGTGTTGGCGATTATGAACATTATTAGCGAAACTAGAGTAACATTAGCAGTGACCTCTAGTAGATGTTAATGGGAGTCTGTCTTTTATTCTCCAGAGGGTGTTATGCGCAGCAAACGGCGCTGTGTTCTGACCAAGAAACAGCCCTACAGTGGAGATGAATGGTGTTCTGGACCAGACACAGATGACGAAGACAAGCCGCACATCGGCTCCCAGCGTAAGTCTGTCTAGCTCACTAACACAGCTGTTAACCCTGTCCCTATCTCCTTACAGATCTTTTTTATACGTTCTCCTCATGCAGAATCCATGTCGGCTTGAAAAAACAAACAAAACTAAACGCCCATTACCTCTGATTTGGTTTTAGCTCCATCTAGTGTTAAAGTGTTGCAACTAAGTCGATGTACTGATGTTTCAGCTGAGATTCAAGTGCATTCTGCAGGAAAGTTAAGTAACTGTTTTGTTGGTTTCTTAGGTCCAATCCAGGGACTCTCTGGTCGCCTGCCTGCTGGACACTTGCCGGAATCTGGTGCTGCTGTTATGGGGTCGGGACAAGGGCTGAAAGCAGAGCTGCCGCAGCCTTCACAACAGGTGGTCTATGTTTTCACAACCTGCCTAGCCAACAGGTGAGAAGGATATTCATGGAGGTGATTTTTGTAACCGTTTTATTGTGCAGGTTAAATCGTAAAGGCATTAATCCCTTAATTTGGATCTGTCCTGATTTTTCTGACAGTGCTGCTGAGGCAGTGATGAAAGGACAGAGTGATTCAATCCTCCGGTTTCACCAGCAAAATGTTCCAAACTCCAAGTTGGAGCAGGTCAGACACCCAACCTAAAGTTGCTTTTCTTTGTCAGAATGTAAACGGGTAGCTGTGTCTTAAACAGTAAAGACTACAGGTGCAAATTGTGTGGGAAGGGTATTAGGTTTAGCTACTTTTATCACGTATATCTCCTTGTTCCTGTTTCTGTTGTTTTTTTGTTTTCACTGTTTTTGGCCGCTATGAGTGAAACAAAACAAAAGAGGAAAGGCTTCAATGTCTTGTTTTGCCAAATGGACATTACTCTGCTCGTAGCGATATACATTTATTTTTTAGCTGAAGGGCTTTCTGAAAGTGAGTTCTCTCAGCTTCACACCCTGTTTTGTTTATATTTGAAAGTCCTGTTTTTAAGTAAGAGAGGAAGAAGTTGTTGCTCCAGCTTCGACGACTGTGTAGGACGCGTGTCAAAATATGTACAGCCATTATTTTTCATTAAACAATTCACACTGGTGCCGCCTGGTCAGCAGCTGATGCTCCAAGAAACAACACCCAGCACACCGTCCTATTTAGAACCATTAATGCTTCTGATGAAAATACCCACGGTTAAAGTCTCATATAGGCACCAGATGACTCCCGTCAATTATTGCAATGCGCTGCAGCGCTCCCCATGTGTAGTTCTCTTATTAAAGACCCTGTCGTGCCAGAGACAGAGTGACAGACAAGATGCAAACTATTTGGAAACACTGTGACAATACCAAGACTAGCTAGCTGTTAGCTGCTAAAGATGCTAAAGTTAGCATTTGCTTTTTTAGCATGTTATTGATGCGAGAGAGCTATTTCTGTTTTTGTTATGAGTTTGGACGCCATTTGATCATTGTTCTTTTAAAAATAGACCAACAGTGGCCAGTTACCGATATTAAGGTCTACTTAAAAAGTTATGCTTTCAAAACTGCTTTAGCAAAACGAGTATATAAATTTTATCAAGTATACTTCTTCTAAATTGAAGTATGCTTAATAAACTAAAATGTAAAATAAAGGTACATTTTAAGTGCTATACTCCTAGTGTACCAGGTATGTATGTTTAGTCCACATTTTAGGTTATTGAAGTATACTTAAAGTATCCCTAAAGTATACTTCAATTAACTTGAAAATGTCCCATTTTAGTCCAAAGAAGTATACTTGATAAAATGTGGGGTATCACTGATGCTAAGAAGGGTGAGGAATGAGCCCAGAACAACATGAAGAGAGCTGGGACCACAATTTCAAAGGTTACTGTCGGTAGAACACTACGCCGTCATGGTTTAAAATCATGCATTGCAAGGAAGGTTCTCCTGCTCAAGTCATTACGTGTCCAGGCCCGTCTGAAGTTTGCCAATGACCCTCTGGATTATCCAGAGGAGCCATGGGGGAAAGTCATGTGGTCAGTGGAGACCAAAATATAACTTTTTAGTCTCAACTAAACTCGCCGTGTTTGGAACAAAAAGAAGGATGAGTTGCATCCCAAGAACACCATCCCTACTGTGAAGCATGGGGGTGGAAACATCATGCTTTTGGGCTGCTTTTCTGCGAACGGGACAGGACGACTGCATTGTATTAAGGAGAGGATGAATGGAGCCATGTATTGTGAGATTTTGAGCAACAGATCATTGAAGATGGGTCGTGGCTGGGTCCTCCAACATGACAATTACCCGAAGCACACAGCCAGGATAACCAAGGAGTGGCGCCGTAAGAAGCATATCAAGGTTCTGGAGTGGCCTAGCCAGTCTCCAGACCCAAATCCAATAGAAAATCTTTGGAGGGAGCTGAAACTCTGTGTTGCTCAGCGACAGCCCCCAAACTTGACAGATCTAGAGAAGATCTGTGTGGAGGAGTGGGCCAAAATCCCTGTTGCAGTGTGTCCAAACCTGGTCAAGAACTACAGGAAACGTTTGACCTCTGTAATTGCAAACAAAGGCTTGTGTAAAATAAACGCAGATTTTCTCAGGTGTTCAAATAGTTATGTACAAATATACAAATTAATTCTTTAAAAATTGGACAATGTGATTTCCTGAATTTAAAAAAAGCAGTCTCTCACAGTGGAAATGCACCTACAATGTGAATTTCTAAGTGGGAGAACTTGCTAAGTCGCAGGGTGTTCAAATACTTCAGATCTAAGTTATGTCTAGAGATATTTAATAAAACCAACCCAATAAAACCCAGTCACATGTATGCAGACAGATTGACATGTAATCATACATCTCAGTTCCAAAGTTATATTCGGGTTTTTTTTGTCTAAAAGTTCCTCACCAATCTCATCATTCTTGTGGCGACAGTGGAAGGGAATAACTTCCATTTAACAGGAAAAAAACATCCAGAAGAACCCAGCTCAGTATGAGCAGCTGTGACTGACTAGTACCACTAAAATCTTGTCTCTGTCACTTTATTTGGTGAACAGGATGCGTTGTTAAATCCACGTTCCTTAAAGTTAAAATATTTGATATTTGGAGTGTTTGTATTCCAGTTAAATTTTTGTTTTTGTTTTTTTGCTGCAGAACTACCCACAAGGAAAGCTTCCTAACCTCCCTGAGAAGATCAATTCCAGCTGCTCGCCTCTAACTGGAACTCCCAAATCCCAGAGTGGAACTCCACGGCCAGCCTCTGTTGGAGTCGGAGGTCCGTTGACTCCTGCAGGAACGCCGTCCTCATCTGGACACTTGGACAGTGACTCCAGTCAGGCCAGACCTGGCGGAGCTCCCGGCAATAACAATGGCGCCCCACAAAGGACAGGTGGAGGACTGAAAGCCGTCCCTGCAGGCTCGGATCGTGCTAGTGGAGATGCTGCAGGGGCTATGGGTCTCCCGGGCGCTGCTGCTTCCCCATCTGGAGGTTCCAGCATCCTGTCTGCTCACCTACAGAGTGACGCAGTGCAGAGGAGTGGCAGCGGGAACATGGACTGTTTATCCAAAGAGCAGCTGGAACACAGAGAGCGCTCTTTACAGACTTTGAGAGACATAGAGAGACTGTTTCTGCGCACCGGAGATCCAAGAGGCTCAAATGGCAATGGCAGTCCCAATAACCCATCCAACTTAAATAATAGTACTGAGAGAAGCAGCTCTGAGGACCCTGAGATTGGTACAAACACCTCTGGGAATTGTGGTGCTGGTGGTGGCATGTTGTCTTCAGCTCCTCTGGGAGTGATGAAGAAATACGAAGAGCCGCTCCAGTCCATGATTTCCCAAACGCAGTCTCTCGGTGGGCCCGTTCTCGACGGCCCCCATGCAGACTCTCACCATGGCCTCCTGTTGCACCCACATCACCAGATGCCCTCACCTGGAGACACCATGGGGCCCTTAATGGGGCCAGAGGGGCTCACAAGGGAGCAAATGGCTTGGAGGAAGCTTAAGGAAGAATACTACCAAGAGAAGAGACGACAGCAGGAGATGGAGCACCCTGGGCCCCCACAGCACTTTAGAATGATTCCTGAGGTGGGCATGCACGGAGGCCCGATGATGATGAGAGGACCTCCCCCTCCCTACCACCCCAATAAGCTTGCAGACCAGCAATGGGGTCCTGGCAATGTGATGCGAAGGGGGATTGGTGGTATTGGGAAAGTGTTTGATCTGCACCAGGAGGGGCCGCGCGGCCCGCGGTTCCTCGGTCAGATCCAGAGAGGGGAACCCGAAGGAGGGGGTTTTCCCGGATCCATAGAGGCCCTTGGACCTCAGCGGCCCATCCGTCCCGGGATGATATGGCTGGAAGACATGCCCAACAACATGAGTGGTGGTGGACCATTTCGTGGCTGCTACCCTGGTGGAGCTTCCCAACACTTCCAAGACGACCCCGAGCTGTTGGTGCGTGAGGAAATGTTTCGGATCATGGAAAAACGAAAGATGCAGGTTTCCAGGTTTGAACTGGACAGATTAGCTAAACAGCAGCAACAGGGAAGCATGGGGCCGAGAATAATGGACAGTTTTGGGGGCCCGGACTTTCCCAACCTAGGAATGGGCCGGGGTCCACCTTCCGGTCGGGTCGATCCCATGGATTTTCCTGGTTCAAGGGAGATTATGGGCTCTCCCGGAGCATGTCATCCCATGAGAGATTTGGTTGATTCCCCTTTAGGTAGCAATGTCCCAATGGTCATGAACCCACAGATGAATCTTCAGCAACAGCAGCAGATGATCCTGTCACAGAGACTTAGAGGGGGTCACGGAGGTGGAGGGGCTTTAGGTGACATGTTTGGACCTGGAGAAATAAGTGCACCACAAGGTGGAAGAGGAGGGAATAAGGGAATGATGCCAGGACCTGACAGCCCCTTCCAGTTTCCTGGCCAAGGTCCCTTCTCTGAAGGACAGGCAGATGGGCCTTTTCTTCAACAACCTGGCCCTGAGATGTTCGGACCTGACCAACCTGGGCCCAATCCGCTTGGAGCTACGTCACGGCTTAGCCATTTGCCTCAGACTGAAGGCCTTAGAGGAGCAGATCTTGGTTCCAGGAACGCCCCTGAAATGTCAGTCAGCGTTAACCCCCTTGCCTCTCCATCAGTGCCTCCACCTCACCAGCTCAAGTCCCCATCCCTCAATCAGGAGCCGTCTCCTCTTTTGCCTTCCGCGTCCGCTCCAGGGCTGAAGTCCCCGCTCTCCTCCGCCGGGCATCACCCCGGTTTTCCCCCGGCATCAGGAGCGGGAACTCCCTGCTCTTCTTCCTTGAAGTCTCCTCAGATAATGGGGTCCTCCAACCTCGGTTTGCACTCTCCAGCCGCTTCTCCGGGACACCTCAAGTCTCCTGCCATGGCTGTGAGTTCTCCCGGGTGGACGTCGCCCAAAGTAGCTCTTCCAAGTCCAGGCGGTCCAGCCAGTGGGAAGCCTCTCGGCAATGGAGGAAGTAGCTCCACTGAAGCAGGTACAGCTTTAGTGCAAGGCAAACATCAACAGCGCCATCTGTTGATTTGACGCTAATAACTTGGTTTTTTTGGTATTCTTTGCAGGCCAGCCCCATCCTCCAAGAAGTTCCAGTTCAACCCCCCTTAGCCAACCAGCTTCTATGAATGCCGCCATGCCCTTTACGTCCTCCCCTGGCGCGCCGCCGTCCCAGAATCCTTTATCCCTCATCATGTCTCAGATGTCCAAGTATGCGGTTCCCAGTTCCACACCACTCTACCACGAAGCAATCAAAACGATCGCTGCTTCTGATGACGAGATGATGCCAGATCGACCTTCACTGGCTGGTGTCACTATTGGAGGTAAAGAAAAATGTATATTTACATTTTAGTATGTAAGAAAATCATCAATATGTTGTTGGTTTTTTTTTTTCTTCTATTTAAAGTTTAAGTGTTGCAGCTAATAAAACCCCAACTTCCTCTCAGTAATAGAATATTGAAAATGGATTACATAAAGAAATGTTACATTATGGCCTATGCATTCAAGTGTAAGACTACTGACTTGACAGTTTTTCAGCAGACGGTTATTGAAATCCTCCATAAGTAGGGTAAGCATCTAAAGATTCCTGCTAAAGAATCTGGCTGTGAACTGGGAGCTGTATTCAATCATATTATTGGAAAGTCTAGTGGAGGGGAAAAGTGTGGTAGGGAGCGAGACAGAGGACTGCCACCTTGACAGGATTGTGAAGAGAGGATTGTGGAGGAACTGCATTTGGAATCTGCTTCAAGAGCCATCACACACAGGACATGGGCTGCAACTGTTAAGCCACTTCTGAGCTAGAAACAATCTTACCTGGGTTAAGGTGACATTTGCTCAGTGGTTCCAAGCAGGGGTGTAACTGTACATGTATGCATTTTCCTATTCTTCGGCCCTGCCTGTTCGGTACGCACGTGTTCCCAAAGAATCCAGCTGTTTTCCACCTGAACACATGCAGATGGTTTATGTGCAGAACTCTGAGCGGAGTGCAACTTTAAAAAGTGACACCAAAACAAAACAGAAAGGACTCCCAGCTGTCTCTAAACTTGGCTGGGAACAATAAGCGTTCTCATAGAGCTACAGTAGGAAAAGAAAGATGGAACAACTCAGAGTTTTGTCAGCAAACGCATCTGTCAACAGCAATAAGGTCCATAAGACGCTCTGCACTGAACTGAATGACTCACTTGAAACAATGTCAAGCTGAATGTAAACATCACTGATACTAGAGAAAAACCAGCTGACGTCCAACATGGCTACCAGTAGCATCCAATCAGCCCAAACTCCTTATTTTGTGTATAAAACCCAAGTCGGCAGAATTGCCGTTGATGAGAAGGGATTTTCCCCAACAGCTGCCTATGCTGCATCCAAGTACAGCTGGGAAACTAGGCTGTCGAAATATCAAACAATTCCAAAGTGATTTAAGCATGTTTTTCGGGTAAAGCATTATTTAAACATTAATGCAGACTGTTTTCAAGTGGTTGTATTGTTTTCTACTCTGGCTATGTCTGTTTGTAGTATTTTATTTATCAAAATAAAAAAATTCCAATTAAATCTCCAGTCAGTTCTATACTGTCAACTTTTCAAGTTATAGAACATAATAAAATCAAATTAATTTCAGAAATTGAAAGGAACGAATTCAGGAAAAAAGTAATATGCACGTTTGTGTTTATTTTTCTTGATAAAATTGTACCAAAAAATATACCGAACCGTGATTTTTGTGTACAGTTACACCCCTAATAATGAGGTGACTTCTGAAGTTTAAGTGACTGTGCTGAGTTTTATTTAGGGTCAGAGTAAAGGGCTAGGGGTATGCCTATTCACTATTTATTCTATTAATTCCAATGTTGAGTGTCAAATCAATAACGATTGATAAGTGTTCAAAACAGATTATTGTTCATAATAATTCAATGACAGGAACATTAAAGTCCGACGTGCCGGCTTGACATTTTATGGGACGGACCGGCAAAAACCTGATGGTGGCAGCTAGCGTTTTAGCTAACCGCCATCATGTTTCCGCAGGTCTATTCCCTAAAATGTCCTGGCGGCACGTCAGACTTTCATGTTCCTGTCATTTAATAACTAAGAATAATAATCGCTTTTGATCACTTATCAATCGCAATCGATTTGACATGTTTCACATCCCAATTAATCAATTAAATGCTGAATTGGCACACTGCTATAAAGGGCGCTGGATATAGATGCATTCCACACTTTTAAGAAGAGAGGCATGCATCGTTTTGCTTCCAGTTTGTAAATATCTGCTAGGTAAATCACAAAAATCGGAATAAATTTTAAAAATATAAACACTTTTTTACAAGCTGCGTATGTTATATAGTTTCGCTTTTTGAGCTGAATTAAGTAAATTACCTTAATTGTTTTCTTTGTCTCTAGGGAACTTGGGGAATGCCCAGATGTCACAGTTACTTAACTGTCAAGGCTCCATTGGTCCCCAAAATGAGCCTCATAGCCCAATTGGACTGGTCAGCCAAGGTCAGCAGCATCTGTCCCATGATGCATCAGGGCCTGATCTGGGCTTGCCAGCCATGAGTTCTGTCATTATGGGAGGAGGAGCCCCTGACGGGATGGGGCCCGGCAGTGCGTCACCGTTATCTGCAGGCTTCCCTCGCATGCAGCCGCCATCACACGGTCCCATGCACTCTCCCATCGGAGGAATGCCACAGAACTTCCCTCAGTCCGACGATATTTTGCCACATCAGCAATTGCAGATGCTTAGCAAAGGTCGCCATCATCATCAACGCATGCCTCACCCGTCTGACTCCTTCCCACCCCTGCCTATGGGCGACGGTCCGGATTTGAGCGAGGTGATACGACCCACTCACACGGGGATCCCGGAGTTCGATCTGTCCCGCATCATTCCTTCCGACAAGCCCAGCAGCACGCTGCAGTACTTCCCCAAGAGCGAGCCTCATCAGAATCCGCACCACGGCCCTCCTTCCCAGCAGCACACCCCGCAGCAGCTCCTCAAGCAGCTGTCTTCCTCCGGCCCCCAACACGGCGGCGGCCCCCCGTGCAACCCACATTTAGCCAGCCTGCAGAGCATGGCCGAGCAGCAGCTGCCACCTCACCCCGCACACGGGGGGATCCGACAGAGCGTGGGCGGGTCGAGGGCTATGATGTCTGCCTCCATGTGTCCTCCTCCTGGGCACATGATGGGAAGGACAGGAATGATGGCGCAGCAGCAGCAGCAAGCCATGATGGCCAACAATCTCCTCCACCATCCCTCCGGTCCGTATCCTGCCATGATGGCGCCACAGCAGCACCCGCACAATCTGATGACGCAGCAGAACATTATGATGATGCAGGCCAAACAGAGAAGCATGTCGATTCCAGGGGAACCGTTTGGACACCAGGGACCCATGGTGGGCCCGCCCCACCCTCAGGCTGGCATGATGGGCCAGCAGTCTCTCAGACAGCGGGGAATGTCTCTGGACAGTCCGATCGGCTACGGCTCTGGCGGTATGGCCAACATGCCTTTCTGACCCAGCTTCATATTTACACAAACTTCCCAAAGTGTCCGATTTTTGTTTACTGTTATTCGCGTGTATGTTCGAGTGATGATCTAATCTGAACATTGGGTTGAAGCTGATTTTAAGAAGTGTAAAAATTTCAAAGCACTGTAACACTGTTCAAGAAATCTGAAGCCATTTTCTAAAAAAAAAAAAAAAAAAAACTGTAAATTGTGTAAATTTCAACAAAATCTGTGTATTTGCTTGGTGACGGTCAAGAGAGGAGTGCCTCGAATTTCTATTTGTTTTAATGCCATTGATTTATTTTTTCCCAATTAAAAAAAAACTTGTGAAAATAAATTATATATAAATATATAATATATACTTGCTGTATATAAGATGCATTGTGATTGTTTGCAGTTGTTCTGTCTTTGTTTTAATAGAAGTCTACAAATAGAACAATAATCTCTGGAGTTGGTTGTGTTTATTTCTTTAGGACGAGACAAAATAGTTTTTTTTCTAATTGTAACATAAGAAATCTTTATTAAAATTCAGTTTTTAGCAACAATACAAGCAAATAATACAGTACATTTCAGCCAAATACCTATTTGTTAACACAAGATTGCAAATGCAGAAAGAGGAAATGTTGAGTATTGTCAGAGCGCAGGATAAAGTCATAGCATTTTCCATCTTTACAAATAAAAGTATCAGGTATGGAAAGCCAAATGTAAGACGTTAACCTTTTAACAGAGCATTACCTAAAAAAAATATTGTTGCAAATAATTTTCCCCGTTGCCATTTTGTACCTTTTTATGGTCTAGGTTTATTTGTAGCTGCCGCAAATGGACCCATCCGCTTCGAGTCGTTTGTATCCACCCGGACTGCGATTTGTACCTGATGATTTGAATTTGTGATGTTCCAACTGGTTTAAATATCATTTCAGGACAATTACTTCATTTTTTGGGCGGCTAAATCGGCGATCCTAAGCCGTTGTGTTTGTAAGAGTCGACTGGTCCAAAGGAATAAGAAACAAGATGAATAACGTCTACAGTTGAATATCACATGAAATCTTATGAGTATTTTAGCAATTCATGAAAATACTAGACTAAAAAGAAAATGGATGGAATGGTTTGCGAACAGGGACAAACTGACTCGACGGTCCCCAGAAATTGAAATAAATGTTGAAACAATTATTTTAACCCAAGGCAACGCAACTTTAAATGTATAGCACACTTTAAACGAGGCAATTCAAGGTGATTAGGGGAAAACGATAGAAGCATAAAATACATTAGCATAAAATACAACAAATGACATTCCAGCTATTACCAATCAATTAATCAAAGGCAGCTCTAAACAGATGGGGGGTAAGCTTTGATTTAGAGGAACTCAGTGTTTCAGCAGCTTTGCAGTTGCCTGGAAGTTTGTTCCAGATTAGAGGAGCACAGAAACTGAAAGCTGCTTCATGTTTTGTTCTAATTCTAGGGATGTTTAGTAGACTGGAATTAGAAGACCTGAGTGGTCTGGTGGGTTGGTATAGTGACAGCAGGTCTTCAACATACTTTGGTGCTAAGCCATTCAGGGATTTATAAACTAGTACAAGTATTTAGAAGTCTATTCTCTGAGCTACAGGGAGCCAGTGTAAGGACTCTAGAACTGGGGTGATGTGCTCTACTTTCCTGGTTCTAGTGAGGAACACGAGCAGCAGCGTTCTGGATCAGCTGCAGCTGTCTTGATTGACTTTTTAGGCAGACCTGTGAGGACATTATTGCAGTAATCAATCCGACTAAAGATAAATGCATGGATGAGTTATTCGAGGTCACTTTGCGACATTAGTCCTGTTATGGAAAGAAAATATGTTCTTCCTTCCATAAGGATGAGGCTGAAGTCTGGATCAGCGTTTCTTATATTTTATTACCGCCAGTCTTGTACATGAGCCCGTTTGGGCCAACGCTCTCGCACAGCTTCTGCCTTCAGGCTCCCAATGTTATGTCTTCATTGCATCATTGCAAGGTTAACCAAAAACATTCCTCACTGCAGTTAGTCTAGGTGAAAGGCATGTTCACTGACTCTAATGATCTCTTATTTCTTTGAAGCTTTACCAATATGTAATTAATCAATTGATATAACCTTGAAATATTGCTGTAACAGTCCTTTATTCCTAGATGCATTCTTCAGGTAATAGAAGGCTGACATTGTGATTGCCTTTAAATGACCTTGGAGGTTCAGGTCTGAGTCCATTACTACACCTAGATTTCTGGCCTGATCTAGTTAAAACAGCTAGTTTCATGTTGTATTAACCAAAGCTGTTCGCTGACTCTTGATCTTTCCTCTTTTGGTCCAAAAATAATTACTTCTGTTTTGTTTCTGTTCAGCTGGAGAAAGTTATGGCACATCCATCCATTGATTTGTTTGATGCATTTACTTAAGGTTTGGATGGGTTCAAAGTCACCTGGTGACATCGTAATGTAGAGCTGAGTATCATCTGCATAGTTATGGTAGGTAATCTTATTGGTTGTTATAATCTGGGTTAGCAGGAGCATTTAGGTATTGAAAACTTTGACGAGGGCAGTCTCGGTGCTGTGGTGAGCTCGGAAACCAGACTGAAAAATCAAAACAGTTGGCCGTTGTTAGAAAGCCATTCAGTTGTTGAAACATCAGCTTTTTCAATAATCTTGTTGATGAAGGGAAGAGTAGAGATTGAAAATGATGAATGTGGATGAATTAGCATTTTGAAATCCACTGATTAAATATGTTTATTTAAATTCTGACGTGCTTAAATAATCATGTAATGCTCTATTTATATTTTCCATTCAATCTACAGAGGTGGGGGCTCCGTAACAGTTTTGCTCTTGCTGATAAAATACCAGGTGGGGTTGAACTCACAATAAGCTTCTCATATGGGACCCATCTTGGTTGAATAAATTCCGTTCAGAAACTTCAAGGCTGGTACTTGGTCGGTTAGTTACACCTGCATACTAAAGCTGTGTTGAAAAAATCTATTCTAAATTGATTCTTATAAAAATTCTAAGAATAGAATCAATTCATAAGTACAAAAGTCTGTTTAATTGGTACAGATTTTCCTGGTGAATTGTTACTCACCCAGTGTTTCATTACAGCCATATAAATTAAGGTAACAGTTAAAAAAAAATGCTCTTAATAGCACTGACCCGTGTCAATATCAAATTGGAACAGATCGAATCGGATTGGGATAATCGATTCTAACTCTTGAGAATCGGAATCGAATCGATTCTTGAAATTTGAATCGATACCCAGCTCTACTGCATACCATGGTTTGTGGGCATTAGGGACCACAACTGCCCTAAATTAGCTAAAATCTGTGTTTACTTGAGACCCCCTCTAAAAACACTTATAACCATCTATTTTAATAGTTCACATGCCAAATATACCTCAACATGTATGAATAATAACAGTGGAAACCATTTTAGCACTCCTGCGGAAGCTAACATCTACAGTCTTCCTTATTTTTGCTCTTCGGGGTACAACCAATCAGAAACAAGGATTGGGCTCTTGGATTGGCTGCTTTGCAAACGCCAGCCAATACCCTGTCAAGTAGCATTGGAGGAATGTGTTTAAGCTTCCTGAGCTGCGTTGTCTTTCTAATATTTTAAAAACGCCAAATATGGAGTTGCATTCCACAGAAAAATCATCAAATAAGTGAATCCGTGAATACTGAACCGTGAAAAGGCAGGGGTCCACTGTGTAGGCAATTTCATAACCATGGCCAATGCCTTAAGGGTCACGTTTCAGCCTATTTCCTACCCACATGGGCCTCATATGTATATGTAGATTGTAGCACTTTTGGCCCTTAATAAATCTGAGGAGTTGATTAGTACATGATTGTGCTGTTGGATGTTGTTCCATCAGAAACGGACGGTTTTCTGTAATCCTGAGCGTTGATAAAACGTAGGCAAAAGCGCCCACAGCCCACACGACACAGAAGGTGCAAAAGCTCGTTGCGAAACTGCATCCCAACAAACGCGTAGAGGAACGGGTTGAGGCAGCAGTGTGAGATACCCAGACACTTTGTCACAGCATCCGCCCGGTTGAGGACGGTCATGGACCAACAGGTGACGTCCGTCATGACTTCCAGGTCAATGAGAGTTTTTAACAGCGAGGTGATGTTGTTGGGCAGCCAGCAGACACAAAACACGAGTGTGACGAGCAAAGCTAGACGGATGGCTCCTTTCTTTGCTGGGCTTTTCTGGCTCTTGAACAGCGTGATGACGAGTGCGGTGTAACAATAACACATGACAGCCAGAGAGAAGAAAAAGCTCACATGATGCAAGACCCTGTTGGCCAAAACCCAGTTGTGTGCATTAATATCAAAACGATAATAATGGCAATCAGGCAAGGATTTGTTTGTGTACTTCTCAACAGAGAGAAAGACGGCGTTGGGCAGTGACAAGAGGAAACAGATGAGCCAAAGCAACGCGCATGTTAGGTGCACTTTTTTCGGGCGTCGACTTTGCATGCTGGGGACTGCGTGGACAATGGCGAGGTAGCGATCGAATCCAATGCAAGCCAGGAGGAAACTTCCACAGAGGAGGTTCAGATTTTTCAGCACGCCATTGAGCATGCAGAAGAAGTCTCCAAAGATCCAGCCGGTGATGCTATCGACCAGTTGAAAGGGCAGCGTGAAAATCAGCATGAGGTCAGCTAGGGCCAGGTGCAGCAGGTAGATCTCCGTGATCCGCAGCCGATGGTGACGCCTCAGGAGGACGGCAACCATCAGGCCGTTTCCTGCCAAGCCCAGGAGGAAGATGAGGCTGTCGAGCACCGGGCCGAACACGGAGTAAAAGGCCTGGAAGCTCTTTTCTTCCTCATCGCAGATTTCTGAGACGTTATCATAGCTGTAATAGTCATAGTCTGTCTCCTATAAAATGAAGAACAAATATTTTTAGTTACGAAGAGCAGTGCAGGAGGACTAATTACGTAACAGAAACACTTCCACCCTGCAGTCTTCTCAGCCAAATAAGTTGCCGGAAGCTCTGAATGTGCCAGACTGTTTCCACTTCCTCTTTATGGTCTTCAGAGATATTTTGAGAACAAATTTAGCAAAACATCCTACAGAGCAGAGCTTTTAAAGACCAATTTCTTTCAGTAGTCATCTACTCTGGATTTCATTGATTTGGCTTCCAGTGGTAATGTGAAGAACCTCAGAGTCATCTCTCGCCAGGCCATTATTTCCATGCTAAACAGGATACTGGACAATCCTTCTTTTGCCTCTGCAAAGAAACTGCAGGTTTACTTGTAGTTCTTAGTATTTCTAAAAGTATAATGGGAGGCAGATCTTTTAGTTATCAGGCTCCTCTCCTGTGGAACCAGCTCCCAGTTTTAGTCCATGAGGCAGACACTCTATCAACCTTTAAGACAAGGCTTATATAGTGGAAATACTAGTGATATCCTTAGCTAACTCTGTAGTTAGGCTGATATAGGTTGAGGCTCACTCTGCTACATTCTCCTACTACTCTCCACTTGTGCAATATGGCTGCAGTTAAACGTATGTTCTCTCTGTTTTCTCTCCATATAAGGTACACCTGACCTGGGGTTTAGCTGTGTCTCCTTCATGGGTCACACTATTGATTTCTCACTATAGATGATACACTCAGCCCAGTCATTATGTTTAACCTTTTCTCTCTCCTTGACAATATTACTACCAAAGCTACTGATTTGTTGGTAAGCTAAAGTATTTAATTGTGTTGCTTTCCTAGATAAAGCCACTATGTTTAGAATAGAAAGTAGGCCTACACACTAGGCTATGGGGTGTTGTTTGTAAAATTACACAGTCAAACATGAACATTAATTAATTGGGTTGTTTATCCTGTCATAAGAGGAAAAAAATTGAGGTACATATTTCAAAGTGATATTTACGTCGCTTTATAAATGTCACAGTTTCAAAGTAAATATTTAGTTTACAAAATAAAGATTTAGCTTGTTACCTAAATATTTAATTTGGAGGTAAACATTTCATTTATACACTAAATATTTAGTTTGGAGCTAAATATTTAATTTGTACACTAATTATGTAGCTCGCTAAACTAGTTAGAAACTGATATTTATTAAAAATATATGCAAATATGACTTTGAAAAAATGAACTCCCATTTATTTGATGACAAATTATTATAGCTTTTAAATTTTGACTGTGTAACTTTACAAACGGCACCCCACACTAGGCCAGTGCATCTGTTTTATCTGTGTCTCTGCTTCGTGTTCTTAAACCACCACCAGGTCGTGGAAGCTTTCCTCTCACATTGCGTGATTGTAAGTTGGCACTTTATAAATAAACATGAAAGGTTGTTCCACAAGTCGACAATCAAGTCTACTAACTAGATTAAAAGACATTTTTGTCAACTAAAAATTGTATAAAATCTAATCAGTTAATCCCCTAAAAGCGACTTGATGTCAATTATTTTGCGACTGAACCATTTGCAACTTTTATTTCAGTTCAGTTTATTTATATAGCTGCAAATTAGAACTGCTGGCATCTCAAGGCAACTTACAAACAGGTCCAACTCATATGCAATAAAGTGTAAAGGCACATAAATACATTATTGCTGTTCTAATTATTTCCCCTTTCTCCGCTGCATTAGAAAAATCAGCCCACGCAGCACTTCTTTTTTTTTTTTCAATTAGACATGCTTTGGAAAATGTCTTCTTTTGCTGGTTGCTTGGTTAAATAACAGGAAACAAGCAGTGCACATTTAATTTGAATAATTCCCATATGTTGAGATACATCTTTCCTGTTTATAGGCAAGGCAAGATTATTTGTGTAGCATTTTTCAGCAATAGGGCAAATTAAAGTGCTTTTTACATAATAAAAAAAAATAAAACAAACATATTGCAGGGATAACATAAAGGAATAATAAAAATATTATGTTTCAATTTTTTTATTTTTTTTACATTTTTAATAGTCTCTCTATTTTAGCTTTAAAATATCAAATCCAAAAACTGAAGCTAAGGAAAAATCGGCTAAATCGGCTATCCTTAAAAGTTAGAGCCGGTAGCTGGAGATGATAGCAGTAAAAGAACACTTAAATACACAGCAAATCACATTTAGACAAACAGTATTCTTGTTGCTTCCTGGATAAATTTTTCTATAGAACTATAGAACTTCAAAATTGGCAGGCGTCTCAGACTATACGAGCAATTAGCAGAAAGACACTTTTAAAGACTATCAACAGAATTTAAAGTTTTTATTTTGGTCTCACCATAACTCCAGTGTAGGTCTTTGTGAAAGTCATGGCTGTTAAATCTCAGGCACTGAATGATTGTTTCACACTTCTGCAAAGAAAAGCGCACACACTTCCTCTTATGCGTTTGTTTCAAATTTGCCTTCTTAAGCTTTCTGTTGGGTGGAGATATGGGTCACTTCTTAAGTTGAATTACAACTGAAAAGAGAAAAATGGCATTGAGAGCAGGTTTCTGCAACAGTCACACTTCTAATACAAAAAGTGCATGTACTTCCCCTTATGGTTTTCATTTAGATTTTTAGATTTTCCTTGTTACGTCTTTCTTGTTAAGCTGGATGGACCACTGGATCACTTCTGAATGGAATTAACGGCTATAAAAAAAAGCCATACATAAGCAACAACGCAAGTCTGTGCACATCCACTTTACACCTTTGCAGCCACGGTGTGACTCAGATCCATTTGAGTATTTATGCGAAATTTCAGACACATGGCTATTTTCAGCCAAAGCTTCTTCCACATGGAGATGGGTTCAAGTATGTTAGTGTCTCTTTCACGACTGATGGTAGGATGGAACTGGAGGTGGATAGATGGATTGAGAGCAGTAATGTGGGCACGGCTCCAGTCTGTTCGAACCCTCACATATGGTCATGAGATATGAATCATGACGGAAAGAAGATAGTGGATACAGGTGGGCCTTCTCCATACAGCGAACATCATCATGGGGGAGCTGGGAGTAGCGCTGCTGCTCCACTGCATCAAAGGGTGTCACATGATGTGCTTTGCTGCAGGGAAGATGTATTCCTTCCGGCCTCAGAAACCCCTGGGGATCCCCAGGATGAGCTGGAGACACTCGCTGAACGGAATAGAATCAACAAGCTGACATTCCTCCATGCTGACATTGTAGCATCAGGCTGAACTTCTGCGCTGTGCACAAAGAAGTTCAAATAGTAGGTCACACATTTTGTCATCGCCCGAGAAGCCTCCCAACATCTCCGGGAAGCTTCTGGAGCTGTGACTACCTCCTCAAAGTTACTTTGGTCACATCTTGCTTCTGAAGAAGGGAGTTGTTTACATCTTTGAGGTTCCAAAAATAAAAAAATGGAAGAGAATGCGAATGCACGACACACTTTTCAGACTTTTATTTCCAAAAATGTCAGAAAAACAAGAAATTGTTCTACTTAGCTTCGCTCCGTCACTTAAAAATTCGGTAAAATACATTGAAATGTGTGCTTGTGCTACAGTGAACACTAAAGCTCATGTCATCTACAAAAAGCAAAGATGAGACTCTGCTTTCGAATCCAGACACGCCTGACTTCCATAAACACCACAAAAAAAGTTGAATTCTACTTTTGAAAAAGCTTTCCCCCAGTGAGGACTTCTTCAATTAGCAGTGGTTTGGTCATAATTTGCTGTTTTATCAGCTAATTTCAGCAGCAGGAGGAGTTGGTAAAGAAAGCAAAACTCTAAAGTTTCTTAAGAGGTAACAAGGACTAATATAGCCTACTGGAGTTGCTTCTAGCCATCCATTGTTTACTACCAGGCGCACACACGCATACCTAGTGAGAGAGACCAGCTAACCTAACGGGTCCTGTTTTTGGACTGTGGGAGGAAGCAGGAGTACTTGGAGAAAAGCAATGCATGCACAGGGAGAACATGCAAACTTCCTCCAGAAAGTCCACAGGCCAGGATTTAAAACCAAGACCTTCTTGCTTTAGCGCAACAGAGCAACTTACTGCTCCACCATGCATTCCCACAGGAGTTGCTTGTCCTTGAAAAAGATTTGAAGCTGCCAAAAAGTGTTTCAACGTAAGGAAAACAAGTTTGGAGTATCACCATCTGCAGTGAGATCAATGTGACATCAGATAAAAGGAGTTCAAGCACCAGAGACCTTAAAAAACATAAAGTCTGACTTTGATCATTTATGTGGAGAGCCTTCCTGTCATCTGTTTGGTTCCAATGAAGCCTACTTTCACTTCACCTTACAAATGCCCACAGTTTTCTTTTGCTCACACACTGATTTTTAAACGTCCTAAAAACCAGCTCAGCAGAAACCAAGTAAACACAGGGAGAGAGGGAGAGAGAATTATAGTGTTGTAATCAGAGTCCTGTTTCACCTCTCCGGGCTAAATGAGTCTGAATAGAATATAAATATCTTTTAATTGGCCCACAGCAGGGTAATTCAGGTGTACCAGCAGAAAGTTACAGATAAATAGAAGCATGCATATTAATACAAAGGTAAAAATATAAAAACGGAAATAAAGAATAAGAAGTACAGTAAGGACAAAGGAGTAGGGCTATTTAAAAAATGTTAAAGCAGCAACAGTAATTACAAAAAATGTAAAAAAGACTAAATAACAGCAGGAATTTTAACTCTTATTGAGCTTATTGAAGTATTGTATGAAAGACCCAGGCTGGTTGTCTCGCTTTTTAGTAGGTCCTTCCTCCTAGCAGCTCTTAAGACTCTATAACCATCACTGCTCCCCACAAACTCCATAAATGTTTACATCTCTGCTGTAATTTGCACTGTTTTTCTCACTTCAAATAACAGTCCTGCTAGTGTTATTTGCACATCTCTGTTTGCACAGTTTATAGTTTTCCTTTCTTGTAAATCATATGTTTTTTTATGCACAAATACATATACACATTCGGTAAACATTTTTAAATTATCTTGCTCAGTTGCACATTTCTCGAATCTGAGTATGCCATTTTTATTTTGAATAACTGCACATTACTATAGTTTTGTAATTTTGATCTGAATGTACATACTGTATATTACAGCTGAATTTCCCCTCTGTGGGACAATATAGGATGATTCTAACCCTAACCCTATAAGCCCTCCTGTGACTTACTTTAAAACTAAAAATGTTTCCTAAAACTGTGAACAGAACTACAATTCAGAACTACAGGCCCATGACAACCCCACCTAGTTAGCGGCTATTGACAACTACTTGTATTACTTGTGCAGTTGCTCTGTGCACACACAGCATGCTCATTTCTCCTCGTCAGTTACCACAAGACAACTTAACAACGTGAAAATAATAGCCTAATGCTTCTGTGTACTACAGTGTACACCCTACTTACCGGGGTTCTGACTACATGTGCTACCGGACAATCCGCCCTATCTGGTGGCACTTTGTACAAACCAATGTTAGGTCACAGGTCGCATACATCACAGACCTCTTATGGAGAATTTCTATCTGTGAAAGTTTTGTTCTGTCTGGTTTTCTTAATGTCAAAGCTTATGGTGAGTTAAGAAAATCTGATCGTCGGAACAGCTAGCCTCACTCGCAATGCAAAGCACCTGAGGGCATGGATACAAAGGTACGTCAAGGATGAGCATTGGTTAATCCCTACCCCCTCTCCTTTGCATGTGCCTGTTTGAGATGTGCATTTAGAGATGGTATTCTGCATACCTTGGTTCCAACAAAGGGGTTATTTAAGCGATTGTTGTCTTCCTGTGATCTCGGAGTAGTCTGCCCATTCTTCGTTGACCTTTAACGTCAACAAGGCATTGTCTTTTCTTGCAATTGCTATTTACGGGATGTTTTGCTTCTTTTGCCATTTTCTGTAAAGCGGAGTGAAAATCCCAGTAGATATGCAATACACTGGATCCCCGGTATTCACTGGGATTGGGGACCACAGTCTGCCGCAAAAAGCTAAAACCAACAAATACCTGGGAGCCCCCTAAAACTGCTTATTCTAATAGTTCGCATAGTGGAACATGCCTTAACAATACTGCAGGAGCTAAGATCTTCAGCCAGTCAGCACAGGCGAAAATGAATGCTGCTCCTGGATTGGCTGCTTTGTAAACAGCAGCCAGTAGCGTGTCAAGTAGCATTGCACCTATGGAAAGTCATTTTCCCAGGTCGCATTTACTTTCAAATATTTCAAATATGATCCACGGAAAGAAATCCTTAAATAGGCGGATTTTCGCCAAATAATTTGGAGTCGCGTTCCACAGATAAAATCATCAAATAGGCGGGGTCTTCTTTACTCAGACCAGACGACTAGCTAAATTTCAGATTTAGTGACTTTGAATGGTGGGTTGGTGCTGGGTGGACCAATGGCAATGCCACATTCAAAGTCACAGAATTTGAAATCTAGCTAGTCGTCTTCAGCATGTCAAGATGCCTAAAGGTATTGAGTTGGTGCCATGTAATTGACTTATTTGCACCTTTCATTATGGAAGCATTTGCAGGTATATACAGTAATCTGTTTTATCAAGGTTTTTAGTCACATTAAAAAAATTTCACACCGTATTTTTGTAAAGAACTTTTAACAGACAATGTTTTCCAGACACGGTTTTGAACCAATGCAGTGATTTCTATGACAGAATCACATCTGTTATCAAAGTAGTATCACCAGTGAGGAAGAAGATCACAATTGGTGTGTTCACCCGTTCAAATATTTTTAATGTCGTGTTTTTTTCAGTTGAAAATACTAGTTAACATTTAAGAATAATTATAATTGGAGTTAAATTACCAAATAAAAATCTCTTTGTGGATATTTATGGTATTTTGTTCCTGAAATGCGTAGCAAAATTATGAGGAATAGCTGGACAACAATACAAAGTTTAACATCAATTTAATGGTTCAAAATTCAGTTTTTTTAATCTTCTTGTCTTTGTTCATTCAGGGTTATAAGATGATACTGCTTTTAAAATACCTCATTTGTATATTTCCCCAAGTTTCATAAGTTAGTATCACTGTCAACCCACATGGGGACAATCTAGAACATGAAGTCAAGTCATGCATGTCTAATTCTGTGAGCTTGGGGGAACTTGACAGGGCATTTACGTCTTGAATCAGTTGTTGGCTTGGCTGTCTTGTGCTCTGAATGACCGCCTTTTGTTTTTGTTTTTTTGTGATTTTCCCTGAGTTTCTGGCTCTACTTTGCCTGAGGTGCATGAAGAAAGACCACAATTTTAGCAGGCAAGTTGTCCAGAATACACACAAGAATAGCTTTAAAAAGGTTTGAATTGCAGGAATGCACACTCCATAATAAGTGATAGTGATAACTGATTCCACACGTTTCAATAACTGCGTTCTACTTATACTCAGAAATTGTAAAAAATAAAATAAAAGGCATCCTGAAGTCAGAATTCCAAATGAAAATAGTTTGGTCACCATTCAACCCAGAGTTTTTTCACTTCCCTGATTTATTTGGGCCAATTCTTTTTTATTAATTTCACTTAAAAACCCAGTATTAAAAATATTTTGAAACAAAAAAAGTTTTCTAAGGGAGGAAAAAGTTTGAAAACACAAACCCACAACTACCTATAGTGTTGCCCCCTTTAGATAAAATAGCTTCAGTGAGACATTGAGTCTATTCATCTAGCGGTCTCTAAGGTCAGGCTGAAGAATGTTTGAGATGTTTGAAGGATTTCTTTGCTCAGAACGATACAGATTTGGGCTTTGATTTTGGTGTTCATGGTAGATTCTATGACTGGGTCCTGCTGAAGCAAGAATCCTCGAAACCATGACCCCAAGACCTCCATGCTTCACAGTTAGTTAGAGGTTGTTTACCTTTTAAATGAGGTGGATGTATATCAAACATGTTCTGATGTCCAAATATTAAACATGTTCTGATGTCCAAATAATTTTGTTTTAGACTTGTCTGCCTATGGAACACTACTCCACACGTCCTGGGCTTTGTCTACGTTCTTTTTTGGCAAACATTAGACTGCCTTCCATGTTATAACACATGGCAAAGGTTTCCTCCCGTGCAATCTCTTTCAAATTGCACAGACATGCACTTTCATGTCAACAGTAGTCAGAGCCTGCTGTGGGTGCAGTGATGACATGTTATGGGTTTTGGAGGTTTATGGTTTTCCTGTCACCCTTTTCCCCTTTTCTGCCCATCTTTGTAAGTTGTAATTCGATCATGCTTTGTGCTGATATAACTGATAAAAGCTGCCATTGAAAAAAAAAAGAACTTCACTGAGTGATGACAGTAATGTTTTAACCAAAAACCCTGTGGGGTAGATAGTTCTGTCTTATTGGACTGTAAGGGTTAGAAAGTCTTTGTTGATACGCTTGAGAGTCGGCCAGAACACTGCTAAAGCCGGGGTGGATATTCAGGCGTTACTGGGTGGGCGAACTTCTTTAGCTCATAGTCAGTGAGGTAACAGAAATTATTCTTAACTTATTGTATAGAAGGTCTTCACAATAAAGTGACTTATAGCCATTGTGACAAGAGGTGCAGGTAGGTGTGTGTGTGGGTGTGGATGGAGGAAGGTGTGGTCTCTGTAAATACATAAAGAAAATACTCTATAGCCAAAACATGCTGAATAACACAAAAGCACAGTCTGAAATACTGCTCACACTGAATTAATGGACTGTAATGCTCTAATAGGCTTATTATAGAGACCCCAGGCCGAGATTCAAACACAGGGACTTTCTTGTTGTAAGGCAACAGATCCACCAACTGCATAATAGGTGTAAACGGAAAGTGTTTTTTTTTGTATTTTCTATGCATTTTATGTATGTAGTGTATTTTTTTTTGTGTCTATTATTCTCTAAAATACCCCAATATGCACATACCTTTGTATTATTTTCTGTCTGATGACATCATTTTATACAAATCTAACCGGGGGTTATTATCAAACATATACTAAGAATTTAAGTATCCTTTTTACAAAGCTTTTTTTAAACTCTTTCTTGAGTACAATTTTTGTGTACTCTACCCACCTTTAAATAAATGTGACCTGTCCTACTTTTGTCATCAACGGAATTTTTTTCATTGTATTTTGCATACTTTTATAGGGTATTCTAATTTTTAATATATGGCTGTATTTAGATACAGCTGAAACCAGATAGTTAAAAAACAAACAAAAAAACAACTACATTTTTTTCTTTCCTGTCAAACTTCAAATCAGAGTAATTTTTTGTTTGTTTTAGATCAATAAATATTACCATATTTTATGTATTTGTGAAATGTCAGAATAAAGAGAGAGGAAATTGTTATGTATTTGTTTCTTATGTTTATTAAAGTCAGAAGTATACATACACTTCCTTAGTATTTGGTAGAATTTCCCTGAAACAGTTTCACTTGAGCCAAATGTTTCTGGTTTCCTTCCACCAGTTTTCTACAATAGTTTGCTGGAATCCTTTGAAAGACCCATTTACGCACACGCTTCAACTTCCTGCCCGATGTATTCAGGTGTTGCTTCAATATGTCCACATCATTTTCTTTTCTCATGATGCCAGCCCCACGGCATGATGCTGCCACCCCAATACTTCACAGTTAGGCTGGTGTTCTGAGGCTTCAAAGCTTTCCCCTTTAATCCTCCAAATCTACCGTTTATCATTATAGCCAAACAGTTCCGTTTTTGTTTGTCAGACCGCAGGACATACAGAAATTCAGGTTTTTGTCCCCATTGCAGCTGTAAACTGTAATCTGGCGTTTCTTCTGGTGGTTCTGAAGTAATGGCTTCCTCCTCCCAGAGGAACCTTTCAGCTCCTGGTGGTACACGACTGGTTTTACTGAGGATAGAGAAACAGTCTTACTAGTTTCAGCCAGCATCTTCACAAGGTCTTTAGCTGTTGATTCGTACATTTTGCACCAGAAAACATTCCTCTCTGGGACTCAGAATCCGTCAACTTCCCAGGCAGTATGATAGTTGGACATTCCCATGTTTTTTATAGCATATTACTGTTGGAATGGTAGAACGTGGGTCACACTTGTGGAGGACCACAGTTCTTCTCCTGTTGTCTTGATTGATTTTTGATTTTCCCATGATGTCAAAGAAAGAGGCTCTGTGTTTGGATGGTGCCTTTATATGCATCTACGGGGTGCAACCAGTTGAGTCAGATGGCTTCAATTAACCTATCAGAAGCTTCTTTAGCTCATAATGGAATCATTTGGAGTTTTGTTTTGTTTAAAGACACAATAAACCTAATGTGTGTATGCATAGCCTATCTGACTTTGATGAGAGTAATAAAAAATGCATAATAATTCTCTCTCTCTTTATTTGGACATGTTATATATACAAAAAATTATTAATTGAGCTAAAACAAAAGTTTACTCTGATTTGAGGTTTGACAGTAAAGAAGGAAACATTTTTGTATTTATGTCCTGAAGTGTATGTATATATATATATCTGGTTTCAACTATATATTGGGACAGCCTTTAGGCAGAGGTGGGTAGTAGCTAGTTACATTGACTAATTCACTTTTACTTGGATAACATTTTGGAAAAAATGTACTTATAGTAGTAGTTTTACTACATTGTACTTCTTACTTTTACTTTAGTAATTGTGGTGGAAAATTGTTATGCAATAAGGAATTAAGTGTATTTCTTAGTGAATGCATCTAGGGTAAAATGACAAGGTTATTGCTCCAACTTAATGTTTATAATATATTTGTGTCAGGTCACCAGAGAGACAGACGCCGGGGCAGTAAGATAACAGTCTGGCCTTCGGATGAGCTGCTTTATGCGTTGCTATGACTCGCATGGACCAGTTACTCTGGAGGCGGGGCGTGAAGGTTGGAGAAGACGTCTACAGAGATAAACAATGATTGCTGAATACTATTTAAGCGGTTAGTTAGAAAGGTTGGTTAGGGTGATGCACGAGTAACTCTGTCCCCTCCGTGTCTGGCCAGACATGTTTGAGTTAAATACTTAAACGCCTTCTGGGACTCAAGTCTTCTTTATTATGGAAACCCTGAGATACTTTTTTTGCCATAACACTTGGCGCCCAACGCAGCCTCAGCGAACGGAATGGACCGGCAGGGACAGGGTCAAGGGAGTTGCTAGCGTCCTGGGAAATTTTCTCCCAGCCTCTTACCTCCAGTAGCTGTTTGGGAGATGGAGGCCTTGAAGCCTCTCTGTCGGCCCTGCCGTCGCCTGAGACAGAGCCTGGTAAGACTGAGTCCTTTAAATAAATAGTGATTACAGAATTTTATTTGCACTCTCAGGTGAAATATTTGCTAGCGGTTTCGTGTTTATTTGCTTACACGAGGTTGATTGATTGATTAATTAATATAATATATATACTTATATATAATTGTATGGTTAATTATTTAATCAAGGTTAAAGAAAGTAATGGTTTTTGCTCTGGGTTTTACCTGGGAGCACGGCAGTTGGACAAGTGGTCAATTAATTAAATAGATTATTTTCCAACGAGGGTTTTTTTAGGCTTTTGTTTCACTCAAGGAAACTACACTCAACAAAAAATATAAACGCAACACCTTTGTTTCTGCTCCCATTTTTCATGAGATGGACTTAAAGATCTAAAATTCATTCCAGATACACAATATTACCATTTCTCTCAAACATTGTTCACAAATCAGTCTAAATGTGATAGTGAGCACTTCTGCTTTGCTGAGATAATCCATCCCACCTCATAGGTGTGCCGCATCAAAATGCTGATCTGACATCATGATTAGTGCACAGGTGTACCTTATACTGCCCACAATAAAAGGCCACCCTGGAATGTGCAGTTTTTTGCTTTATTGTGGGTCTGGGGACTCAGAACCAATCAGTATCTGGTGTGACCACCATTTGCCTCATGCAGTGCAACACATCTTCTTCTCATAGAGTTTATCACATTGTCAATTGTGGCCTGTGGAATGTTGGTCCACTCCTCTTCAATGGCTGTGCGAAGTTGTTGGATATTAGTGGGAACAGGTACACGCTGTCGTATACGCCGGTCAAGCACATCCCAAACATGCTCAATGGGTGACATGTCCGGTGAGTATGCTGGCCATGCAAGAACTGGGACATTTTCAGCTTCCAAGAATTGTGTACAGATCCTTGCAACATGGAGCCGTGCATTATCTTGCTGAAACATGAGGTGATGTTCATGGATGTATGGCACAACAATGGGCCTCAGGATCTCATCACGGTATCTCTGTGCATTCAAAAAGCCATCAATAAAATGCACCTGTGTTCTTCGTCCATAACAGATGCCTGCCCATACCATAACCCCACCACCACCATGGGCCACTCGATCCACAACATTGACATCAGCAAAGCGCTCATCCACACGACGCCACACACGCTGTCTGCCATCTGCCCTGAACAATGTAAACCGAGATTCATCCGTAAAGAGAACACCTCTCCAACGTGCCAGACGCCATCGAATGTGAGCATTTGCCCACTCAAGTCCGTTACGGCGACGAAGGCGGAGGCCAGACTCCGGCCTGAATGCGGGCTGACCAGTGGGCAGAGGGGAAAACTCTTGCTCAGGTGAGATGAGTTATTTGGGGGCTGTGGTCCCTGGAACATGGCGATTAGCTGGATCGAGGAAGGGGGGGGCCCTGGGCCGGCCAGCCTGCAGATGACCCAGTGAAATTCAGGCAGGACAAAAACACACTCAGCTCAAATGCAATTAAGAAATGCTTGCTGACTGATGTAGCTGTATTTTATCTCTGTGACACCTGCTTATGTAACACACACACATACACACTCCCTTAGGGAAGTAAATCTTGTCTTGTTTTGTTTTGTTTTGTTTCTGCCAGAGGACCCTTAGAGCGAAAGGGTTCTTGATGGAAGCAGGCCATAATTTCTGATTCTTTCTATTTTTTTAAGTTGATCTAATTTGTTTTGTTATTGTGTTGTAATTTGTAAGGGAAAGTTGATGTGAAACTAAACCTTAATTTATTTGTCCTAGAAGGACGGGGTAAAGCAGACAGGGAAACTGCTACGGCTCTGAAAAGGTGATGATTTGTAATCCGGTGAGTTTAGTCTAATCAGAGCTTAACTGATCATTTGTCTTCTGGGGAGTTATCTGGTAAATGGTCAAGAATTATTTTCTTTTCTCTCCTAATGCTCTCTGTCAGGAGAGTCCACATTTATTTCATTTTGGTTGAAAGTTATTTGATGGAATTGTTATTAAACCAAGATCAAGTTTCCTTAGCTGTCGCAGCTTGTGTGCACTAACTTAGAAACGGAAACGTTCCTATTTTACGACTAGAACAAATAGCAAAGAGTTGATTGGGGCATTTAGAGAAGGTTGTGAATTATACCGACTGACTTGATTTTGACTAAGCTGACTGACAGTGAAAACATATTTTCCTTTTTTATCCTGGGACAATTGGGGTTGATTTTTTCCTTGTATTTTGGGGTTTATGTTATAAGAAAGTAATAAATCATAGAACTGTGAACATTAACTAGAGTAACTTGGACCTCTTACAGTAACACTGCTTAGATTTCGCCACAGCTGTGAAGGACGAATTTTTTTTATCAGCTTGCAAGGCGCTAATGTAAACAATCGCGAGACTTAAAAATAACAAGACTTTGCTGTGAGCAGAAACAGTAAAACAACATTGTTTAGGCTATAATTTGAACACAACTAAAAAATAAAACTTTAGGTTTCTGCTGGGTAACATTAAAATAAAGATAACTAGTCCTTAGGCTACTTAGGTCTTAAATAAATGAAAAAAAGTAAATACTAATCTTATCTGGGGAACATTCCAATGTCAGAGCAGTTAGTGGGCCTTATTAGAAATTTTGCTTGGAAAATTATTGAATTGATCTCAAGCTGTGAAGTATTCTGTGTCTCCTTCCTTCCTTACGTAATGAGAACATGAAATGTTGGAATTTAATTGCTTGTTTCCAAATGAATGAGCATACTGAATTACTAATGTTGGACACTGTTTAGCCAATTGTTTTACTTTCTTTTAGTAAAAGCAAATCCAACTCAAAATGTAATTGTTCGTCAACAGTGACGTATCACTTTTCAAATTAAGAAAGCAAATAATATATAATCACTCGGTGTTTAGGGGTAAAAATCAAATCCTGAACTATAGATTTCACAGTTAGTTTTGTTGTAGCTCTCTTGGCTTTTTTCACAGCCTAAATTATTTGAGGCCTGTTGTGAGAATTTTTCTGCGTAGCATTTTTTATAAAAGAAGATTTGAATGGCTTAATGTGGGAAAAAATATATATATTGATCATGTTAAAGGTTAAGTCTCTGTGTTAACTGAGATTTGTATCGTTATGTTGAACCAACATGTGAGAAGCTCAAGGATGCTCTCTGTGTCTTGGGTCACCAATTGTGAGATGTGTCTGCATGCTGACTGAAGGACGTGGGAAACACTCCATTATCTTTTCTCTTCCTTGTTAAATAATATTTCCATAATAGTCTTTTTAATGCATTTGACATGCATTTAGTATCAGTGGATTGCTCGGGATCTCAGGATTATAAATATACCATCGCTCTATCTGAAAATCTAAACGCAACAGATCTAGAAAACTGCAATCTTAACATCAAGTGATCTTGGATAAAAATAGATCAAATAAAACAGAGAATATTCCAATTTAAAGCATAATGAATGATGGATGATTATTATGATCTAGATTGGTGCATACGAGTCAGATTTAATGTTTAAAATAAACTATATTTTCTTGAAAACTTGCTGTAGTTTTAATGGTGATAATATGATAATGATGAATTATCTAAACGTGACTCAGTGATTTACCGGAGAATGAATTCCTACATCATTTTTGAAAACATCTGCTGGAACACATTTCCAACAATCATTAATAATGATATTTTTCTGCAAAGTTCAAATATGAATAAACATTCTTTAGTCTATTTGATTTATTATTCTGCTTTTGCAATGCAATCCTTCAAATTCATGAGAGAGCTGGAAATGACATGACTGTTTTTACCTCATCAATCTAATATTTGAGTATTTTCTAACCTGAATCCATATTAATTTTATAGCCTATTAAATGGGTGAGCTGTACTCAGTGAGTTACAGCTGTTAGATTTGCGCTAATCAATAAAAGCCTCGGGGGGGGGGAATAATGCACAAAGGTAAATGGTAATATAAAACTTGAACGATTGAAACTGATTAAAACTGGTTCGACCTAAAACTATAACACTCTGTGTTCATGAGATAAGGGGCGGCCGCGTTTGGCCCGGGAACCTTAGCTTGAAAACTTTCTTTTAAGAGCCTATGTAAAACGATGCCATTCAGTAATAACCTAGATGAATGATGATTTCTATGTTTAACTAATACTTTTGATAAAACGTAGCCTACTCAGTAGTAAATACAAATAACACGGAAAACACACGGTTAGAATCGGATATATTGAAAACCAACTCCAGTTAATACAGATCCGAGTGGCAGTATGAAAGTATTTCAGTCTTTTGAGTAATTTACAGAAAACGCATGAAGAAACAACGCGGGTAAAAACTCTAAGGTTAATCTTAGCCAGCGAGTTATTAACTACAATGTGGTAAAAATGATCTGAAATAAAGTCCGTTGCAGATTTAATATGATTATCTTGTAGCTAATCAGCTAATTGAGCCACAAGCTTCTTTCTTACGACCGATGCGCTGCGATTCTCTGGTTGTAAACAATCACAGATCCCGACACTGATGACGCGTTAATAGCGCTCTGGAAGTCTAAAAATAGGAACTTAAAAACTTGTTTAGACGAAAAGTTTAGTCTTGAGTTTTCAGTTACTTCCTGGATGTTAACGAGTCCGGTTAGTCAAACTGTTTGTTTTTTGTGCAAAACCACTTCCTGTTTCAAACATGAGCTTTCCTAATTCAAATACGGTAACACTTCATGAATCATGCTTTTATTTTCCCACGAAGGGGAACTTCTGCTGTACCGGCAGCAAAGTGACATAATAGAAGCATTTAGATCATAGACTGTACATACATTTAGATTCACACAAAGGAGGTAGAAAGCATAAAACAAACTTAGGATTAGAACATTAAATGATAAAGAATAAAGCTTTAGTCATACCTCGACCAAAACGAACGTTTCCTTAATGATAGTAATGTTTAATAAAAATGTTAAATGATAATGACACATTTGGGATACACTAAGCTACCTGTTTCAGCTGCATATGATGTTCTTCTGTACAGCACCTTGGTCGGCCTCGGCTGTGTATAAACGTGCTATATAAATAAAGTGGTATGGTATATGTGAAAATGATGCATTTAGTGCAATCTTTAAGCCAACAGGTGTGACCTACACACACAGTGGGGTTTAAAATTACTTGGTTTCTATTTTTAAAATTTAGTTTACTTCATTAAGACAAATGATGATAAAAATAAAGACGGGACAAATGTGGAAAATATTCAGTTAACACCTGTGTGTATTATATGCTATAGATCGCATAAAAACAGGGTGTCAGAATAATTAATGTTAGACCTACTATCAAACCGCAGTAAATCCTTTTCAATTGTAGCATTCCTTGATGTTTGATGGGGTTTTTGTGTGTTCCTTTTAATAAAAGACTAAATGAAACAGGAGTAACGAGGCTAATTTTAAAATATAAGCAGTCTAAAGTACTGAGTAGAGGTAAAAGTGGGCAAATAGATCATTACTCCGGTAAAGTATAAAGTATAACTCAAGTCCTACACAGAAACTGCAATGAAGAAAACGTTTCTTTCTTAAGTAAGAGTATCAGGTACAGGTAAAAAGGTTACTTGACATCGTTGTTATTAAAATAGAAGTGGCATACTCAAGGAGTTAACAGAGAATAAACTGTAAGAAACAGAGGAGCAAATAACAGCAGCAGAGATATTAATTAGGTAAATAAACTGTGTCCTGAGTAAAACAATTTTAACTAAGGTGGTTGCAAAGATAATCCTTATTGTAACATCAATTAGATTATGGAAAAGCAGGGTCTGAAGAAGTTGTCTAATTCAATTCAAAATACTTTATTGATCCCAGAGGGAAATTACGTGTTGTTGTAGCTAATGCAAGTAGGACTAAAATTCTAAAATACATTAGGTGACTATGTGGTGAAATTATTATTTTGTTTTTGCAAGGCAAGGCAATTTTATTTGTATAAGCACACTTTCAACAACAAGGTAATTCAAATATAAGAACCTAATTGCGAACCTAAATGATTGGGATATGATCATCTGGGGGTTGAAGCTGCCTCCGCGGCGACAGCAGCAGGATACACAGGTTCTGAGGTTATGTCTCATGCATGACCTTTAACCTTCTGTTTCTTTTCTTGACACTGGAGAAGCAGTTGAAGTTATTGTTTCCTTGTTTCTTGAATTTTAAAGGCATGTGCAAGACGATGCCTTAAAAAAGGGGGGGAATTGGATTTGATAGTAATTGGAACAGATTTTGAAGGGATTATGAAGAGAATTGTAACTTGCAGGTTTAATTGAGTTTCTTGTGATTCATAACTCTGTCATAAATTGATGAGGGTTTTTACTATCTGGACTTGACGTCTGACTTCATATTCCATTTCGGTTTGGGTTCAGACTTGTAGTACATATTGTGTCTGGGAACTTTAAAAAGTTTTAATTTGATCTGAAAAACTTCTTTACTTCTTTACTGGGAGTAGTTGGTTCTTGGGATTATTTGCTCTCACAAATTGGAATGGTTGGTTGTCTTTTTCTTGGCATGGATTTAGTACAGAGTGATTTGGAGACATTTACCTTAATTGTAATCTAGCTTCAGTTGATGAGGTTCGGCTCATTAACCAGGTTGTGAGTTGTTTAGAATTGCTTTTGCACACAGTTGCATCAGGTTGATCCGAAACCATACTCAGAGTGTGTTGGTTATACTTGTCATAATCATCCTATTCATCTTTTGTGAATTGGCTCACCTGTGTTTGAACATCAATGCTCTAATACCTAATTAGCTCAGCTCCAAAGGGTCACATTGGGATGTTCTCACTGAAGGACCTTCTGAGGAGTGACCTCTCTCCTTTCTGGAGAAGGACTGATCGGTGGCTACGGGTCACTGGATGCTGGCGGAGGCTGACTTCAAGGCAACAGACAACAAGGAAAGAGTACACATTTCAACATCTAGTGTTGATGTATTACCCTCTGAAGTGTACTGGAAGATACCACATAATTTCTCCTGTGTTCTGTGTTTTATCTAGAACATCCTGACCGATGACGAGACCTGTGGATGGCCGCGAGGGGCTGTTGAGATGACATTTTGCCCACAAGAAAATGGCGTAAGAAGACCCCGTAGGTTTTCGGTCTCAATGCACAGGAGTCTCAGCAAAGTCATCTGGAAGGATCTCAGACTTGTATATAGTATATAGAATGGTAACTTGTATATATATATATATATATATATATATATATATATATATATATATATATATAAAACGTATATTTTATATATATATATATATATATATATATACATATATATACATATATATATATATATATAAAATATACGTTTTATATATATATATAGATATATATATATATAAAACGTATATTTTATATATATATATATATATATATATATATATATATATATATGTATATATATAAAATATACGTTATATATATATATATATACGTATATATATAAAATATACGTATATATATATATATATATATATATATATATATATATATATATATATATATATATATATATATATATATATATATATATATATATATGTATATATATAAAATATACGTTTTACATTTTATAAGTGTAATATTGAAAATTATGGATTTGGGAGACTGGAAGCCTGTGTTGTTATTTAGTATTTATGTTCTTTATTTGTATTTTTTTATTCAAGTCTTTAAAATATCAATATTTGCACAAAGCTTTGTATTTTATTCTTTCAGATGACATAATTTTAAAATATTATATTAGATGTTATGATCAATTACTTCGTACTAGTATAGCCTTTTTTTTATTTATTTATTTATTTATTTATTTATTTATTTATTTATTTATTTATTTATTAAATACTGTTTAACTGTTACCTTTGTGAACGGATACTTTTTACTTTTACTTGAGTAATATTACTAAGAAGTATCACTACTTTCACTTGAGTAAAATTTCTGGATACTCTAACCACTGTGAGTAACTTCACTAAATGAATTTATTTGTTGAATTATTTGCTCAATTCCACAACAGAGAGAGAAAAAAGTCTGATTTATTTATTAATATCTGCAAAATCAGCAGTATACATACATTTCCAGAGTATTTGGTAGCACTGCCTCTATACCAAATGACTTGGTCACGATGGTTTGCTGTAATTCTGGCCCATTCCTCCAGACAGAACTAGCAATATTTGCACAAAGCTTTATATTTTATTCTTTCAGATGACATAATTTTAAAATATTATATTAGATGTTATGATCAATTACTTCGTACTAGTATAGCCTTTTTTTTTTAATTTATTTATTTATTTATTTATTTATTTATTAATTAAATACTGTTTAACTGTTACCTTTGTGAACGGATACATTTTACTTTTACTTGAGTAATATTACTAAGAAGTATCACTACTTTCACTTGAGTAAAATTTCTGGATACTCTAACCACTGTGAGTAACTTCACTAAATGAATTTATTTGTTGAATTATTTGCTCAATTCCACAACAGAGAGAGAAAAAAGTCTGATTTATTTATTAATATCTGCAAAATCAGCAGTATACATACATTTCCAGAGTATTTGGTAGCACTGCCTCTAAGCCAAATGACTTGGTCACGATAGTTTGCTGTAATTCTGGCCCATTCCTCCAGACAGAACTAGCAATATTTGCACAAAGCTTTATATTTTATTCTTTCAGATGACATAATTTTAAAATATTATATTAGATGTTATGATCAATTACTTCGTACTAGTGTAGCCTTTTTATTTATTTATTTATTTATTTATTTATTTATTTATTTATTTATTTATTTATTTATTTATCAAATGCTGTTTAACTGTTACCTTTGTGAACGGATACTTTTTACTTTTACTTGAGTACATTTATGTTGAAATAGTACTACTCTGACTTGATGATAATTTTTGGGTACTCTGCCCACCTCTGCCTTCAGGTAACTTTCAGTTTTTTTTAGGATGTGATATTATGGTAAAGAGCAAAAACAGTAATGACACCATATAATTAAACACTAGAGATAGCTTTGAGGAAGAAATAATAAATACTCTAGAGTTTACACGGTTATAATGTTGATATTTATGTCCGTAGTCTGACTGCGTTACTTTGTGAGGACACTTTAAATGTTAATTTGTTGATTTGAAATGAAATCAGCTGATCTGTTTGCTAGGGACGCCTTCAAATACGGCTGGGAGCCATCTTGAATCCTTGTTTGACAAGACTCTTTCGTAGTCAGCTAAAAAAAAAAAAATCGAGTACACTGTACAAAAAAGCCCGCAAACGGAGCCGCTTTATTTCTGTTATCCAAGGTAAATACGCTTGTATTGAACTTAAAACAAATTGTTAAGTATTCGACTGATGTTTGCTTTTTATTTTCTGACGGCTTTTGCGTTCAACAGTGAACGTTAAATCGTCAGCATTAGCCAGTTAGCTTGTAGTTACCCAGACTTGTTACCATTAGACAGACGAAGCACTCGAGGGGGGGATTGAACGCTACTGTAGGTGATGTTGAAGATTGAACGCTTAAAAACCAAGCCGAACAGTGTTAACTTGTGTGTATTCGCTCGACAGATTATGTGTTTAAATACGGAACCCTCAAGTTGTTGGCGCAAACCTTGTTAGCTTCGTGCGCTAGCAGGAAAAAAAGAAATCAACCACCACAATTGAACGCTGGTTTAACAAATTTGGATTAAAGGATAAATGTTTTTTTTTTACTTAAACAGATGTATTTGTGGGGGGAACATGTGTTTAACGTAGCGTGTTCTGTGAATGTTTCACTCTTGATGTTAGCATTTAGCTACGGTCACGGCAGGATCGGCTAACTCTTGACTTTAGGCCAACTCCGTAATATCGCTGCTTACGGATAAATACATGCTAACTTTAAGCCTTGATATAACTAATCACGTATTTATCAAGCTCCTGTTTTATTATTTAATTGTGTTTCTTTCTGTGTTTCAGGGTTGGACAGACTTGAAAGGACACAGACGCCCGGCTAAGCTAACGGGATGGCTAACTGAGCTGTTTGCCAACATTTAAAAGCGAACTAAGCCTGTCTGCTGTGTTGAATTCCTGATAAAGTTGGCCGATTAACCCCATGTTAAGCCCTGATTTAATTTTAATGCTCAGAAGTCTTACTAAATTCGAAAGGACGAGTTCATTTCTTGACACTTGATGCCCCATTAGTTTTGATGAGTGATAAAAGAAATTTGATTTATTGAAAAGCCAAGGGCAATCTTTAGTTGGAGTAGTCCCACCAGAGGGAACTCGGTTTGTTTAAAGACTGTTAAAGATTTAATTAGTATTGGAGTAAAAGAAGAACATAAAAGTTGACATGAGCACCACCAGGACAGAGAACCCAGTGATTCTGGGTTTGTCCAACCAGAACGGACAGCTGAGAGGCTCAGTGAAAACTGCAGGAGCTCCAGGTGGAGGTGGAGGAGGTCCTCAACAGCCGCAGTTGAACCAGATGATAAAAGGCGCAATCAATGGCAATTCCCAGTCAGCGCCTCCAACAAACACGGTTATAAAGTAAGTCCTGCAGCCTTAGGAAAGGATGTATATCAGAGATGCCACCAAGCAATAGGGGTGTGCCATCTTGGGCGCCTCACGATGTCGACTCGATATAAAAAGATTTTTGTTGTTGCATATTTTACCCCATTTAAGTTTTTTTTTTTTCTTTATTCCTTCCATGGCTAATTCCTACTCTTAATTACATCCAGTTAACATTAATTGGGACTATCCAAACCACTTGATGTCCTGTCTTTTTATTTATTTTAAACCACAATTCAGATAAACAGATGTCCAAAATATCCTTCGTAATCACATCAAGGTCAGTTTTTCAATGAAAGCTAAAGGAAATGTGTTGACAATTAAAATATAATATAGGGTAACCCTGTTTTGATTTCCATAAAAGAGGAAACTTAGTCCAATACTTAAACACATCAATAATGCTGTTTACTTAAAGAATAATTTTGAATTACATATTTAATGTGTTCCTGCTCGATGTGGTTGGAAAGAAAAATTAAATAAACTTCAGATTGGCTTTTACAAGTAAACCATGATGGAAATGACTATTTAAATCTAAATAGAAATAATCCTTATTAGAAAATAAACCTATAACATTAATGGCTCCCTTTTTTAAATCATAAAGGACAAAAATTATGTAAATCTGAAATTAAATTCTGATAAAATAAGAATATTTTTCTATTCAAAGTAATAGAAAATAAAAAAGCAGCATTCTCCCAAAGACACTTGGTGTTTACTCCAGTCCACACATTAGTCCCGATCGGAATGGAATGAAGAAAATTTCCTTTGCGTTTTATACTCAAAGCTACACTTGAGCTGACGTCGGGTAAACATGAGCTGCAGCTTAGGGAGGATGCCACAGTAAGCACCGAAAAAGTGGACATGTCCAGGGAAAAGATGTTGCTGCTAACATGATAAACAACAACAAAGGTGCTTCTTTCACCACTATAGGCGCGTTTCCACTATCGGAATCTTTTTCTGACGGGGTAAATCTGTCGGCCCGCTCCTCTCACCCGCTGTCTCTATACACAATCAGCCCTTTCAAGACATCCGCATATCACACAGTTTCAGCAGCGAGTAGCGTCACTGATAAGTGCAAAAAAGGCGCACGGAGCAGCAGAAATATTCAGAGATCGCCATGGAAGAAGCAGGGCATTTTGCTGCGCTGTTTGCCATTTGTTATAAATCTGCTTTGCCAGCAACTCTTCTTATTTTTACTAAATGGGTTGTTTGGCGATGTCTGCTTATTTCCCTTTGAGTTACAACCAATCAGTGTGACTTAACGCCACAGCTCCCGCTGGGCGACTCGACCGCACCATTCAGAGTACATGCACCCATACTGGGACTCCGTTGGTTCCTGAAATGGCCCCGAAAACGCATATCGGGAAGATCCGGTCAAAGTACCCTGAAGTTCCAATAATGGAAACGCCTTAAAGTGTATTTTGTAAATTTCGTGCTTCATTGCTGAAACTGTTTCGCCGGTCCGTCCCCTAAAAACGTCCGTGCGGCAGGCTGGACTCTTAATGTTTTTCTCATTTAATTCTAATGAAAAATAATCTGTTTTCCAACACTTTTTAATGTATCGATTTTTGCACATTTCACAACGCAATTAATCGATTTGTGGTGAATCTGCACACCCTTACCAAGCAATCGGCAAAAGATTATCTTTCAATTCCTTTAACTTGATTGGTTCTGAACGGTGAGCAGGACTGATGCTAAAATGGGAATACTGAATCTGGGGCTATAAACCGTTCACTCAACAGCATGCACTCTGACGAATATTTTTAGGGTGAATAAAATGAGGACATGCTTTGATGGTTACCTCAATCAAAGAACCTGCAGCACACATCTGTTACAGTTCTAAAGAGAGGGCAGAGGCAGAATCAGTTTGTTTTAATCCTGAAACACGTGATCCGCGAATCTTTAACGTCCCACTGTTTCATATTTATGAAGGTTTCCTTGAATTTCTGTGTCATGTCTTGCTGATGAGAAGTTTTTCTTTACCCACACAGGCCTGGAGACGACTGGAAAAAGAACTTAAAATTGCCCCCAAAGGATATGCGGATAAAAACTTCAGTCAGTACAAATATATTTACTTGTGCTTTTTATGGCCAAAAATGGTATATCTACATACTGTAAGCCTCCTGATGGCTAATTTGTTTTCGTTCTGCTATGACTGCAGGATGTGACGGCAACGAAAGGCAATGAGTTTGAGGATTATTGCTTAAAGAGGGAGCTACTAATGGGAATATTTGAGATGGGCTGGGAAAAGCCATCTCCAATACAGGTACAGTCTGATACTGCTTCCCTAACTTTTTTTATTTCCTCCTGAAGTACATCTTTACAGTAAATTAACCACTTGCTTGTTGCACCAATCATATCACGGTTCCAAGTAAAATGATTGACAAACTCTTTAAGTTAGCTACTGCCTCAAATATGTTATTTGGTTATATGGCTGGTTGTTGCCCTTGTGTTAATTTCCATGTCTAGCTAAGCTAGGGTTTAATCCTAATAGTGGATATTTGTGGGCTTAGATTGAACAAGCCTGAAGTGGGTTTGGATAGAGTGAAAGCACAAACAAGGAAGGTGAACCCTTACATTTGAAGTTGCACTATTTTTATACCTGCTTGGAATATGGCCACTTGGGCATGGCAATGTCTTTCAGATTTAAAAAAAAAGTTTTTATCTGTCCCATTGATTCAGCTGGAAATATTTTTAACCATTAAACTGGTCGTCATAATATATCCACACCTAGTTGGACTGTAGGAAACGAACATTTGAAAGAGGGACGCAAGTTTATAATTTAACTTGTTGTTAACCTGTCTGGTCCCTTATCTGTGGTGACTTAGTGGTGGGCGATATACACACGTGCTCAAATTTGTTGGTACCCCTCCACAAAAAATGAAGAATGCACAATTTTCTCTGAAATAATTTGAAACTGACAAAAGTAATTGGCATCCACCATTGTTTATTACATATTTAATAGAAATCAGACTTTGCTTTTGATGTTTCATTCAACATAATATTGTAAATAAGAAAACAAATGAAAATGGCATGGACAAAAATGATGGGACCCCTAACCTAATATTTTGTGGCACAACCTTTAGAGGCAATCACTGCAATCAAACGTTTTCTGTAGCTCTCAATGAGACTTCTGCACTTGTTAACAGGTAGTTTGGCCCACTCTTCCTGAGCAAACTGCTCCATCTGTCTCAGGTTTGATGGGTGCCTTCTCCAGACTGCAAGTTTCAGCTCTTTCCATAGATGTTCGATAGGATTCAAATCAGGACTCATAGAAGGCCACTTCAGAATAGTCCAATGTTTTGTTCGTATCCAGTCTTGGGTGCTTTTAGCTGTGTGTTTTGGGTCATTATCCTGTTGGAGGACCCATGACCTGCGACTGAGACCGAGCTTTCTGACACTGGGCAGTACGTTTCGCTCCAGAATGCCTTGATAGTCTTGAGATTTCATTGTGCCCTGCACAGATTCAATGCACCCTGTGCCAGGCGCAGCAAAGCAGCCCCAAATCATAATCGAGCCTCCTCCATGTTTCACTGTCGGTATGGTGTTCTTTTCTTTGAAAGCTTCATTTTTTTCGTCTGTGAACATAGAGCTGATGTGACTTGCCAAAAAGCTCCAGTTTTGACTAATCTGTCCAAAGTACATTGTTCCAGAAGGATTGTGGCTTGTCAATATGCATTTTAGCAAATTCCACTCTGGCTTTTTTATGTTTTTCTTTCAAAAGTGGAGTCCTCCTGGGTCTTCTTCCATGGAGCCCACTTTCGCTTATACAGCGACGGATTGTGCGATCAGAAACGGACGTACCTTCACCTTGGAGTTCAGCTTGCATCTCTTTGGCAGTTATCCTTGGTTCTTTTTCTACCATTCGCACTATCCTTCTGTTCATTCTGGGGTCGATTTTCCTCTTGCGACCGCGCCCAGGGAGGTTGGCTACAGTTCCATGGACCTTACACTTCTTAATAATATTTGCAACTGTTGTCACAGGAACATCAAGCTGCTTGGAGATGGTCTTGTAGCCTTTACCTTTACCATGCTTGTCAATTACTTTCTTTCTGATCTCCTCAGACAGCTCTCTCCTTTGCTTTCTCTGGTCCATGTTCAGTGTGGTGCACACAATGATACCAAACAGCACAGTGACTACTTTTCTCCATTTAAATAGGCTGAATGACTGATTACAAGATTGGAAACATGTGTGATACTAATTAAAGTAACTATTTAGTTTAAAATATCACTATGATCCAGTTATTTATTATCTTTTCTAAGGGGTACCAACAAATGTGTCCAGGCCATTTTAGAATATCTTTGTAGAATAAGCAATAATTAAACTCTTTTCACAGCTTCTTTGCTTTATTCTATGACATACCAAAGGCATGCAAGTATACATGATAAAATAGCTTTCAATTTCATCACTTTTCAGGAGTAATGCAGCATTATTTCAATGAGCTGTAAGGGTACCAACAAATTTGAGCACGTGTGTATAAGGTAGAAATGGTATAAATTTAGCCAAAGGTAGAGATTTTGACTATACCGGCCTACCGCGATTGCGCATTTTGATTTCATCAGGAGGATAAATACTGATGTTCAGTGTTCGTCTTTACAGTACATATTGCAAGTTTAAAAAAATTTAGTTTTCCATTTAACAGGAAACAAAACCTGCTGAACTTTAAGCCTTTGTAATTCAAATATGTTCAGGTTTATTTTTGTGCGATATTATATTTATAAATGAGTAACCAGGAAAGTGGACAATTAAAAACTTTTTTCATTTATAATCATTTAGCTTTTAAATGTATTTAAAATATCTTTGTCTTTGTGGTGAGAATTTTTGTTTTTTGGGGGGGGGAAACGATTTGAATTTTCTTTTTAAAGGTATTTTGCACAAATGTTCTTTAAATGGCATTCTAATTTTTTTTTTTGAAGTTTTGCTGCAATGTATTTAGAAAGTGAAGATTTTCATGAACAGTCATTTTGACATATATAAAGAAAAGAATATATTGCAATAGATATCGTTACCGCACATGCTTCAGATATCGCAATATCGCCCAGCCCTAGTTGTGACCATAAATTAGTTGATAAATTAATAATTTAGTTTCTGCATGAAACTATAGTTTTGAATGGTAGAGAATGTTTTTTACTTAAGTTTTTTTTGGAAATGTGCTTATTGTAAGGCATAAAGAGAGGATTTGTGATTTTTATCTGTTGCCTTTTATTGTTTTTTGTACAGGAGGAGAGCATTCCCATAGCGCTATCAGGAAGGGATATTTTGGCCAGAGCCAAGAACGGCACAGGAAAGAGTGGAGCCTACCTCATTCCTCTTCTCGAACGCATTGACCTGAAGAAAGATTGTTTACAAGGTGAGTTTGTCTCGCTCGTGTAGTTGCAGTGCACATGACTTGTTTAATGAGGATGATCAGAGAAACCTGAATCCCCATCCAGGGTGGAGCGATGTCAGGATTAAAGCTCAGTGTGTTAAACTACTAGCAGTGCTATGTAGAACGGAATTAGTTATTGATGTAAGGTAACCCTAATATTATAGCTGGTTTCTTATTCCGTAGACATAATCTAAAACATGGAAATGTTCCATATGAATTTGACTCTGTTTGATTGGATTGATCTGGAGGTTTATTTATGGAAGATAGATTCGTTTGTCCTGGAAAGTTCCTTGAAGTGACGTTTGTTGTAGATTGGGACTATATAAACTGATCAGTGACTGGCACGGTTTCCTTGTTGCTAAACGATAAGAATAAATTGTTCTTTCTAATTTTGGAGAGTGCAGAGTTGCAGTGCTTGGAGCTTTATTTCAGCCGCACTAAAACTTCAGCAGTGCTTCAAAATAGGGCTGGATGAAAAGTCATATTGATCAATATCGATTAATTATTAACTACTAACAAATGTAGAAAATTTATTTTTAAATATTATATAATATTTTATAATTTTTATAAACACAAAACTAAATTACATTTTTATTTCATTCAAACACCTTTTTTTTCTTTATATAACTGAAAGTTTGTAAGAAACAAAAAGAAATCAAGTCAAGAGACCTGAGTGACATCGGTAAATACTGACATAAAGAAAAGACTGATGTTACTAACCATTATTGTATTGATTAAAAAACATCTTAAATTATAAGCTTAACTGATCCTTTTTTTATGACACTTTATTATATTATTGGTTCAAACATTTACTTTAGTTTGTAAGAACCAGCCAATAAAGCTGATTCAGTGCAGCAGTGAAGCTAAAGCTAACCAGCTAGTCACCGATGACAGACTGTAGACGAAAACACTGGAGCTGCGTCCAGTGACTGAGTGCTGAAGCCAGCAGGTCTTCCCTCCTCTGTTTTTATTCTTGAAAGTGTTTTCACTTCCAGCGACATGGTGGCGTTACCGTGTGGACGCTTTCAAAGCCGTGGGTGACGTTAGCAGCGCGGCCCGGGTGTGTTACGCCTGTCTCTGCGTAACCGTGACATCAGAACCGGTTCGCAGCAATATGGTTGAAAGTATCTGTTCAAAATGACTGTTGTATTAATCTACCCAAATGATGAAAAGAATGGAAACTTTTTTGATATAACTTTTTATCAGCCCTTTTTTTTCTATCGTGCAACACGTCGATTGATTATATCTATCTCTTTCTCTCTCTCTTTCTCTCTCTCTCTAAAGTTCACTTTGAACAATAAGGATGTAAACAAATTTTGATACACAGATGTATCGCAATATATCGATATTCAAAAGCAATATATCGTTGTTGTTTAAGCATTTCAAAGGAAACCTTGACAGTATTTTTTTGTAGTATAAATAAAAGTAGGGCTGGTAGTTGTTGACTGTTTTCATCTTCTTTGTTCCAGTGGATCAACTAGATCTAGTAATAAAACCGGATGTGTTAAAGTATGAAACTGGTTGGAGTTAAATTAAGTTTTAAAAATCAAAATATATAATTGTACTCATAGTATTGCAATATATCGTATCACCAGATTTTCACCAATACACATCCCTATTAAGAACAACAAGGTTTTGTCCAAATGTAGACGGATGAGGAATTCCCTGATTGCTTCAAGATTTAACAAATGATCCGAATTTTGTGGCAGATATCGGAGCTTTGATTTTTAAGCTTGAACTTGTCGCTACAGCTTTTAGTAGATTTGGATTTCGTTAGTTTTATAAGGACAGCATTTAAAATGGTCTAGTCTGTCTGCCCTAAGCAATCATTACTTGTAATCAGAGCAGATGCGACGTCACGCCACATGTTAGCTAGCACCATCGCTGTAAAACTAGATTTTAAAGTCTAAAATTATTAAGTTGACCTGTTTTAAAAACTGTTAGCACCTTTTTATATTAGCAATTGTTAGGATTAAAGTCACAAAAGCAGCAGTCTTCAGGTTTATATTCCAAATCCTGCTTGTACCATAACAGGATGAGGTTAAAAGCTCAGAATAACACAGAGCAACTTTGCTGAAATCCTTTTAGCTTTCCTGTTATGTTTTAAAAATTTAGCTTAAGTAAACGGCAGCCGTGCCGTAGAAAACGGTTTCCTTGTGAGCGTTTTCTGACACCTGTGCTTCGTCTGACTTTATTTCAAACATTTCGCTGACACTGAAATTTAAGTCTGCTTCACTCGGCGCGAAGGAAACGAAATGCTGTTAGAGAAAAGTTGCGTTTTACATTCATACACACATTAACACACTGCTGGTAAGCTACATGGTAGCCACAGCCGCCCTGGGGCACACTGACAGAAGGGACTGACCTCCACCAGCAGGCAAAGCAAAAGTTAAACTTATGATGTAAAAGCTGAGCATGTTTACAACTTTGATCTTTAGCAGATTTCTTAGTGCCTCTCTAAGCTTAAACTATAAATGCGTTGATGGATGTAAACAATGGAAATGTCTAGAATATCTTATTTTGGTGTTGAGGCACAAAACTTAAAGCTGCTCTGCAGTTTGCTGACAGTGCACCATGGGGCTGTTGGAGGAACTGCAGCCAGCAAAATGCGCGTACTCCCATGACGTTTAAGCGCATGCTCATTTGTCCAAGCTCTTCGATGGTCGGAGTCCATCTTTTTCAACTAAGCCTGCATCGGTGCGGACTACAGCGAAGAGCATTACCCACAACCCATTGCCGCATGTGAATTCTGAGACAAGAAGCCGGAAAAATGGCTCAAGTGCCCTTTCCGAAAAGTGTATTTCCAAGTGTAAGTCGTCGGTTTGTTTTTAAAATTGCCGGGGACGACAACCATAAACGTGAGTCTGGTTTGAAGATTGCTAGGAGCATGCAAGACTTTCTCCCAACCTTGAACTGATGGCAGAGCAAGAGAAAAATATTGTTTACTGATAACTGTGTATTTCCAGACATATGCCAACAATTTAATCACTGGTTCTCAGCGAGTCATAAAGCCAACTTATACATTTCACAATGTTGGTTAAGAATTTAAAAAGAACACATATTCTTCTACATTTCAAAGACAAAAAAAGCATCTCCCAGCATTCCTGTCTGCTCAGTTCACACAGCAGGCTTTACAAATGTAAATTATACTATAAACATATTCTTGTAAATACATCAAGTCTTTCTTTATATATTTTCTGTAAATAAAACAAAGCCATGTCACAAAGTAATACACAGTTGCTGCCTCTAATGATTAAAATTCAACATATTCTATAACATTTTACTTAAAGCTATAGAATTTGCTCAGTCCAAATTTTTTATATCTATAAAACATGGATGATTGTGTTGCAGTTTTATCATTTCAAGCAGCAGAATGGCACAAACGGCGAGCAGCACGCCATTTTGGAAGTAACGGAGATTCGACGCAGTGGCACAGATCGATGACGCAATCTTCGTTGTCCCAATTCTGCTATTATTTGCACACTTGTTTACTATGCAATCGAACCCTTAAGTGCGCTTCGTAGAGGAGCGTAGGCTGCGGTGTGGGTATTGGGGAAACGGGCCTATGACTGACGTGGAGCTTGTGGGGGTGTCTGGGCTGGCTAGCCTAGCTTATCTAGCTGCTAACTGTCAGAGAACAGCGCCTGTTTGTGAACGCTCATACGTGGGAACGTACGTGTGTCATTGCGTAACGGCACGCATGAGGTGGAACCGACCCGGACCAGCTCAAAATAAGTGCAAAAAGTACTGGATTGAATTATATCAAAAAGACATGAAAAAACTTAACTGGATAAAAAGAACCAGTTTGATTTTAGCAAAAATTTTAAATAGTGCAGCTTTAAGTTGTAATGCAACAAATGCAAAGCTCTAGTTTCAAGGACGGGACGATGATACGCTAATGGAAGCATTGGGAGCGTTTACACTATTTGAACTTAAGGGTAATTTTACTGGACTTTGATCTGTCGGAGTACAGCTGTTGGCCCGCTCCTCTGTCGTCGTGCCTCCAAACAAAATTGGCCCTTTAAGGAATCGGCTAAGGCGTCCGCACGTCACAACTGTTTCAACAGCGAGTGACATCAGGGATTGGCGCCCACAGCAACAGAGAGTAACGATCTATATGGAAGAGGAAGGTGTTTTTATGTTGCTATAAACCGCTGCATCAGCAGCTCTTATTTTAAAAGGCCGAACGTTTGGCGACGTCTGCTCGTTTCCCTCTGAGTTACAACCAATCAGCGTGACTTAACCACAGCTCCTGCCTACCGACTCCCAACGGGCCGTTTCCGAGTACACACACCCAGACTGGTAGTTTGTCGGTTCCTGTCGGCCCGCTGTAGTGGAGACGCGCACGCCGCGAAGTTATTGTGGTAAATGTCTTTCAGATTACACCTGGTTTCTAAATGGATGCTCTTTGTTTATAGCTTTGGTCATAGTGCCCACCAGAGAACTGGCACTGCAAGTAAGCCAAATATGTATCCAGGTCAGTAAACACATGGGCGGAGTGAAGGTCATGGCGACCACAGGAGGAACCAACCTCCGTGACGACATAATGAGGCTCGACGAAACGGGTACGTAAAATCCTCATTACCATGAAATTACTTTTTTCTTTAAGTCCTAAAACACTTTAAAGCTTTTTCTTTTGAAGTTATGACAATTTTCTTCAGATATGACCTTGTGAAACAGTTCTTTAAGCATTCAGTGCTAAATGTGTGCGTTTGTTTGTATCTTCCAGTACATGTGGTTATTGCTACACCAGGGAGGATTTTAGACTTAATCAAGAAAGGAGTGGCCAAAGTCCATAAAGTACAGATGATTGTTTTGGATGAAGTGAGTACATTGTTGCTGTTTAACAGTTTTAAATAAATCTGTATATTCTTCTAAAAACAAAATGTTTGTTTCTCTGCTTAAAGGCGGACAAACTCCTGTCTCAGGACTTTGTGGTTATGATGGAGGAAATGCTGGGCTTCCTGCCCAAACAGAGGCAGATTTTACTTTACTCTGCCACCTTCCCTCTCAGTGTGCAGAAGTTTATGGTGCGTCTTCATCATATTTTACACTAATTAAAGGTTGTAAATGTAATTTTGGCCTGTAGAGCAATTCAAATGTTTTTTTTTCCATGTTTTAGAATGCACACTTGCAAAAACCTTATGAGATCAACCTAATGGAGGAGCTCACACTGAAGGGCGTGACTCAGTATTATGCCTATGTAACAGAAAGGCAAAAGGTCCATTGCCTCAACACCTTATTCTCCAGGGTAAGCTATCAAATCAAACTTTATTTGTAAAGCGCTTTTCATACAAAAAAAGGATGAAGGGAGCGGCTTTACTCCGCTCCTTCATCCTAGTTGATCAACTTTCCTCGGTTACTTTACATCGTTCTGCAGGGATTCTGTCAGAAATAATCTGCATGAGTGGAGCCTCTTCTTTCTAAACGCTGATTTCTCGTTGTTTTTGTCTTCAGCTCCAGATCAACCAGTCCATAATCTTCTGTAACTCATCCCAGAGAGTGGAGCTTCTTGCCAAGAAGATTTCCCAGCTTGGTTATTCATGTTTCTACATTCATGCCAAGATGAGACAGGTCAGCTGGGGATACTGCCAAAAAGTGGGGGAGGAAAAGGTTTAGCCAAACTAAAGTAGAGAGGTGGCTTTTTAATGCCGATACTGGGCTAGTGGGGGAGCATGGCTTTCTTTTTTTGTTTGTTTCTAAGCAAGCTTAACTCCTGTTGTAAAGAAAAAGTTCATTTCGTGTTATCATGCAGGTTTTAATGAGGTTTCTGTGCCAAACTGCTGTGGTGTTGACCTTAAAGGATAGTTCAGATTTTCTGAGTAGTTGGATTAATTGTCTGCAGTAGATGAACGTATTGGCTGTGGGAAGCCAACATGGTTAGTTTCAGCTGACTTTAGTCGTTTAAAACGCCTCTTAACTGGCAATATTCATGTCAGAGTGATCCGCTTCAATCTAATCATATTAACAGTCTCCACTTTAACTAGTGGCTGTTAAGTGAAAGGAGCTGGCTGCATCAGCTGATTGTTGGTATAAATGACTTAAGATCTACTTGGGGATAGATCTATCTTTTAGCGTTCCACAGTTTCATTTAATACAGCTTTAAAATCCCGTCTGACATTCCATCTGCTGCAGGCAGGTGGATCATTAATGATGCTTCCAGGCCCGTTTCCACTATCTGACCATCACGGTATACAGGTGTTTCCATTTCGCCGGCCCGATAGGACCACTTTCTGGGCCATTTCAGGAACCAACTGAGTTACCAGTCTGGGGGGATGTACTCTGAAATGGCTCGGTGAAGTCGCTGGGCGGGAGCTGTGGTTACCTCGCTCTGATTGGTTGTAACTCAGAGGGAAATGATATCAGCAGACGTCACCAAGCAACCATGATTTGTAAAATTTGAAGAGTTGCTGGCGAAGCAGTTTATCACACTGCATCCATCCCTGCTTCTTCTCTCTTGGGCTGGACGATGTAGGAAAAAGAGCAGATCGATTTAAAAAGAAGTCATGATAATTATCGATCACTATAAAAAAAAAATAGAACATTTATTTCGAAGTTTGTGTAGAATCGTTACTAAAACCGTATTTAAGCTAAGCAACAATTTTTTACTTGCACCTAGTAAGTTTCCGATCTATCAAACTTGGAGTACGCACAGCTGCAGCACTTTCCGCTTTATAAATCCCACTCTCCCTAGAAATGTGCGCAGGTGTTTTTGGATCATATCCCGCCTCCTACACACCCGCTTTCTCCCATAAACGGTCCATGCAAAGTGTCTAGTAAATATTCTGCATCGACTTAAGCCAGGTAATATGGGGCGTTTCACAGGTAACCGTGGCAACCGAGAGGCGGAGAAAGTAATTTCACAGACAGTTGCAGGCTCATAGAGGCACGGAAAACTGTTTTATTTCAAGCAATCACTCAATCAGCACTTTACTCAGCCAAAGGCAGCCTAAGTGCTTCACATTAAGACAAAAATACAGTTGCAAAAAGAAAATGTGTAACAAGAAGAGTAAAAAGATTAACACATTTAATAATTAAAGCAGCACAAGCGATAAAAAAGATGAGAACAATAAAGTTTCAATTAGGTCCATATGATTACTTCTTGTAGCAACACTAAGATTGGGAGTTATTAAACTAAATAAAACTAGATATTTAAAGCCTTACAGAAAAGGTATTTACCATAACTGAAAGTTTTTAGGAAATGAAAACAAATCAAAGTTAAGAGACCTGAGTGACGTCAATAAATACTGACAAACACAAAAGGAAAGACTGTTATTAACCATTATTAACGAACTACTGGAGTGCAGACCAGGGATCTCAACTCAAGTCTTCCATAGCTACTGCCCTGCATGCCATCAAGTTTAGGAAGGGCCTAGTAATTAGCGCTTCATTTGATTCAGGTGTGTTGGAACAGGGCTGCATCTAAAAGCTGGAGGATGGGAGCGTTGTAGTCAAGTCACCATCTCTCAAGTCAAAGTCTTGCTTAGGTCCAGCAATGACGACGTTGCTGACGGTAGTATTGCCTCTGTTTTTTGTTTTGTTCATTGTTATATTCAGTGTTTATTTGCGTCCCGTATCGGTTCAAAATTATTGACTGTAGTAATAAGCTACCCGAGGGAAACTTAAATACTTTGTATCGACCTTTTTCTTTCCTATCGCACCGCATGTCTGTCTATATAAATATACTGTTGAGTTATCGTCCAGCCCTACTGCTTTCAGTGTCAATCTCGGCACACACTAAAATGGTAGTAATATGCCGACGTCTGTCCAAAATCCTTTAAAAGCACAATTTTGTGTGTAGATACAACGCCTAAGAGGAGCGAGCCGGCGCGTTTCTGTCCCAGAACTCGTCTAGTGGAAACGGGCCTAATGTCATAGAACCTAACTTAAAAAAAATCTGAATTATCCCTTTAAGGGGAGACATTATATATCATCCGATGGAATCTACAGGACTAAGAAGCTCAGTTCAAAAACCAGTTACAGAATTATGTCATTTAAATCATAATTATTTGTGGCAACAATTTTTTTTTAAAGCTTAGAATCTGTGGTTTAAAATCTATAATTTGTTTTTTTTTCTTTTTCAGGAACATCGTAACCGTGTTTTCCATGACTTTAGAAATGGGCTGTGCCGAAACCTGGTCTGCACTGGTGAGTGAAGTCTCTGTTGCTTTGAGCTGCTCAATGCTCTGCTTCACATGTTTAAACTTCTCCGTTTTTATTCCACCGTTTGCTGCTCACCTTTTTTAGAGCCACTTCAATCACATTCAGAACCTTGGGTCGCATTTAAAGCGTCTCTGTCGATGGAACTGTGATTTCTCAAGGTTGAGAACGACAGCTTAATTTGCCGCTTCAGCTTAAAGCGCCGAAGCCGTTTATATACACACACACACACACACATGCTACTGCCCTGAAATCTCTCTGGAGCCGTTCTGCCGGTGCCTATTTAATGCTCAAATGTCTGCAGTGTTTGCGGAGCGCGTTCAGTAATTACCCAGCATGCTACCATGTAATTTCCTGTGAACACGCATGTAAGTGCTGCAGGTAATATTCCCGGTGTTTGTGATGATAGCTACTGCTTCGTACATTTTCCCATGCCCTTTATTTCCCCTTTCACCCCCCCCTTTTTTTTTTTTTTTTTTTTTTTAAATACGGCAGTCAGCTGTGTACAGCTTATGTTCATATAGACGTATTTGTTGGGGGTGCGCTGTCGTCCTGCGGTGGTCTCCCGCCCTCCAGTGCGTGTTGGAACGGTGTCTGCAGATCTTGCTCCCAGACTTCGTCTGCTGCAAATGCTAAAATCAATTCTTCGGGGATTTACCATTGCGTCTTGTTGTTGGGAGCTTCTCTTTTGTCACAGTAGAGCTGTGGGTTTAAATGCTCTGAAACGAAAGTAACAAATAGGTTTCGATATGATTCATCTGGCAGCTGTGACCCTGGTTTTTGTCTTGTGGTTGAAAAACTGAACTGTTGCCGGGGTTTTTTTTTGTCCTAAACGGTTTTCCATATTGAACATGTGTGTTGTGCTTTTTTTTTGTTTTTTTTTTTTAGACCTCTTTACGAGAGGAATTGACATTCAAGCTGTGAATGTTGTGATCAACTTTGATTTTCCCAAGCTGGGGGAGACGTACCTTCATCGCATTGGTAGATCTGGTAAGAGCCTCTAAAGATCCTTCCCAGATCAGGCATTTTCTCGTGCCAGAAACCTGATTAATTTATTTTTTTTTTTAAATACCTCGTTCCCAGGACGCTTTGGCCACCTTGGCCTGGCCATCAACCTCATCACGTACGATGACCGCTTCAACCTGAAAGCGATCGAGGAGCAGCTCGGAACAGAGATCAAGCCCATCCCCGGCATCATCGACAAGAGCTTGTACGTGGCAGAGTACCACAGTGAGAGTGGTGAAGAGGTCAAGCAGTGAAGCCTGTAGGTACCTTCACCAGAGAGCGTACATTCAGCTTGACACGCTTAGAAAATGCCTTCTAGTTCGTGACTTTGACATGCAGTTATGTGAAAATATCACATAATTGTGACGTGCTGGTAAAACAAATGATCTGAATTGTTACGCATTTGTATGCGGCCCTCATGAGGCGATACTACTTTTGGATTACAGCTGCGAATCTTCTCCTACCAGCTTCGTCCAGCTACAGATTTCTTTGACTATTTAGTAACAAACTGTTCCTTTTCCTTCCTTGTTTTCCTGCTGGAACATAAACTTCTGCCCAATCGTTTCCTCCCTGTATTGCCTATTATTAAACTCCAACGGCATAATGTTGCCACCGGCATGTTTTCCTGTCCAGATGGAGTTGCATTTGGGCGGAAAGCATCATCTTCTACTTTTGAAATGCACAGAAACTGGCAAGAAACTGAGTCGGCCTGTGGATTTTATTTTCAGTCATCGCCCTCGTGTGGTAAAGTGTTTAATTACGGCCACATAGCAAAATTCATTGCATTCCTTCAAAACTCACTACGCAACAGAACATGCGTTAATTGATCGGTAAAAAAAAATGTCGTCGATGGAATTCTTAATGATCAATTAATCGATTGTCGATTAATTATGCCCATCCCTAACCGTTACATCTCTCTTTACCATTTGGGTAACTTGTCGCACCGGGTTTTATTTGGCAGTATCAGGGTAAACAAGCATGAATAAAACTGCATACCTTTTTCTGTTTAACTTTATAAATATATGTATTTTTCCTACCAGGTTACTTATGTACTTTAAAATATAAAGACTTTGCAATTCATAACATTTCTTAAAAAATGTACTTTTCTATTTTTCTGTCTGACTTGCCATTGTATGTTTCTATAATAGAGTAATTTTACATGAATCTACAATTTAGAAAGATTGTCCTGCTTTTCTCTGACACTCGACTGCAGCAGTTTATTTTTATAACAGTTTCCTTTTTGTCCTCCACAGATCAGCCCATTCTTCGCTCTCCTTCAGATCCTTTTCCATCCCCCCGCTTGTCTTGGATTCCTTTTTCTTTTCTTTTTTTTCAACTTTTTTTTGTGTACAGTTTCTTTGGGATGCCACCATCAGGAAAGCTTTTGGAGACGGACACTTTTTGGAAGAACTCATCCGCCTTATTTAAAGGCTTTGTGCTGCACGGCAACGTACTGAAGACATGAGCAACAAGAGGAAAGCACGGGACTAAAATCGAACGGTATCGGCGCACATGGATGACTCTTTGATTCATATCCACGACCGACCCAAAGCCAGACGCTGAACGCTGAACGAACGCCCTCCATTCTGCACGTTTTCGTTTCAAAACTTTTATCCAATTTGTAGCAAAGTGCCTTAAAAAGCAGTTCAGCACGTTCTGAAGTAATAACCCGTCATCGTCCTCCACTTTACTCCCTTCATGCCTCAGATTCATGTTCACCTTATTGGGAATTTGTTGCAGTCGATGTCTGACCAGAGGGGTGAATTCATTACTAGTTTTGGTTGGTTGGGAAGCTGGTCTGGATGAGTCTGGCTGGGAAAAAAAATAACGAAATGTGGGATTTTCAATGAGCAGAGACTGGATTATTTTTAATTTTTTTTCCTCTAAGACAGCCAGACTGCTCAGTTGCTTGTGATGGAGCTCGTTCTTCTTAGAGACCCTGATCCTTTCCTCTGTCGTCAGCATCTGAACACTAAAAGAAAAAAGAAGGCAGCCTGAAAACACCGCGAGTCGTGAGGATTCCTGTTTCAGTGGCGTTTCTTTGGAGAGAACGTTCTTTTGTTTTGTTTTTTTGTGTGCGTGTGGTTTATCTTTGTCCTGTTTCACCCTCCTGTGGATGGCCATACCCCTTTATTCTGCGAGACACGACGCCAACATGTGGGGTTCAGCTTTCACCTCCTGTACATACTTTCATTTTAAGATTGTTTTAAAAAGAAAAGAAAATTGTAACTGGCTGGCAAAGTGGAAAGCTGGCCGCCCCGTTCTCTCGTCAGCACTGGAGATGTTTTCCTCTACTGCCAGTCTGTCTGTTCAGCAAAATGTCGGCCTGGGAGTTTATTTATAATTTTAGAGAGAGAAAAAAAAATTCTAAAACATTTAAATGAAATGTTTTTGGGCTAATCAGTCATTTTTTCTATTTTTTTTTTTAGTACTTTTTTTTTTGTAAAATTTAATGGTGCAATTCTTATAACGTGCACTTGGTGTTTAAATGTTTCCCTTATTCTCTCCTGCTACCAGTGTTAAAAAGCACAGAGTCTCGACAGATGGCTTCCCTCAACTTTGGATTGATGAAGTTTTTTTTTCTTTTGTCACCAGCTCAAGTTTGTTAAACGAACTTCAGAAAAAAACGGATTTATCAAAGCGATCGCTGGTGTTTAAAGAGGAATAATCTGTCACATCGTAGCCCTTCTTGCTGCAGTGCAGCTTCATTGGCTGGTTTTCTGTTTTCTGAAGGGAAGCCATTAGCTGTTACTTTGATTTATGCCATATTTAAGCTTGGCTACATAAACTCCTGTTTTGTCCACCACCTTTTTTTTTTTTTTTTTTGATTTGGTCACTTAACGTTAGCCAAATGCATCAAAACGAACCATCTGACTTAAAATGTAGCAGGAAATCAGCAGGTTGAGTTGCACTTAACCCGAGAGGTGGTTTTAACCATCCGCTCTGGCTCGGACTGCTTTTATTTAAATCTGTGATGAGATAAATGTATTGTGGTGCAGAACTGCTGAATATTTGGCCCCAAAAAAAGAAAAGAAACCTAAGTTGGACTGCTTGTTGTAAAACGTCCCGGCCTGCTGAGCCTGTGGCCTCTGTGCTCGGCCCGTTGTCGCTTCATATTGTGGGGTTTGAGTTGGACATGAAAACTTTTTTTTTTTTACTGCTTCAAGGTTCGCTGAATTTCGTGTTCAGCTCGAAACCTTTTTGCAAACAAGGTTCCCCTTTATTTCTGGAGAGATGCTCTCAACTGCTCCAACCAATGAGAATTATTCCTCAAATCAAAGCTCGACGAACACTTCCCACATTTCTCATTGGTTTGGAGCTCCGATCCCTGTTCTCGCGGTCCTGTCGGCCCAGAAACTCATTTGCTGTTATTTGGCTTTTTTTTTTTTTTTTTTTTTTTTTTTTTTGGGGGGGGGGGGGGGGGGGGGGGGGGGGGTTCAAAAAGTATAAATCCACAGCGACCAAAGCAATCACCGTGCGAACAGGGATCGCTTTGATCAGACACTCGGCAGCTGTCTGTTTCCTGGCAGCCTTCTGGCAGTGATGGCGTCAGCCTGTGGTTCCGAAGGTTTCAGCGTGGTTACTTGTTGGTTGAAAGGAAGCCTCACTGCCAGAGGTCGTCAGGGTTCAACCCTAAAGACTGAGACAAGAGCATCCCGATTCTGTGACTTGAGTAAATTCTGAATCCAAATTGTCTCCGTCTTTAAGGCGTCTCTAAAAAGAAAGCTGGGTGGGTAATTTGGAGCGTTTGCTGCCCTGATGCACTTGTTCGTTGTCTTGACGGCTGCGACACAGTCGCCACATGGCTTTAGTGTAAAACTCGACCATCCGGTCACTCCGTCGACAAGAGTCCTTTTCTTTTAAGGATTTCCTTCACAAACAAATGCATCAGTTAAAATGTGGGTGGGACAAGTGGGCACTTAAAGAGAAATCACAATATGATAGAGGGGGGGGGAAAGAAAAATCCAAGTTTTGGTAATGGGTATAAAAATATTCGAAGAGGTTGCCCCTTCAATTTGTTTTCTAATGGCGTGTTCAAATGGAGTACACCTTCAACTTCAAAGGCTCCAAATTTAAGTAAATTTAAAAAGCCTCTGTTCATTTCTTTTTCTTTTTAAATTCGATGTAATTGGCGCTTTTCAGTGAGGCAAATTATACGTGTTCAGAAGTTATGGATATTATTGGATATCGGATTCAAAGTTTTGTTTGAAAAAAAATAAAATAAAGCTCACTGAAATTTCTTGTGTGGAGTGTATGGTTTTTATTTGAAAGGTTATCCTGCTACATGGCAGCTAGGGGGCGGTGTGTTGCCCTTCTGATTGCACCTTGGGACGTGTGTATATAAACTGACCTGGAAGCAGTTCTGTCACTTCGACTCTTCATGAAGATGGAGAACCTTGTGGTTTTCTGCTTTTCATTCATAGCTCTGTTTGCTTGTGTGAAAGGCTCACTGCCTCCTCCATGTGACAGGTAAGATACGTCACTATATAGTTAATCTATGGGTTATTTTAAAGTACTTCCAAGTCTTTTAATTTTAAAAGTCAATATTTCTCAATTAAATGTTCCTAAAGAGGTTTCTCTTGGCTTTCTAATGAGGTAATAGTTGAGGTTCATCCCTTTACACATTTACCAAATGTTTCTGCTGGCCAAAGCGATACAAATGCCTTAAATTTAAAGCTTTTGCTGTTTTGTTTACATAATTTGAGAGCAATCTATTTGGCTTATCAGTCCCTTTTGACCTTGTACAGTTATTTTTAATGGCAAAACAATAAAAGGTTTGCCAATATAACCTTTTGATCCGTTAATGATTTGCAGCTTTAAATGTCACTTCAAAGTCCACTTTGATAACTTTACAATGATTCTTTTTACAAGCAGGAGTCATTTCAATATTCCTGTGTGGGAAAGATATAAACCCTTAATGCTGGTGTTAAGTTACTACAACTTAAACTGTTGTACTGCTTTTTTCTTTCTTTTTTTTTTACTTAGATCAGGATTAATCAAACCTAACTGAATATTCCTTTCATTTTCTGAAATTATTTTGATTATATTCTAGTATAGAACTGACTAGAGACTAAATTTTTTTATAGTACAAGCAGACATACCCAGAGTAGAAAGTCTCAGGCTCGATGTTTAAATTAGGGCTTTCAAAATTAATGCAGATTGATTCATTTGTATGCACAGTTTGTTTATCCCCCAATTCAACCCGTGCTCATTTCAGTGCTTTCTCGTCACGTAAACAGCATGGCAGACCCAAACTGCATCCATGGTTCCATGTGAACATTTCTTCTCGGTCGTGGAACATAGGGTTCTCAATCTACGTTGCTCCCTGCTCCAATGAGCGTGTAGTCTGCAGAAAGGGAAGCAATTGTTTTGTGCCGTTGGAAGCACAAATCGCTTGGATAAAAACGTGTGCATGTTCTATTCCATCGACTCACCCCCTTCAAGGCAAACAAGACGTCTTTGATTGCAATCAGAAGTGAGTGGAACGAGCAGATTAAATATACAACAATCTGCTGTGATCACATTAGGTAAGCCTCCTTGGCTAACAAATAAGCTAACCTAGCTAACAAACATCTGCAAGATGACTGCACATAACCGTGGGAACCAGGGAGTGATGTAAAAGGTGTGGTGTCACAAAATTTGTGCATTCATCATGGTGTTGATTATAAATAAAAAATCAGAAAAAATACAATTCAAAAATACTTAAAGGCAGGGTATACGATTGTGGGTGCGCTCCTTGAGAGGGCGTTAATGAAAAGTAAAAAGTCCCACCCCTTGCTTCATGCTCCCCCACTAAGCCATGCCTCAATAACACAGGCACGCACAGCCAGCGTGGTCTTGTTGGGTCTCCGCCACTTCCCTTCACACTTCACTCCGCCATTTCAACCAAAGTCACAAAATATAACGATCTTACCTGTCCAGGAGAAAATCGGCAACCAACGCATTCGTTAGCAAGCCCTTAGCTTCCTTGAGTTAACGCCACAGTGTAAATGCTTTAGCTCCGATGCAGATTTGGCTTTAACCACGCTCTTCGTCGGCTTTCTTCTTTCTCGTTGCTATTTCCACAACAGCTTTGCGTTTTCGGTTCATTTTAGCGCAAGCTCACTTCCTGTTTACAGGGTAGAACGAGCGTTGCGTGCACACGCAGGGGACTCGCAGAGGGGGAGGTGCTGGAACACGGAAGCTTTGCTCACAAGCCTATTATCTTAGACGGACCGTGGAAGTTGATTGGATGAGGTTTTCCCAGGGTTTCTCGCAGTAGAAAGAACAATTACTCGGTCAAGTTTAAGAACTCCTAACTTATAGGTTGCCACTGGTATATGAAGAGCATTTTTTGCAGTTTTAAAGTGAAATCGTATACCCTGCCTTTAAGCACATTCATAGACATGTCAAACATGTAGGGGGCAGTACTTCCCCCAAATCCAATCCACCCAGAGTAAATCTCTACGTTGTAGCAAAAAGCGCTCGGACAATTGATAACACCAATGCCAACACAGTTCTGAGGGCATAAAAGGTGTTTCTGAGGGGAAACGCAGGTCGCACAAGTGACAGAGCATTTTTTGTTGAGGAAAGTGACATTTTGCAGCCTAAAACTCCGGTTATATCTGTCCACACGCAAACACTTAAAACGGAGAAAACGCAAATCTTCACTTTGGCCCGAGTTTTTAGAAAGATTCGTTTTCGGTGCCGTAAATCTGCGTTTTCGTGTGGATGACGGGGCAAATCGTAGAAACATATCTTCGTTTGGTGAGATACCCGGCTACGTGTGGACAAGGCACCAGTCTCTGTGACACAGACACAGGCCAGGCAGAGCGAGTTTCGTGTGAATTTACCGAGTCTCTGAGCTGACCAATCAGGCTTTAGGCTAGTGTTAGAAACGCCCCTCTCACTTGTCGAAAAGTAAAAATAAATGTTATAGTTTAATAATCTTTTAAATTAAAATCTTTGTTTTTTTGTGTAACTTTGTTCATTCACGCAAATATTAAAATCGCAAATGCACTATGGCTTATTTGCATTCAAGGCTGTGGGAGCTAGAGATGCTGCAGCATCCCCTTGTGGATGACGAATGATATGCATGTTGAATTTCTGCAAACAAATTAAAGGGGGGGTATTATGCTTCTTCCAGGCACATATTACCATTCCATAGCACACTCCAATAAAATTGTCACCTTAAGTCTTTTAAAAGTCCGTCATATATCCAAATCCACCTTAAAGAAATGTACTTCCGTATTGGACGCCTTGATTTTCGCCTGTGCCTCTCTAGGACCCTCCTACTCTTCTGACACTCCCCCTTCAGTCCGTCACATACCGTGCATCATTGCAGCATGCACGGAGTCGGAAAGAAAATCCCACAAAAGACACGCAGCTGGTGTGTTATAATTACTGCACCTGGGACTCAGCCGGAGTTGTGAGGTGGGGAGGGGTAGGGGAGCTCTGTAGGGGCGAGGCTCTCGGCTGACTACGTAAGGTCGGAGGAGGAGATGGGTGGAAAAGGCGGGGACAGGTGGGAGCAGGCGTTTCAGCAACCCCTAGAACTACCAGCAGAGACTCAAAGATTACTTTAACATGAGTGAATGGCTCAGAGCAACACGTCAGGTATGTTTTTAATGAGGGAAACACAAGTTCTCAGGATATCAAGCTTCAGAAAGTCCATTTTGCGTAATACCCTCCCTTTTAAATAAAAAAAATTTTTGACTTTGAATTTAACACAATTTCAAAAGATGGAAATGTTCCTTGTTTTTTATATTTGACTATATGTAATGTCACACATATGTTTGCATGTCTGACATAGTACAGAAAAGGGCCACGTTTCCCAAATGAGTTAAGAAGCTCTTAGCGCTAAGATCTTCTTTGGAGCGCTCTTAAGAACGCTGTGAAAGAAGAACGCGTTTCCCAGAGTCGCTCTTAGCTTAAGAAGATCTTTCACTAAGAAGGAAACGTAAGATTGATCTGACCCACTCTTAACAGCCTCTTAGCGATCAAATGCTCAGTGATCATAGCCGTCCACCAGGGGCGTCTAGATTTCTAGGCTACAGTGATCAAGCTGCGTCAGGGAAATTTATATCCTCCACTTTTTGAAATAATAAAACAATGTTTAATGTTGAAATGCACTCATAGCTGTGGAGCACTGGCGCAAGAAACATAGGCTAATAGTAGAGAGGGAAAAATATATATTATTGAAGTACACGTTTAAGTTTTCCACACATCTGCAAATTAGTTTACACATAAAAAACATCAACCACGCTGTGGCATTTCACAGATATCAAGGAAACAGATGTAATTGAACTCAGCTGAACCTAATCCAGAGAGGCTTCACCTGCTACTCTATATAAAGGCGTTTCCAAACTCCACGTGTGTGAGAAACCATGGCTGCATTACAGCACATTCTCGCTGCTAATCAGCAGCGTCGCAGAGCGCGGAGCCAGACGGTTTATATAAATGTTTATGTGCGTCAGCACTTCTCCCCACTCGACGTACTGTCAGACCGGGCTGGACCAGGAAAAGTACCGGCTGTCCCGTGCGACGATCCGACGGCTGATCACTCTGGTGTCTCCACATATCCAGAGAGCAACCCGCCGCAATTTTGCCCTCAGCTCAACTGTCAGGCCTGAAGGCTGAAATAAATAAACAGAACCAGTTCTGTATGTGTGTGTGTAATATATATATATATATAAAGTTTACAGCAAAACATGCTGTGCTGTAGTGAGTAGTAGTGAGAACCACGTGCATTACGCACACGTCATGAACCTACGCTTAGATAAATTACTTAAAGTTACAAATTGGAGGAGGGGTTGGCTTCTCCGGCTTCACTGGGCCGTCTGGGCGTCTGCATCACCTGCAATGAAGGGGGATTGATTAATGAAATTGAATGGGATACATTGCGTAATGCTAATAAAACAAAATAGAACTGTCCCGTACCTGAATCCTGGGGAAGGATGATTGGAACGGAGATGGAGGGACGGTTGAACTGTGCCTCGGACAGCGCCAGCTGTCTCCATTGCAGCTCCAACCTCTCCTGCTTCATCCAGACCATCTCTTCCTGGAGAGCAGTTTGTCTCAGGAGCTGGTCCTCTATCCCCCGCAGCACCACCAGCTTCTCCCTCTCCAGGCGCACCAGCGTCTCGCTGCAGGTGCAGGTGGTTATTACAGGCCGCCTGGTTAAGCCTCCCCGCATGCGGACACTGGGCTGTGCTGGTTGGCGCACGGGGGCAGGGCACGGCTGTGTGGGGTCGTCCTCTCCTGTGGGCGTGTACGCCCCTAATCCGCTGCCCCCTGTGATGCCTTCAGAGGCCGTCTTCCCTATGATGGAGAGGACTTTCTCTTCATCGGGAGTGAGGGTCGTCCCACCCGGTGCTCCACCACTCATGCCCATGGCTTTCCTTCTCACCTTGGCATTCTTCTTTTTGGTCAGGCAACATGGGCTGGAGGGGGACATCTTCTCCACTATAGCCTGCCATACACGGTTCTTCACCGTGATGTTTGTTTTCCCTTTTGTTCCTCCAAATAAAACCTCACGGTGCTGCCACACCTCGTCCACTAGTTCGCCCATCTCCTCCGCGGTAAACGACGGTGCCCGCTTGCTCTTTTTGCTGCCAGTTTCATCCATTATCACATGTGTGTGCCAATATTCATGGGGGTATATACAGGTCCTTCTCAAAAAATTAGCATATTGTGATAAAGTTCATTCTTTTCCATAATGTAATGATAAAAATTAAACTTTCATATATTTTAGATTCATTGCACACCAACTGAAATATTTCAGGTCTTTTATTGTTTTAAAACTGATGATTTTGGCATACAGCTCATGAAAACCCAAAATTCCTATCTCAAAAAATTAGCATATCATGAAAAGGTTCTCTAAACGAGCTATTAACCTAATCATCTGAATCAACTAATTAACTCTAAACACCTGCAAAAGATTCCTGAGGCTTTTAAAAACTCCCAGCCTGGTTCATTACTCAAAACCGCAATCATGGGTAAAACTGCCGACCTGACTGCTGCCCAGAAGGCCATCATTGACACCCTCAAGCAAGAGGGTAAGACACAGAAATTTCTGAACGAATAGGCTGTTCCCAGAGTGCTGTATCAAGGCACCTCAGTGGGAAGTCTGTGGGAAGGAAAAAGTGTGGCAGAAAACGCTGCACAACGAGAAGAGGTGACCGGACCCTGAGGAAGATTGTGGAGAAGGACCGATTCCAGACCTTGGGGGACCTGCGGAAGCAGTGGACTGAGTCTGGAGTAGAAACATCCAGAGCCACCGTGCACAGGCGTGTGAAGGAAATGGGCTACAGGTGCCGCATTCCCCAGGTCAAGCCACTTTTGAACCAGAAACAGCGGCAGAAGTGCCTGACCTGGGCTACAGAGAAGCAGCACTGGACTGTTGCTCAGTGGTCCAAAGTACTTGCATGTCATTCGGAAATCAAGGTGCCAGAGTCTGGAGGAAGACTGGGGAGAAGGAAATGCCAAAATGCCTGAAGTCCAGTGTCAAGTACCCACAGTCAGTGATGGTCTGGGGTGCCATGTCTGCTGCTGGTGTTGGTCCACTGTGTTTTATCAAGGGCAGGGTCAATGCAGCTAGCTATCAGGAGATTTTGGAGCACTTCATGCTTCCATCTGCTGAAAAGCTTTATGGAGATGAAGATTTCATTTTTCAGCATGACCTGGCACCTGCTCACAGTGCCAAAACCACTGGTAAATGGTTTACTGACCATGGTATTACTGTGCTCAATTGGCCTGCCAACTCTCCTGACCTGAACCCCATAGAGAATCTGTGGGATGTTGTGAAGAGGAAGTTGAGAGACGCAAGACCCAACACTCTGGATGAGCTTCAGGCCGCTATCGAAGCATCCTGGGCCTCCATAACACCTCAGCAGTGCCACAGGCTGATTGCCTCCATGCCACGCCGCATTGAAGCAGTCATTTCTGCAAAAGGATTCCCGACCAAGTATTGAGTGCATAACTGAACATAATTATTTGAAGGTTGACTTTTTTTGTATTAAAAACACTTTTCTTTTATTGGTCGGATGAAATATGCTAATTTTTTGAGATAGGAATTTTTGGTTTTCATGAGCTGTATGCCAAAATCATCAGTTTTAAAACAATAAAAGACCTGAAATATTTCAGTTGGTGTGCAATGAATCTAAAATATATGAAAGTTTAATTTTAATTACATTATGGAAAAGAATGAACTTTATCACAATATGCTAATTTTTTGAGAAGGACCTGTATGCGCTAATGGGCTTGATTACTACTTGGATACACCTGATGGCACACACACACTTAAAACAAAAATTAACTTAATGCTATATCCACGTGCAAACACTTTGTTTGAGCAGGAGAGACGCGCGTAACTAGGCTACTTGTTTTCTTTTTATTATTTTTTCTTTTCTTTTTATTTTATCTATATATGGTTATCAGCACACAATGTGAAGCTAATTCACTAACTCTGTACTCATCATGAATATCGCAAGTTCTTATAAACAACGCTGTGTGACTGCGCTCAGCGCTGATAAAGGAGTGGGTGATCGATTAGCCTGGCATCGATTGATTCAGTTTCAGCACCACCGTGGTTGACAGCTCCCGTTAAGAGCTTCTTAAGTAAGAAGCTTCTTAGGCTTGATCTTAAGGTTCTCCTAAGAAGGCAGTTAAGAACGCTTCTGTGAAACACCCGTATCTTGGCGCTCCTTCTTAGCCGAACCCTTCTTAGGAGCCTTCTTAAGTCCTTAAGAACGATCGCATTTGGGAAACGCGGCCAAGGGCGGTAAACCAAGAAAATGGCAAATAGCGGATTTCTATTCAACTCCACACACAGACAAAAAACTTCGGCTAGAATTCAAAAGAAATGCTTCTATTTACTGCCAGATCACAGTGTCATAAGTAGGAGAGATTTTTCTATTGCTCTCTATTCACTTTGTAGGGTAAAGTTGATGGCCTATCTTGATCAGGCTTGTCCTTGAATTGTTATTAGGTAGAAATGCTGAACTGCTACTGAACAAGTGAAGTTTAAGCAAATGGGAAACAGGTTTTTCCATTATGTTGTCCAGCTGGGTGATCTGACCCCCTCACTGGAAAACAGCTGCAATACTCATTAATGAATAAATGATGAGTCATCAGCAGGTCAATCATTGATGAGTCATTAGTTCCTGATTTGTATTAATGACTGGGCAACAAGACTGCGCACCCCTGCTGACTATCGTCGTTACTAGCGCTCAGATCTCAATAGTCTGTGCTAAATAGCGGTGAAATAAAATACATCAGCATGGTTAACACCTGCAGCGCTGTAAGCTGCACAAATAGAAGAAAAAAGAATAGTAATGTTATATCTAATAGGTTTCCGGCTGACAAAATACACAGACAGCAGCGGGTTAATAGCCATGAAGAGAGTTAGAGTGGATGATCCATCCAGATCCTGGGAGCCAGAGTCTCATGACATTGCAGACATTTCCTTAAAATGTTATTAAAAATCTGTCTATAACCTTTTTAGTTATGTTGCTAACAGACAAACAAACAAACCCTGGCAAAAACATAACCTCCTTGGTGGAGGCAATAAGTAAATCTTTGCTTTACCTTATTTGCTCATTCACCAGTATGACATTATCGACAGAGCCAAACATAGCCTACTAACCAAGACGGTACCAATAATGAGAGAAGTGATGAGAGGGAGAAGAGGAGATACAACAGCTAGAGATAAAGACGCACAGAGAGAGACAGCAATAGGTGAATAGTGTATGCATATTAGCATGTGCACAGTGTTTGTGAGCAATCTCATGATAAATAAAAGAAAATCGGGGGAGTTCACTGGTGGAAGGAGAGAGATGGAAAAGCAAAGGGGTAAAAGGAAGGGACAGTCAAGTAAAGAAGAGAAAATTGAGACCAACAGAAGCAAGTGTAGAAAGATTGACTGAGCTAAAATATTGTTTGGTTTAGCTGTTTTCAGATGTAATTTTCCAAAACACAAAACATTCCATATTAAATTGAACATTATATATACAATTATAAGCCATTGTATATTGGATGACACATTACACTGTTTTGACATGCATGCACTGAAAATAAATTACAATTAGGCACCTTACTACATATGGTCTATAATCTATTGTAACCTCCCTTTTTTTTTTACTTTTAAAAAAAATATTTCTACAAAAACATCACATCATGTCTGGGCTAAGCCCAGGTCCTCCTTACAGGCTGGAGACGCCCCTGGTCATTAAGCACAGCATGTATTTTTTTTGTACTTAAAAAGAAAAAGCTTTTCCTCTGCTGGGCTTCAGGCAGTTTGTCCGTGGTTGGGCAGTGAGCATCAGCGAGTTTATAAAAGACATATTTATATTTTATGGGGGTGATAATCATTTTTCTGTCCTTCACTCCAGTCTTCCAGTCAGAGGTTAGAAGAAAGAAATAAGGACACATCTACATTATTATTTCTTAATAATGTAGATATGTACATGTATTTCTTATTGTACATAAATAATTCTTAGTTCTGTTTTTATGCTGCTTCTATCATCTGTCAATTTGCTGCTGTTACAGCCGGATTTCCCCTTTGTGGGACAATAAATTATTCTATTCTGATAGTGAGAACAGACGTCAAGTCGAGCTGGAAAATGAAATCGGACTCTCTGTAAAGCTTGTGGGTAGAAAGAAGTATGAAGTGCTCCAAACGCCCCTGGTTGTTGTAAGCTGTTGTGGCTTTGGAGCTGATAAAACGCAATGCACCAACTCCACCAGATGGCAATGTCTCCCTAAACGATTGCTGACTGGAAGCCTCTACCTGGACCTCCAGCAAATTAGATTCTGTGTCTCTCCTATCCCGACTCCGGGACAGAACCAGGTTTAGGAGCAAGTGGGCCTCCTTCCCACATCAGTTCTCTTACAACAGAGTTGTGTACACATCAACTTTAAGATTTTTTGGCATAAAATGAGTTTTTCTGAAGCAGTCCTTGTATTCCTCCTTTTTCGGCATCATTTCTAGAGAAACAAACAAACCAGATCTGTATGTGACAATAAAGTTCAGTCATTGAGTTGCTCCAAAAACAAGTAATTGTGGAACATGTGCTTAAAGCCTGGTAATCCTGATTTGGGTCAAAGGTTAAGGCCAGAGATGGAGGTGAGGTTTATTTAGCACTTTTTAACAGATAAGTCACTTAGTAAAAGTAAATTCCTGCATATTGGTTCTATACAGGAAACTCCAAAAACAGAAACTTACACTTATTTAGAAATGCATACTATATTATCCTTGCAAATCCTCCATTTGCGTAAAACCTATTATTATTTTTTTTTGTTTTGTTTTTTTGTTTAAAACCTTTTTAAAAGGGGCTCCAGTAAATCCTTACCAAAGATCAGTCCAGCTGTGACAGTTGGATTTCCTTGTGACTTCTGGTCATCTTCTCCTTTGCCCGGATGAGACGGTTCTGTCAGTGTCTCTGGAGCAGGAGTGGTTTAGTGTTTAGTATTGGGGCATGTCCGGTCTGTGTGTGGTGCGGGATCAATCAAAATCATCCTGAATGTGAACAAAACAAAGGAGAGAATTGTAGATTTCAATATAAACAGAGTCGGGTTAAACACCTTTTATCCTGGGAGATGAAGAGGAGGTGGTGGAGGAGTACATGTACCGAGGTTTACACCTGGAGATGCAACAGTGAAGCTGTTTAGAAGAAGGGACAGAGTGGGCTGCACTTTGTGAGAAAGTCCTTCAGTCTTAAACAACCTGAAGAAGAAGGCTGATTTCTGTTCTGGGGACGACTGTGGAATCTCTGGAGATGATGGTGCAAAGAAGGATTCCTCAGAAAATCAAGACAATTATCGACGACCCTGAGCATCCTCTTCATCAGACTGTTAAACAAGAGTGTGTCTTCAGTCAGAAGGTTCTTCAGGGTCGCTGTACTTCAGACTGCTACAGGAGATCCTTCCTGCCCACGGCCATCAGCATCTACAACGACTCTTTGAAGAAAGAAAATAAAAGAAAATTGTGTAATATGAGTTACAACATTTAATTTCCCTTTAGGATTAATAAAATGTTTTTGAATTTGGTTCTCCCTAAGCTGTCAGTGACAGTCGGCTTGACATCTGTCAGCAGTTTTTCCTTAGATTAACCATAGCATAATATGTCCCTGGTCCTTTGTAATATTAAAAAAATTCAGAGTGTTACACTGCAAAAACAGCACTGCCTGAAATAAGCCAAATATTCTTAAAAAGGGTCACATTTTCTTGTTTTGAACAAAAAAGTCTGCCAATGGGGTGAGCAAAAGTTGCATGGCTAGAATTCTTAAAACTGGCAAAGAAATCTTAGAATAAGCTTCATCTTGTTAAGAACATTATTTCTCTTTAGACAAAAAATAAGAAAACATTTCCAGAAACAAGGTTTTTTTATTTTCTTGAAAATTCTTTTTTGCAGTGTTATTGGCTGTAAATCAAAATTAAATAAGGACCTAAAAACAAACGCACTGGACACTCTTTAGACTTTTATAATATAAAATATGTTTCCAGTTCCAAAAAAAGGAACGTTTTTTATTTTATTTTATGTTTGTATTATAACTTGACAAATAATAAAAACAGATTGTGAGAAAATGTGCTTGAAATAGAAAGTTTTAGTCCTTTTGGACTCAACCTACGGTTTTATTACCACACCTACCTTTACCATGGAGTTCACCTTGACAACAGACTGGACTGGAGGCGCAACAGTGAAGCCGTCTACAGGAAGGGACAGAGAAGACTGTACTTCTTGAGGAAGCTTAGGTCCTTCAAGGTTTGCAGCAAGATGCTGCAGATCTTCTACAAGTCTGTTGTGGAGAGTGTAATCTCTTCAGCCATCATCTGTTGGGGTAGCAGCATCAGAGCCAGGGATTTAAAAAGGCTAAACAACCTGATAAAGAAGGTTCTGGTTCTGTTCTTGGGACAACTGGGGAAAATCTGGACATGATAATGCAAAGAAGGATTCTCCATAAAATCAAAAAAATTATGGACAACCCTGAGCATCCTCTTCATGAGACAGTCATACAACAACAGAGCGTCTTCAGTCGGAGGCTTCTTCAGTTTCGCTGCAATACAGACCGCTACAGGAAATCCTTCCTGCCCACAGCCATCATCATCTACAACAACTCCTTAAAGAATCAATTATATGAGCTATACCAACACTTAATTTCCCTCTGGGATCAATAAAGTATTTTTGAATTGAATTGAATTGAATTTACCCCTGTTTACTGATTTATAGCAGCACTGATAGGGGTTTGTTACTTTCCAGCTGGACTGTCTTAATGATCCCCACCTCATTGTTTCAGTGAAATCTACTGCTCAGGGCCCATCCTGCATCAGATCCAGGGAGCTAAGTTTTTTGATGATGACAAGCACTTTGTTGATATGAAGCTGAGGTCACCTCCTGGTGAGTCTTTAGCTCACTAAAAATGCTTTGATTACACACCACTGTTTCCTACTACAAACTCATTTTTAAATCCCTCCCCAGGCGACGTTTTGGAGGCTTTTCAAAAGCTCTCAAATGAGAGGCCAAATTCCACCATCCCGACCACGAAACTCCAAGAGTTTCTCGATGCAAACTTTGACAAACCAGGGACGGAATTTGAGACTTGGACGCCGACTGACTGGCACGAAAGGTAAGATCAAGCTGCTCGGCTCAGATCAGTGACTTTTATAACAGTGGCTGATTAAAAAGTGCTGGCTCTTACATGCAGCCCCAAGTTCCTGAGCGGAATAGCAGATGAGAAGCTGCGAATGTGGGGGGAGAAGATTCACAGCCTGTGGAAGTCTCTCGGCAGAAAGGTGATGATGATACGGAGGAAGGTTTGAAGCTCATTGTCAGCTTCTCCACTTAGATGAGTTATAGTCGCACCCCTAATAAAGGCTTGCTGTTGGCAGGATGGACATCATGTTTCCACATAAAGCAGCCTGCAAAAGTATTCACTCCCCTTTAAGTTTTCCACATTTTATCCCTTTGCAGCCACAAACCGAAATGTATTTGATTGGGATTTATCAACTCCAATGACAAAAAGTTTTTTTTGCAAATAAGTCTGATGTGCATTTGTTTTTATGTTCTCCTTGCCTCATTATTCTGATACCCCTAAATAAAATCACAGCATAAAAGGTTTGCTCACTAATGTTCTCTAGGGCCTTTCACTACAACTGAGGTTTAAAGCCTTTATAGATAAAAGACAAAACATAGTTTCTACACAAAACAAAATCACAAACAAGAAAAGTACATTACAAGAAAAAAAAGCTTGGATATTCTCTGATGTTGAAATGTAAATTTGCTTGAAAACAAATATCCTACCACACAATTTTATTTATATAGCACTTTCAGTCTGACATTACAGTCAGCCAAAATGCTGTACAGGAGGTATAGAGATATGAAAAAAATATAAAAGAAGAAAATAAAAGATAAAAACACTAATAACAGGAGAGAAACAAAAACATATCAATAAAAAAAATTCTAAATGCAATAGTAAAAACATGAAACAAATGCAGCAGGATTTACAAGAGATACCCATAGCTAAGCAACCGTCATGTTAATTGGATGTTATGGCTGGTGAAATGCCAAGCTAAAGTAATGTGTCTTCAATCATGTTTTAAAAAACATTTATCGATGATGATCGCCTAATCTCAAGCGGAAGCTCATTACAATTCTCCACAATTATAGGCATACATTTAAGATTTAAAACTAGAACATTCTCTGAATTTGTAAAGTCAAAGATTTGTTGGAAAAATACCTCAGAAGTTTCCTAAGATCATATAATCAGACAAAAAAGTCCTTTAAGATTGAAGCGGTAAATATACGAGATGTGTACTATGTCTGAAAACATCTTAGTTTTGATATAAATTTAGGCCTTTAAAAATTAAAACAATGTTCTTGTAAATATTTGAAATTAATCTTTTGGCAGAAATGTACTCCTCTGTGGTCATACTTCAATGAACAGCTGGATTTATATTTACAATAATTACACACTTTGTACTAACTAGGTGAACTCCGAAGGCAATTGGTCGTACTACATTTTATTCCATGGTACCAAAATAAAGAGGGCAGGATACAAATGCACGCCACACTTTTACTAGTCACAAACAAAATGACAGCCATGTCGTTTTGTTTCCACTTCACAATGACCTTTTGTTGGTCTGTTGCCTAAACTCTCAATGAAACAGTGAAGGTTGTGGATGCAAAGTGACTAGGTTGCAGTGTTATTAATCTATTTCGCTGTTGATGTTTTCTGGCTGTTCTTAAGGTCTTCCAAAAACTTTCTTTGGATTTTTGCTTCTTTTGCTTTTCTGAAGATGACTTAAAAAACAATCAGAAATCAGCTTTAAGCTTAAGCAACACTGTGACGGACTCCACACATTACTTTTCTGGTTGTTTGGAAGCAAAATCTAAAGAAATGAAGTACTATTCAAGACGCTCTTTCTTCCTAGTGCTATAGATGTATAACAAGTCTCGCCTTCAGATCCAAACCAGTGTCAAAGATCATCCGGAGCTCTACTCTCTGATTCACACCCCACACCCTGTCGTCGTGCCGGGGGGCCGCTTCAGGGAACTCTACTATTGGTGAGCCAACAGTTGGGCCTCTCATGTCCTTCAGTCTGATAGTTATGACCTCATCAGGTAATCAGGACTCTCCTCTCAAACCCAACAGGGACTCCTACTGGGTCATCAATGGCCTCCTTCTGTCCGAGATGAACGAAACGGTCCACGGTATGATTCAGAACCTCCTCTTCCTCGTCGAAAGGTAAAGAGCTAATTATTTAGCTAATATGCCAATTCATTTGCAGAGATACGGAAGTGGACCATCAAAATAAAAGCTTGGTCCCGCGAACCTCTACATAAACTCCTGTCGCTTTTGCAGTCACTGTTGCTGTAAATCCATCGGTAAAAGTCTGTATTGCCGTTAAATCAGCTCATCCTCGGTTTTAAGCTGAAATGTTGGACATGTCAGGACAAAAATAAACAATGATAAAGTGACATTCAGTCTCATCAGCAGTTTATATAGAAATTTGTAAGACCCATTTTATATTTTGGTAGTCCACTTCTGCTAATCAGCAAGACAATTTGCATGTAAGCAAAATTTTTAGTTCGAAGAAAAATATTTTGCTAACCAGTTTAGCTTGCTAGCTAACTAAGTATTTAGTACGAAGGTAAATATTTAGTTTGTAAACTAGGTATTTAGTGTACAAACTAAATATTTAGTTTAGAGCTACACATTTAATTTGTAAACTAAATATTTAATTTGGAGCTAAATATTTCATTTGTAAACTAAATATTTAGCTTGCTAACTTAAATATTTAGTTTGAATCCGTGACATTTATAAATTAATAAATAACATGGACACAAATATGACTTTGAAAAATGAACCCCCATTTATTAATCTTATGACAGGCTAAATATCCCAAATTATTGCTGTTAATGTTTGACTGTGTGACTTTACGAACAACACCCCATACATTTCTCCTGAACATTTCAGATTTAATAGAGTAAATGATTTCCTGTCACCCTCCCACAGATACGGGTTTGTTCCAAACGGTGCACGGATTTACTATGAGAGACGCAGCCAGCCTCCGTTCCTCCCACTGATGGTGGAGAGCTACTATAAAGCAACCCAGAACCAGCTGTTCATCAGGTGAAATTCTGGTTTAATAAAATGTAATTTTATTAAACCATAAAAAGGGCTCATTTGTTCTCTTTGACAGACGGTGACACAGTCACCTTTTAAAGCGTTCTCCATTCAAACATCACCTCCCTTTGATTTTTAGAGAAGCTCTACCAGTTCTGGAGAAGGAGTACCAGTTCTGGATGCAGAACCGTTCTGTGGCTGTGAATGTAGGAGGGTCAGAGCACGTTCTGAACCGGTTCAACGTTGAGGCGGATTTGCCCAGGTACGGCAGGAACAACTGTCTCGGCGAAAAGTTTAGAGGATGACCAAGATCTGGTTTACACAAACTTTACTGCTTCGGTTTCTATTTTTGCGGTTTTGCCTTGACTCTGTGTCACTGCAGCAAAAACAGATAATATATATAGATATATATATCTATATATATACTAATTGGGTGTGTTTTATCCCTCTAACAGTCTGATTGAATAAGAAGAGGAGAGTTTCCCTGAAATCTTTCTTCTTTTGACAACCATGGCGGCCTCTGATTGAAAGGGCTTCACAGACAAGGATACGACCGCTAGTAAAGTAGCACATTTATCCTGCCTCCACTGGCTCTCTGTCTGTTTTAGAATAGATTTAAAGCCTTTATTGCTTATTTTTAAAGCTCTTAACGGTTTGGCCCCACCCTAGATCTCTGATTTATCCAGTTGTCGTGTTTCAAGATTTGTGCAGTGCAGAGCTTTTTAAGGAATGGCAGCAGGCAGGTTGCACAGTGAGGTGGGGATTTTTAGATCAATGCTTCCATGGTTTCAAAAGAAACCATGATCCCCGCCCGAAGACCCTGTTGAACGTCTAGAAAAAGGAGCGCAAGGAGAAGGAAAACATTGCAAGACCATTCTTGTGTGGGGTTGCCTCTTGTCCAAAGCAGTGGGTTGACTCACTGAAACAAGACCGTGAGTATGAAACGGTCCTCCAAATACAGTTTTGCCCAGTGATCCGGGAGCACAAGGCAAATGGGAAAACTAGGTGGCTTATCGATTTAAAACACCAAGACTTTTGGATCGGCTCAGATCTTAAACATTTAATAAGTTGCAATGGTTCTCACTCGCATTAAGTATTAAATACCTTAATCATATTATTTTTCTATGGTTTGTTGTGATCTATGTGGTTAAAATGCCACATGACTTTTAAACCTTTTTTTTTAACAAACAAAAAACAGAAAAGTTATGTGTGGATTTGAATTCAGCCCCCTTTATTCGGATACCTCCTAAATAGAAACCAGTGCAACAGACAGCCCTCAGTAGTCACTTAATTGGTAAATGAGACCATCTGTGTGTAATTTCATCTCAGTATAAATCCCGCAGTTCTGTGAAGGCCTCAGATCAATCAGCATCATGAAGACTAAGGAACAAAGTCAGAGATAAAAATGTGAAGTTTAGGATTAGGTTATTAAACAACGTCCAAAGCTTTGAACACCACACAGAGCTCTGGTCAGTCCCATCATCTGGATCCTGACAGCCCGAGAAGGCATTAACAGGCAACCAAGAGGGTTGTGGTGACTTTGGAGGAGTTGCGGAGATCCACATCTCAGGTGGGAGAATCCGGCAACCGCACAACCATTAGTGATGCACTCTACAAATCCAGCTTTTATGGAAGAGAGGGCATTAAATAAAACTGTACCACAAAGCATATAGGAGACACAGCAAATATGTGGAAGAAGGGGCAGAATTGAGCACATCATGGGCGTTTTAAAACATGGTGGGGGCAGTCTCATCCTGTGGGAATGCTCTTTGCTCTCTTCTTCAGCAGGGACGGCGAAGATGGTCAGAGTTTAGGGGAAGATAAATTCTGATCTTCTGGTACTGAAGCAGTAACGTTTGTGTGAAAAACAAAATTATCTGTCAGACGCTAAACTTTTTGCCACGACTGCAGGAACCAACATCTTTGGCCGCATTAACCTCGACTTTGCTTCCAGGCCTGAATCCTACATGGACGATCTGGAATTAGCTGAAGGACTCTCTGACGGTAACGGATTATTAAAATTATTTTTCTGTCTGGCAGAATGAATCCGCCTCTTGGGGGGTGAGATATATTGCCATGGATACTCTGCAGCCTTAAAAATGCACCTCCTGAGAAAGATGTAATACATGCCTGTGGATTTAAAAATGGTCTGAGTGAAAAAAATTTTTTCAGATAAGTTATGCCGGGATGAAACCATCCATTCTCTGAGCCGGTTTTGGGATATAAATGCATCTTAAAAGGTTGTTGTTTGCTAGAAAATCAACTATCTCTGCCACTTGAGAATGGTCACCCTATTACAAATATTCAAATTCATCTAGTCCTCTTCCTCACAGGAGACATTTTTCCTCTTTGTCCCTAAAGCTCATAAGAGCTGTTGCAGAACAGAGGTAAATATGTCTCGCTGTAAGACCTCATCTTTAATTCCTCTGGTTTCGTCTGAAGAGCAGAGCCATGGTTGAATAACAGCCCTGAATGTGTAAAATGTTTCACCGTGCCTCTCTCTCTCTGTGGCGTTCCCCTCTGGCCTCAGAGCTCAAACAGCAGCTGTGGATGGATCTGAAAGCAGGTGCAGAGTCCGGCTGGGACTTCACCTCCCGCTGGTACATAAACGGTACCGGCCACAACGATGGGACCCTCAAAGAGACCCGGACCAGCCAGATCCTGCCCGCTGACCTCAACGCCCTGCTGTGTCGCAACGAGAGAATCCTGGCCTCTTTCCACCGGCAGCTGGGTGAGCCTCTGACCTTGGACGCTTTGCTCCGCTTTTATCTCCTAGCCGGTGTTACACAACGATGACGTGCTGCATCCTGACAGGTAATGGTGACTCAGCTGCTCGGTACGAGCAGGCTGCAGCCCACAGGGCCGAGGCGATGGAGGCGCTGCTGTGGGACGCCGAGAGGGGAGCGTGGTTCGACTACAGCCTGGTGACGCACTCCAAGCACTTTGAGTTCTACACCTCCAACCTGGCTCCTGTTTGGGCTCAGTGCTATTCTCAGCCTGAGATGGGGGAGAAGGCAGTGCAGTACCTGAAGGTGGGTGCATGAGGGAAGCGTCCTTCTGCATTAGACGTAACAGGATGAATAGTTTTATTTGTTTAAGGATTTACTTACAGCACCTTGCAAAAGTATTCATCCTAAAACCACAGATTTTAAGAAGGGCAATGAAAATTATAACTTTTTTTTTTACATATAAAATTTTGCAAAGCATGGTGTGAATCTTTATGCAGCCGTCTAAGTCAATACATTGTTGCACTAGCTTTAAATCTTTTGACGTTTATCACAACCAGCTTTGCTTATCTAGACACTGACATTATTCTTGTCTCCAAAATGTCTTAAAAACATTTTTTATTTTAACTCTCGTCCTCCTTCTCCCATCAACTCCGCCCAGAATCTTCCATTTGGCTGCTTACATAAAAGCATATCCACAGCATGATGCTGCCACCACCATGCTACACAGTGATGCTATACAGTGAAGATTCAATTTGCTTTCATCTGACCAGAGCACCTTCTTCCACACGCGGTGTCCTCTGCATGGCTTGTGGCAAAGTGTAAACAAACAGTAGCTTTCCTTTTAGTCAACATGCCATAATAGCAGATCCTTCCTTTCGGATGCAACAAACAACAGATTCTCCCACCTGAGTTATGGATCCCTGCAGCTCCTTCAGAGTCACCATCAGCTTCTTGGCTGCTTCTGAGATGAATGCTCTGCTTATCCTGCAGTTTACAAGTGGACATCTATGACTTGGTTGGTTTGTAGTTGTGATGAGAACTGTGTGGCCTTCACAGAACAGCTGGAATAACACTGGCATTAACCACACACAGGTAGACTCTTACCTCTGAAGACAAATTAATTGAACATGCTTGCTCAACATGAGGGATTGCTGTGAAGTCAACGAAACAACGCAGGCGACTGTCTACTATCGCTACATGTTGGTCATGGAGGAGTGAATGCTGCAAGTCAATGACTCGATGCAATCTGCTGGGATTCCTTAAATAGAAGCTTTGAAAGGGATTGGAAAGTATGTATGATTGAATTAAAATGACTTGGGAAGTGCCTTGGGAAGACATGAGTTGTGAATTGGAGCTGTATAAATGAGCTGAATTGAATGGAATTGGGGCTTAGTTAGAGGCATCAGAGTAAATGGGGCAGATGATGATTTATTTGTAAAAAAAAAAAAGTGTTAAATAGTGGACTATTTTCTAAATAAAATAAAATACATTAGGTTTTGAAGTTGTAATATGTCAAAATACTGTGAAAATTCCTGGGTTCTGTGATGACTCCATGATACACTGATTGCTGTTTGGAATCATTAAATTCCCACCACCATGACTGTGTGTCCGATTGCAGTTGAAGAAAAACAGCCCCAAAGCATGATGCAGCTACCACCTTGCTTCGCTGTGTGTAAAGTTGTTTTTTGCACCAATATTACCTTTTTCGATTGATTACCAAAAAATCCATGCTTGGTTTCATCAGACCGGAGCTAATTTATTCTACGTTCTTTCGGGAGACGTTGAATGTGTTTTTTCAACATATTTACAGGGTTGGATGTTTCTCTTTGAACGAAAAGGCGTCCGACTAACCGCCCTACCCTCTAGTCAAGACATATGACGAATTAAGCAGATTGTTTCCACATGTACCACATATATCATTCCTGCCGCTCCTACAATGTTGTTGTATGCCTCCTGGCAGCGCTCCCTGAACAGTTTTCTCCTCATCTTGTCATTGGTTTTGGCGAACTGACACACATTTTAACTTGATGAGGATGTACTTTGCAAAGCTCCCAAAGCATCAGAAAGATCAATTATCAAAAGTTATCAGTCAGGAGGAGGGCATGAAATATTTTCCAAAGCATTAGATACCCTGTGGGAAACAGTAAAGTAAAACTACTGTTTTCCATGGTGGATCTAATGCTTATTTGATTAAAATGATGTGATGCCCTTCTTCTGACTGATACCTGTTGATAATTGATCTCTCTGATGCTTTGGAAGCTGACCACTACGATTGTCATGCAGAACAAGCCTCATTATAGTCACATTAGGAGATGGCAGCTGTGTACTGACTCCTATCTAACACGAGTTTGAACAGGGTGGTTGTTTCTGCACCCAGTCACGTCCCCAGTCATAGGAGGTTGATCACAACTAATATTACATAGTTTTAGGTACCCCCCCCCCATAGAGGGTTTAAGATTTTATTCTTTCAATTGATATGTGCAGGATAGAGGTCACACTAAAGGTGGAAACATTTAATGTTTACTTGGATCTCACTTTTCCTTCTTTGCATCACTAAAACCTGCAATCAACAGGTTTGAAGGCTTTTTACACATCGATGCTTGAAAATCTCTGAGGGAGAGGAAACGGTTGTGTCATGAGCCACTGAGACTTTGCTTCGTTGCTCTCTGAGCGATAATCGGCTGCACCAGCAGATGGCACACACACACTGCAAAGGTTTCACCCATCCATTGCTCCTCATTTCTTTCTGTGTCTGCACAGGGGAGCGGCGCGCTCAACTACCCCAACGGAGTGCCCACGTCACTGAGGGAGTCAGGGCAGCAGTGGGACTATCCCAACGCCTGGCCTCCATTGCAGCACATGCTCATCGAAGGTGGGAAGCACAAAAAAAAAGAACAATAAAACTTCCTGAAACGCTGGGATGATTCAGTCGAATCTTTGCATAAGGATTCATCAAGATGTAAAGTAAATTCAGACTATGTGACTCATTTCCTCTGGATTTGTTCTAGACCACAATCGTCTTACACAAAAACAGAAGATAAAAGTCCATGGAGGCTCATCTGAAGCTCCTGTTGCCATTTTTAGTACAAACATGACCAGACCTCACACTTTTAGGTTGTTTCTAATGTGAGTCTAAATTCATCACACTTGGTTTCAATTTAAGGGTGTTTATTACATCCACATCAGACACACAGCTGGAGGGATCGTTTCCTGTCATATTTTTTTTATTTATCTGGCATCTTCCTCAGTGATGCTCTGATGGAGCCTGTGTAGCAGCTCTCTCTATTTTCTTCTTGCTTCAGGGCCTTTTTTCCTTTCAGTTTGGTGTTCATGAAGTGAAATACATGCTCACCTGCATTGAAATCAGGTAACAGATTGGATCAGGAAAAAAAAATGCACCAGTGAGCCATAAAAAAAATCTTACCTGCTGTCTTGTAGTCTATGAGATGTTTTTCTGTGCTGCATTGTGGTAAAAAAAAAAAAATCATTCATTTGCCATAACAGGAAATTAAACAAAAAGCTTTGAGCATGTTCATGTTAAAAAGGATATGTTTGTTTTTTCCAGGTTTGTCCAGACTGTCGTCAGAGGACGCCAAGAAGCTCGCTTCTGATCTGGCGCAGCGCTGGATCAAAACAAACTGGCTGGCCTATGAGAAATACGAAGCCATGTTTGAAAAGGTGAGCATGTTTTTGTTGTTTTGCTGTTTTGATGTCAGATCGCACCGAGAAAGCCGAACGTGTAATATTTCTCTCCACCCTAACAGTACGATGTGAACGGAGACGGAAAGCCAGGTGGAGGTGGAGAATATGAAGTTCAGGTAATTGCCTTTTTATGTTTCAAATAAACAAAACCTGCAGTCAAGGTTAATATGAAGTGCATCCTCATTCCGTTTTAAGGCCTTTGTATTCAATTCAATGTATTTTACTTGAATTTTCTGTGTTAGACATACACAAGGTAGCGCAAAAGGGTGAAAGGGAAAGAAAATAACACAAATTAAAATCTAAAATTAAAAATCATTGCATATATAAATATTTAGTATGAGGTGTGCCATCTTGAAGCCTCACGATTTGATAAAATTATTAAACGATTATTTTCGTTGCCCCCCCCCCATTTATTCATTTTTTCTTCATTGCTTCCATGGCTACTTTCTACTTTTAAATCCATTCAGTTTCCATTATTTGAAGTATCCAAACAAATACCAACATGTCCAAAATATGATTCATAATCATATTAAGGTCATATTTTGTCCATTAAAGCTAAAGGAAATGTGTGTTGGCAAAATGAGTATAATATAGAGTGAGCATAGCATTTGATTTCCATCAAAAATACCTGGTCCAATCCTTAAACACTTGATTCATATTCTGTTTACTTAAAGAAGACTTTTGAGTTTAACATATTTAAAGTGTTCCTGCTCTATATGGTTAGAAAGAATAGTTAAATAACAAACTTCAGATCAGCTATTACAAGTCAACCATCACTGAAATGAAATCTCTGGAAATAAAAGAAATAATTTATCCTCTGTATTTAAAAAAATTAACCTATAACAATAATTGCTCACTTTTACAGGACAAAAAGTACACAAAAATCTGAAATTATAGTCTGAGAAAATAAGTTTTATTTTCTATTCAAAGTAATAAAAAAACCAAAAAACATTTTAACAAGACAGTTAAAACAAAGTGTATACTCCAGTCTTTAGTTTTTCGCTGTCCATTTAATAGATGAACTTTGACGTTTCTCAGCCTTTTCATAGTTTTCGCCTGTGACCAACGGGATCTTTAGCTCCTGTCATACACAGAGACAAATCTGCCACACATGAGTCACGACTAGGATGGTAGGAAGGAAGTTTCTTTTGCGGTTCGTTCTTAAAGCTACACTTGAGCTAACATCCTGTAAAGAGCAGCTGCACCGTGCTGCAGCTCGGGGAGGACGCACCGGACAGCAGGTAAAACGTGAACATGTGCCGGGAAATAAGGACGTTGCCGCTAACATAATACACAACAACAAGGATGCTCCTTTCACAACCAAAGAGCAAAATACAGTATTTACTGTATTTTGTAAATTTCGCACTTCATGGCTGAAACACTAGCTGCAGCCCTTTCCAACCGCCTGTCCCCTAAAAATGTCCGGGCACCATGGTAGACTTTTATGTTGTTCTCATTTAATTATTAAGAAAAATATTTGATTTTGAACACTTTTAAATCGCTATCGATTTGGCACGTTTCAGATCGCAACTAAGCGATTTAATAGTGAATCGGCACTCCACTAATATTTAGGTCGTAAAAAAGTCAATATTTTGTAGAAGAGGGGTATCCCCCACAGCCTGATGCTGCCACCCCCATCTTTCACTGCGGGGATGATGTCTTCAAGCTGATTTACTGTCTTAGTTTTTCTCCATTATAGGAGCTTATGTATGTAGAGCAAAATGTTCAGCCTGGGTCTCATCTGAATAATAGTCGTCAAGGTATTTCTGCTAAAGGTAGGTCCACAAGCTGCTGGCTAATGAAAGTGTGACCTGTGAGCGTTGTTTGTGCACCTTAGGTTGGATTTAAAGTATTTTAGAACCCTGTGAAGACCAGATCATTGTTCTTATCCTGTAGCATGTAAAACCACAGAACTAAAACAGGATGTAGGCTACTTTTTTTTTATTGCGACTGTATGTTTTTATTGAATGTTTTCCTTCCTTCTGCCTCCCGACTCAAACACAATGCCAGCTTCTCCTCTCTCTCCTCCCATTCGCTGCCGCTCTCCTCCCTGTTACGAGTTAATGAAAGCAGTAAGAAAACAAGTCTGATTTTTAAGGCGTGCATGACTGAAACTCACACTTCTCGCTGGCTGCCTGATGCGTCCTATAAAAATAGAAGCAACACTAACACGGCTGCTGTGTCCCTCCCTCTGCTGCAGCTGGGATTCGGTTGGACCAACGGCGTGGCCCTGCAGCTCCTGGATCAGTATGGGGCGGTTCTCACCTCGGGAGGCAGACGTGTGTGCTCTGACCTCCTGCTGCCTCTGGTCATCTCCGTCGCTCTCATGCTCCAGTGATTCAGAGGTGTCAGAAGAGCCCGGCTGAGGCTTGGATTCTATTTTAGCATTCCTGTTTTCACTCCCACTACATCCCCGACTAAAGAGACTAACGAGAGTGTTTTTACCTCAGCTAAACCTGGCAATGGCAGCATCAACTGATATTGGGTGTCATTCCTCTGAGGTGTAATAATGCTTTGTTTCCTGAGAAGATTGAATGTTTTTGACCATGTTTTTAACGGCATTGATTTTTGCTGAGATAAAACAAAATTGACTAATTTAGTTCTTGTATTTATTCATTGTTGGGTTTTTATGAAAAATATTATCAGACTGTAAATTAAATGTAAAAAGATAACTTAAATATGCATAAAATGCATTTCACTACTTTAAATCTGTAACAGGCTGCTGATCTGTCAATACCAGCCTACAAGGATGAACTGCTGGATAAATGTGGTTGTAAAATATGTGAGCATTGTGTTTTTAAAGGTCGGCCACTGAAGCCTTTTTCATTAAATACGCTGAAAGGAGTGTGTGGGAATTAATTTCCCTGCAACCTTTTCTCCCAGCGATGTGACACAAAGCGCATATAGAAATGATCTCCTGTCCTTTTTTCGAAAATCCGCATCACAAGTGTAGATGCAGATGTTGGAAAACATGAGAAACATGCAATGATTCCAAGCGTATACGGCCTTTATTGACATCTCTATCCCTGATGGTGTTTAAATACAGCAGGAGCATTTGGGTGGATCCTTCGCGTTGTATATATATTTTCTTTAAAACATTCTGTAACGCAGTTTTAGTCGGGATCATTCTGTTTCCTCTTGTTCCTGTTTTCTCAGTTTGTTCAAATAATGATGGCCAGATGAATCACGCTGACGCACTTTCCATCAAATTGTGTGCAGAAATAGTTCCTTTCTCAAGGCTTCGGATGTTCAAATTTGCCCCCCTGCTGAAGGCAACAAATAAGGTTGTCAATATTACTCATATACCCGTTTTTCAAATTCAGTTAAAAACAGATTTTTTTTTGTCACTGACATAAAGTCATACTAAACCTTTCCTGTTTTAAATGCAACAATAAGATTACTGTTCCTTTACATAAGTTGAGAAAGCCTAGATGGTGATGTCATGGCTTTGTAAGATTCTGGTAGCTTTAGTCATAACATTTGATTTAATTGAACGCAATCTGTGGATGCATTTTAAGGAAACACTCCAACACACTGCTTCCTTGTGTGACATCATGAAGGGGGGGGGGGGGGGGGGGGCAAAATAAATCCCCCTCAACATATCAGGAAGAGAAAAGTGGTGCTTCACAAGCCTGATTCATTCTTTCTTCCATTGCAGAGAACTTTGAAGAAATGAACAGCAGGATGCTACACCATCTTATAGTCCACATCAGGTGCAGCAATGATAACAAAAAAGAAGAGGTTACACTTTGTTATGTGCAAAAAGTCTTTTTGCTACAGACATTGGGGGAAATGATGGTGTTGCTGTTGTTTCTGCACAGCAAAGCTCCTGTTCTACAGACCAGAACAGAGAAGGAGGGTTTAAGACTCATTAAGGGTCAAATGGTTTAAGAGCTAAAGGTAGTCATAAATACAAAGCCCTCCACCTTGGTTCATACTGCATACCAAACAGCTTTCTATATAGAATCACATTGATGGTGTGTGACTGTTGGCAAACCATGCAGTGACTCCTGAAACAAACACACTTCCTCCATCTCCTCTGCTTTCACAACAACACTGTCCTAGAGAAAGATCCTTCCCATTTTACTCCTGACATGGATTCATGTAGAGATTGCAGTTTAATCTTCGTTTTAAACTAATGTCTGGATGCCACACAAAAGGATCAGGTAGTATATTTTATTTTAAAAAAATTGTCTGACAAAACAGCTTCCATTGTTACCTCCTCCAGGAGGTAATGTTTTCATGCCCGACTTTCTGTTTGTCTGTCTGTTAGCAACACAACTCAAAAAGTTATGGACGGACTTGGATGAAATTGTCAGGAAATGTCTGCAATGGGACCAGGAAAAACGGATTAAATTTTGGGGTTGATCTGACAGCATTCAGGTGTTGAGCCCGCCCAGGACAGATTGCAACTCCCTAAATTCCAACCATGCAATGTAGACTACTGACTCCGGTCCACACTTCATACAAGTCGGTGATGGTCATGCACCAATTTGTGGTTTTGCCAGCTGCTGATAAACCCAAAGAAGAAGAAATGTGCTGTGTTATTATTAGGGTAACTTGCAGGCTAACAGTAGTTCTGGTGAAAACTATGTGATAAATACACACAAGGAACAAAATTATCAAGATTTTGAGCAACAGATGATGTTGGATTTGGGACATAAGACTTGGTGCGGGCTAACTATTTTAAAGGAGGACATTACTGGACTGTTGTGGATGTAAAACATCATTTTTTTTGTTCTGGGTTTTGAAATGTGGCTTCAAAGGGTAAGTTGTCATTTCTTTGTTTTCTGAGTGGTTTGACAAAAGAAAGTACTATGTCTACAGTTATGATTGCATCATTGATTGGCATACATCATTTGAATCACAAGGAGGGATAGGATGGTGTTGAATTAAGCCCGGGAGCTCGGAAGTTTCTTTACCTTGAATGGGTCGTGGATAAGATTTTTTTATTTTTTCTCCATGAATATCTCTGGTACCAAGGTGACCTATATTTGGAAGCACTGTGCGGTTAGGTGGTCTTCCTTTCAAAGCAATAGAGAGCTACTGACATCTGGTAGCAGCTAGCTAAAAATATCAAAAAGAGGACAGCAGAATCGCCCACAGCTGCACATTAGCACTTACAAAGATCTACTATAAAGGAAGATGCCTTACTCACTGTAATCTCGCGAGACAATATTGCCTTTAGAAAAGAGTCAGAAAAGCGCCTTTAAAAAAAAAATTTAACTAAAAAATGTTTTTAATGGTCTGAAAGACTATAATAGAACGTGGGTAACCCCGGTAGTAATAAGTTATGACTCCTTTAAAATTGGCTCAACCGCGGCTGCTTTTAGAGTACAAAAACAAACGTTCTGGCCGCCGATGTAGAACAGAGCGGCCGATAGGCAAAACTCCTGAGCCCCTCTATGGTTGGACCATATGCATATTAATCGTAAAATCCAAATTAATAGTTTGATTCTGCCACCTGGTGGCATAAATTCATAACTACGGTGTGTTTTTGGGGAGGAGGTGGGAGTACCCGAAAAGAACCCTTGCATGCACAAGGAGAATCTGCAAACTCCATGGAGAGACTTTGCTCCGAGGCAACAGTGCTACCAACTGCTCCACTGTGCGAACAATGATTGTATTGGAATCCCTTTGCTGCCATCCAGTGGTTGGAGTAATATCCAGTTATGTCTAAACGTAAACTACAGCTTTGTGCATACAAATGCAGATAAGCGATTGCTTTAAGCAGAAGGTAAGAGCGTGACGTAACGAGTAGAACAACTGATCAGGCAGCTGCAGGAGCATCCAACAGTCAGCGAAGGTCAGCAAACACAGTGGATGCCTGGTAGATGGATTAGACAGCACTGGTAAAACATGGTGAATTTAGACCTGGTGAGCCTTTTAGGTTTGAATGAGGCTGGTTCGTTTTATCATACATTTTTAACGGGGGTATTGACAAAGTTCAGGTTCGGTCCATCTTTCTTTTTTTTTACTGTAGTTGCACGAGAAACCATTAATTTTCCCAAATAGAGATTAGTGATAGGTGGGAGTCCTTTCTGTTTTGGTGTCAATTTTTAAAGTTGGGCTGCAGAACGTTGCACTGCGCTCTGAGTACAGCACATAAGCATTCTGCATGTGCTCAGGTAGAAAACAGCTGGATTCGTTCGGTAGATGTGCGTAACGAACTGACAGGACTGTACCAAAAAAATCCTAATTTGAATAAATGTACTGTTACACCCCTAGTTTTTTACCATCTGAGGCATGGATCTATGATTATTTAATACTGATTAAATAATAAAGTTAGAAATATAGAAATTAGATTAAAAAAAATTGCAGTTTATGTGCTTATACCAGTGATGAGCAGCTCTAACTCAACATCTTAAGGAGGAACCTTACAGATTTTAAATATCACATCAGTCCTTACTGATGCTTAAACAGGTAACAGCTTGGTGAGATAAGGTACGCTTCCACACACTTGTAGTCTTTTTTTATACGTCTAATTATAACAGGATTTAACCTTAAGAAAATCTCTATGGTGCTGTTTCTATGACTTATGAGAACATTTTATTGCACCTGACAGGAGGAGACTGCGTGCTTACAGTCTTCACCTGTAAATAGGGATACCTTGCAACAGTTTTCTTCCTGATTTTGGCAGATTGTTGTCAGACTCTAGGACTCTACACTTAGGATGAAGAAGGCTGGACCTTAAATTTAGCAGTTATTTCCATTGCTTAAATTTTAGTTTTTTAGTTTAAAAAAAGTTACAAAAAATGAAATTATCTGATTTTTAGACCTGACCAGAGGAAATTCCCCTACCTTACAAACAGGGGAGAAGTTTCCTCCATTTCTTTTATTGTTCAGGCACATGCAGTATGTTACAGCAGCACAATACAAACACCTGGCCTCTTTTAAATCCCCCCCTTTCTATCTAAATCATGCTCGTGATGCTGATGAAGGAGACTGTGAAGCATCATCAGATGTTTCAGCAACTGCCTGTATCAATATTGTTCCACTCATTATGCTGCAGCTCAATTATCATGCAGAGGTCACGCTACAGTTTTTAGTTGTCCAGGTCAGAAAGAATCCAGTCATAATCTATTTTTACCCATCAATTTTAAAAATTATAATCACGGATTCAGTAGTATTTAATTTTCAATTATTTTAATTAATATTTCATCCGAACAAACTGAAGAGAGAATCCGAGATCACACACCGAGCAGATTAATAGGCTTCATGTAGGCCACTACTTACAAACATTTCACGTGCTGTGGCCTAAATGCTCCGCATGGAGCTGAACTGTGCTCTCGGTTGTGCGTAATGGAGGCTGAATATGCACTCTGCTGCCACACTGGAGAATGAAATTACTTCAAACCTTAAACAAAGTTTTGAAATCAGGGAACATTTTTTGATCGCTTCAGCTGGAAGAAATCTTGCAGCATGCGTTGCCTCTGCATCAGTGGTTCAGCTGCAGCGATCTGACACCGCCAGTCTGTGTACGCTGCAGTCACAGATGCGATCCATGCCGCCGTAACTCTTAAACACGCTGTCAGCTCTCGGATAGTGAGATGCATTGGATAAGGTTTGAGATGATGCTCAGATGTTCTCATGGGAGTCTTTTATTGATTGATTCAGTTACCTGAACTCAATGTGTAAAGTTAAAAATGTCTGCGTGTCTGCACCAAGTGGTCAGGACTGTGTATTGCAAGCTGTCAAAATGACCGATGGCCTTCAGATTTTATCATTACTGTTTTAAAAAAACAAAAATTGTCAAATACGAAAAATATTCGGTTAATGCGACCCTTTGTCCCATGGTTCCTTGCAAATTTTATCGTTTGCATTTCCCTCACTGTTAGTGGCTGTGGCTCAGTAGTAGAGTGGTAGATCTGTTACCCTTTTTTTGCAACCTGGAAATCGTGGGTTCGATTCCTGATTCTGCCTGCTACATGCCGTTGTGTCCTTGGGTGAGACACTTCACCTACCTTGCCTAATGGTGTTGGGCAGAGGGGGCTGATGGGCTGTCTCAGTTGTTATGTCCTTGTTCAAAAAAACTTTACCTTTCCCTGCTGGTAATGATCAGAGGACCCGGTAATGCCAATTGTAGCTTAGAAAAACATTGAAGTTATTTCTGCATATATTATCATTTTTTAAATATATATTCAAAAGGTTGTACAGTTGAAACCAGGGCGCTCATTTATCAACTTACACACATATCTGTGCGTATTTCGTGCGTAGGAACAATTTTATGCATAGTGTGGTATTTACTAGGGATGCACCAATGCCAATACCAGCATCGGGTATCTGTCCGATACCATGTATGTGTACTCGAACTTGGATTCATAAATATGCTCCGATACTACAGGACCCGATAGCAGTGTGATGAGAGCTTTGTATCCCTTTAACAGTATTAGTTTACACACACATGCTCTAACCCAGTAAGTGGCAGTACTGCATCACAAACTGAATGCGAGCCAAACAAAAAGAAGAAGAAAATGACTGCTACGGTAGCCTATCTGAACAAGCAGAGCTTAACAGCTGGGTAGTAGAGCAGGAGCTATGTCAACGGTGGGGAGATATTTCCAGGTGAACGAAGGCGACAAAAGTAAGGCAGATTGCAAATTATGTTCAGCAAAGTCGTCAAGAGACTAGAAGGTCACTTGGCCATAATTTTATATTCATACAGTTAAATAAAGAGATCTGACTAACAGAAATAGAATAATGTGTCCTTGAATTAAGGGAGGCTCAAAATCAAAAGTACCAGTCAGTATCTGGTGTGGCCACCAGCTGCTTGAAGTACTGCAGTGCATCTCCTCCTCATGGACTGGACCAGATTTGTCAGTTCTTGCTGTGAGATGTTACCCCACTCTTCCACCAAGGCACTGGACATTTCTGCGGTGAATGGCCCTAGCCCTCACCCTGCGATCCAACAGGTCCCAGACGTGCACAATGGGATTGAGATCCGGGCTCTTCGCTGGCCATGGCAGAACACTGACAATGCTGTCATGCAGAAACTCACGAACAGAACGAGCAGTATGGCTGGTGGCATTGTCCTGCTGGAGGATCATGTCCGGATGAGCATGCATAAAGGGTACCACATGAGGGAGGAGGATGTCTTCCCTGTACCGCAAGGCATTGAGATTGCCTGCAATGACAACAAGCTCAGTCCGATGGTGATGTGATATACCGCCCCAGACCATGACGGACCCCCCACCTCCAAATCGATCCCGCTCCAGGGTACAGGCCTCGGTGTAACACTCATTCCTTCGACGATAAACACAAATCCGTCCATCACCCCTGGTGAGACAAAACCGTGACTCATCAGTGAAGAGCACTTTTTGGCACTCCTGTCTGGTCCAGCGAAGGTGGGTTTGTGCCCATAGGCGGCGTTGTTGCTGGTGATGTCTGGTAAGGACCTGCCTTACAACAGGCCTACAAGCCCTCAGTCCAGCCTCTCTCAGCCTGTTGCGGACAGTCTGAGCACTGATGTTGTGGCCATCCTGTACCTGTCATATTCGGATGTACCGATCCTGTGCAGGTGTTGTTACACGTGGTCTTCCACTGTGAGGATGATCAGCTGTCCTTCCTGTCTCCCTGTAGCGCTGTCTTAGGCGTCTCACAGTGCGGACATTAGCCACATCAGCAGTCCTCATGCCTCCCCGCAGCATGCCTAATGCACGTTCACGCAGATGAGCAGGGACCCTGGGCATCTTTCTTTGGGTGTTTTTCACAGTCGGTAGACAAGTCTCTTTAGTGTCCTGTGTTTTTAGAACTGTGACCTTAAATGCCTACTTTCTGTTAGCTGTTAAGGTCTTAACGACCATTCCACAGGTGCATGTTAATTAATTGATTATGGTTAATTGAACATGCATGGAAAACATTGTTTAAACCCTTTACAATGAATATCTGTAAAGTTATTTGGATTTTACAACATTATTGTTGAAATACACAGTCTTGAAAAAGGGACGTTTCTTTTTTTTCTGAGTTTATGTTATCCTCATTTAGGTGAAACATGGCAAGTCTGTTTCTTAGAGTTAAAATGTGAGTAACATTTAGTTACTCTATGTGTTTGGTTCTATGTCAATAAAATAGTTCTTTACTAGTCATATATACTTAAAGTTTATTCATGCTTGAGGTGGCTAATGAAAATAACAATTTAAGGAGTGTCTGGACATTTATTAGTACTCGTATCGGTACTTGGTATTTACCATCTTGTACTTGTGTAGAAATGTTCCTAAATATATGAACAGCTCTGACCATGCGTACGCATAGCATCTAGTGGTAGAACGAGGGAGCTGGAACACTGAAACAGTTTTACTTTGTTGGAATACTTATCTCACCAGTTTATCACTTCCGCCAAGGAGCTCATGTTGCTGTTTGTCTGTCTTTTAGCAAAATAACGCACAAAGTTATGAATGGATTTCAATTATTAGAATTAGAATTTTTCCAATAAATAAATAAATGTTGTGGGTGATCATGCATGGCGATCCTGTGAATCACAATCTGGGGGGGGGGGGGCGCACTTATGTTTCACCTCAATCTCAGTGTCACTGAAACTGCTTTTTTTGCTCTCTTGGCCATTATTTTCAGGAAGAACGCAAGTATTTAATGCATGTGTCAGCTGACGTGGTGTTACCAAATATGGTTAATTGAGGGTGTATGCAAATGACAGTGTATGCAAATGACAGTGGACGGGCACGAGCACCTAGGTACAAACATGTGGGATTTATCAACAGATGATTGCGGAGGAACATGCATACAACTGCCCACCGTATATCTGAGGAATCTGGCTTTTGACTGTTCATTAATTTCATTCGTAGGATAAAATATAGGACGGTTTTTACAAACGTTTGATAAATGAGGGCCCAGAAATTTACATACACCGAATAGAAATACAACACATTCACCTTTTTATTCTCACCGCCTGATGGTAAATCAGACCAAACTTCTTTTGTTTAACTAAATGTCACAATAACGAGAAAAAGAAGTTTACATATATCTCCCCAGTATTTGGTAGAATTGCCTTGAACTGTATGATTTGGGTCAAACATTTTTGGTTTCCTTCCACAATCTTCTCATAGTAGTTTAAGACAAGTTTGGTCTGATTTACCTTCAGACAGCAAAATAAAAGTTGTTTTGTCTTTTTAATCAGTGTAAGTAAACTTCTGGTTTCAACTGTATGTCGTTATGTAGTTCTTATAAGTAACTTTTAAAACACAAACTTATTTGTTTTGACACTCCTGTCATTCCACGCCTTTGCTCTCTTCTAATATGAACAGATATAGAAAGCTCTTTTCTTGCATCTGCACCACTTGCAGAAGGTGTGAAAATAATGGAGGCGCTTCAAACATCAGCACTTCAAAAGAAACAAAACCAAGCCATTGTTTTTTTTTTTTTTTACTTCCCCCCCCCCCCCCCAACACATCTTCCTGTCATTTCTAGTTACATTTGTGGTGACACGGTGATCAAGCATGAAATGATGTCCATACAAATATGCAAATTCTTAAACAAAAAAAGTAATGAGATGTTTACCTTTAAGAGGGGATTTTTCCATCCTTGTTGGTGCTGAAGATAGAATGACAAAATAAAGGATTTCTGCGCATTTCTCTTTTTAGCATGAGTGGAGACAAAAGATTGACTGTTTGATTTAAATCAGCAGGGGGCAGCGGAGCATGCAGCCTCAGAGATCACTCTCCATTATACACTATCTCCATTTACAAGTCATTTCACTGGCTTTTTCTGGGGATAAGTGACACCCATGCAGCTGCAGTCATGCATATTATGCTTTGTTTGGAAGTGTTTAAGCAGCAGGCGGTCACGTAGGACCTTCTCACACATAACGCTGCTGCTTTAGCAGAACCGTCCTGTGTCGACTTAATGAGATCAAGCTGCAACGTGTGGAAGAAGCCGTCCGATAGTTAGGCGGAGATGAGGTGAGACTGTAGCAATTGTGTGTGCGTGCACATGCCCTTAATTAACCAAATGTGATGACATTATTCTAAGAATCACATTTAATGGGCAAGCAATGAATTGTAAAGCATCTGCAGCAACAACTGCATGGCATGTTGTCATGGAAGTAAAGGTCAGAGTGTCTCACCCTCACCAACTGTACGGTAAGCAGCACTGCATATAGATGAGCATCCGTTCGACAGAGTTCTGCCGGAGCCAGGTGTGGAGAAGAAATAGTGGCTGCGAAAAGGCTTTTCTTCACTCTAGTGAACTTAGCATCGATTTGCAATCCTTTCTGTTTAGCAAATCATACGGACTGATTTACAAGAACATCAGTGTCTGAGTGCAGCAAGTGTTGAGTTTTAGAGTGGGAGGATGTAAATATTTAAATTAACTGTGCTGTTACCTTGACCAAATTAGGCATTTGTGTGTTTGATATTTTCAATGTGGGAATTTATATGGTCCAAATGGGCAGATACCCAGGGCGCCATGAGAACAAGGTGGGAAGGTGGAGGCAGAAGCACTATATATATATGTATATATATATATATATATCTGTCATTTACGCCCTTATGAGATTTTATTTTGCCTTCATATTTGACTAGTCAATGTGAAGTTCACACCCGATGTGCTGAATAAGTCGCCCCTGCATGCTGGCTCTGTTAGCTGTAAATGACACTGAGAGTGGCACAAGTTACCCGATTACTTCTTCTCTTTTTCAGCTGGAGTGTCTGAGCACTACCTTTAGTTACACCTAGCTTGTAAATGTGAAGAAATTACATGTTCACAGATTGCACTACAGTCGGGGTTGCCCACCATGCCATTCATGCAAACATCCATAGGATATTTTTATGTACTCTTGAAAGTATTCAAAGAGTGAACTCATGTTTTGTGACTTTGGTGACTGTCACGTCAGGCTTAAATGCACACCAGCTTAACTTTATTGCTAACTTAATATTGATAAACTTAGTATTGGTCTATTGCATGAGGAATATGCCCAAAGTTTAAAACATTTTTACACGAGCCTGTAGTGCTGTGATGAAAAAATATATTCTCTGATTTGGAATCGATTCTTATAAAAATTCCTAAAAATCTATTCATGTCAAAAAACGGATTTAATCGTTTAACATTGTTTGTCCTTTTTACAGCTAAAATAGGAGGGAAAAGTCCAGATAGCTATTTTAAGGCTAAGGGGCTGTTTACACGACAACGTTGCCGTTTTTGTTTGAATACGCGGGTGAAAACACACTGCGTTTACACGACAGGGCGCGCGATGGAAAACGATGTAGTACATATGCCCGGCCTTTAGATGGCAGTGGGCCCCGTGTATGCAGTGTTCCAAGTTTTCCCCCTCACAACCCGGAAAAGAAACATTTCATGATAACTAACAATGGCGGTCTTCTTGTAGTTCTCTTCCGCTTAAATAAAGGCATATTGATTATTTGGCGCACGTATTGTATGCGTTTCTGTTGGCGATCGCATAGAAGCCTGATGATCTCTAAGTTTTGCTTACAGGGAGACCAAATAACTTCAGAAGCTGCATCAGCAGTAACCGCATACCTGGATCCGCCATTGTTGTTGTTTTTCTGTAGAAAGGCGGAGTGCGCAAGTGCAACATGTCCGTAGGTGGCTGGCAGTGACGTCATCGTTTTCAAAAGTCTCCGGCTTGCGTTTACATGACAACAAATCCCCCAGCGTTTTCAAAACTCTCCACTCTGGAAGCCGTTTCCCAAAAGCTGCGTTTTCGGCCCCCCGTTTTCCCGTTGTCGTGTAAACGAGAGGCCGAAGCGGAGAGAAAAACGTTGTCGTGTAAACAGCCCCTTAGGTTTAAAAGGGTTAATACAGCTTACCCCGGTGAACAGTAACCCCACCCTGTGATAAATTCTAGAAAGCTTTTCTTAGGTTTAAAAGCCCCTTTACCCCTTCATACCTGTTTCCTCTCATTGTTTCCTCTCAAACAACATCTCTGTGTCTGTCCAGAAAACTTTACTCCAGAAGGCATTTAGGTTCTCCTTAGCAAAAAGCAGCAAACGCTTGAGCCTTGTGAGAGCCTTCAGTTCCAACATGACTGCGCACCACTGCATAAAGCAAAGGTCCATAAGGAAATGAATGAGCAAGTATGAGGTAAGGAACCTGACTGACCTGCACAGAGCATTAATCTTATCCTATTTGGGATTTGCTGACTTAGGGATGAATTAGAGTGGAGGCTGTGAGCTAGGCCTCCTCGTCCAGCATCAATGTTTGACCTCATCCATGCTCTTTTGGAAGAATGGTCAAACATTCACATAAACACACTTCTAAACTTATGCGAGCTGTTTTACCAGCAAAAAGTGGGTCAACCCATTATTAAAGGTGATGTGTATGTATATTTGTGTTTATGTATAATTGTGACCCTGTGTGAATTAAACAAAAAGTCACCAAAAATTTTAACTTGTTCACCCAATTCTTATTTTTAAAATGTATTTCAATTCTATTTTGGGTAATCATTCCACCCTGGAAAAAAATAGGTTTAAATGCATCATTAAAAAGTCTTAATATTATTATATATTATTATCTTTTAGTGGATTTCTAGACAACAGTTTGACTGAAGTTGATAATAAACTTAAGGTTAAAGAAGTCCAGAATGTTTTTACTATTTCTGGGCATTTGCTGCGTTCCATTTAAATATGCCATATGCACACTTTATCGTATTCAGCCATTATTCGAATTATTTGGGACTTAAAATAATGTGAGTCATAAATTGTGCAATATGACCTCTGTAAAAATAAATCAGAGCAAAAACAGCACCTACTGGTTTTTATGAGAGCAAGGTGTCGGATTACATGCAGATACGACTGAAATCCTATCAAGCAGTAGTGAACAGGAAGATAACAGCTGGATTTATATCTCCTAGAATCTGCAAAGCTGTAGACAGAGACCTGTGCTTCATTACTGCTACCTGGTGCAGCCCTTCACGAGACCCTGCAGCATACATCACAAACTTGCTCATTATCCACTGAGTCATCGTGCCACTTACAGAGTGCTGCAGAACCCGGCTCTCCACTGCCAGGCTAATCCCCACCCCCAGCCTCCGCACATCCCTGCAATCTCCGAAGACCACAGGGGAGAGAGGTGTGCTGGCGGTTCGTCCTGTTGACGGGAAATCAGAAAACCAGATACAGCCTGATGGCCCCCAATCAGCATTTTCTAATCAATATCTGACTCCCGAGCTATCGCAGCTGGCACCCATGGAAATAACATAACCAAATGTCTCTCCATTAATAGCTAAAATGTTTGGAGATGAAGTTGACTCCTTGACCTCTAAACTGGAAGGATTAGCTAAGTGCAGGTTTTATACAGAAGGATATTTGATAGCTTAGAGCTATTGATCGCACACTGTCTAGAGAAATCAGGCATTTCGGGATCAATATAGCTTGAGGAATCAGTCCAATCGGATTTCTCCTGCTTAAGAAGACATTGTTAAATCTAATGGATGGAAAGAGTCCACCAGCGAGTATAATATAGTCTGTACCATTTAACTTGAAACCGGGACGATTCTCAGACACAAACTGAGCATGCAGATCTCATGATCTGCTTTCCTGTTTTTCAGCCTCTATATCAACTTTGAAGACGAAAGGTTGACCTCCTACAGAACTCCACAGTATGCCCCATTTGAGAACTGCTGCTTTAGACAGGAAGGCTGAATGCTTCCATTCTTGTTGTTGAACATGTTGATTTGTTTTTGCTGTCCACTTGTTTGTATTACATCATTGTATTAGAATGTGTGTGACTTGTTTTCTGTCTAGTCAGACTCTGCACACTTAATTTTTAGTATTTTTGATTTTGTAGAAGGTAGTAGAGATGACATGAAGAAATGAGCCTATAGGAGCTGTAGCTGTAGCTGCAGCACCAGTATCATCATTCATGTTAACTGGTAACATTTAATTATTTTAACATTGTGTTATAGATAATGAATCTGAAAAGGTATTAATTCCAATTATTATTATTACCTATTAGGCTACTTATTGAAATATAGATAGAAGCTAATTCGAAACAAGTCAAATACAGTGCATCTTTGAAAACATATAAAATGAAATGAGTAAAGCCTTGCTTAACCTTATATGCTCATTCGCCATTATGGCATTACGGACAGAACCAAACAGACTAATCAAGACGTCACCAATGATGGGAGAAGACCAAGTGATGAGAGGGAGAAGAAGAGAGATAAAGACAGAGAGAGACAGCAATATTTGAATAGTGTATGAATGATGGTATGTGTACTGTGTTTGTTAGCAATGTATTGGTAAATAACAAAATTGTTGGTAGTTCACTGGTGGAAGGACAGAGATGGAAAAAGCAAAGACAAAGGGGGAAAAGCAAGGAACTGTCAATTAAAGAAGAGAAAGGGGAGAAGAACAGAAGCAGGTGAAGAAACTGACACCCTTTTTTTCTTTAAAAAATCATTTGTTGTTTAGGCTAAGCCCAGGTACTTCTTAAAGGCTGGAGACGCCACTGGCCTGCACTAACCACTACGCCACACGGCGCCCCATTTATTGGATTTCTTTTAACTGCTTCTTTGCACAGCTGCAACCAGGCATGGGTTTTGTGCAGAGAAGCATAAAATATGTGCAGAAATGTTCCTTCGTTACCATTATTATTTAAACACAATGTTACTAGAGACTGGATACCTTCCTTAAGGACACTTTGCTGGACTTTTAGTGGCTCTGCTATGCTTTTAACCTCTTAAAAACATGATGGACCTACTTTAGTGCAAAGGAAATCGTGACCTGCAATTTTCCATGTTCCTGAGACACCCTCCTGCACCTTTTATACATCAGGGATAGAGCTGAAGATCTTTGCCCGAACCTGTCTGGACCCGACGGGTCGGGCCGGGTTCGGGCTTAATTTCTATCACTGTCGACGGGCTCGGGCCGGGCGGGTTTTAGTGGTCAGCTGATCATCTTATTAGCGTGAACAAGATGCAAAAGGGATGCTGAGGAGGTGAAACGGAGGTTAGCCGCTGGTGAATGTGTGTTTTTGTTTGCAAATGATTTAATCTGATAATAGGTAGGCCTTCAGTTTCTGTATGTTCATGTTTAAAGAGGGCAGGCTTGTGCAATAGCTTTTATTTTAGAAGTGATGCATGTGAGATAGCCTAATTGGCGGTACTCATTTTATTCCATAAAAGCTGCAGACTTAAAAAAAAAAAAAGATTATAAATCAACATGCCTTGATATTATTCTTATAGGCAGGGCCTCATTTATCATTTTAAGCTTCAGATAATAGGCCTATTTGACGGGAATTTCAAACATTTGTCCAGTAAATTGAAAACCGGCCGTCACGTTGTCTGGTGCCATTTTTTTCTAGCGGAAACCCTGATGTGTGACTTTTGAATAATGTCGGGCTCTAATCGGGTTTGGGGTTTATTAAGCTGTCAATCAAAATATACTCTTCGGGCTCGGGCCGTGTTGGGCCCAACTTCTAAGGCCCGATTACAGCTCTAATCAGGGGGTACCTTCCCACTTGGACACCACAACGATCTCCAGGGGCCGCATTTATAAAACTGTGCTGAATCCTTACTAAAACTATACTTAAGCTCAGCAAAAAGAAGTTTGCTTACACAAAGAAATGTTCAGATTTATACAACCCTGAGTTCTCACAGTTCCATGCAATTCCCGATTTATAAAACATACCCTTCCTAGAAATGTGATCAGGTGATTTTGGATCATATCCCGTCTCCTACACACCCACATTCAAACCCTCTTCAGTTGGGCTCTTGCAGCCAAACAGTGCTAGGAGGGACCCCATGTTTCCTTCACTGGCGAGGGAAAAGACGCGAGTTCTGGGAGAAACCCACTTCAAGGACGACAAGACTGTTGATCATTCAGGTGAATCGCAAACCCAGTGTCTTGAGACAAACCCCACTGTTCTGCCCGGAGCCCTACAGAAACTGTCTGAATTTCAGATGCTACCGTGAGGAAGCGAGCTGCTAACAAGCTACTGTTGCCGCAGAGCCGAGTCCAGACTACAGCCTTTACATCCACCGCCGACGGAGCTTATGTGAAATTAATGCTGTGCTGGAAGCTGCGAACTAAGGTACTTTCAGTGAAAGAGGGTAGAGCCTATCGCTGTTTAAGCAAGCGGGAGAGGACAACGACGTTCCAGCTCCATGGCTGCTACGCTACAACAGCCATACGGCCTACAGCTGCTAACCGACTGCAGCTATTGCTAGCCTGCCGGCTAACATTGTGTTAGCTTTGCCCATCTACCACGAGCGACTTGGAGAACTTTACCCGTTCAATAAGGTCTTTCTGGGCAGAGGCGAGATTAGTTTAGTTTAAACAAGATTTAAGGGTTGTTTATTTTCAGTGTGATTTGTTACGTTTTGTAAGATTTAATTCATTGTTTGGGTACAAACAGGCTGCTCGGCCTGGAGTTTTAAACAGTGATTTTCGAGGTTTCCGATGGAAAGTCGTTTTATATCCTGCAACCTGAGTTACTCAATCCGACAGTTTTCCTTTGTTTGGTGTTTAATAAATGATCCAGAGCGACTTTAAGCAGTGCCACGTGAGTTAGCTGTAAGCTACATGCTCTAGCGAACCACGTGGGCCCGCCATTGACTGCTTTTTATTCATGAACAATAAAGACTGCCATTAATGCTATTCAAAATAGAGATCGACTTAAAACGGATAGCTAAACAGTAAAACTAATCTTTTAAGTAATTTTTGAGACCGCCTTCTTGATAAGCCAAAATACTAAATTAGATCGACATAATTGGTACGGCCGTTAAAGTCAACATAAACTCTAAATATCAAATTAGAGCAATCACTGCGGTGACCGATCCATTAAATAGAATCAGTTATCTAAAGGTTGTTGATTTCTAATTCAGCAAATGGTTTAATGAAACATTGCTTCTTCCAAAGAATGTTTTTCTTCACTTCTGCTTTGCATTTGTCATGTTTGCAGGGTTTTATGACTCAAAGGCAGCAACAAAATCAGAACACCAGACAGTATTTTGGAGATGATAGAAAGTATTTATTTTACAATTAGTAAATGTGAAAGTCTCTGGAAGAATTTCCCAGGGAATGGGTCCACGATGGCAGCCGGAGGAACTGCAGCAGAGAGTGGAGGTTAGATGAGGTAGACAGGTGAGTGAGGCAGAATGTAAATGTTTACTCAGACGATGACGGCGACGTCTGATCTTTAGGGAAGGTAAGTAGGATCCAGTACTGGAGGTAGATGGAGGCTGATGTTGTGCAAGGCTGTGTGTTTGCAGGTGGAGCGGGCAGACGGACGGAGAAAAGGCAGACCAGCGGAGGTAACGAGGCAGAAGCTGACCAGGAGGGAATCCAGAGTTGAGGTAAGTTGTTTCCAGGAGGTATCGCCGATGGAACGGAGATCAGAGAAGGAAACCAACTTCGGAGGACAAAGGAGTCTGGATCAGGATCTGTGAGGAAACCAGGAAGAATAAACGCACAAGGATCTTGAAGATAAACTTCTCTAGCGCAAAGGTTGGCCGTCTTTACCTTGCTGGAAACGAGAACAATCTGGCATCAGCTTGCAGCCTTCATTCCTCTTTTAAAGCTAGGGTTGATGATCCTGAACGGGCTGCACCTGTCGCCAATCAGCCACACCCCTGCAGAGAAGGTAGGAGAGCGCACACACACACACACAGCAGAAACACCAGCAGAACACAGGATCCTAACAGCATTGTGAATTGGTGGTTTGAAAACAAACCAGAATGTGCTGATTAGTCTTAAACTAATCATGATTAGTTAAAACTAACTTGACTTCATTCCCAACACTGTTCAAGACAAGCCTTGGTCTTTGAGCAAACATATTCATTCTGAACTGTGACATCATTATCATTTCTGTGCATTTTTATCACTTTTACTGTTTTACTTCTGAGTGTTAGTTTTATTATCGTTATTCTTTTCTTAGTAGTTTAGTTGTGTGTTGCTAGTTTGGTGAGTTTGTTGATTAAAGTATGTTAACTGAAAGTTGAATTCTTTTTGTAATAAACTCTTGTATTTTGGAAAACCATTGTCATTTCACCTACATGTGTAGTAACTTGCTGTTCAGCTACGCCAATAACTTATTCTTTCATATATAGTTTAATTACCTGAGCCTTATCAGGCAGGTAATCATAAACACAAACTGAGACTGAACAATTTGGCTATTGATATTCCTGGAATCCAGGTGGTGCCCCTAAACTTGGTAATTTTTACATAAAATTTTAATCTGATAATTGCCCTAAGCAATTATTCATAATTATTCATAGCCAAATCCTACCTATCTGCGGCACAACATTGTGAAGCATTATGCACGAGTTTCACTGCAGTATTTATATTTCTACTCAGTAATCACACCTTTTGCTGCACACCTTATCACAAATTAAGCACCAATAAGTGCAATTGGTATACAATCTGAAGATGTACATATGAACATACTGTGAAATATTATTAAATGCAACATATTTTCATTCAGATTCTCATATTTATTCTCATTTCAGAGACGGGGGTGGGGGCTGAATCTTGGTTGTGTGTTCGTGTGTGTGCAAGGGTCAACAAGTCTGAAAATGTGGCTTAAATTCACAATTTCGCCATCTCACCTGCTGCGCTGCCAGTGTCCCCATGTCCAAAATGTGCGTAAGCAAGGGTCAGAGTTTGCTTAAGGTTGGGCCCATTTTTCTGTCAAGTTTTTGTTCTGTAAATCACAAAGTTTTTGTAGAAAGTGACCATTAAACCATTTTCAGATCAGATTTATGTGCATAAGCACGTTTTATACATAGTTTTATACACTATTGGAACTTCAGGGTAATTTTACAGGAACTTCACAGTATGCATGTGTCTCCAGAACCCTGGGCCGGCCAGACAGGGAGTACGAGTCTTGGGGTATTCATGCTGATTGGCTGTAACTTAGAGGGATATGGGCAGACGTCGCCAAACATCCGGATTTGAAGAATTAAAGGCAAGGCAAGGAAATTTCATTTGTATAGCACACTTTCCACAACAGGGTAATTCAAAGTGCTTTACATGATTAGGGGATAAACTGAAAACAGCATAACGCATACACGGAACATATGACACATAAAGTACATAATAAAGCATGAAAAACACACAAAACATATGATATATGAAAACATTACTAAACAGCAGCTCTAAACAGATGGGTTTTTAGCCTTGATTTAAAATAACTCAATGATTCAGCAGCTTTGCAGTTGTCTGGAAGCTTGTTCCACATTAGAGGAGCATAGAAACTGAAAGCTGCTTCTCCATGTTTAGTTCTAATTCTAGGGCTGTTGAGTAGACTGGAATTAGAGGACCTGAGTGGTCTGGGGGGTTGGTATAGTGACAGTAGGTCTTCAACATGCTTTATTTAAAGAGTTGCTGGCGAAGCAGTGTATAACAATGTAGCAAACAGTAACGCAGCAACAATCCCTGCTTCCTTCATAGTCGATCTCTTGTTATTTCTGGTGCTGTGGGGGCCCTTTGGTACTGATAAGTCTTAGCAAATTCCTTAAAGAACCAATATTGTATGGAGACATGACAGTTAAGAGGAGCGGCCCAACTGATTATCCCGCCAGATAAAGATAAAAATTACCTTGCAGTTCTCATAGTGGAAAAATAGCCTATTGAGACCCCTGGCCATGACCTGGAGACCTGGTGAAAATGCAACAATGCACAAAAAGATCACACCATACTAGCATGATGCTACCACCATAAATAAAGTGTCAGATTCCATTGTCTGGCTCGTTTTTTTCACTTTGAAGTAGAGTGTTCATCCCATTAGAAGGCACCACTAAGTGTATCTATAGCAGCTTGATACCCCACCAGCTCCTGCAGCAGGATTTAGTTTATCTATGTGGATAAGAGCAAATTGAACAGAAAATACCTACTCAGAGATGCTTTTTATGAACCGATCCTTATTTCTGGCCCGACCAGCTGATCCTGCTGAAATTGGTTTGTGTAAACTTTGTGTTAGTTCATCAGTTGAATATAACAAACATTGACCTTGTTGGCGTTGCGCCATGTCCAACTTCTGGCCTTGAGCCACTTACCGCATGTCTTCCCCATCTCTCTCATTCGGCCCTCTTTCCTGCCAGGATACTGTCAAATAAAGGTCATAAACCCTTTAATAGCAGCTCTACCAGTCAGAGCTATTCAAAGGAAAATTGTCATGTTGATTTGTGCTTCTCTTTTATCTTTCTATGTTTTGGTATTAATCTCCCTGCTTCTGTCACATCACCGGGAAAGATTTGTGTTACTAAACTATTCCTGTCCATGTCATCACTCAGTCTTCTTGTGTTTTTGACTTTTTAAAATATTTTTGACCAAATAACAATTGATTTTCCTACCTTTAAAGACTTCTAATTGGTTTGCATCCTCTGTATTTGCTACAGGGAAGATGAGAGCATGCTAACCCATTGGAGAGTGCTCTTCCTATGTCTAGATAGTGGAACTATTTTCTCCACCAGAAAAAACATCCTGGATTCCCCCACCACTGGTTTCCTCCTTGGATGTAGAGACTTTCATATCCTTGAGCTCTCATGCTGACTCTTTGTTGTTTTGTTGTGGATTTAAGGACTCCCCCTGTCCATACCGTCTCTAACTCTTTTTTTTTCAGCCTGTGGATAAACAGTTTCCCTTTCTCTCCATATCTTTTTTGCTGTTGCTGCATTCTGTGTTTTTTTTTTATTCCAAAAGCCAGGCTTGAGATAAGATGGAAGTTGTTTACTTTCTTAAATGATGTGGAAAACCTACATCTGTTAATGTAGCAACCAAATGCCAAATAATTGGCATTTGGTTGCTACATTAACAGATGTAGGACAGGGGGAGTCCTTAAATCAAGACACATTACAACTGCTGTGTAAATCAAGTTGTAGCCATGCAATGTAATGACCCAAGACAACCAGAAGAGGGTGCTGTAGGTTATTAATCTGGACTTTTGAAGGCAGTAAAGATGATATTTTGATATGGTTGTTTTCCAAAATGGACATTGGAGCTTGGCTTAATAAAAACAAGAGCAAAGCTAGCTCAAGTAGGGACAATGCTAAAACATCACCAGTTTCAAAGAGGCAGGTGCAACCTTGAGTGACATTCTGGTCCACACCCAGATTATTTTGGATTGTGGACATAAGACTTGTTGTGGACTAGCTGTTTTATTGGTGGACCTTACCTGAATCCTTGTGGACCTAATAAGACCATTTTTGTTCAAGATGGCTCGGTTCGCCCAATGATATGTGGCTTCGAACGATGAGTTTCACATTATTTTTCTTTCTGAGTGGTTTGACAAAAGCGTTTACTGTGTTTACATTTATGATGGTATGTCCTGGATTGGCATACATCATTGGAATCACAAGAATCTTAGCTCTCCAGTGATGTCTAATTTGTATATGTACGCTGAAAGGGTGAAGCAAAAAAGAAAAAGGCAGATTTGACCCGGAAGTATGTGACGTACTACCAAAGGGACGTAAAAACGCTAAGGGTTAAATAAAAAGACTGTTTAGATGACCCCCCACCCCCACCAGCCATAGCCCTGCCAGCTAAATTCCTCTGGCATCAGGTCTGCTTCACCGTTCAATCTATCATCTACTGCATTGTTACTTTTTCAGAAACTCCATTATAAGTTTTAATATAAATTTTTTCTGTCTGTCAAACTGTGTTGTCTTTGTTATCTTTTCATCGTTTCAAATTCTGCTATGCTGCTGCTCTCACTGGTTAATCCATCTGGTTTAAAAGCCTGGTTTCCCTTGGACTATAAAGAAAGAAGGTGTGACTCAAGACCTTTGCACAGTGCTGTCATCCCTAGAGTGATTTATTTCTCCGCCTCGGGGATGTCACCACAGTATGCACCATGAAAACATCCAGATGGACGGGACCAGGAGGCATCCTGATCAGATACTGGAACCATCTCAGCAGAAACATTTTAATGCAGACGAGCAGCAGCAGTCCAAGGTTTGTAATTTTACCATGTAGGTAAATATTTAAAATGAACCATTTTAACCTTGAAGTAAGGTTTTGTTAAAAGGTCATAATCAGGTAATATCTGAGATGCAGAAGATAAATCTCAGTGTCTTTATTAAGTATTAATCCAGATTAGTTGGTCATTGAGGCTGAAGATATCATCTTGTCTGAGAGGGACCAAGACCAACGTGAAACGCTCTAATATAGAAACAATCTTACAGATGTTGTATAAAAAGACACAAAGTCTGAGATTTAATTAGGCTACACTTCTTGTCTAGGTCAGTTAGGATTACCAAAATTATTTCTAAATGCCAAAATAATCAGTAAGAAATTTTTTGGGTAATTCATTTAAACAGTTCGGTAAACCCCCAGTTCATGTCCTACTTCTTAAAAGCGTCTCTTAATTCACAATGTTTAAGATAAACTGAGACCTGTGTATGTGTTTTAATGCACTTCTATAGATTCTTCTTCTGCTGTGAATTGTTGAATACAGGCAGGTTTGATCTGCCGAGGCATCCGCTGTTTAAAGTAAGAACTGCAGTGAATGCTGCTGGCTTCGAGTGAGGGAATATGGAGCCCTAAGACTTCACTACATGTCAGATTAGCAGCTAACTGTGCCCTCCAGGTCCAACTATTTGAGATTTATACAAAAGAAAGACATTAATGATCATTTAACTTAATTCAATAAAAAAATGGTTTTAATCCTAAAGGGAAATTAAATGTTGTTGTAACTCATACTATCCAATGTTCTTTAAAGAGATATTGTGGATGCTGCTGGCTGTAGGCAGAAAGGATCTCATAGCAGTGTGTCTCACAGCGGTTCTGAAGAAGCCTCTTACTCACTCTGTTGTTGTAAAACAGTTTTATGTAGATGATGTTCAAGGTTGTCCATACTTTTGATTTGATGGAGAATGCTTCTTTGCACCGTCATCTCCAGAGACTCGAACACTCACCAGAACAGAACCAGCCTTCTTTATCAGGTTGTTCAGCCTTTTTAAGTCCCTGGCTCTGATGCTGTTATCCCCCAAAATAATGGCAAAATAATGTGCTGTTTACTCTGTCTCTTCTTGTAGATGCCTGCTTCTTTTGAAATCTACAACCATCTACTTTATGTGTAATGGAGGTAAGATATTAACTACTCAGAGTTAACAAAACCTTAACTATAAAAAAAATCAGAACTACCCCTTTAAGCATATATTTCTTCATGTTATAGTGTCCTTGTGTCTTTTGTAAGTTTTCCCATTATGAGATCCCATCCATCCTCATCTCCACGCTCCATCCTGCGTCTCCCGATGTCCTATTGCCATTTGGGTCATCAACAAGCAACAAAAATTACACCCTAGCTGTGCTGGCAGCTGCTTTCCTAATTAGTCCAAGACTATAGAAAAATATCTTAAATAAAAGAGCAAATATGGCTTAGTAGGCCTACTGTTGTTTTTAATGTGCCACTCTGAGGCAGTTGAACTCTTTACTCTACTGAATAATATTCCCATGATTATTATATGAATGTACAGGAGGTGCGTTCACCACCTAGGCCTCTCCGTAGCCGGAGTGGGATACAAAGTTCTTTCCCGATCCAGGGAGGATTTCATTAGAAGCTTTATGCTGAAACCAAAAACTCTGTTTGTCTTTGAGGAGTTTTTAAAAATATTTTTATTTTTGTGCTGCATATGAAACATAAACCAAGAGGTTTTTATTCCATCATTCCCATTTTTCATCATCCGGCTGAGTGCAGGGCCAGTGCGATTACTGGCTCAGATCAATACTCTGAGAACTTGAAATTGTAAGATCTGGGCTGCACACTCCACTCTGGGGTAGTCTGTTGGAGACACAGAGGCGCATTGTGGGCTTGTCACCAGATAAAGTACGTGTAAGGTCACTTCGTTTCTGCCAGCGGTGAGTTTTTTTTTTAGCCACCAGATGAAAAGCAGAGCTGTGCTAACAGGGCCTCGTGTGACGACAGGGATAGCGAGTGTGACAAAACAGTCTGAGGCGTTTCTGCATACGTCGAGTTTGACTGCTCTTTTGTGCAGAGCCAAACAAGTCAAATAGACAAGCAGGGTAAAGCTTCGCCTGGAGAGGATTAGGAGCCAAGGGAGTGAAAGGGAGCACATGAGGAGTTCTGCTTATTACAGCTGCACAGATGGTGCAGCAGATGAGATGGTTGGGAGAGATGGATAAAGAGTCAGGGGTATGACAGGAAAAGAGAGAAATGGCAGCGGAGCACGTCTCTGACAGCGTACATAAGGAGGAACCCAGATTGGAGAACTTCGAAAGAAAACGCTTAAATATTTATTGTTCTGCTGCTGGTTGGACTTGTTCTCTGCACCTTCGGCTCGTCAGCAAGAAAAATGGCTCAGGAGCCATCAGTGAAATATTAATTCCTTTAGAGAATCACAATACTGAAGGTAAGAGAGCACTGAGCAGCATATGGTGCGACATCCTGAGGGGAACAACAGCAGGCTCCCAAACTCTGCAGCCAGGAACGGGTCGAGGCAGCAGTACGGGTGAGATGGAGGGGAATTAAATTACTGGGAGGAGGATTCAACAGATCTCATGAGTCTGCAACTGCAAGGGAGATATATTTGAATAGCCCAGATTTTGTGCTTTGCAAGCTATTATTATTACAGCCTTAGTCAATATTCATTCTGTCTGCCTGCCTGTGATAAATGCAGAAGTAATAAGAGGGAAATGACATTTCATACTGGCATTAAAAAGGAAACCCTAACCAGCCTAGCTCTCCTCCTCTTTAGCTTTGTTTTGATAAGGGATATTTGGAGAAGATTTTAGATTAGAAATTACATTTTAATCAGCAGTGGGAAGAAGAGAGTTAGCTGCCACTTTGACATTAATGCAGAGACATAAATATAAGCTCCTCTCTGGGGAGATTAAACCCTGTCGAGAATTTATAATGCCCTCCTACAGGAAATCCATACGGCCAGCATGCAAGAAAATAAAATAAAAAAATTAAAATCTGAGGGTGAGATGGTGCAGTTTCCTCAGCACACAGTACCTTGCAAAAATAATCATACCTCTTTAACCTTTTCACATTTTACATTACAACCACACATTTCAATGTATTTTATCAGGGTTTTATGTAAAGGTAAGGAAAAATTCTAAGGTTTTAAATAGGGTGTAATGGTACACAAAAATCCCGGTTTGGTACGTATTTGGGGTTCTAAAGAAAAAAAACAAACAAAAATGCATCTGCCTTTAAGAAATTGAAAATATAGAACTGACTCGAGATTTGGATGGATCTTTTAAATAAATGAAACAATACAAGCAGTCATAGGCAGAGTGGAAAACAATATAGCTACTTAAAAACAGTCAGTGTTAATGTTAAGAAATGTTTAAATAATACTTTCCCCATGTTTGAGAAAAAACACTTAAATCACAGTTTAAATCACTTTAAAATTCTTTTATATTTCGACAGCCTAGTCTCACAGCTATACTATACACCATGGGCAGATGGGAAAATCTCCTCTCGTCAACGTTGATTCCGTCGACTTCCATTTTAAAGAAAATAGCTAATTGGATGCTTCTGGCCATGTGGACGTCAGATGGTTTTTCTCTGGTATCAGTGATGTTTACTTTCAGCTTGACATTGTTTCAGGTGAGTAATTCAGTTCAGTGCAGATCGTGTTATGGACCTTATTGCTGTTGAAAGAGGCATTTGCTGACAAAGTTCTATAATAATAATGGCTTGCATTTATATAGCGCTTTTCGAGACCCTCAAAGCGCTTTACAACATTACATTATTACATTACATTACATTATTCATTCACTCTCACATTCATACACTGGTGGAAGCAAGCTATGATTATGATTATAGCCACAGCTGCCCTGGGCAGACTGACAGAAGCGAGGCTGCCATATTGCTCCATCGGCCCTTCTGGCCAACACCAGTAGGCGGGTAGGTGAAGTGTCTTACCCAAGGACACAACGACATGTAGCAGGTGGAAGCTGGAATCGAACCACGATTTCTGGGTCGCAGGCTGACAACTCTACCACTGAACTACAGCCGCCCTAGTTCTGGTTTGGTCCATCTTTCAATGTCTACGTTAGCTGCATGACAAACCATGAATGTTCCCAAATAGCAGAGTTTAGTGATAGCTAGTAGAGTCTTTTCTGTTTTGTTTTGGTGTCACTTTTTAAAGTTGCGCTGCGGAATGTTGCACTGTGCTTTGAGTTCTGCACATAAGCATTCTGCATGTGTTCAGGTAGAAAACAGCTGTATTCAACCGACAGAGCCATACCGAAAAATCTGAATACATGCACCGTAACACCCCCTTTTTTTTACTAAACAGTTGGCAGCTGTGGATCAGTGGGAGGAGGTTCAGCTTCCTGAAATTGGAGTATGGTAGGTAGTGGCAGACATGTTGTGCCCCTGAGTATTTATGTGGGAGCACCAAAAACAAAATACATATATTTATACGTCAAAAGTGAAGACACAGTATTTATTTTTGCAGAAAACTGACCTGAAAAAGAGCAGAGACAGGGATGGATGAGATGTACAACCTGCAGAGCTGCATATAAATATGCAACATCTCTTCCACTTAACTGATGCCATCTTCATGTCGATCCCCTTGATGTTAGATGTTATGACCAGTGAATTTAAATTTTAAGCAGATTAAGCAACCTGCGGGAATCAACATTTCAGCAAAGCAATCAAAAACATGTGCCTAAATTAAACCACATACAGTATGATGATATGGCAGAGATACCATGATATAAAGAGAGCTTTTCATACATCAGACCTTAAAAAAATAAGTTCACTATGGCTGTCTGTTGTCTTATTAGCAAGGTCACTTTTCACTCAAACTTTAAAGGAGTCATGGCCTGTAATTTTCACTTTTCCATGAGAAAAAATTTATGTTATGATTGCTTAACGATTATACACTGCCCGGGAAGCCGATATTTAAAAGTGAAGCGTTTGTTTACCCCTGGGTTCGTCCACCAGCCCACGCGCACTCAAATACGTGGTTTTAATTTATGACCGACTTGACGTCAAGTCGGTGCAGGATATACCATATATAGACATCGCAGACCTACCTATGCTGTGGGAAGCCCGCCCTTCCTCTCTCCCTTCTCCCCCTCGCTCCTCTTTCCCTCATATTCAGTCGAGCGCCGCCATTACTGAATTCTAGTGATGGGAATTCCAGCTCTTTTTGGAGCCAGCTCTTTTGGCTTGACTCACCATAAAGAGCTGGCTCTTTCGGCTCCTCAGATTTTCTGTTGCTTAAAGTGAATTTATTACCAAAATTAATGCAAAACGATGTGTACCAAATGTACCAAAACTAGCAGGGGGGAATGAAAAATAAAAAATAAACGGCTCCCAATGACGAGCCGGCTCCCATCGTTCACTTCAAAGAGTTAGCTCTTAGAGCCGGTTCGTTTGCGACCGACACATCACCGATTCGAAGTACGAACTCCACCGTGAAAGATGCAGAAGGATTCTTCACGCAATGATGCATGAAGAAGACATATTCGTGTCAGCCTTTTATTTTAATCAGCTAAATCAGCTAAAACCATTCCTACCAGAAATGTAGTGCACACGTGAGTTGCTCTGTTGTTGACTGCCAGAATCCACATGGAAATGTTTTTTCTATTTTTTTTATGCCGGAATCCTTTACGAATTTGGGACAATATCAGGCGAAGTTGGCATCGAAGCTCCGATTGGAAAAAGGGGCCATTCCAACAATCAGAGACTTGCCTGCATTTGAAACGGTAAGGCTGTGTTTTTATTGCTCTGCTGTGTGTAACAAACAGCAGCTAACTGCTAATGTGGCTATCGTATGCTAGCGGGAGTAGTAGATATGGGTTAAGCGTTACCTGCGGTGTCAACCCCCCTCCTTCCTGCCACCAATCAACGCGCCCCTCATTTGCATTATTACAATGCCCGTCCACGACAGCCAAAGTATCGCATCAGATCGCGCGAGACAATAATGCCTACAGAAATAAGGGTCAGAGGAGCTCTGTGTTTATTTCTTTCAACTTTCAGGGCCTGAAAGACTATAATAGAGCGTGGGTATCCAAGATAATACTAGGTTATGACTCCTTTAATATTACATAAGCAGTGTAAGAGTCATTATCAAAGGTAGAGTAACAGGTGGCCGTTGTACATTTTAAATATACTTTAATAGTTTAGACATGGTCAAACAACAGGATATGTAGGATAACATGGGATGCAGAGGCAGAACAGAACCTTGATAACCTGTGCTCTGATGGTAGTAAAACACTGGTTTAATATTCAGCCTGATGTGAGGTATTTTTATTAAGTTATGTCTAACTGTGGGGTTTACATGCTGCTTTAAACTGCCAAAGTTATTGTAAGATGCATTAAGTTGGACAAGTAGACATGGTAACTTGTTAAAAATACCTTTTTCAAATAGCCTAGTACCTGTCCTGCCTGCATGTCACAATGCCCCTGGGCAAGGCACTTAACCTACTGATCTGTGTACTAGGGAATGAATGTGGGTCTAATGTGAAAGGGCTTTAAGTGGTCAGTATGACTAGAAAGAGACTTTATAGGTCCAGGGATTTTACAAGTTCCAAATAAAAATACCAAAAGTGTGAAATGCATGTGTCTCTCCCCCCTTTTTACATAACAAAACAACATCTCAAGCTCTGGTTCAACTTAGAGCAAAACCCTAAACATGCAAACAGAACTGAAAGTCTGTGGCACGACTCCAGATTTGATGTTTATAGAAACTGCCCGTCCAGACTGACTGAGCTTGCACTATTTAGCAGAAATACAGTGGGCAAAAAAGTATTTGGCAGCCACCGATTGTGAAAGTTGTCCCACTTAAAAAGATGAGAGAGGTCTGTAATTTTCATCAAAGGTACACTTCAACTGTGAAAAATGGAATTGAAAAAACAAATCATAGGAATCATATTGTATGATTTTTAAAGAATTTATTTTATAATGGTGCAAAAAATAAGTATCTAGCACCTACAAACAGGTAGGAATTCAGGCCCTCACATACCTGTTACTTCTTCTTTAAGAAGCTATTCTCTCCTCCACTTGTTACCTGTAATAATGACACCTGTTTGAAGTCGTTACCTACCACACCTTCAAACAGTCAGACTCCAACCTCCACCATGGCCAAGACCAGAGAGCTGTCCAAGGACACCAGGGACAAGATTGTACACCTGCACAAGACGGATTAGCCAATCTACAATAGGCCAAATTCTTGGTGAGAAGAGATCAACTGTTGGAGCAATTATTAGAAAATGTAATAAATACAAGATCACTGACTATCTTCCTCAACCTGGGGCTCCATGTAAGATCTCACCCTGTGGGATACACATAATGTTAAGAAAGGTGAGCAAACTACACGGGGGAACTGGTCAATGACCTTAAGAGAGCTGGGACACAGTAACAAAGGTTACTATTAGTAACACACTACATTGCCAGCATTCATCTGGATGATCCAGAGGAGGATTAGGAAACTGTCATGTGGTCAGATGAGACCAAAATACAAATCTTTGGTATAAATGCCACTCGCAGTTTGGACGGGGAAGAATGCTGAATTGCGTCCCAAGAACACGATACTGACTTTGAAGCACGGGGGTGGAATCATGCTTTGGGGCTGCTTTTCTACAAAGGGGATAGGACGACTGATCCATATTAAGCAAAGCATGAATTGGGCCATGTATCATGAGATTTTGGGCGAAAACCTCCTTCCATCAGTGAGAACACTGAAGATGAAAAGTGGTTGGCTCTTCCAGAATGACAATGATCTCAAACACACTGCCAACCAAGGTTACATTACAACGTATTGAGGTAAACTTTTGCCATTGACCAAAAACATATTTTTGATTTTTAAGTGGAACAACTTCCACAATCGGTGGCTGCCAAATGCTTTTTTGTCCCATTGTATATTGTGTAATAGCAACAAGTGATGGGTCTGCAAAGTATTGACGAAAGAGGCAGAGCCAGGGAAAATGGTCTGTCTGGACTGCATGCCCCCCCCCAAGCCTAGTTTATACTTCTCCATCAGCAAGTTTGCTCCCACATGCACACATATTGATGGAGACGTTTTCCTTTTATACGTCTCCATTGGTGTCAGTGTTGCAAAGCAATTCCGCACCAGGACAGCAAGGGGTGCAGACCTTTTTCTGGCGGGTCTGCATACCATTACAGTGACATCTCTGGTCAACGACAGTTTATTTACTTTAGCTTGTAAACCACATCCACTCAAGGAGCAATGGCCGAAAGACACTGGTTTTTGATTGAGCTGGAAAGCTTTTTACTACAAGTGCAGCTACTAGAATACTCTAAAAACGCATGTAAACAAACACAGCGGTCTGTTTTGATGTTCTCTACACCTCCTGGTGCTCAAAATCAGCAAAAGACCATATTAGATAAACTGGCCTTGTAATGTAAAGTGTCTAGTGCCCAAAAGCTGCATTGACTCTCTGTTGTGTTTGGCAGATAGTTAAAAATTTGGGCTCTACTCGTGCGTCCTTGCGTGAGTGACGGAGAGCCCTTGCTTCGATGGATGATGGCGCAGCATTTCTCCGCACCTCTGCAGACTGAGAAGTATAAAAACTATAAAAAAAAGGCTTTAGGCTACTACCTCAACCCCCTCTCTTTATTAACAGGGAGCCAATAGGGTTTTTCAAAAGAAACACCGTGGCGGCATTTTAGGGTAACATTCCTGGCAAGGTGTGTGCTTTTGAATGCGCCGTGGCTGCATGGTGATCCACGAATATTGCAGCATTCGTGCCGGCATGCTTGATAGTAATATTACTACAACATGCCACAACACTGGACTTATGAATGACAATTACGCCTTTCCGCAACAGACGTGATGTCATGATGATGATGATGTGGAATGTGGGCTGAGACACGGCTGGCAACAGTATTTAAAATACAAGTAAACATGGAGAGTTCATTTAGAAGTTGTAAACTGCATCAGCTGAAATGGCAAACTGGAGTGATGCAGAGGTCCGGGAGCTTCTGGCCTTTGGAGCTGAAGACCAGATTGCCAGACAGTTCATGGGGACTGTAAAGGACAGCCACTTTTGCAGCGACTCGTAAAAGGAATTGAGGAGCGTGGCTTCAATCGAGATTAAAAACAGGTTACATCCAAGCTATTTTCTCTATTTATCACGGACTCTTCTGTCTCACGGCTTATATGCAACCCTGCACGTCGACAGCCCGGACCGCCCCCTCCCGCACACACACACCCCTTTATCCTGCCATTGTGTAATCTTTGAAAAAAAAAAAAGAATCTTGTAAAAAACACCTGATCATGCCGGAAACATGTCATTGAAAACAGCCTAATGAAAGGAAGATAAAACAGGAGAAATGTGATCTCTCTTTTTGATATTCATCAGAACTCTTGCTGCAGCATTTTGGATCAACTAAAGGCTTTTAGTTACATTTTGTGGACTTACTGAGAGTAAAGAATTACAGTAGTCCAGCCTTGACGTAACAAATGCATGGACTAGTTTCTCAGCATCACTCCTGGACAAGATGTTTCTAAATTTGGCAATATTACAGAGGTGAAAGAACAAAATCCTAGAAACCTGTTTTATATTGGATTTGAAAGACACGCCTTAGTCAAAAGAAAATGCAGAGGTTCTTTATGTTATTACTAGAGGCCAATTTAATGCCATCCAAATGAAGGGATTGACTAAGCAGTTTCTTTTTCAGAGGTTCAGGTCCAAAAATGACAACTAAACATGTAATCCCCACAATAGGACATAGTAGTGGCAGCATCATGCTATGGAGATGCTTTTATTCAGTATGGACAGGGAAAGTGGTAGGAGTTGATAGGCTAATAAGTGGAGCTAAATTCAGGATGATCCTAGAACAGAAACTGGCACAATCTGCCCAAGACTTCAGATTAAGGTTGAACTTTCTGCAGGACTCTAAACATGCAGACAGAACTGAAAATCTGTGGCAAGACTCCAGGTTTGATGTTTATACAGGCCGTCTTTGCAGACTGGCTGACCTTGCGCTATTTTGTGGAAATATATATTGTGTAACAGCAGCAAGTGATGATTTTGCAAAGTATTGACTGAGCAAATAGATACAGAATACAATCACAAAGACACACAGGAAAAGTAACTATGCACACACAATCATACTTAGGGGAATGTTTGGAAGACAAGTTAACCTAACATGTGTGTATTTGAAGGAAGTGAATGGGAAGAACATAAAAAAACTCTATGCAGGAGGGCCCTGACCTGGAATTAACTCCACCAAACATAAGAAGCAATACCTGCATATTGAAGTTGCTTGCACATGAATTTTATTGAAACTATTTTACTTGCTCACCACAGTCACTATATGGTGGGTACTGCGATGGCACTTCAGTGAACGTGAATACTTGAAACTCTTCCCACACTGGTCACAAGGGAAAGGTTTCTCTCCAGTGTGGATACGCTGATGGCAGTTCAAAGTGCCTTTCTGAGAGAAACTCTTCCCACATAAGTTGCAAAGGAAAGGCTTCTTTCCAGTGTGGATGCGCTGATGGCAGTTCAAAGTCTCTTTCTGAGAGAAACTCTTCCCACATGTGTCACAATGGAAAGGCTTTTCTCCAGTGTGGATACGCTGATGGCAGTTCAAAGTGCCTTTCTGAGAGAAACTCTTCCCACATGTGTCACAATGGAAAGGCTTTTCTCCAGTGTGGATACGCTGATGGCAGTTCAAAGTGCCTTTCTGAGAGAAACTCTTCCCACATAAGTTGCAAAGGAAAGTCTTCTCTCCTGTGTGGATTCGCCGATGTTTCTTCAAATTCTCTTTCTGAGAGAAACTCTTCTCACATTTGTCACAATGGAAAGGCTTTTCTCCAGTGTGGATACGCTGATGGTTCTTCATATGGCCTTGCTGAGTGAAACTCTTCCCACATAACTTGCAAAGGAAAGGCTTTTCTCCAGTGTGGATACGCTGATGGTTCTTCATATGGCCTTGCTGAGTGAAACTCTTCCCACATAAGTTGCAAAGGAAATACTTTTCTCCAGTGTGGATGCGCTGATGGCAGTTCAAAGTGTATTTCTGAGAGAAACCCTTCCCACATAAGTTGCAAAGGAAAGACTTCTCTCCTGTGTGGATTCGCCGATGGTTCTTCATATTCTCTTTCTGAGAGAAACTCTTCCCACATGTGTCACAATGGAAAGGCTTTTCTCCAGTGTGGATGCGCTGATGGCAGTTCAAAGTGTCTTTTCGAGAGAAACTCTTCCCACATAACTTGCAAAGGAAAGGCTTTTCTCCAGTGTGGATGCGCTGATGGCAGTTCAAAGTGTCTTTCCGAGAGAAACTCTTCCCACATAACTTGCAAAGGAAAGGCTTTTCTCCAGTGTGGATTCGCTGATGGTTCTTGATATGGCCTTGCTGAGAGAAACTCTTCCCCCATGTGTCACAAAGGAAAGGTTTCTCTCCAGTGTGGATGAGCTGATGGTTGTTCAAAGTCTCTTGCCTAGAGAAACCCTTCCCACACGTGTCACAAGGGAAAGGCTTTTCTCCAGTGTGGATGCACCAATGGGTTTTGAGTGTCGGTGAATGCCTAAAATTTTTACCACACAGGTCACAGCTGTATGGCTTCACTCCAGTGTCGATGAGCTGATGGACCCTCAAAGTATTTTTCAAGGTTAAACTTTCTCCACTAGTGTCACAGGTGAAAGGCTTTTCTTCAGTGTGGATTTGCTGATGCATTATAAGAGTCTGTGAATGGCTAAAAGTTTTACCACACTGGTCACACACATGTGTTTTCTCAACAGTGTCGATGCACTGAGTCCAAAATGTGTGTGGAAGCACAATGTGTAAGATGCTTGGACTCTTTTCACTCTGATTACAGCAGTGTGGCTTTTCTGTGGAAGCATGAAGCACATTCGGGTTGGCCTCGGTCTGCTTCTGTGAAGGCAAAGTAGATTTCCAGAGAAAAAAAAGAAGAAACATTTTAAATCTCAAAATAAAAAACACACAAGAAAATAGGGTGTACCAACTTTTAGGAGAATACAAAAAAATATAACCCACCCCCCCATCCACTTTTCTTTAAATCTTGACATTTTATTAATAGCTGAAATTTTGTTACAAACAAAAAAGTGTAAGAAATAGCTTTCTCTATTCAGCCCAGCACTGAATTGATGTGATTGGAACATTTTTAAACTCTCTAAACTCTCTCTAAATTTTACAGGTAGAGCGTTCAGTGTGAAAAAAAATAGCATTTTAAAAAAAAACGACTTTTCTGGACATTACTTGAACTTCTAGAATAACCGATTTATTATATGTAAAACCTGTCCACATGTATACTTTATTATTTACTCTAAAATTCAAACTCAAACTTAGGCTTTTTTTCATTTTCACAATGTTTAAAGTGTAAATACTAAAGATCCTACGTTCTTAGCAATTATTTCTATTGGGGTCAGACTCTAAATAGAGAACCAGTAACAAACATATTATTTTTTATGACTGTTGGACGAGCTTCTTGCACCTTATTGCAGATCATCTTTAGATCTGAATGCAAAGTGACAACATGATAACATGTAGCAACATATTGAACTGACTCACCTCTGCCAGCGGTGACACCACGCTGCTCATGTTGTTCTTCTCTTCCACCAGAAAGTCCTCCATTGCTGATTCAACACTGACTTAAACAAAGACAGTAAGTGAGCAAGAACATAAGTTACTTCATTTTTCCACCAAAATGTAGAAATATTTTGAACTAATTGTAACCTACAAACCACAAACTAGAAGATAAACTTACCGTTGATCAGCAAGCTGTTATGAAGTGATCAGAGTCTAACAGGTTTCTATTGATGCTTTAATGGTTACCAAGGTAACTGAAGACTGCAGTTTAAAAGAGTGATTGTCTAAATGTGCTTTGAATGTAAACATGAAGAACTTTTAAGTTTTAAAGTCTTGTTTATCAAATCTTGTTTATCGGTGTATTGTACACTGATGTCTCAAGTGGGTGCAAGCAGAAGTAAAAATAGCTGTTGTTGCTGGAAAGCTAATTATATAATCTACTGATATATCTGAACATGACAACCGCCATTTTATCTAGGTTTGGTCGTTTTAGATGGAAGGATCAACCTGCCCTGTTCAAATGAGCACATACAGCTGATAGCATGGCCCCTTTTCTCTGAAATGAAATAAAAATGCTTCCATTAGAAGACAAATGACTTCTGTCAAGGTAATCAATACCCAATCACTCCAGGAGTTCTTGTTTGTGTTTTTCAGCACCCTTGTGTTTGAGTGCAGGCCATGCCATCCTGTAATTAACGCGCACACCTTGGAGAAATCCATGTGCGATGAAAGAGCAAATCCATCCCTTTTCCAAAAAAAGACAACCGAGGGAGCGCCGAGGCCCCCCTCTGCCACTCGTCCTCTTTCATGTCCCTCATTAGGAGCGGTTGAATATTTACAAAGTCGGGTCAAGACCATCTTTGTCCACTAGAGATCTGTTGTGTCCCTTCGGTGAGGAATAATGATGGGAAACCAATTTCCTCCTTTGTCAGAGATGTGTAAAGCATGTAATCAGCGAGTCTGGCCAAAAACCCTTCAGCAGGGATGGAAAACGGGATTTCATTTTAAGGAAACATCGCAGCTTAACAGCCCTCATTGTGTTTGATTGTCATTGACTTTAAATGAAATTTTGTCGAGTTTTATGATATGTTACCACGGAGAATGCTTTTCAGGGGTAATTTTTGCAACTGGTCTCAAGGAAAGGAAATAGCCCACGGTTCCTTTCATCTACTTTAATATCTAATATGAGTGAGATGGAAGGGGAAAAAAGTCATTTTCTTATCAAATGTCACCTTTTACCCCTTGCATCTCAAAATGGAGGGGCATGAAACTGAATTTTAGTGATTAACAACTTATAATGACAGAAGGAGCCTTTATTAGTTTTACAGAGCATGAGTTTCTCCTGGTGTGGGCTCGAGGATGAGTGAAAGCCTCCCTCCCCGGTGTGGCCCCGGCAGATGGGCTGAGGATGCAGGCTGTAATGTATTCCTCGGAGCGTTGCCTCTGTCTTTTACAAAAAAAAAAAAAAACCGGGAGAAGATGGCCTTCGCCCGGTTTGAAAGGCGAGCATCAGGGGGGACAGATGCTCTGATATCCCAGCAGGATCACCGCTGCGGGGCCGCCGGTTGTTCTCTGCCCGGCGGGGGGAAGTTGGTTTCCAGTCACGCCTACGTACCACAGCGAGGGGCGGCAGGGAAAATGGCAGGCAATGAGTAGCGGCGTGCCTGTTGGGTCGCGTTGCTGAATGTACAATTGTGGGCATAAGAGAAGATCTGATTACCACCTCTACCTCGTAATTTACAGTGTCAGGAAGTCCGTTTCTTGCGTAGTGCTTTGCAGCTGTTTAAACATGAAATAGAAAGTATTGCTTTTAGCGGGTTTTTAACTTCACCACACAATTAAGTGATTAGTTCTGTACGTAACCTGATGGTCTGTTGAATGTGAATGAACATGATGAGCTGAAATATATTGGAAGCTTGCTTTTTAATGATTTTTGCCCTTGCTGACATGAAACAATTCAACCATTCTCTCAAGGTTTAAAGAAATTACCTCATTAAAGTAGATATTTTCATTAATTCATTGTTTTATATGGCACATAGAGGCTGATTAGCATAGAAAACCTGAGATTTTCAAGTATCACATCATTACATGAGGATGAAAGAGATTCCAGATTCTTTTCTCTTGTAATGGTTACATCACGTTGGTCCCAGTCCATCCCTTTGTCTCCTCTGAAGTTATCAGCTTACATTTTCATTACACTGAGAGGAGAGAATGGGTAAAATGTGACCAGCGTCAGAAGAGTTTGAACAAATATACTCCAGTGAAGGATTTTCAGAATCAGTTGAGCAGGACAGCTTCCTGAGCCCCGTAGCCTGAATCTGTCTCAGAGGAAGATGACTAATTGCTGTTATTAACATCTGCCTAACAAGAACACAAGCCTCTGAGATATTCAATTAACTGATGGTGCCTAAAAACAAGGCACTGACATAATAATGGATTTAACCAAGTGGATAAGACATGTTTGGAATAAAACCGAATCCAGGAGTTGCTGCATTTGTCATTGGTAATGTTCTTTACAACCTTCAGAATTCTGCAAAAGTAAATCACTCATAGTAAAAATTTGTTAAATGCCTAAAAATTAATTAATCAATATTAATTGGTGGACAAATCGGGAGAGGATACAGTTTTAATTACAAGTATATTAGAATAAAACAATACAAAAATGAAAAGCTAAAAACTGTTGTGTTGTTGGACTTTTTCATTTGCATAGACATTTAATATAATTTTGTACAAAAAAGTTAATTTGATTAATTGAAAAAAACAAAACAACTAAGATTTCAAGCTCCATTTTTACCCGCATGTGTTTAGCGCTGTCAAGGTTGCTAGGAAACAGGACATACGACTAGGTAAGGGCGGGAAAACACTGTGAAGGCTTCACCGCTCAATTTCAAAGCTACTCACTTCTGGTCTTGAAGGATGCAGCGCCTGAATTTGGACACAACCTGAGCTACTTTTCAAAGTGGGAATGACAAGAGAACACCACCTAAGACTTACTTTGTTTAGATTTGTTTTTTCTCATATTGAAAACATCCCTTCCAAGCCCATTGGTGTAGATTCTGTCATCCAGGACATGGTAGTTTACCCCCTATCCAAAAAGCTTCTTCAGTTCTGCAGCTTAGGTTGGAAGTTTCTGGCTTTTAAGTTGTAATCCTCCACTGGATGCAATAGTACTAAAATACTTACAATGGCTTCCTGTGGCTCAGAGGATACACTTCTACTCCTACTAGTTTATAAATGATTGAATGGCTTAGCACCAAAATATGTTGAAGACCTGTTGTCACCATACCGACCACCCAGACCACTCAGGTCCTCCAACTCTAGCCTACTAAACATCCCTAGACTCAAAACAAAACATGGAGAAGCAGCTTTCAGTTTCTATCCTCCCCTTATCTGGAACAGACTCCCTGACGACTGTAGAGCTGCTGAAACTCTGAACTGCTTTAAATCAAGACTAAAAACTCATCTGTTTAGAATTGTCTTTGAGTAAACGATTAATCTCATATGTATCATTGTGTGCTCATGCTCTATTGCCTTATTGCTGTTTTTCTTTTCCATGCTTTAATTATGTATCATGTATTGTGTGTTTTTATTGCTATATTGCTATTTATTAATTTCCAATGATATATTCTATGATTTTCTTTATCACCAAATCATGTAAAGCACCTTGAATTACCTTGCCTTGCCTTCCCTTAATCAGAAACAATCACACTGGCAGGCAATAGCGGTCAGTAATAAGCCCATCAAGATCACGTCTCTGGCTCTAACTTCTATGGAAAGACTAAGCGTGAACAGTGGAGGTGGCCTCAGGTTTCATCGTTCTATCACCGACAGTGCAGTCTTGACTCATCTCCCCAGACTATTACATAGAAACTCACAGTTTGAGACGTGTGACCAAAACAGCACACATGTTGGCATTGTTGGGTACTTGTTCAGGGACTAGAAAGGCTCAAGCCACCCATGACCATGTAAGGAAAACCCGACATAGGAAACTAATAAGTAATTGTTTTTAACAAAATCACTAGTGGCGCAATGATTGGTACCCATCATATTTCTGTTTACGTGAGATATCCATTTCTTTTACCCATAAATAACTATAGCAGACAAAGGCCCATATTGATCTTGCTAGCATGCACAGTAAGATGGATTGTAAGGGAGGAAGAAAAAGAAAAGTCACAGAAGCTAACTAAACTGCAGGTTTGGTTTCTGGGGGTCAAGAAGTCATCACACGCCATTTGCATGCCAACCAGGAAGAATGCCTGGTAAAAGTCTATTCTGCTCTAGCCTTAAACATAAACATGTGGGGTTTCTTGAACGTTACTGGGATTTTAACTGGAACCATGTGGTTCGATCAGAGGACCAATAAATTCAAGCTTTTCCTCAACAAACTCTCCAGTTGAGTTTTGCATGAAACAGAGGATGTGAAATAGTACATAATTTCCAATGTTAAATACAGCGGAGGATCTGTGATGCTGTTAGTCAGTTTCTTCTATAATGTCCCTGAAAAGCATGTTAGACTACATGGCATTAAGAAATACAGGGCTATTTTAAATAAATGTCTTTGTGAACTCTGGCAGAAAAAAAAGAACCTCACTGGATATTTTAGCAAGATAATGATACAAAACATAGTTTACCAAATATGAAATAAATCTTCCATGCTAAGAGATATTTATCCTTTGCAATTTAAAGGTCCAACCTTGTTGGTAAAATAACAGTAAAATCTGATTCTGACCTGGATAAAAACTTAATACATAATTTAGATATTTAGTTAGGGAACTTTAAAAGTGGAATAAAACAAATCTAGCAGGTCACAGACATTGCATATTGTTGTTAAAACCTGGTGTTTGAGGACTAGAAATAGTTAATTTATACATTAAAACAAGCAGAAAAAATAAACAAAATATTCCTTGAAAGGTCTCGCTATGCAGTTAAAATCCAATACTAAAACCTTTGCTCCTGTTAATAAAGTTAGTGAGAATGATCTGATTAGGTTCTACTCAGTCCTGTGATGCAGTCCATGAACATCAGACCTTATGGTTCATCTGCTGCGACAGAGTCGCTGCTGCCAACAGCTTTCAGTGAAAAGATCTTAAAACCTGCTTGAAAACATATTGAGTGTTGCAAGATGATGTAAATTTGCATATTCATGACTTGATCAAGTCATATTTGCATTCTGCTCAAAGTTAGCTGGTGTCGGGTTTTTACATCTGGCTTCCCTTCTCCCTGTGCTCACAAGTGCTATATTTTGATACAAATGAATTCCCAAAAAGACTCATCTCATTTTCATTCTCCTCCCTTTATACAGAGAAAAAGGAACAACGGTTGAATTGTGCAGCAGCTTTTAATTTCTGAAGGCATTTGTCTGCAACTGAGGTTTATGAGATGAGAACAGAAATTGTGATGTAACTTGATTTGATGTCAGAAACCTTGTTTATTCTGTAAAGCTCTAATCATGTTTGCATTTCTCTTTGCTCATAGCAGGTTTACCTAATCCAGGTTATCGTTGGGGGATCTGGTTTAACCATAAAAATTGTTCTAAGGGTTGAATTGCTCTAAGTATCTAGAAAAAACTCCACTCATGCACAATGACCACCAGCTAATTCCACTCAAAGAGGCCAAGTAAACAACGATTTTCATCAATAATTTTCTTATTTTAAAGTGCAAAAATTACGAGGCTGTCTATTCATTCATTTAATTCAATTCATTTATTTATATAGCGCCAATTCACAACACATGCCATCTCAAGGCACTTTATAAGAAAAGTCATTTTAACTCAATAATAATTACATTGCAGTTAATCCTTCATTTCATTATTCCAATCAGTTTAAAAGTTTTCCATCTAAGAAAGCCCAGCAGATTGCATCAAGACATTGACTTGCAGCAATAACTCCTCCTGGACGAACATGTAGCGATAGTAGACAGTTGCTTTTGTTGTGTCATTGACTTCGCGGCAATCCCTCATACTGAGCAAGCATGTAGCGACAGTGGAGAGGAAAACTCCCCTTTAACAGGAAGAAACCTCCAGCAGAACGTTGCTCAGTACGGCCATCTGCCACGACTGTCTGAGGGTTCGAGAAGACAGAGCAGAAACACAAAAAGAACAGAAGAACAGGTGTTGGAGTACTTTCTATGTTAATGAAAATAAAAAGTTGGTAACAGGAGAGGGAGAGCGTTCAGTTACTGGGAGCATTATCCCAGATTATATCCCTCTACAACAGGGCATTACAGCCAAGGAGAATGCCGAACCAGGTGTAGCTCCTATGGAGAAAAAAACACTGAAAGAAAACACCAAGCTAACAGTTGAAATAACAGCAAATAATGTAATAGGAGAGTAGTAGAAGAAGAACGTGGCAGAGTGAAGAAAAGTGGTACAAAATACATAACATAATTGCAAAGTAACAAATTCAAACAGAAGAAACACATCTTTAAATTTTTGAAACTAATACAGTATGTGATGTGTATATACAGTAATAGTAAAGATCATATACACAGTGTACTGTTTATTCATTTGATCTCCAAATAGTTTGCTCTTCATTCAGTGAAGTCACTCACAGTTGGCAGAGTGGTCAGAAATCCTTCTCAAGCAAGACTAGTAGTACTTCGAATTACTCCTAAAAGTAAATTTTTTGAAAAAAAGTTGCTCAAGTAAACGTAACCAGTGACAATCCATCTCATAAAAACATTATGGCAAAATGTTTTATTTGAAAGCCAATCCAATCACTCATAACGTTTAAAATGTTCAAAAAAGCCTTTAGTAAACTGCTATATTTTAGTTTTTGATAGCTTAAAAAAACTTTTCTGCCATCTGTGTGTAAATCAGAGTAAAAGTTTCCCCAAACTATTGCATGAGTTCTTTTCAAATGGTCAGAGATGGTTTTGTTCTGCTCAGTTCAAGGTTTGAAGCGACGACTAATAATTCGAGCTGTTTGAGAGTTTTTAGAGAAAGCTCATTCCTGACCTGTTCCTGCCCGGCCATGCTGAATTCTGAAGAGGCCTTGGATGCAACAACTGAGTTTATCACTTTTAATGAGAGACTCTGCAGTGGGCTACACTCCATTACGCATGAGCCAGATGATAAATTACATTGCCTTCCACGACTCCGTGACCCCCCAGGGGATGTTTAATTAATCAGAGGCTGGACATGGCCACCGTTAGTTGAAGAAACCAGCGGCCAGAGCTGCCCTGGACACACACTCACTCCCACACATCATTATTTGCCTTCCAGCTGCCTCACCTTGAAGCAATGTGTAAAAACAAGGAGCCAGAACAGAGAGAGGGGTGGACATCTTCAGGACCCCAAGGGCCTGTTACCTAGACAAACCCAGAATGAATTTAAAACAAGATTTCCTTTACAAAAGATTGTTAAATGCTATTTGTGTACTGAGTACATGCTTCATAATTTAGTTATAAAATTAATTTTTAAAAGAAGGATTTCCAGGATTGTTCAGTTTTCGGCTAAATAACATCATTTTGTTAAAAAAAGGAGTAACTACAACATCAGAAATGATTAGGAAAAAGTTTTTATCATATTATATAATGTCTTGTTTTAAACTTGCATCAGTACCTGCTATTAAGATGTAAAATCAAGATTTTCAATCTATTATGACCTAATCTCACTGTTTCGATATGTTATTTCTCAGGGTTAGCGTTGGTTGCGCTATCGATTTGAAGTGTCAGAAAAGCAAGATGAGTTCATGTGTTTATCAAAAATGTATGTTTAGTTTAAAAAGTGAGAAGAAAAGAATCCTCTTTTTTATTAGTCAAGGTGTGATTATTTCACCTTTTATAAAAAACGGAAGGGAAAAGGGTCAAGCTATCTCTTGAGTACATCCAAATATTGAGGACTTCTGCACAATTACCACTTCCAAGGGAGAATAGGAACATTAATAACTACTCTAACAGATGGAGATAATAAAATGACAAGCTAATTTAATGTTTTAAAGAATGTAATCTTGGGTAATTTCTAGGAATGTTCAAAACCAATCCCAGGTAATGGCTCCAAGTCCCTATTTTGTCTTTTTGAAATGATTAGTATTAGGGATGGGCAATATATCAGTTATAGCGGTTATATCGATTCATCAGATTTTCTGTTTACGAAGAGCACATTTTTGTAAAACCAAGAAAATCTGAATTGTTTTTTCACCAATGAACCTCTTGGGTTTCCATAGTTTAAAGGGATGTCAGCCCACCAAAGGCCTTCCATCTTGTTTTACAAGCATGTTTTACAGCGTGTATTCACTTGGACTTTGAATTTAGCTCAACTCCGAGAGGAGATGATTGAAATTAAAGCAAGTAAAAAAAAAATTTTCTGTCATTTGTAATTTATTTTACAAATAAAAAGAGAGAAAAACGATTAATATCAGAATTTGGATTTGACATGAAAAAGAAAAATCCGAGATTTTATTTTTATTTTTATTTATTTTAGGTGTTCTTGGTCTATTATCTGGGATTTTTGGAAACTGTATAAGTAAGCCATGGTGTCAGGTTTAGCAAAGCACATCTTTACCAAAGCCTATTTTAATGCGCACAGCTTGCAAAACTGTTATTTTACTGACCTGAGTCTTGGTTTTCTCCACCAATCTAAGAGTTTTTTTACCCTTCACAATGTTCACAGTAAGACAGCAACTGCATTGACAGCTTTGGGTCTGTGTGTCATCATTTATTTACTTTCTACTTTTCTACTATTTAGAAAGAGACGGAAAGAGACGGGAGGTAGACAGGCAGCAAAGTTACTCGGGTTGGGAACCGAACCCAGGATGGCCACATTGAGGACTATGGCCTCCGTGTATGGAGTGCCCACTCTAACACCACACTATTCGTCCCGTGTATTTAGCTTCTTAGTTTATTCTTTTCTTTTATTCGTGCATTTAGTTCTAGTGACCGTATATTAGTGTTTTTCTTACTCTTTATGTAAGTTTCAGGAATCCCCTTTCATCTCCATGTGTCTTAATTTGCCCCCTTTTATTTGTTCCCTTCAGCCTGTCAGCAACAGGTGTTTCTCATCACCTGATTGCCTCACCTGTTGCCCATGTCATTATCCATCTCTTCCTCAGTATATGTATAGTTCCCTGGTTTCATCGATCTTCACTGGCTGCTTCCATTAGGTTATCTGTTATTTTTCGTGTGATCATTATTCTCTCTGTTGCTCTTCCTGTCCAGCTTCCCGTTTTCCCTTCGATCACCTTCTTGTAAGTGTTGTTCTACAGGTTTGCAGAGAGGATTACAGAAGACAGATGAAACGCAAAGTTCAAAACAAAGCATCTACGAAGCAGGAGAACAACTTCTTGGGTGATTTTTTTTTCTGTTGTTTACCTGGAACTGGACTGAAACATGTTAAAAGATGAATATTAACAAGTCATATTAAAAACAGAGTAAATATGCTAGCATTAACGCAGCACTTTAGCTAACAGCTCTGGATGAAAACATCAGGAAGAGCAAGATGTGAGTTTACTGATGAATAATAATAACATAACAATAACAAACATAATCTCCAGCTTTCAGTCCTTAACGGGAAGGTATGTTTAAGGGTAAACCTGGATCAGCAGTGTTTGGGTCCAGCCCCCGCCCCCCCGCCACACACACACACTGAGCCCACGGGGTTCAAAAAGGTGAATTTGAGTTTCTCACAGCAGCAGTATAAATCCACTGAATCTCTCTGATCTCTGTCCTGTAGAAAGAACTCATAGAGATTCAAGCCAAGTCTCTCTAACACCAGACTTTGTGTGAGAGGTAAGTTTTAGGTCTAGTCTTAAAAGTAGAAAGGGTGTCAGCCTCATGGACAAAAACAGGGAGCTGCTACAACACAAGTCTGATAACTGCTTACTATTCTACAATTAAAAACCACCTGTAAACCTGCAGTCTGAGAGAAAACATACAGAGCAGTCAAACATTTAAGATAAGATGGAGCTTTATGTACAAGAGAAGGGATTTTCTATTTTGATCTGAATTTGACAAGGAACAAAGGAGAGAAGCTAACATTTGAGAAAGATGATGGTTCCTTTCAATTCTCATCAAATCTCTGGCTAGAGTGGTTTTCACATCATGCTACATGTTAAAACTCATGCCCAGTGTCAACTTGTATTTAAATCAAATGAGAATGTCAGTTTGGGACAGGGCCTCAGATCCAGCTATTTGAAAATATAAATCTTATATTATCTAAGAGGAATGTTTTCGTTAGCTTTGGGAGTAATTCTATTTCAGCTCAAAATTTATACAAGATTCTGGCATGAAGGGTAAAAGGTAGAAGCAGGAAAACAACAGGCCCAAATGCTCTTTTAATTGGAAATGCATGTGTTGCCACAAGGAACCGTGTAAAAAAACTTTACAAGAACCTAAATAAAGCAAACAGCCTTATGCATTTGCTGGTACTAAACTGATTTTAGATGAGAAGTACCAAGGAGGTGGTAAAAAAAGCTGACTGAATCATCAGTGCATGATCAGTTGATAAAAATAAATGTGAATGTTGTTCTTCAATTTTTAGTCTAGCAGGTCTTTTTACAGTTCACTATTCATGTGAAAATGCTGACTCATAACCCCAAACGCATCATAACAGCAGCTGCAAAAAGTTCTACAAGAATCCATTCGCACTTTTTTAGTCTCTCTCTGTTGTGTTTACCGCTAAAACAGCGTTTTGGACCGGTTCCGTGTGGACTGGGCCTAAATGTTCGAGTAACAGATTTGATCTGGTATGTTTTTTTTGTGGGCTTTATGTCACCAATCATCCAGATGTGAGAACTCATTGTGTAAAAGTGTTTCCAAAGGCTCAAAATTAGTTAGCCTCTGACATGTTGCTTGATTTTCCTGGTTCCAACATATATAATTATGGTTTCATTTTTTGCATGGTGCAAATTCAAGGTGGTAAGGGAGGATTTACCCCCCTATTTAAGATTGTATTTTAGTAAATCATAACATCTTGGGGAGTATGAACATTTCTATATTCTATATTGGCTATACTCATACATTTAAATTAGGTGTAACAAAATAGGTGTGAAAGTATCTAATACTAAGTTTTCAGACCTCCCTAAAGTTGATCGTACCATTTCTAAACCTGATCTCACTGTAACCTCCCACTGTTGCCAATTATTAGTGCACCATAACCTGCTGAATCTCAGTAAGTGAATAAACGTTCAAAGCGTCTGAGGGGAAATGCTTACCTTCACTAACTAATGCTACTTCTGTCTCCCTTAGCAAATAGTTTGCAGCCTCTGATTCAGTGGCTGGAGAAATGGTTGTTTCTGTAAGTGAAGTACTGAATTAGAAGCTCAAATCAGATGCTAACTTCAGTTTTCTAAAAGAGTTTAGCAGGTGGATGAACATTTATGTTCTCTGTCTCAAGGCCAAGTGGAAAAACTAACCATGTTGAAAATAAATAAATATTATAATATTCGAAGGAAAATAAGTAAATAAAAGTAAAATAAATAAATTAAATTAGAAAGTAAAAAATAAAATAAGTAAATGTTTGTTTTTATAAAGTTCATAAATTAGTATTCAGTCCATAACTGATGCATTACAAATTTTATAGAATATGAAAGCCGTAATAACCAAAAAATATGCTTATGATGGTTATTTTATGTGGGCCCTTAAGGTTAAGTTTGTCATCACTTAATCGGTTTATATTATCTATATTCTTTGTGTATATTTTTAAAAATAATTTAAAAATACATACTTTTATTTGCTTACTTACTGCTATTCACTGAAGCGAAGCATGAATGAAGAACATTTGTGAAGGTAATAGAAAAATCTTAAGGCCGTCCGTCATTTTCACGTCTCTGATTACTTGGTGCCAACGCGAAGATATGTTCAACTTTTCGCACAGAGTTCAGGTAACTGAATCAATTGTAAAAAAGATTCCCATGAGAACACCTGAGCATCGTCTCAGACCTGGACACCCAATCTATCTCGTTATCCACAAGCTAACCGCGCTGAGGAGTTACGGAGGCATGGAGTTCATCTGTGACTGCACTGGACAGACTAGCGGTGACAGATCGCTACAGCCTAACTACTGATGAAAAAAAAAACGCATGCAGGGGGATTTTCTGCCACTGAAGCAATCAGAAAAGCCCTCGTTCAGAGAATGTTGCCGAATTCTGATCACTTCAATTGGAGGAATGTTTCCTGGTTTTAAAACTTTGGCTGAAGTTGGGCTTCAGCCTCCATTACGCACAGGCGGAGGGCAGTTCAGCTCCATACAGCGCGTGCTCGAAACAGCAGGTGAAATGTTCATAATACGTGTAGTTTATTAATCTGCTCGATGTGTGATGGCACAATGTGGATCCTCTGATCATTTTGTTCGGTTGAATATGATCTAAAATGAATAACTACTAAATACGTTATCATTTTAAGAAAATGATGGGTAAACATTTTTATGACTAGATTTTTGTGACCCAGTCAGTCAAAATGACAGACAACAAAAAATTGTTGCGTGACCTCTGCTTTAGATAGACATATTATCGGATTAAGGCAACCTCTAAAAATTATAAGACATCCGTTTACTGAAGTACATGACACCCCCCTTATCGTCATGCTTTAATTTGCACCCTGTTTATGGTCTGTACCTAAGCGTGCAGTGACCCTGCAGTCAAAGCCCACAGTTGTCATGGAGATAGCTCTCTTTATTTTCTTTTTGATGCATGTTTTTGCTGCATGTTCACTGAATAGAGAACGCATCTTTATGACAGAAATTTTCCTTCAACTCACTGTCAAGATTTTTCTTCTCTTTGCAGGATTCGTAACATCTCTTTCCCTCACAGTCAGATCTGTCATGCTTGAATGCAGCAGTTAAAATTCATCAGACTCAACAACTTGAGTGACGCATTTTCCCCCTGCTTGCTCGGGGACCCTCACTAGCTCGTTGTGCTGTTATTTGAAGCTGCCTTCCCCCTTTTTCTTCTCTCTGTGCTCTGCATCTGTCTCAAATACCTGGCTTACAGTGAGTCAGGAACACTCATGTTGGGATTTAACATTGATGGGGGCAAAAAGGTGTCATGAACATCCATCTTCTACATTTAGGTGTAGAAAATAGCTGGGCAACAAATGAATCCCTGAATTCGTCTTTCTATCTCATAAAGTTAGTCTGAATTCTTCTGAAATGTGTCAAAGAGAGATTAAGTAACATCAAATTGACGCTACATTTCAAATGGAACTCCATTAAAAGCTAAGGGACACTCCCATGGAGCTTATATTACATTTCATCTCTGATAGAACTACATTTATTTCCAAAAAGTCACTGCACACCCAGATACTCGGCTCTTACAGCATTTCGGATTTCTAAATGACATAAAAGTGGTTTAAAAATGGCTGTGACCACAGATTCATGTATAGCAGGGAGCTGCTGCTGGAGTGAGAGTTATGGCCTCTGAGTGGCACTGTGCCCTTCCCAGACTTTTCAAGTTTAGCTCTCTTTGCAAGGACAGCCCTCCTGGCTCCTCTGCTCGTCTCATCTGCTCTCTGCATGCTGAGCATCTTCCAATCTGGCCGCAAGCGATGGACAGACTTGCACTCTCGGTGTCAGCTCTCCTCAGGATTGTCAGAAGTCCTCTGTCAAATCCCCCTACTGTCTAGCCCTGTAGGCTCTGAGGAAATTAACCAGAAGGAGAGGCTGAGGAGGGGCGACACTCTTTATGCTGCAACACTATTGCTCTTTCACAAAAGACGCACTCTGCGATCTCTGCCAGTGGTCATTTCATTTGGGGAATATGAGGAGCAGCAGAACTGAACCTGAGTTCTTTTTGTGGCTCTCAGCCAACAGACTTTATACAACTTTATTTTTTTTATTTTTTGGTGCTTCAAACTGAACTTGAAACCTTCATGACTCACTCTGGAAAAACATGAAAATTCCCATCAGGAGTCCCGTTAACGCTTTTTACTGACAAGCCAAAAAAAAAAAGCTTTTAGATTCCTAAATTCAAAAGCAAAGATTAAACTTTTAGATTAAAATAAGCTTTCTTGCTGGATGCAAGCCAAACTGACTGAGAGGTAAATAAACCTCAACCAGCGCCAGACTACATCCGCATTAGGCTGGAGAGTTTATTTCACACCCTGATTAACAGCAAATAATCTGCTGACTGGCTTCAAATGGATTCTGGGAGAGGTCGGAATGAAAGGATATACTGTTTTCTCTTGTAGCTCAGACACCTGATGGTAAATATAGTCATGCGTTTTATTTACAGTATAGCCACCTGCTATTATTATTATACAAATTATTAGATAATATTCATTGGTTTATATTTCACTTTTGTTCACTTCATTTCTATTGACTTTTTTTCTATCGAGATGATAGAAGCACAGCTCCAGAGAGGAATTTCCACCAGCTGTCTGTCTGTCACAAATGTGGTATCAACATTGAATCTGGCCTCCTGGTAAATTATCCTCCTCTAATAAAAAAGAAGCAATGGCCGTGTACAGGTTTTTAGTTTTATGATTAATGCACCAGTGAATTTCCTGTTTTTAGACCTAATAATGTTTTGATCTAGTCAGGTTAGGGAAATTGTGGAGCTTACATTAATGCATTTCTCTGTAATGGAAAAAAAAGTGCAAAGTTACAGCTAATAACACAACCAATCATTTTTGCTGTAGGCTGTCTACTACAATGTGTAAAATAAAGAAGCGATATGAAAAGAGTCTTGGGAAGAAAAAAAAAACCTCAGATGTCGCATTTTTCTTCTGAAATTCAGCCTTCATGCACAATAAAACCAATTAAATTGAGTGGCAACTCTTCACTTTCTCCTATTATATTTTGTATATAGTTTGCTTTTCAAAGCATTATCTCAGTTTCCGTTTCAGGGGAGACAATAGAAACCGAATCTAACCCTTTGCAAAAGCAAATTTGTCTTTGATTGACATAATTTAACTGTAATAATCCTACATGAACACTCAGAAACGTTTCACATAAAGGTTTTATAAATAAATGCTTCAATGTATTTTTCTGCTTAAGATGACAATTGATTAATCATTAACCAGATTTATAGGGAAGCCCCCTAGAGTGATATTCAGGATTATATCGACTGGGTTGAGAGATTCAATCAACAGCAGCCCCCAGCCACTCTATCAATTATGTCTGAATATTGCTCCCATTTTGTCCCCGTCTTTGATCCGATATACTTGTAAGCCTGGAGGAAGGTAAATCAGCCAAAATGAGAGCACCATTTCTTAAAAATTGGAGCATACAAAGAGAGGGTCTTTGACAGTTCCTCTTCACACAGTCACTGTAGATTGTCCAGAGACCTCTCTTAGGTTATGGAAAACAAGAGTAAGGCACGTTGAATTTTGTGTCAGATGAATCACTTCTGTTCATTTGTCATTTGACTGAATAATTATTTGTAGTGTTTTACGGTAATTTAAACCGATTGTCGGAGACTGTAGATTAGCGGGTAGAGTACTCGTCTTGCGATTCCAGCTTCCTCCTGTCACATGTCGATTTGCCCTTGGGCCAGGCACTTAACTTCAAGTTACTTAGTATAGACTTAGTATAAGGGCTTGATCTTCTATTAAATGCACAAACAAAGTATTTGCTTCTCTAGTTTTTGAATACTTCCACCAGACCGGATAAAAGAATTGGGTAGTCAGAGTTAAAAAAGGAAGTGCATGTCTCCTCATCATAGGGTGAGAGTGAGACCACTCCACCCAGATTCTTACACATGCCCCCCATGGATACCCACCGTAACAGCAGCTCATAAAACAGAAATAATTCTCAGAAACAGTATTATGTTTCTAAATCTGTTATTAAATTGGAAACAAATATAACCAGTGATAAGGAGGGCTACATGATGTAGCAAACAACGGCTAAAAACATTAAACATTGATGCTGCATATTTACTTTCTCTGCAAACTAGCTGCCACTCTCTGCGCCATATGATCAGATGTTGACGGTGCACCAAGCACAGGTTATGTAAACATCTTTGCAAATCCAGCAACGTGTGTAAGTGTAACCCAGTGGAACTGAGCTTCATAATTTGTGCTTTATTTATTTTTATTTTGCTCAATTCCATAGAATTTAATTTCTATCATTTAAGTTTTTCCTACATGGATAGTTTTTGTGCCCATCAAATATTTGTCATTTGTTCATGTTATTGAAAGAAAGTATCAACACTTTAATCTGATTTGCTGGATAAAATGGATCCCGCCCCTGAGGCTCACGGGAGTAGTTTTCTTCTTCTACGGGATACGCAGCACACATTGCAGCACATGGAGAAGACGGAGCTAGCGCATGCTGATGAGTGAGGAGCGTTTACAAAATAATAAAAGTCAAAGAACCCTGTTTGGGTTCGCAGTACCTGAAAGGAAGGAGCGAGAGGACCGGAGGTGGTTGTTCCCCCAATTCGTTTGTTTCCAGCTGTCTTGGTGAGTTAACCAAAGTATGGAAGTTAGCATTGCTAGTTGAATAAGCAAGCATGGCTGCCGTGTTTTTTATTTTTATTTTTTTTAAACTTTCATTCATCAATTGCACAATTTACAGGAATGTTAACTTCCATTTAAAAATTACATATTGTGCAGTTTCCAAAATTGCAGGTGTTTTAACATAAATCATCAACAGAAGACTCACATCATCACAATTTGCCAGGGGGAGAGCGGATTTACAAAAAGATATCAAAATGTTTACAAACATCCACAGTTTTGGTTGCCTTTTGATTAAGAGAGCACTTAATCGTGTTGGCATATAGCTTGACCTCATCGTTAAAAGCAATGAAAGATGTTTTGGAATGCGAAAACGTACATTTATGAATGTAAGATTTTGCCAATAGAATAATGAGATTAATAATGGTTTCGTTAGGCATAGTCTTAGTTCTGTTGAGGTCATAGAGGCCAAAAAGAACATCCTTCCAAAACAATTTGAAATCTTGAAATTTTTTCTGCAATAAAATTACAAATGTCAGACCAGAAGCTTTGGACAAAGGGGCAGTGCCAAAACAAATGGGTAACTGTTTCAATATTCACAGAACAAAAAGTGCACATTATATCAATGTCTTTTTTGAATTTTTTAACGATATGATCATTAGACGGGTAAAACCTATAAATTATTTTAAATGACATCTCTCTAGTTTTGTTGGTCAGCAGGTATCGGTTGGGTAAGAGCCAGACCTTCTTCCAGTCAATGTTTGGCACAAATTTATTCCAGTATGGAACCACATATGGGACTGTGATAGTATCTGTTTGAACAGGGATCTAATTAGTTTATTGTTCTTACCATTGTTACAAGAAAAACAAATCTTACCAACTGAAGTGTCAGTCAGGGATAACAAGGTTAATTGTTGCGTGTCCAATCTTGGTTGAGCTCTAAATAACATGCAGACACCAGAAGGAATTGCTCCAAAAACTTTGGCATAATCTCCAGGAGACACAGGGATTTTGTATTCTTCTAGGAACTCATAAGAGTAAAGGCAACCAGCCCTGTTAAATAATCGGTAAACAAAAATAATGTTGTTATTAAACCAGTAATCAATGAATAAAGATTTATGTTTAAACAGTATGTCTTTGTTGTTCCATATGTAATATTTGTGGGGCGAAAAGTTATGTTTGAAGATAAGAGACCATGAAAGGAAGGCCTGGCGGTGAAAGGATGACATTTTTATCGGGACTTTATCAATATTGTAATTACAGGTTAAGAAAAAGCTCAATCCCCCCAGTTTTGACAGAATATGACAGGGTATGACATTCCAAATAGAGTTAGGGTTTTTAAAGAAATGTTTCAACCAGTTTACTTTAAAATGATTATTAAGAGTACAGAAATCAATAAAGTTTAAACCACCCTTTTTATATTCATTTGTTAGAACAGACTTCTTTACATGATGAGTTCTATTTTTCCATAAGAAGTTAAGGAGTAGGCAGCACAGTGGCACAGTTGGTAGCACTGTTGCATCGCAGCAAGAAGGTCCTGGGTTCGAATCCCAGCCTGGGGACTTTCTGCATGGAGTTTGCATGTTCTCCCTGTGCATGGGTACTCCGGCTTCCTCCCACAGTCCAAAAACATGACTGTTAGGTGAATTGGTTTATCTAAAAAAAAATTGCCCTTAGGTATGAGCGTGTATGGTTGTTTGTCCTGTATGTCTCTGTGTTGCCCTGCGATGGACTGGCGACCTGTCCAGGGTGTACCCCGCCTCTCGCCCCTTGACTGCTGGAGATAGGTACCAACCCCCTCTCCCGCAACCCTGCATTAGGATGGACGGGTATAGAAAATGGATGGATGGAAGTTAAAGAGTAGCTTGTCAATCTCAGTAATATTTTTTTTGTCCACATACAGAGATAGAGCTGGATATGTTAACCGTGATAAGCCTTCTGCCTTAGACAGTAGGGTTCTGCCTCTGAGGGATAGATCCCATAACAGCCACTGGTTCAGCTTTTTTTGGGTTCTTTGAATAATAGGGTTGAAGTTCAATGAAGTCCTTTTTGTTGGTCCTTGGTAATTGTGATACCTAAGTGAACAAGTTCGGTTTTGACTGGGATACTACAAATGGAAGATTTCATGCAGTCCTTAATGGACATGATTTCACATTTGTTGATATTCAGTCTTAAGCCAGAGACCATGGAAAAATTTTCTATAGCATTTATTGCAACAGAGACTTGGTTTTCATCCCTAAGAAAGAGAGTGGTATGGCTGCCGTGTTCTGCTCCGGTGGTGTGCAGGTGTGTGGCGTAGGCACTGCAACATTTCAAAACCGGTATTGTGAATGATTGGGTTGTTTTTATTATATCTGAAGAATGTTTTGTTTCTATTTATGTTCATAGTGTTTTTTTCTAAACCTGAGCTGTTTCCACTCACTTTTCAAGGCTGCTGTTGCTGCTATGGGTGAGATCAGTGGAGTAGTTGCTTAAAGGGTTCCTAAGGTGTAATAAAAATAATTATTGTGATAAAAACAGTTTCAAATATACATTTGTTGTGGTATAAATTTGGTTTTTATGCTATGTTTACAAAAATCATAGTAAATGGAGTTTTGAATTCACAATTGAACTGAAATGTGAATGAAATAAAAGGATAGTAATGTTTAGAAACCTGCAATTTCTTTCATTGTGCAAAAAATGAAGAAATAGAATTTATTTGTTCTACATACTGTTAATTTTATTTCTATAATATGTTAGAACTTTGGATAAATGTGCAGAATCAATTTTATTGCTGTATGCAATAAGGTTTTTATTGTATACAGGCTGTGTTTTTTCCCGTCCCTATGGTGTATGTTCCTGGAAGTCCCTGGACGTTTGATGATGGAAATTCTCCTCCCTGAGGGGATGGCGAGCCATCCCAGATCCTGGACTCAAATGTGAAATTGATCATCCCCCATGTCGTTGAGGATAAACGGTGTGGAAGGACTTTTCTTGAACTCCGGATTCCATTGATACCAGAACTGAACTAAGGGTGAACCCCAATACAACCATTCCCCTTGTCCCGTTACCCCCTTTTGGCCAAAGAGGAGGAAACCTGACTTGACTTAATTTTCCTTTGACTTGGTTCTCATACCATTGACTCGGATGTATAAAGATGTAAACCATATGCACTATTACTATTTTGTTAGGTTGTAAATAATCTTGCCGGCTATGGGTTAGTTATTACAAGTGTTAACAGTGCCTTGTATTGAGCCCTGTAATTTTCTTTAATACAGTGTTCTCAACTAGTTGGTCTCCTGTCAATTACTCTTCTTTTAATACTGCCTCAAGAACCTAGAAAGGATTCACCAAAAGGTGTGATAAGCCTATGGTTACATAAGCAAAAAAGCAGCACCTTTAAGGGCACGATGAATTACACTGTTATTAAAATCTTTCTCTGTTTGCACTTCCTGTTCTCTTCTCCACTTGTGGAGCTATACAGTTGCGTTGCAACCCTTTAGATGACGTTATGAAGCAGCACCGACGAGGCTCAGTGTCAGTGGAAAAGCAACCGGTTCTTTGAAAGAACCAGCTAAGAACCGTCTAAGTACCTGGCACCAGCCTAGAATTACCACAAATTGTCTTTCAGTGGAAAAGCCCTGTAATACTGACTGTGGGAGGTTTTCTTTACCTCCCTTACCACGCCGTTCTCTATGCCTGATGCCAAAATGAACTTATGTTGGTGTATACATTCTTTTTTGTTGTATTTAAGTTGTTTTCAACTTTTTAATTGTTGCTTTGACTATAATTGTAGACAAGTTTATGCATGTGCTGTAGCTTTTTTCCTTTAGCCAACTTGTTACATATGAAGATAGCATTAGATAAAAGTTGATTTAAAAATTAACTGAAATGTTTTCAACTTAAGACTGTGAACCTATTGAACAGACATTCTTCAGCAAAAAGTTGAAAAGATTTTAAGAGCTTTTCAGTGTGAGACTATACAACTACAATGAATGATGAATTCATTTTCAGGTGGCCTAAAAAATACTGAAATGTTAATTTATTATTGATTAATGTCAAACAATAGATGTCCTGCTCTCCAAAGTCTACCTAAAACATTCACAGTTTAAGACTTACCTCCATTTCTAAAGTTATGTAAAACCATATCTACCACTGGAGAAGTTTTATCCCAAGAAGAGCAAATGTTCATGTGTGGTCACATTGTTATGACTAACCACCTATTAGATGCATCTGCATCTTGGATGCTATGTAAATCATACAGAATCCCACACGTAAAAGGTTCTGGGAAGCAAAGAAGATTGGAACAAGCACAATAATTGGATACATTGAAAAGACTCTATGTTTAAGTGCGCCCTTACTTGCTGGGCATATTGTAAGATGTGCAAGCAAGGGGAGTAAAAGCTCTTTGACTGAGTTTCTTTTCAACATAATAACAGACTGTAAAATATATGACATTAAGCTTTTTGAAAAAAATAGACTAAAGCCTAACAAAAGGAGGTGCTAATGCATTTGCACAAAACATTTCATGCTGGAAAACAGAATTTTAATGTGCAGATAAAAGTGAAAATATTGCCTGGCAGCGTCTATTCCACCATGCCCTCCTGTGATTTCAAGCCCAATCCTGAATCGAGTTTTGTCCATATGCTTCCTAATGTGCAGTTATTTCCAGCTGTTAGGAGGTTCTTTTATCACAAACTCTAATGAAGAGGAATTTGGAGGAGGAGGATGAGGAGAGACGGGGGGAATGGAAGAGAATTGGGTTTGATCTTGAGGCGATGGAAGAGGTGTAGCAGCCCTTGAGGGCTCGGCCCCTTAAAAAGCTTGTAGCCTCCAGGGAAGATGCTCGCTAGCGAGCTCCCCCTCAGCCTTTTCCTCACCTCCTACCACCCCTTCTACTGAAGATCAGTTACGATTGACAAATCCTCTGGTTGGGTTGAAACGGCTCAATCGCGATGTGAGCCAGCCTCACTTTCACCTCTTTCTCAGTTTGAAACACATCACACATTCCCTCCTTCTCTTTTTATTTCCAGTCGTTTGCCCTGTCTGTAATCAGAGCTGGTGAGTACACAGACGTCCTTGGAGAATGTTATACACTGCACTCTCATGATGACTTTCAATCATTTTTGCACCGTTTGTTAGTTCAAGCGACATCACTGTTCCGGTTTCACAAACTAGCGTGATGCAAGGCCGCAAATTGATATTATGAGCTTGAAGAACTTCCTCAGGCGTGTCCATTCGTTGTTTTCAAAAAACGTGCCAGAAAAACGGATTACACCCACCTTCTCTGTAAAGTTCATGCGACCCATAACAACAACAACATAACATCTCTGTTATCATTCAGCTGCAAACAGCCGTCTGTGTTTAGGATTTGCCTAAGCCATTCCAAATCAGTGCGATGATGAGATCCGTGTACAACGTGCCGTGGAATGCATCGGGTCGGACACAACAAAGGAATTTAATCTCGCCACAGCCCCTTGCTGGCTGGTTCCCATTGGTTTCAACAATCGACACTAAATCAAATAGCTTAATTTGAAATATAACATCACATCAAGACGAGCTGCAGCAGCATCGATTTTTGACTGAGGACAGTATCTGTGAGGCTCATTCTGCTTGAATACCAACACGCTTGGCCACATTCTTCAGCTGGGCATGACGGCATCTCTTAAAATGTTTGGGTAAAGATTGGAGAGGAAAGCCATTAATAACAAGGATATACCAAAGATTTCCTCTGGCTTTATGTACATCACATTAAATATTAGTGGATTTTCCGCTGTAAAGTTTGATACGCATATTTAAAGTGCAAGATAATTCTACTGCAACAAACAGCCACACTTATTGGAACCACTGGTAAAGATGTTTACTGTAAAAACCCTCAAAATAAATGCATATTTTTTTATGGTGTTGCATAATCTTTCTCAGATTTCTATTTCATTCCAACCTTTAATTTGTGCTGACATTGCCATTGTGTTGCTATGATTGTATCAGCACAAATAAAAGCCTCGTTACCAGGCATCTGCAGAGCAGCCAGACTGCTGATGAGGGAATTGAGCCATTTGATTCAGGTTTGTTTGAGCAGGGATACATCTAAAAGTTTTGGGATGACCAGCGTTGGGCATCCGTGCTGCAAAGTATGGTGGAGGACCTGTGACTCCAGGGTGTGACTATTGTATCAAACACTTCAGAAAATAACCAGGTGTGCCCAAAGTTGGTCCTCAAGTACCGGTGTCCTGCATGTCTTAGTTATTTCCCTGGTTCTCTATAGAACTTTGATATACTTAGGATTGGACCATTTGAATCAGTTGTGTTGGAGCAGAGACACAAAACTGGCAGGACACCAACCGTTGAGGACCGAAGCTAGACACCCATGAGGTAAGCAATCTCTACCTGCTTTCTGCTTCTATGGGATATCTGAGTTGATGTTTCCTCTTTTTTATTTAGCTTTTATTTTGACACACTTCCTGTGAAGTATGTGTGGTTCTGCCTAAAGCTACCTGTGCTGACAACATACAAAAGCCGAAAAAACTTTCTCAACAATTAAGCAATCACTGTACTGCTTGGTTTCTTTACTAAGCGCCCTTTCTAGAAGTGATGGAAAAATCTGAAGGCCATCGGTCATTTTGACAGATTGCAGTTCCCACCCCTGACCACTTGGTGCAGACTTTTTAAAACTTTATACACAGAGTTTATGTAACTGAATCAATCAAAAAAAGATTCCCATGAAAGCCTCTGAGCATCATCTCAGACCTGGACACCGAACTCATACATCTCGCTATTTAGCAGCCAACAGCGCGTTGAAGGGTGGCATGGAGTATATTTGTAATTGCACCAGACACAGACTGGGGGTGACCGATCGCTGCAGCTTAACCTAACCACCGATGCAGAAGGAACAGATGCGGGGATTTCCTCCCTCCGATGCAATTGGAAAAGCTGCCATTCAGAGAGTCTTGCTGAGTTCTGATCTGATCACTTCAATTAGAGAAATATTCCCTTATTTAAAAACTTTGGCTGAATACAGTTCTCCAGCGCAGATTCAGCATCTATAAGTGGGAGCACAGCTCAGCTCCATGCCGAGTGATCACGCCACAACAGGTGCAATGTTTACAATACGTTAATATGCGCGATGTGTGATGGCACTATGCGGATTCCCTGTTCAGTTTGATCTGATTGAATATTAATTAAAATAAAATACTGCTGAATATGTTATCATTTTAAAAAGTTGATGGGTAAAATTGATTATGACCCGGTCAGTCAAAATGACTGACAACAAAATGCTATTTATCCAATTGCAGCATCAATGAAAAAATATGCATAGCTGAGACAGGTTTAATGTCTTATGTGCCCACTGTTAATAATTCACATCGTACCTAATTGTATAGTAACTGCAAGTAGGATATTTAAATTAACAATCACTAAATAACTTAGAATCTGTCTGACAGCAAAATCAATAATATCTTATTTCTCTGATAAAACTGGATATTAATTTGCCATTAAAGATTAAAACATGTTACGACATTAGGAGACATTTGAAACTTAGCTGCTGTAGTTAATTAAGACTTGGTGGAAAACGTTGTTTTGGTTACTTTGTGGATATCTCTTAGCTTTTAACTTTTTTTGAAGAGTACACTCTGGAGAAATGTGTACATTACATGACCGTTTAAAGAAAGTCATTTACAAAATACAACGGGAAAATGACGATTTATCACAAAACAAAACAAAAATGTAAAATCTGGAATAAAACACTCTTAGGGATGTTATTTGCAACATTATTTTCTGCTTCTTAAGACTTCATTTAGCTTTTTCCACAAGAATGATCACTGCTATACAATGGTCACCTTTGTATGTAGTTACTGCTTTGTGATTAAACTGTATTTAAAACCCTCTATTCTATTATTCTGTTCTAATCATGTAGACAATATTTTCATTTTAAATTACCTGCCTTTCACTCTATTCTGCAGACTGATTATGTTTCTATTGAAATGAGCTGTTCAGCTCTGATTAATACTGCGTATATGATTACATTAGGTTTTTGTTTCAGAGTGTAAACAAACACAGTCCCCTCCAGGACACACACACACTGCTCGCCCACATACAGACCATGATATAATTTAAGTTTTGATGTGTTGATTTTTTCTCTGAAGTGATCAGTGTGAAATTAACTGTGATAAATGCCATTCAGACTTATTTCCGAAGCTCCTGTGACCAGATATCTGTCCACACAGCTCATTACTTCCCTTTCTCACTGCTTTGAATGTGGACTCATGTTCCGGGAAGGATGGGAATTTTATAAGTAAGGCAAACAAAATACATAGTGGGGGACACTATTTAAATAGATTACAGTTTGGATGGAAAATCCCATCCAAAGCTTTTTGGTCAGTATCTGGTTTCAATCAGCATGAATTTCAGAAATGTGAGGAATTACTTTGAGTCATTAAAGTATATTAAATCATCATGCATATTTCTATTCAAAGTGTTAGTCATTGTTATGAACCCTGAATATGAAAGTGAGGGCTTTAAACTTTACGCTTTGTTGTATTTATGTTTGAGAGTTATTTTGAAGTAAGAAAAGAAGTAAATCTTGAGATGCCCCGACAGAGTCAACTAATCATCAAAAGATTTAAGAGCTTGAAGGCCACAATTCTGTACCACAGCTACAGCATTTGCAAAACGGCTACTATTATATCATAGCAATAACCTAAGAACACCACTCAATCTTGAAAATACTGTGTGGCATGGATGAAGATTCATTCACCTCAAGATGCTGGATGCTTGAAACTGAAACTGGTGGTATGACCTTCTTTCTGATTAATTTACCTAAAAATTAGATTAACTGAGGGAATTCAGGGGATTTAAGATGTATTCCCAGATTGACAGTTGATCCCAAAATGTGAAAACAAAACATCTAAGCACGGTGACAAGTATATAGGTAACATACCTTCTTTTGAAGCCGTGGAACACTGAATTCCACACACCCTTCGTCCCAATACACATGCACTATTCGGAACAAGAGCAGATCAAAAGTGAAGCGTACTTCATAGATGTGAGAGCATTTGATGTTAAAAAAATATGCTTTATTTCTCCATTTTATAGTTATGCAACAGGTTTTATACAGGCCAACATAAATGGAAAGATCAGAAACAGTGTGACAGCAGCTGCATTTAATCCAAAATATTCTATAAATCTCGTCTCATGAGCTGGATGTTTCACTACGGCCCAAAGAATAATGATACAGTATAAGTTATGTGTACAAAATCTATGATGAGGAAGTCTTTGTGCTTTCTTTTGTGTTTGTCTTCTGATCATTTCTGGTTTTATTACAGTTGGAAAAGTCTTGGCATTTCATTTCTCTGTGTTGATTATAATAGTTGTTGGGGTTTTGGGGCTTAGATGGCTAATTATTTCTTGTCATAATGAAAGGCGGAGACTCTGATTCAGGCAACAACCACAGAGAGCATATAACAGTTTGCTGGTTTAAAAGGTTTATTGAAGGGTTCTGGAGCAGAGTGGAGATGTCGTCAGGGGAAGGGTCAGAGCAGAGAAAAACAACTGAGAAGGACAGGTGAGTGGTTAAAATTTTGGTGATGAATTGTAATTCAAAGGTTTCTGAGAAAGTAGATTAGTTTACGCTCCAGTGAGATGAGGAATTCCTGAAGGAAATGAGAAGGATTGAGACTGGCTGGGAGAGGGTGAACTGAACAACGAGTGATCCGGTGTCTCCTTGTTGCAGGTGATGAAGCATTGGAGGGTGGACAGGCAGGAGATCGGCTGTAGCGTTAGCAGGTGAGTGTTTTACCGGAGGATCCAGGGAGGAGCCACGGGGAGGTTGACCAGGTAGAACCCAAGAAGCGAGAGCACGGAGGAACATGAGAGGAACCAGGTATTGAGGACAAGGAAGGAACATCTAGGAGCAGAAACCTATGAGGAGGACATGGAAGGTAAGTGACATTTCAAAAGTATAATTCTTTGCGCACGGGTTCAGTGACTGAAGCGGCCTTTTACCACGCTAGGTGAGTAACCCACCTGGGGTCAGCCTCAGGGAACCGCTCCGCTTTAAACTTTACATGAACCAGGGCTGATGAGAATCATCTGGTGTAGCACCTGCCCATCACACCCTGCAGAAATGTAAGGAGACACACAAACACACCCATACTCCTAGCATACAATCACTGAATCCTATAACGGTTGTGGTCTTTGAATGATCCATTTGGATTTGTTCTCGTGTTAGTGTTGATTTGTGGATCCTTTTGTCTCCAACCATAGCTACCTCTTGGTTATCTGCCTTAATTGGTCTCCTGTCCCCAGTCTCCCTGCTTTACTCTCTTCCACAGCTCTTCTGTATCCCCCGATTATGCTCACCTGGTTTCAATCCCACTCTCCCCCCTTTGCTCAGTATATAACCTTCTTCGTTCTGCTTATTCAGCGCTGGTTTCCAATTTTACATTTTAACTGGTTTCTTGTCCTGTACTTGTTTCATGCTTTAAGTTTTGTCTTTTGTTAACTTTAAATTCTTCAATTCACTATGTTGCTACCACGTTTCTATCTGTACTTTGGTCCTGTTACAACCTCACTACACATGGCAGAATCTGTTTATTCAGCTTTGCAAAACCATATAAGCCTATACTGATATGGCTTATGGCCATGTACATGAACTACCCAAGAACCAATCGGTCTGAACTGCTCTGTCAATATGAAAAAAAAGTGTTATCAGTACAGCTGTACTGCATCTCACTCCAAAAGGACAGTGCATTTGTTAATACTTATATCAATATTCTCTATAATCTTTGTGACGTGTGATCTGAGCTTGCAGATTGGTTTCTATTCTTCACAAGGGGACAAAGAGGCAATTTAATTTCTTCTCCCTAACTCTGCCTGCCTATATATATATATATATATATATATATATATATATATATATATATATATATATATATATATATATATATATATATATATATATATATATATATATAAACAAATTCCGAAATAAATAATAAAACAGAAAAAAAAAATGACTTTGTCAGCTCTAGCCACATTCCCCGTAGTGATGGATATAATCTGACCCCAATTTACGAAAGCCAGAGACGAGACACATTCTTTCGCCACAATATGAATATATTATCATCTCCAAATGTCCCATATTTGGCCCTTGAGAAATGTATTAAAAGATCGAGGGAAGATTCAGATGGCCTTTGGTTAAATAAGACAAATGTTCTCTCTTTGGAGCCGAAAGCAAACGTGACAAATGTCTGTTTCTGTGTATGTGTCTGGTTACAGAAGCTTTAAACAGACTTTAAAACATATTGTAAGGTACGACCGAAGATCATCTGGAAATAAATAAATTACCAGAGACCAGCATTTATTTCCAGGCGACTGAACACAGAACACCACCGACATCTGTATGGAGTTTCTGTCTCTGCTCTTCAACGCAGCAGTCGGCCTGGTCTTCAAACGCTGCTTTTATACTTGATCGTGGATTGTCATTACAGCACCAGTATTCTCCACGTATAGGTGGGCCTCTGCCTATCTAAGCTCAGGGAGGCGTACCGCAGCAGTCTTTTTCCTCTTTAATGGTGTTTTCTGCCACTCAGGGAGAAGTGCCTGCATAATGCTTATTGAATTTTTCTCTTAACAACGGCGATGAAAGAAGACAACACTGGCTGTGGATGAGGGTAAATCCATACGTTGCTTAGACACACTGCACATGCAAGCGCATAAAGGCACGAACGGAGACAGTTCGACTGCATGCATGCACGTCCATGTGCATGCAAACAGGCTCGTACAGATTGCATTGAGAAGACATCTGCCATCATGTGACCACGAGGCATTCAGATGCTACCCTCCAATGAATATAAAGTATAAACACTCCTGCAAATTCTCCACCCCTGGCCTCTATTTCATGCTATTATCTTGGCATAATAAACACATTAGCTTCTCCCTACCCAATTCCTGTTCCTAAGATGAATCTTTCCTGACTATATAAAATAATTTGCCAACATTATATGTGACTCTGAATTATTCATGAAGGTTCACGGAGAGTTTTAGAACCGTCTGAGTCCTGGAGGAGGCGGCGTTGACAGACGGCCGGTTTCCGCAGATGGACTTCCCTCTCTAAAGAAAGAAAGTGAGAGATCTGCTGAAACAGTCTTCATCTAAAAATGATGTACGGCCCTCTTTACTCAAGCTGAGGATCACTTACTCACTCAGACATGAGGCCTATTTCCATGAAGATGCAGTATTATTTGATCCGTTGAATTTGTATTATTTCAAGGAAAATGACTTCTAAGCTGTTGTCAAAACTTTAGTTGAAATAAAATGTACCAGAAAAACTTTGTCAAAATTCTCTATTGCAGTTGTTGATACAACAAATACTCAAAACAAATGAATAGCGCCTCATCACATTCCTTGTTCTAAATTATTTTTAGATGAGACCGCACTCAGGTCTTTGAAATCTGCATATTTCTCCCAGAATAACGGAAAAAGGATCTAGATATACAGTACCTTAGAAAAGTATTCATACCTCTCAATGTTTTTATATGCTGGCATAGGGAAGAAAGGCATCCCCACATCATGATGCTGCCACCGCAATTTCTTCACAATTTCTGATGAACCAAAAGTTCAACTTAGTCTCATCTGACCAGAGTACCTTCTTGCACATGTTTGAAAACTAAAATTTGACTCCTTCTTGCTACTCTAAGGGCTTAGATTTGTTTCCTCTGACCATCCTCAAAGGTAATCTATAGGCGCAAATCTTTTTCGGGTTCTGAAACACTTTATGTCCAGAAATTTAATTTCCCAGAATAATTTTAACTACCTAAGAAATTTCAGTTCTTTAGCATTGTAGGGTGCTAAGCCATGCCATCATCTTGTGCAGAGCAGTTCCTCCTACCAAAGAGGTGTCAATGCAACCTGGAGACACAGATCTTTAGCCGAGATCTCAATATGATGATTTAAATCTGTTAAATCGGACTTATCCAGCATTAGAAGAAGTAGAAAGAGAGAAAAAAGAAGATTCAGACAGAAAATAAGTTTTTCAGCTGTTAAACCATCTGATTCTGTCACAGTGACAACACTTTAGAAATGATGTAGTCACAAAAAATCCTATGGAAAGGCTTAACTGCAGCAATATTTTAAATAATTTTGACCACACTAACGTTCATCTGCTTCAGCCTCTACTTCTTTTAAGCTTAATGCAGGTAATGATGCACTACTGAGGTTGTAATAGTTAAAATTTGTATTTCAGAACCTAAAATTTGTAAAACTATGATCATATGAGCTTAAACCCCACAAAAACTGCTTTGATGAGAGGATTACACCCTCAGTCTGTCTCAGTTTTTATTTATTTAATTTATTTATTTAAATTTGTAATAATGTCAGTATATTTTATTAATGTATTTGAATGTAACACTGTAATATTCAGCATGAGAGGCTGGGTTTGAAGGTTGTGTTTGCAACCCATAATACAAATTATTATAAATACAATCAAGAGAAAATCATAACTGTAGATTAGGTTAAAGTGGGAGAGAACTGGGGAATAATCAACCAGTAAGAAATGTTTAGCACTGTCCCAACACAAAACTTCGTCCATTGTATAGAGTCCATCTAAAAATCCCCTTTTGGCAGTTTAATTTGCAGTGTAAGGTGAATCTGTCCTGAGAGACTCTGGAGGATCATCCACCGACCTGACCTCCTCGAGCAGCAATCATTACCTGGGTTTTACCATCTAAGAAATGCATTCTAGAAACAATTGTTTAGAATATAAACACTGGATGTACAATGCATAGTTTTCACTATAAAAATAAATAAACTGAAGAGAATAACTGTATTGGAGTTTGAAACCTGACAGATACTGAGTGAAAACTTTTACAAGTTACATCGCAAGCAGCATCAAATTGAGGATTGAGTACTTTTCTGATTGCCGCAGCATTATTTAGGTCTAAAAAAAAAAAAAAAAAAAAAAAAAAAAAAAGAGTTATTTTACTATGAAGTGCCATTATTGTAAGAGCTGGTGTGGAAATCGTTTCTCAGATGGTGTGATGTTTTTCAGCATTTTTCTAAAGAGGGTGAATTAACAATGAATCGTTGCTTATTGTCTTTTACCAAACTATAGCTAGATAACCAAGATCTGTTCAAAGAGAGAGACTTTGAAAGCTATGTTTGGTATTAACACTTGGTAGGCATGAGTGTTCATCTGTAATACAGAAGACATCTGGAAAGGTTATCTCTGCATACATGAATACCATTTAATCCTTATTTTATCAAGATAGAACAGTTTTATTTTTTAGGTATGGTCTTCAATTTGATCTTCAGGTAATTCATTAGTGTTTTTCAAAGCTTGAGTCTCTCTTTTTCACTTTCTGTGGCCTGAGAGATCAATTTGCATACAACTGTTTGGTGACACCAGCCCAGATTACAATATACTGTGATGTTATTTTTCTCTGTGTTTTGCAAACTGAAATTGAAATGTTTGTTGCAATAATCTGATCGTTTATTTTCTGAGATACAGTGGGGCAAAAAAGGATTTAGTCAGCCACAAATCGTGCAAGTTCTCCCACTTACCAAGATGAGAGAGACCTGTTTTTTTCATCCTAGGTGTACCTCAACCATGAGAGACAAAATGAGAAAGAAAAATCAAGAAAATCACATGGTCTGATTTTTAAAGAATTTATTTGCAATTATAGTGGAAAGTAGGTATTTGGTCACCTACAAACAAGCAAGATTTCTGTGTCTCACAGACCTGTAACTTCTTCTGTAAGCGGCTTTTCTGTCCTCCACTCGTTATCTGTATTAATGGCACCTGTTTGAACTTGTTTTCTGTATAAAAGACACCTGTCCACAACCTCAAACAGTCACACTCCAAACTCCACTATGGCCAAGACTAAAAGGTGTCAAAACTGTGGAAGCAATTATTAGAAAATGGAAGGCATACAAGACCACTGATAATCTCCCTTAATCTGGGGCTCCACGCAAGATCTCACCCCGTGGGGTCAAAATGATCATAAGAACGGTGAACAAAAATCCCAGAACCACATGGTTGGACCTAGTGAATGACCTGCAGAAAGCTGGGACCAAAGTAACAAAGGCTACCATCAGTAACACACTGATCCGTGTAAAGGAAAGAATGAATGGGGCCATGTATCGTGAGATTTTAAGTGAAAACCTCCTTCCATCAGCAAGGCCATTGAAGATGAAACGTGGCTGGGTCTTTCAGCATGACAATGATCCCAAACACATCGCCCGGGTAATGAAGGAGTGACTTCGTAAGAAGCATTTCAAGGTCCTGGAGTGGCCTAGCCAGTCTCCAGATCTAAAACCCATAGTAAATCTTTGGAGGGAGTTGAAAGTCCGTGTTGCCCAGCGACAGCCACAAAACATCACTGCTCTAGAGGAGATCTGCATAGAGGAATGGGACAAAATACCAGCTACAGTGTGTGAAAACCTTGTGAAGGCTTAAAGAAAATGTTTCACCTCTGTCATTGCTAACAAAGGGTTTATAACAAAGCGTTGAGATGAACTTTTGTTATTGACCAAATACTTATTTTCCACCATATTTTGCAAATAAATTCTTTAAAAATCAGATAATGTGATTTTCTGGATTTTTTTTCTCTCATTTTGTCTGTCATAATAGTGGTACACCTATTGTGAAAATTACAGGCCTCTCTCATCTTTTTAAGTGGGAGAACTTCCACAATTGGCAGCTGACTAAATACTTTTTTTTCCTCACTGTAGGTTTCTTTTTAAGGAGTAACTTTCTTTTAGATTTGTAAGCAAATGCTAGAGATTGTTGCAGATGAGGAAAACATTTCATTTGTACAGCAGGGCATGGTGAACTGCAGGCAGCAGTCTAATTAAAGAAAGGTTGGAATTGATTATGGCAGACTGTAACATGCACTTCTGTAATAGGTTTACTATAACCATTGTGTAAACAGAACAGACTGATAAAAAGACATGGATCCAAATGTATTTCACCGTTATCTCATCTGAGTATGCACCATCTGCTGCACACTCACTCATCTTGAGAGTGACTGAATAAATCTGTCACCTTCAACCAGATGCTGCAGCGACATCTTGTTGCTTTGCATGTCTGAGGAGGTTTGTAAAAATTGACTTAGCTTGTTTATTAAAAACATAAATAGAAAAGGAATGCAAATTTGTCACAGATTTAGATCCTCTGAAGTGAACGTGAGCTGGGGTTTTGAAATGAACCTGTTTTCACAGTCTGGATGAACTGAATATATTACTGCTTTAATGGCTTTTAGGCTTCCTGATTTAAATCAGAGTTGATCACTGACTTTTAAGGTTTTCTGAATAGTTTAACTTTTCTATTAGAATTTGCGTATTTAAACAAAAAAAACCTGGATTAAATAAGAGAAGTTTTAAACTGGCCTTTCTGAGTTTGCAGATACGACCAGGACACACCTAGTCTTCTGCATGCAGGCAGACAAATATATTTAGCAACCCTTGTAAAAATGAGTGATCACAGAGACATTTTTCCACACTGAGAATCTTTGAAAAATCCAACCTTTATTTTAAGTATATTTATTCCGTTGGGGAAAATCCCAGATTAAGAAAAAAATATGTTTTGGGAAATTTATTACCACTCAGAATTTCTTTAAAATTAAGGATCAGCATTATTTTAATCTCTTTGATTGAATTTAAGTTAATCAGACTTCCTAAGAACTTTTAGTTACTAATCCATTACATCCTTTTGTCATTGAGGTATAAATGCAACATGAAACAGAGGCCCACTTCCGATTGCCACTGGCTACTATGCTGACTGGAAAGAATGTAAGGGAAAGTATAAACAAATCTCAATGTTAGAAAACTAAGTCAAAGAGTGTCCATTAGATGCTATTAACATTCCAAGTGATTTGTTTGGGATGTATGTCTAGAAAAAAATCCTCTCTGTCATACTATCAGAAAATTAAAAAATTTAATTTTGTTAAGTTTTACTAGAGATCTAATGGGAGCTGTGTGTTGGGTCACAAATTGTGATTTTTCTGGCAACAAACACTGGTGGGTTTGGTTTGAAAAAAGATGAATATGTGAAAAACAGCTTATGCATATTGCTAAGTACAGTGGAAGATCTGTTATGCTGTAGGTCTGTTTCTGTTTCAAAGACTCTGGGAACCTCATTAGAATGCATAGCATCTTGAACTCTTTGAAATACCAGGAGTAAACAAAATTCAAGTGTCTTCTTCCTGTAAACTGAACATGGATCGTCATTTGGTCTTTCGACATAATTATGCAAAACATCTGATCAATCATCACAGGAATGGTTCACCAGATCAACTTTCTTCCATGGCCGTCTCAGTCTCAAGACTGGAATACTATAGAAACCCAGAGGGGTGAGGTGTGGAGAACCGTGGAGTATCCGAGAGCAGTCAGGACTGGGGAGGATTTTTAGAGAGATTATTCAAGGAGGAATTGTCAAACATCTCTCCGTATGGTTCACACTTATGTAATGTTGTAGGAGAGGACTAAATGCTTTCCTGTTGACGAAGGGAGTTGTGCAAATGTTACTGCGGGGGTGCTAGTAACTGACCAAGATAATAATAATAATTTTAAAAAAACACTTATTTGTTAATGCTGCATATTTTCCCTTCTGAATAAATCTATGATTATATTTAATAAATTAGAACACGTCCTTCTGGTAGAAAGGGGCTATTTAAAGTATTAGCAGTAAGGTGCCAGCAGCTGTACCACTTGTTATTTTAAAAACATAACCTTCTCCCTGTTGGATTTGTTCTACATCTTTACAAACGGCACCCCATTAAAGCAGACAAATTTGTTGGTAAAGTTACACAGTCAAGAATTAACAGCAATATTTTGGGTTGTTTAGTCTGTTAAAAAAGAAAAACATGTGGGTTCATTTTTCAAAATTATATTTGCACCCATGTTATTCATTCATTTCTAAATGTCACAGTTTCAAACTAACCATTTAACATAATTTTCCCTTTTTCACATGCTTTGGACCCTGCAAAGATGCAGCTAATTTACAATATTAATAATAATGGATTGCATTTATATAGCGCTTTTCGAGACCCTCTAATCACTTTACAGGTCTATTATTCATTCACCCTCACATTCACACACTGGTGGAAACAAGCTACTATGTAGCCACAGCTGTCCTGGGGCAGACTGACAGAAGCGAGGCTGCCATATCGCGCCATCGGCCCTTCCGGCCAACACCAGTAGGCCAGGTAGGTGAAGTGACTTGCCCAAGAACACAACCGCATCTAGCAAGTGGAAGCCGGAACCCACGGTTACCGGGTCCGCAAGTCTGAGCCACAGCTGCCCCATAAATGTTTTTACTCGCAAACGCCCTCGGGAGGTCACAATAGCAGGAAGCGCAAATGTGAGACAGATGCCAAAGAAGACACTTCCAGTAGTTTTCATGCACAAACCCTCATCATGGAAAACACCAAGAAATGCATGCAGCTTTCTTGCAATCATGCAGCTCGATTGCCTTTTAGTTAAAGGCAATGGAGCTGGCCCCCAAAGAATGAAATAGCTACAGCACGTAAGCTTGACATCAATTAATCGATGGTGAGAGATTAGAGGAGGCAGCGGGAAGAACTGAGTGAGTGCGAAAAGTCAACAAAAGCTTTCGGCGGACAGCCCTCTGCCAGGGCTACTCCTTCCCCACTCCCCCATCTCCATGTTGTTATCTAATTCTAACTTTTGGTACTTTTCCAATAAAATGTCTGTTAATGAGACACATGGTGCTCTTCCAATGGAAAGCGGAGATTCGGGCTGCTGCGCGAGGGGAGCCGCTTGTGAGCTCTCTGACAGGGGAGAAGAGTGGAGGTTAGCACCGCTGGACGGTGGGTGGAAACGCACTTTTTGTCGGATCAACCCCAAAATTTAATTAGTCCCAGGTCACATTGCAGAGATTTCCTGAAAATTTATTCAAAATATGTCCATAAACGTTTGAGCTATGTTGCTTACAGACAGACAGACAGACAGACAGACAGACAGACAGACGGGCATGAAAACACAATATATAACATAACATTTGTGTACCGTTTTCTATGTAAATATCTTATGTTACAACATGAAAACATGTGGCTTATATTCAGGTGCGCCCTATATATAACAAGTCAAAAATATGACTTTGAAAAATGAAACCCTATTTTTTTCTCTTATGACAGGCTAAATAACATTTTGCTGTTAATTTTTGACTGTGTAACTTTACAAACAGCTCTCTATATGTTTTTAGGTTATTTGATGTCCTTTCTTTTCAGCTATAACAAGAAAAAAAAATGTTGATAGTAAAATACGTTGACTTAGTTGTGAAACTTCATTTGTGCATTATGGTACGCTCCAGATGCACAGTGACTCCAGGATCACATAGGCAGCGACTAAAGATTGAAGACCAGCAACCTCACTTTCTTGATTCAGATTTAAATTGCTCAGTTTACTCTCTTCAGGCCCTCAAGAGCCAGCCCTCACTTTCTCTACATTCTGATTCACCTTCGGAGCCTTGGTGGCTAACACCTTCAGGTCAGCCTCTTGTCACATTATTACTCCCAAAGAATTCAGTACAGATTTATTTCAATACCCATAGCGCCATGTTAAATAAAATGCTTTGAAAATCATTCCCATCCACAAATAAATAATCTGAACTGCCTGGAACACCGTGTTTGTATTTAGGGATTTTCTTTCACTCACATGTCAACATCATCATAAATATATTTAAATAACGACTGCCCTGTGGCTGGTTTGGCTCACCTGAGCAGATGCAAGATGGGAGGTAAAAGAGGCACTTTAGATGGAAAGTGGAATAAAGTTTTGGAATCTAAAGCCAAATTAGAAGCATTTACATTACCATCGGATTCAACTCCTATAATACCGTGTCTAATGGGTACTATGTATAATTTTATGTGATTGACCAACACAAAGTAGTGCATATTGACTTGCAAACTTTTCAGAGCCCTATTCAGAGAAATTACAGCTAAAAATTTAAAGTGGGTATTTAAAGTGATGTGCAGTTTGCAGACCAAAATGTAATGTCTCTTTGAACTGAAGACCTTCTTCCATATGTTGTTCTCTGCATGGCTTGTGGCAAACTTTCTTTTTGCTACACTTCCACAGTGGTCACACTTGTTCAGTGTATATAGTATCTTATACCATGGGCTATTAATATTTCCATCCCTCCTTTCCCAGAGCCTAGCCCGCCCATTTAGGTATCGGGACAGGACATTACAACACTCATGTAAATTAAGTTGAAACATGCAATGTATTGACCTAAGACAGCCAGCAGAGGGTGCCGTGGACTATCAATTGGGACATTTGGAGGTAATAAAGAAGATACTTCAATAGGGTTGTATGTCAAAATGGACATTAGACCTAGGCTTAATAACAACAAGAGCAATGTTAGCACAAGCAGGGACAATGGTAATACATCAGCGTTCTCAAAGAGGCAAGTGCAACCTTCAGTGACATTTTGGCCCACACTCCATACCAGTCGGTGGCGGTAATGCACCAATTTGTTGTTTGCCAGCCACTAATAAACATCACAAAAAAGAAGGAGAAGGGTGCATTGTTAGTTTTAGGCTAATTTGAGCATGCTAATGGTATTTATGATGAAAACTGTGAGAAACACACAAATTTAAGGGTTTTAAGTGACAGATTATGTTGGATTGTGGACTAGCTATTTTACTGGAGGACATAAACTGGACCCTTGTAGATGTAAAAAGACGAGATGGTTCGCTTCCGTCAATGATATGTGGCTTTGAAAGGTAAGTTGCACATTATGTTTCTTTCTGAGTGGTTTGACATAAGCATTTGCTGTGTCTACAGTTATGATTGTGTCCTTATATGGCATACATAATTGGAATTACAAAAATCTGTGTATCTCCGTATGTGTACATAGAAAGGGTGTCACAAAATAGGCAGATTTGACCCAGAAGTAAGTAACACACCGTCGACAGGACCTACAAAAAGAGAAAGGGGATAAATATAAAGACTGTTTACCTCCCCAGAATAAGCCCCACCCCACCCCCACCTACATTCCTCTGGCGCTGGGTCTGCCCAGAGGCAAGTCAGTTTAAAAAATTACCAACCAAGACAGCCATCTACTTAGGGGGATCAAACTAAACTGAGTTATACACAGATGCACACCACACCTATTAGACTCAACTAAACCATGCATCATTTTCCCTCCACTTCAATCACTTTATGGTCTCCAATCATAAAATTCCAATAAAATACATTGAAGTTTGTAATGGTAAAATATGAAGAAGTTAAAGGGGTATGAGTACTTCTGCAAGTTGCCATATCAGCATTGCATTTCAGATTTTATTTATGTTTCATATTTCTCAGCATTTTCATGACCCGCGTGGCAAATTATAAATGGAGACACTGAATGCTAAGGTAAAAGGGAGTTCATTTACAAAAATAAGTATAAACTGAGAATGTTCGCCGAGTTTGTGATTCAGCGGTCTCTGGGGGGAGGTAGAAAAAAAGTCAGTTTGAGCAAAGGATAAATAGTGAGAGGAATCTTGACAGTAATAATAAGTAAGGTGGCTTGCTAAAGGATGAAGGGGGAGTTAAGGGGAAAGGGAGATCCTGGTGGTGGGTTGAGGAAATGAGTTCCAGAAGAAGATCTTCTGAGTGCAGAATCAGAGAAAGGAGATCCAGATGGAGATTGAACAGAGCATGTAGTGGCCAGACAAGAAAAGGCTGGAGACATCAGAGCTGCAGTGAACAGCTGTGGGACTGGTGTTAATCCAGGAGAAATCTGATATGGAGAGGTTTATAAGAAAGTGTCATGGGGTTGGTGTAGAAAACCCAACCAGTCTTCAACCAGTTAGGCATAGAGAACACAAGTACCCTGAGTTCACAAAAGGTAAGTGAGTAAACTTAACTTACTTAATCAATGGAAGGCAAGAATACCCAGAATAGAGCACAGAGGGCTTGACTGTACCAAAACAAAATGTTGATCAGGTGCCTACAAGTTGTCCAACAGCTCCTTAAATAAACAGACTATGATGAGGTGATTACAGACAGGTGTGTGATTTGCAGCTACTCAAGCCCTCTGTTCATAAAGAGATTTCACACACACACACACACACACCAGGTTCATGACAGTTATTCTAGTTCAGTGTTTCCCAAACCTGGTCCTACAAGCACACCACCCTGCATGTTTTAGATGTTTCCCTGCTTTAAGACACCTGATTCAGATGATTGCATTTCAGCAAAAGCCTGTTAATCAGCCATGAATTGAAATCAGATGTGCTGAAGCAGGGAAACCTGTTAAACATGCAGGACTTGAGGACCAGGGTTAGGAAGCATTGCTCTAGGTGTAGTAAAGATTTTTCTTGAAAAACATGAACAGAAGTATAATTTGATATTTGCTGGGAAAGAACACAAAAGCAAGGGGTGCATTCAGGTAAAGAATACAAAATAAATTAACTGGAAAAAAAAGATTATATTGAATTTTAATTATATTTAAACTTAACCTGAACAAATAATGTAGGAGGGAAAAAAAGAATAGAATAAAATTAAATTCAGTCGGAACATGCAGCTGGCCTGCTGTTTATGAATAATGTATAAATCCTGCATTGAACCTCTATTGCTTGTAAAATTAATATTTTCACAAAATAAAAAAAACATAAAACAATTTCCATTTCAACAGTACCAATAATTCATTTTTAGTGCATGTCCTAGAAAATTGCTTTCTGTTGATATTTAACAAAGATCCTCCAAGTTAGCAAAACACTGTTATCAAACAGGCAACATTTCTGAGCTCTAATAGTGTGACAAAACTATCAGAAAAGGACTGCAGTTTCATTATATGATATTATGACGTGACTGCAACATCAGTGATTGGGGGGACGGCATGTGATAAGAGGTAATGGGCTGTCAGTGTATTATCTGGTGTCAGGAAAAGGTGATGCAGGAGCAGCAGGAGACATAGGGAGGAAGAGAGCTGCTGACAGTCCCATCTTTTCCTTGGGTGGTAAATTATATTCACAGAAAGCAGAAATGTTTAATAACCAGACTGAAGTGACCAAGATAAACATAAGCAGCTCTCAGTAATTTCAACAGGAAGAAACAGGCAGAGCAAATTTCCTAAAGATGAAAAGAGTGAGATAAATGCAGACTTTTCTCTTATTTACCGCAAAGAGGGCCTTAATTTTCCACATGCAGTGCAGTCATATTTCACTGCTTCCATTTTAAAGATGATTTCCAGATGGTTCATAGAAAGATCTTCCTGGCAGCTTCATGTAGCAACTACAAATAATTAATATGGCTAACTCATCTTCTGAAAGAGAAGAATATGATTGTATTTTTCCCTCACTTTGAAGACGTGCTGTAAACATAATCAAATAGATACACAGCCATCTGTTTATAATTTTTTTCATGACTATTCCACTAGATCTACATAAGATGTAGCCTGATGACATACACCATACAACTGTGTAATTATAAAAGCTATTTAACATTAGAAGATTATGAAAAACACACTTAAACATACTAAAAATTCTGTGATGTCTCTTGTTTTAAGTTAATAAAAAAATTAACTTTGCAGGTATATAAAAACAATCCAAATCATCATGAATTAAAATTTTTGGAATGTGTGAAAATACAATCTCAATCAAGTTGAAACAATAGTGCTTATATTTTATTCCACTAGTATTTTCAATAAAAAAAAAGCAAAGTAATATGATAATCTTCCCTTAATCAGTGACAGATCTTTACTTCAGTATTTATATATCATTTCATCATTTCCTTTTACTCCGCAGACATGGAAAATAAAACATAAATACATTTATTAAATTCAGTTGCATCCAAATTCACATCAACAAGTAATTTGTTTCTCATTTACAAAACAATAGATAGGAATATAAAGAAATTACTATTCTGTTGTCCAGATGGTTTCAAAATCAGTGTGACGTCTTGATCAACCATGTCTCCCTACTAGTGTGCATCCAGAGTCTCCATGGTAACCAATTACTATACTGTTTCTCAGTCTTGTGCTGGCATGGATGCTTTGTTACCTCCTCCCTGATGGAAGGAGGCAGAAGAAGTCTTGTGTGGGGTCGATGGGGCCACTAACAATTTTTGTGGCTTTCAACCTATTGTTGTGGATGATTGTGAGAAGGACAGTGTGAGGCACCAATGATCTTTCCCGCTGCCCTCATTAACCGCTGGCGATTTTTCTGGACAATCGATTGATGGATGATAGAAAGTTGAGTGGAAGGGAAAACTCTGGTAATGGTTAGAAGCTGCAAAAGACTGAGACAGTTCACCTACCAGCAGGAAAATACCCCTAAACATACAGCCAGTGCTACAACGGAATGGTTTAAATCAAAGTATATGGTGAACCCCCAGTATTTGCAGTGGTTAGGGACCACAGTTGCCCGCGAACAGCTACAATCCGCAAATACTTGAGAGCACCACTAAAAATGCTTATAATGGTCTATTTTAATAGTTTACACGCCATAAATACCTTAACATGCATTAAAACGTTCAGTGAAAACCATCTCAACACTACAGCAAAGGCTAATGTTTACAGTCTATCTTATTTACACTCTTGGGGATACAGCGAATCAACGCCAGGGGAGAATAAATGGCACTCCAAGATTGGCTGCTTTGTAAAGCCAATAGTGAGTCAAGTAGCATTCAATCTAGGTATTTTAGATTCCCAAGCTGCATCCTTTCAAATATTGTAGCACTATGAAAAAATCTACGAAAAGGTGGATTTTTCGCAAATAACTTGGACTGATATTCTGCAAAAAATCCACAAATACTGAACCGTGAATAGGCAGAGGTTCACTGTAACCATGTGCTAAAATGGCGTAGTCAAAGTCCAGACATAGATTTAACTAAGAATTTTTGGGGCAAGACATGAAAATCTTTATTTACAGAGGTTCTCTGACTGAACTATTTGTTGAAGAACAATGGGTAAAACTTTTATTCTCTCAGATGTGCAGAGATGATAGAGACATACATACAGGTGTCTCTGCAAAGTATTCACTTAGAGGGGGATGAATACAAATGTATGTCAGACTTTATTTGAAAAATATCTTAAACCATCTATCATTTCCTTTCACTTCTAACTATGTGCTACTTAGTTTTCTGTCACATAAAATCTCAATAAAACACATTGAAGTTTTCCATCAAAATGTAGATTTATATCCACATGGAAATATGTTTATATCTACACTTTATACTCAGAACGTGTTGGTGAATTTCCAGTTTCTTAAAACATTCTATGCATTATATTTTTGTATTATTCAGCTTCTTCACTACATTTGATGAGCATGCCACGTTAAATTCAAGACTCCAGGCCAACATAAATCCCTGTTTTGTAACTTTGAGTCAAAGTGCACCCTCTTCAAAGAGAATAAATCTTCCCACTAAAGGAGCAGATCAAACCTTCTAGTTGCAAACATGACAGCAAAGCTGGATGCTGTGAACTTGATGAGTTGAACTAGTCTAATTCGAAAGAAGAAGAATATGGAGTCCGTTTAGCTGTTAAGTAAAGATGAAATCACTGTTTTGTGTTTTTCCAAAGATAGAGCGGTGCTAAGGCTGCTAATTCCTCCTCTGCTTGATCAAAGTCTGTGTAGGACAGGCGATATCCTAAATGGCTTACGGTGTTGAATCAAAATGCAGTGCAGCTACAGAGTAATTTGCAGCTGCTTCAGGTTACCATGTCTTACACCCAGCCATGCTGCATACCAATCTTTGCTGCAGGCATTTGTGAGGTAATTGCTGCAATAAGTTTAAATACTAATTTAGTAAAGAAACAATGGCATCATAATCTAGATTGTAGACTTTGTTGCTTGTAGATTGACCAGTGTTTTTCAACCCTGCTCCCCAAGGCACACTGTCCTGTATGTTTTAGATGTTCTTGTGCTTCAGTGTAACTGATTGATGGCTTATAACCAGGCTTTTGCTGAACTCCAATCCTCTGAAGCAGACATATAAAAGCAGAGAGACATCTAAAACATACAGGGAAGTGTGCTTCGAGGTCCAGGATTGGGAAACACTGCCCCAGGCATATAGTAAATGCTTTGTGGTGCTGTGTGGTTCTCTTTTCTGCCACCAACTCTTGATGCCTTTTTAAGGCCAAGTCCAACCACAGGTGTCTGCCAAACTTGAGACTAACGTATAATCAATCAGACCACTGGGAACTGGGGGATCATGAGGAAGATTGGAGAGAGGGCCGTACTTGAGATTCATCTTTGTCTCAAGCAAATACGTTACCTTTACTTCGCTTCTAACTATATAAATTTTTACATATTCTTATTTTAAATATGAATAGCTTTTATTGTCATCGTACTAAAAAAAGAGCACCACGAAATTTCGTTCCAGCACAACCAATCCAAGAACAAGAACATACAACAACACACATGTACACTAAACCGGATTGGAAGACTGAAGTTACAGCCAGTTACAGCACACCTTATGCAGATGAGAATGGTTACATTGGGTCGTGTAAGGGAGGAGGGGAGAAAAAAAAATGCATCTAAGCCCTGTCCCCTATTGGAGGGCACAGCTTAGGTGCTAAAAAAAACCACCTCAATACATAAAAGGACATGCATCATTCACAGCACATGATAACACAAGGCAGGAAGGATGGTTCTGGGAACCCCCACTTGGCGGCTGAGCGCGCTCCACTAGCCCAATTTGCGGGAGTGGGAGCGAGAGTCTTAGGGTAGCGCGAGCATGTTGAGATCCAGGAGCACGTACATGTCTGTAGCTGTGGCGTGAGCATGCGTGCATGTACATGTGCATTAATGTAAGACCATGAAACACCTCTCAGTTTAATCACAGAGCCTGTCGCCTGTGATGTAATATACGACATTGGGGGTGAATTGGGGAGCTCACAGGCTCATATGGGGGATGGGGGAGTGGGGTGGGATGGAGCGTCCTTTTGCACACCCATCCAAGGGAATTTTTTGTTTGGTCTAGCAAGACCAGGGAGTCGAATTCCAGTAGATAAGAAGTTGTTTTAGAAACAGGCGAAGATAACTTTTTCTTTTGCCTTGGAGCCTGTCAGTGTTCAGTCCAAATGGCCAAATCATGGGTCAGATTACCTTCCAGCTGGCTGAGAACTTCAGCGAAACGAGTCTAGTTTTGCTAGCACATTGCAAATAGTATGAGTGTTGACCGCACAGCAACCTTCCTGTAGCCCAGGCAGCCTGCCAATTGCTGCCTTTAAGCTTGAAGTTTAAGATACCTCAGAAAATCCACCTGCGATAATCAGCAGATATCAGGTTATCATGAATCCAATTATATAAGTGTTTCCAACGTCCTCGATGGTCAAAAGCGAGAGACACAAGATCCTCCAAGATGTTCCAATCGGAACAACTTGGCTCTCCCTTTTAGCCGTTCTCAGAGAAATTTTTTTATTAATTGTATTAAGAGACCAGCTGACCAGAACCAGATCCATGGTTGTTCTTTCTGGAGGAGAACACAGAGAGAGGCTCCAAATAGAATAGTTGACAAGACAAAAGAATGCAGAAGTAGACAACAGTAGGGAGGGAAAGAGAAAAGCGTCCATCCTCGCGGAGAGCAGGAAGTAGTATAGAGCAGGAAATATATCGTTGTTATTATTATTACCATGGAATTCAGTGAACCATGTGGAGTAAACTTGATGACTTAGACTTTCCTGATGACTTCACACTTCTCTCCCATGGCCAGCAGCATATGCAAGAAAAGACCAGTGTATTGGCAGCCAGGTCAGCACAGGTTGGACTTATCATCCTCAAGGAGAAGACCAAAATCTTTAAAATCAACTCAAATAGCATCAACCCAATCAGCCCTAATGGAAGTCCTCTGGTGGAAGAACAGTCTTTCACCTACATGGGTAGTATCATTAACCAGCAAGGTGGAACCGATGCAGATGTCAATGCAAGGATCGATCAGCAAGTTCTTGAGCTTCATCCAGCTCAAGAACATTTGGGCATCCAGAGAGCTGATCCTGACCACCAAGATCCGACTGCTCAATTCGAAGGTGAAGTCAGTACTGCTGCACAGGACTAAAACCTGTAGGACAAACAAAACCTCAAATAAAAAACCCCAGACATCCCTCAACAGGTATCTCAGAAAGATTCTCCACTTCTGCTAGCCAGACACCATAGGTAACATCAACCTATGGCAAAGGACCTGCTAGGTCTCAGTAGAGGAAGAAATCCGGAAGAGCAGAGTAACATCACCAGGAAGGCTCTTAGGTGGGAACCCAAATGCAAGCAATTAACGGCTTGAATCTGATAGAGAATGTGTAGCTAGAGCTAAAGATTAGGGTGATGGTGAGGAGGCCTGCCACCCTGAAAACCTTCGGGAGCCCATCAGCAAAAACGGGGGGCCCTCGTCGGCCGGTCCCTTGTCGGGTCCCTGCAGGAAGGTGGGGCGCCCCTGGGCCCCGGCTCTCCCAGTCCATGGACTGGCCCGCCCTGGCGCGGCTGGTTGCCAGCGGGGCCCGTGGGCTCATCACTGCTGCCCCCCGGGCCCCTGTATAGTAGCCGCTGGATCTCCAGCTCAGGTGGGGGAATTTGTCCATAGGACAACTATTAGTCGTGCACTGCACAAAGTTGGCCTTTATGGAAGAGTGGCAAGAAGAAAGCCATTGTTAAAAGAAAACCATAAGAAGTCCCGTTTGCAGTTTGCCACAAGCCATGTGGGGGAAACAGCAAACATGTGGAAGAAGGTGCTCTGGTCAGATGAGACCAAAATGGAACTTTTTGGGCAAAATGCAAAACGCTATGTGTGGCGGAAAACTAACTCTGCACATCACTCTGAACACACCATCCCCACTGTCAAATACGGTGGTGGCAGCATCATGCTCTGGGGGTGCTTCTTTTCAGCAGGGACAGGGAAGCTGGTCAGAGTTGATGGGAAGATGGATGGAGCCAAATACAGGGCAATCTTGGAAGAAAACCTCTTGAAGTCTGCAAAAGACTTGAGACTGGGGCGGAGGTTCACCTTCCAGCAGGACAACGACCCTAAACATAAAGCCAGGGCAACAATGGAATGGTTTAAAACAAAACATATCTATGTATTAGAATGGCTCAGTCAAAGTCCAGATCTAAATCCAATCGAGAATATGTGGCAAGATCTGAAAACTGCTGTTCACAAACGCTGTCCATCTAATCTGAATGAGCTGGAGTTTTTTAGCAAAGAAGAATGGATGTGTAAAGCTGGTAGAGACATACTCTAAAAGACTGGCAGCTGGAATTGCAGCAAAAGGTGGTTCTGCAAAGTTTTGATTTAGGGGGCTGAATAATTATGCACACCCCACTTTTCAGTTATTTATTTGTAAAAAATGTTTGGAATCATGTATGATTTTCGTTCCACTTCTCACTTGTCCACCACTTTGTTTTGGTCTTTCACGTGGAATTCCAATAAAATTGATTCATGCTTGTGGGTGTAATGTGACAAAATGTGGAAAAGTTCAAGGGGGCCGAATACTTTTGCAAGCCACTGTATTCTTGGGCTGAGGTTATCATTACTAAAGCTTGATTAATCGGTACCATGAGTTTTTCTGTGACATTGTTGTTGTATTTTTATATCCATTTTTGTGTGATGTGGTTGTTTAGTTCTTAGTTCACGATGTTTGTTTTGTTTTGTCGATGTTCCTTTTTCGTTTTTTGTTTAGTTTTTTCCCCTCTCTCTGCCGTCCTGTGGGTATGGAGGCAGACTTAATTGTTTTCCTATGTTTTCTTTGTTCCCCTTCCTCTCTTGTATTTTCAACTCACCCTCTCTCATGACTTTTTGTTTCCTACCTCTTTTCATCATCTTCTTTCTTTCTTCCCCTTAATTTTCCATCTCCGTGTCCATAACATCAGGAAATAAAACCCCCAGCAATTCATAATAAAGATTTTTCCCACATATATCAAGTGGAGTACTATAGCACAAGCTGTACTGCTCCGCTTGTGAAAAGAAATCTGTTGGGCTTCTACTTGGTACTCAGACACCAATTCTGAGCTCCACACTGCCAAACAGGACACATTAAAAATAAACGAAAAAAACAACAACAAATATTCAAAATACTGGTGGAAACATGCAGAAACTAAGTCCGCGTTTACTGTGTAAGAAGAGCCAATAAAAGAAAAATCCATTAGTTATTGAGAAAATAATCATTTTTTAGATGATATTTTCTATATAAAAAGTACATGAAAAACAGTATCCTTGTCTGAGGGATGCCAATCAGGATGCAGGTAGACTACAACTCAGTAAACCATTTAATGGCAACATTCCTAAGCGTGCTCTCCCAACAGCCTTCTCTGAGACTTTGTTGCAGACAGAGGTTGGGTACAAGTGTGTTTACTTATACTGATGAAGTAATAGTGCATACCAGAATAACTGATGTATGGCAACTCACTGATGCTCCCTGAAATTTAGGCTGTAAAGCACTCTCTGGCAGCACTGTCTCGTCCTATGTGTTATAATCTGGTAACAAAGTATTACACTGGCAAACACACAGGACTGCTCACACCAAAAACAGCTTTAAGATGAGTTGTTCACAAACGTGTATAAATGTGCTTGTTCATGAGTAACTTGAACTGGGTGCATTTTAGTCTGGCAGCATAAGATTATGTTCTGAATGGGTGAGAACGCTGGGTTGTTCCACACATCCGCATCTTAATCCTTCACTGAAAATGAATGGGTTTAAATAAAATTGTAAAAGCAGAATGCCTATGCCTTAACCATCAAAACTGATTTTAAAAACACTGTCCTTTAATCTACATCTCTGCTTGACCATTACAAGCAGAGAGGAGCAGGGAAATGAAAGAAAATTGAAACTCAGACAGGAAGTAAGCCAAAATGTCTCAAAAAGCAACATACCATGCTCTGACCCAAAGTTTTTCAAGAACTGATGAGAAACAAAGTAACGGACATCTATCAGTTCAGAAAGGTTTACCTAACTAATTCTCAGGCTTTGGGATTCCACAGTGATAACCATTATCCACAGATGGCGAAAACATAGAAAACAGAAACAAGGTTGGTGAAGCTTCCCGGGAGTGGCCAGGCTATCAAAATTACTCCAAAAACACAGTGATGACTCATCCAGGAGATCATAAGAAAAAGACAGAAAAGCACTGCACACCTTAATTTGCCTCAACTAAAGTCAAAGCTCATGATTCAATGCTAATAAAAATGTAATCCATGGGAGAAATCCATGTCAACAACAACTCCTGACCTAAAATAACACAAAGGGCTCTTAAAGGATCTCCCGAAAAGAATTATTGATGGTTACCAACACTTTTGGAAAAGTTTGTAAATGTGACTGTATTTGTCCCCTCTGCTCCCTTCGAAGGAAGTCATCACAGTCACATATCGCCTTTATTTATTTATTATATGAATGTGTGTTATTATTTCTCACCCTGCAAGAATAACCTAGTCTCACAGGACAACATAGGCACATAGAGCAAACTACTATGGACACCCGGGGCTGGGATTTGACCCGCGACCTTCTTGCTGCAAGGCAAAAGTGCTGTCCAGAATAAATTATGTGTGACAAACAACAAAAATAGAAGAAATTGTTACAGGGGAAAATACTTTATATGGTTCTGAATGTGAACTCAGCTGAATAAATGAAGGTCAGATAAAAATATATTTTTAAAAAAGTTGCAAAAAAACACAAAAATATAAAACTGATGGCTGCTTTATTTGAAATTTGACAATATTAAAGAGAAAACCAATAAAATCTAAAAGACAAACTGGAGGAGACAAAATAGATAAAACTGTTTGATAAAGTTGTATGGTGACGCAGTTGGTAGGATTGTTGCCTTGCAGCAAGAAGGTCGCAGGTTCAAATCCCAGCTTGGTGTCTTTCTGCATGTTGGCTTGTCTGAAAACACAACTGTTAGGTCAATATGTTTTTCTAAATTGTCCCTAAGTATGAGTGTGTGCTTGCAGGTTTGTCCTGTGTCGAACTGTGATGGACAGGTGACCAGGGTGTACCCTGCATGTTGCCTAATGACCGCTGGAAAAAGGCAGCAGCACTCCTGTAACTCTGCTAGGACAAGCAGGCATAGGCAATGAATTTAATAATCTAATGTATATGCTAATAAACAGATTACCGGGTACTTCGGCTTCCTCCCACAGTCCAAAAAACATGACTGTTAGGTGAATTGGTCTCCCTAAATTGCTGTTTGGTAAAGTGTGTGCGTGTATGGTTGTTGGTCCTGTATGTGTCTGTGTTGCCCTGCGATGGACTGGCGACCTGTCCAGGGTGTACCCCGCCTCTCGCTCATTGAGCGCTGGCACCAGTCCCCCCGCAACCCTGCATTAGGATGGACGGGTACAGAAAATGGATGGATGGATGACAATGAGGTACACTTACAGTGGTTGATATCCCATGCAAATCATATATAAAACTAGCTGCTAAAATATGGATGAAATAGCAAATGACACCAACTGTAAAAGAATAATAGATTTTAAGTGATTATTATATGCCGCAACAGGTTTTCCTTTACTGCCCATCTGAGTTCAGGATGCTCCTGTCGGTCAGACTTGTACACAGGTACACATGTACCATTTCGGGCTAAGCCTTTAAAAAGAAAAAAAAAATGCTTGACATTGAAGCAGCAGTGTTTTGTCATATTCTGACAACATGAAGTCAATGTTTGGAACAAAGCAAGGCTCAGATGGACACCCAAGGTCAGGATTGTATAAGGCTACTTCAGTTGTCCACATTCTTTTCACAATGAAAATCTGCACTTAGGCCTACTGGAGATCTTTCTAAGTTTCTCAGATGTAGGTAATTTTAATAAATTAATTTGCTTTCAGCTGATGTGTTCTGCATGGCACCATTGTGAGTTGCCAGGAAAACAGAGATGGAAGTGGCATATAAAAGGGTCATCATGTGGTGCTATGATTATGTGTCTGTGTCGGCCACTGAGCTACTTAAAACTGTTCTTTATTTTATTGACAGGAAAAGTGCAGATATACAAAACGCAGCATGCAAGTAATTTATCTACACAAAAGATATCCACAAGACAAAATTTGTCAGAAAATAGTAACAATAAGCTTTTATCATGTTGCCTTCTGATTTGTTGTCATAATTTTCACAGCTTTTCTTTGCTGATCCCCTTTTTATATTTACAGTAAAAACATCTCAATTATATCTCACTTCGTTATATTCTGCTTCAGACCTGACATCAATTTTTAAAGGTAAGCTTGTGAAATAGTTACTCAAGTTTTCTCTCTTTTAGGGTTTTACAATAGAGATTTCCTGCTTATCCTGATATATTTTTAAGCCTTCTTAAAAGATCTGAGAAACGTGGACAGACAGAGGGCAGAGAGAAGATGGCCGGTGACTGGTATCTGATCATTTTCAGCTTGATTAGCCATGACCAGCCAGACAGTCACTGAAAAATTTGATCTTTTTTGAATCAGTGAATGTCTCACACCTAGGCACTAAAAGGTTGATGTTACAACAACTGTCTTGTGTGGAAGTTGTAACTGAGGGTAGAAACTTAAAGCTGGCTTTTTTCAGTATCAGTGATGTGTTTAAAATGAAAAAGGAAACAACTCATTCTGACAGCGAGAACGGGAGACAGTGAAACTTTCGGCAAATCTTGAAACAAAATTGGTCCATTTTGTCCCATTGAGCCTTCAACCTCCCTGTCTTATGTTGACACCTTTTTACAAGTCTGAAAGGTTAGAATCGACATTCTTGAGTTAATTCACACGAAAACTGCCGTTCCAGTTATGCTAGCTTCCCTCACTGTGCTAATTAGTAATATGAAATTCTAAAGGCAGTTTAACATTTGTCTTAATGATTTTCTCTGTTTTGAAAAGTAACCCTGACATTTATTACTCATATAATTAATGACTGCTTACAGAGAAAAGGTAAGAAAAAATGTTCTGAATCATCTTGTGTATTCTTTTATTATAGTTCTTACCGAGAAACTGAGTTGAATTATGGAACAGCGTTATTGTCTTTTTTACACATGCAACAAAACTGGAGGAAATTATGAGCAAATAGGAAAGTGCCAAGATTTTTTTGATTGAGTCATAATATTGGTTCGTCTCTACATTTTTTGTGTGTTTTTGGCTTAACAGAAAAATGTTCCTCAAAAAGAAGGCAACTTGAAAGACAAAAAGTTAATAATTAAACCTTCCAATTGTTTAAAAATCAAACAAGACATGCTATAAACCAGGGGTGCCCAAGTCCAGTCCTTGCCAGTCACCATCCTGCAACTTTTAGATTTATCCCCTCTCCAAAACAGCTGAATCAAATAGCTGAATTACCTTATCAGCAGTCATTGAGCTCACCGGAGTCCTGGTAACTGTCATGCTCACAGTTAATTTCCTGACCTACATGCTAGACTCAGACACAAATAAAGTTCAAATAAAATTTATTTTGGCTAAGATGAGTCTCTGGAAGGGGATCGGCAACACGAAGAGGGACAGGTATCTGCAGGTTTAGAAGGAGAGTTATGCCCCGTTCTATTTGTCTTGCAAGCGCGACTTGAGAGTGACATCACATCCGTGTCGGTAAACAAGTTACAGCGGGTTTTTGTGTTCTGTTTTGCACACAACACGACAGGTCGGAGAAAAGATGGATGCCTCCAGGCGCTAGTTCTGAAAGAGTACAGAGAGCTAATATCAAAGTTTGTGGTTCATCATCAAAATATGGAAGAAGATTATAGCAAGTGGAGAATGTAAGTTAATGTTTCATCTTATTTGATTGTAGTCTATTAATGTTTTAACCGCTGTTTAAGCGAAAATTCCGTAGCTCAAGACTCGGCAATGTTGTCATAGCAACATGGAGCGTCTCTAGCCAATTTAAACTGCACAAACTACAAAATAACTTATTAGGCGGTATTTAGCACGTAATAAGACTGTAGCGACATGCCTATAGGTAACTGTATACACTGCTATGTGTACGACTTCTACATTTGGTTACAACAAAAGTGCTTAAAATAGTAGAAAACCACAATGTTTGCTTAAGCCTGCCGCACACGAGAGCTATCTGCTGAGCAAAAAGTCATTCGAGGCCGTTTGCTCAGCAGATAGCTCGCCGTGTGCGGTTAATTTTCGGTGAGGCGTTGAGGTGAAAATCAAACAGGTTTGATATTTTTCGCCTCGCAAGGCGAAAATCTCACCGAGATTATATTTTAGAAGATAAACTCGTGTGTACTCGACCGTAACCCATATTTACTTAACCTTCAAACGGTGGCGGGGGCGACGCCTCGTAAACAAAATGAGAAGCAGTATTTCCTCCAAATCCATCTCTGTCTCTGTTTCATTCATTGTTTTCACTGAAAACAGGGGGCTGCCATCTTGGAATCATGTGAGCGGAGGATGCGTTTTGATTGGTCGCTTGAATATTTGCCCTCAGCTCAAGTAGAGCGCACACGGCGAGGCGAAAAATATCAAACCCGTTTGATTTTCACCTCAACGCCTCATGAGGCAGAAAACTCACCAAAAATTAACCGCACACGGTGAGCTATCTGCTGAGCAAACGACCTCGAATGACTTTTTGCTCAGCAGATAGCTCTCGTGTGCGGCGGGCTTTATGTGTGATGCTCGTGGTAGCCATTTTGGAACTGAACAGGTCGTCAACTCGACGAGCTGACGACCTGTATATACGACCTCGGGGGTGTTCTATTTGCAACTTCCGGTTCGTAATTCTGGAAACTGACTCGCAAACCATGTTCGGTGGACAAATAGAATGCACCATTAGAACTTGTCTTGTTCAGAGGAGACGGATGGTTGTAGGGATTAATTTACAGGCCAGAGGACGATCTTTGGACTTGAGGAGGGAGTTAGGTCCTGAGAGGTGAACGACTGTACAGGGAGATTGATCCAGGAGATTGAGACCGAGTGAGCTGGGAGGGGTTGGTTGGCTGACGAAAACGGGAGAAGCCAGGACACTGAACTTGAGAATTCCACTGGTAGTCTCTAGGAGCAGGTATAGAACCTAAATCCTGAAAAGAACACAAGGAATCAGAGGCACGAAGGGAACTCGGAAACTTCAGATTGCCAAAGGCACGAGATCTGGGCTTAGTGTTAAGCCGCGTTCACACCGGTCAGCGCGTCCAGGCGTCAAATCGCTCAAACGGACGAAAGTCGACGCTTTAAAATTAAAACCCAGCTGCTTGCACACTTGTGGTCTGCGTCGGCGCGTCGGGGCATCAGCGCGTCACGTCATTACGTCAGCGTGCGGGCGTGGATTTGTCTGTTGCTAGTTGTTTACAACATGGCGGATCTTGTCGAGTGGCTTGGGTTTATTTAATTAATGAAGCCACACAACGTTGAAAGTTAAAAGAAATATATTTAACCGCTTACCTGGCACTCCAATATCCTCCGACATCTTCCTCCAAATCAGATCCGATCTCTTCCTTTCTTTGCAAAAAGACGAAGACGGGTCATACAGTTCACGGACATTACATACAGCGACGATCAGTTTGTCCTCCATCTTGAATAAAAAATTTGCCGATTCCCCCATGGAAGGAGTTACTACGTCAGTACAACGAGTCGCTCTGATTGGTTGACGCCGCGCGTCTGCTGCCCGAAAGTGCAATTTTCCCAACTTGAGCAGCAGACGCCCCGACGCACCGTCGGGGCGTCCGGGCATCAGCCGCGTGGACGCGCTGATGCCAGCTGCGCCGACGCGCGCGACTTGCTGCTTGGCAGTTTGACACCCACTAGATGCGTAGATACCATAGACTTGCATGTAATCTAGCTGCCCTGCTGCCTGGACGCGCTGACCGGTGTGAACGCGGCATTACCAGTTTGGTCAACAACCAGGCGTTGAGTGAACGTCTGCCACCTCTTAAGAAGCACCAGGAAACCAAGGCTTGATAAGCGCCAGGTGACAGCAATCAGCCTGCTCCAACTCCCCAACAAAGATCTTCTCTGAAAAGAGCACTCACTCGGCACAGAAAACGCAGTCACTCAACACAGAACCTAACAGTGATAAGCAGAATCTGTTTGATTCAGGTGTTTTAGAGAAGCAATACATCTAAAAGTTGCAGGATGGTAGATCTCGAGGACTGGACTTAGGCAGCCCTGCTGTAAACCTACAAAAACGAATGCTTCCTTGGAGGCTAATTACCAACAAATGGGAAACACTCAATAGAAAATTAATAAACAAATGAACAACATTCAAGCTAAGGTGAAGGTTGCGCAGGAGGTAGGAATTCATCCTTTAACCACTGGGTTGAAAGTTCGAACCCCTTGCTCCGTCCATCTAGCTTCTGTCAGTTTTCCCCATTATACTCTGTTACAATGTAGCTTACCATCAGTGAGTGAATGAGTGAATGTAGTGTAAAGTTATTTGGAGTCTTCTGACTTGAAAAAGTGCTATACATATGCATGCCATTTACCATTCTGTAGAAGTAGCGCTATTTAGAAAGACAGTTTTACAAAATAAAGCAAAGCTAAAATAGCAAATTCTAACTTGTCTATGTGTTAACACATGTTTGAGAGTCAAGACAATAACAACAGTGTTGTTGTAGTAATGCTGAGCTATAGTAGTTGGCCATAAAATCCCCATCTGTTATCCCCTTTAAGATCCTGAACTACTAAAGCAGTGCTAAGACAAAAAAACAAAAAAAAAAAACAATTGTAGCTGGTGTTTTCTTGAATACATTTTTCTCAGTTTCCTAACTAACAATTAAAGTTTTTCGCAGTATTGAAAAAGCCACAAAATTTCTTATCAAAGTAAAAGTCTTTCTTATGGAACACTATCAAGCCATAATCAAGTATCAAGTAACACATACATTCACATTTTAATTGTTAATTTTGATATTTGATTATTTAGTTGTGTATTTGATGAGTGAATGAAACATTTAAACAATTTTAGACATGTTTTTTTTATTATTCTAAATATTGGTCTGGATATTGTGCCAAAAGTTGTGCTGGATACTTAATAAGAAATTACCAGAAATGACTGAGCCTAAACAGCACAATCAGATGATTGGTTATCAGTCGTTACTTTTAAGTTTCTTGTTCCTGATTGTCATGTTGAAACTCTTACTATACATTCAAATAATCAATATGACAATACTCAACAAAATCTATTGCTTTTCTTAAAATTGAGGCAATTTAAATTAGACTGCATCTGAAGAATTGTCACTAATCCTTTCCCGTTGTAACATAAAATGCTTCCACATGAACAACAAGCTCATTCCAAGCCGGCAATAGCAGGTCTCAAAATAATAACAGTAAACAAACGACATGGTGAATCCGCACGCAAATTAAAGAGGCAAGGAAATGACAATTAACAAGTCAAAGCACATGGTCAGTTGGCTGAACATGTTCCACATGACACAAAGAAAAAAAAAGCTAGCTATTAGAAGTTAGAATTAGCTCATTCTATGTCTGTTTTCTAATTAGGTAAAGATTACTGAACATAATGTAGAACTCAAAGCCTTCCAAGGACACTGTGTCTAATTTTCTGCACTATTTTGCTGTGTTGTTCCACAACTAGATTTTTAAATCAGACAATTTTGAATAAAGTAAAACAAGCTTGCTGTGTTTACATGAAGTTATCCATTTTACAGAATGCAGTCTTTCGTAGCAAAGTGAAAAAGTATTTTTTTTCTTTTTAAAAAGAGGACATGTTTTTTCCATTTCAGACTTGGATATTTACTAATTTATTCAGTCAAGATGTCACATAACTGCCTTGGAGGACAACTAGATGTATGCATAAAATTTGAGAACGATAGTTGATGGTGGAAAGCAACTTTATTTGACTTGAAGAAAACCAAAGGTGTAACAGGTGGGCCTATGTAGAAATGAGATTCTCCATTCAATAAAGTCAGAGAAGGAGAAACAGCCGGCTGCCACCAAAATGAATGATTTTAGCTTTTCATGTTTATATTGTTAATCTTTCACTTACAGTTGATTCCGCCATATTACTTCACGAAAACTGCGACTGGTGTTTTACGCTCTCTTGTTTACTGTGGCAATGTGTGTTCCTATATCAGGGGGGCGTGGCCTAGGGAAGATGGCCAACAGGAGGGATGAGAGTTCTGTAACTGTGTTCATGTTGAAAAGCTAGCTTGTTCTGCAGATTCAGTTTGCCAGCTTTATATCATACAATATTCACACAGAATGGCTTATAAGGTAAGGTGGATAAATGCAACAAAATAAAAAGAAACAACTGGCAGCAACAAATGGGTTATTTTTAAATATCTTAATAAATGTAAATCCAATGTGTACTACTAACTTTATTAGTAGCGAATGAAAAGTACAACTCACCACAAAGCTGAATCAGTGGGAGTCCTGTGTCTGTTTCTCTGAAACGACATTGTCCTTTGACTTGTCTTCCCTTCTGGTCCCTTCACGGTCCCTTGTGGCACAGTTTTAAAGCCTTCATTGCCTCATTAAAAAGCCAGTTGCCACATATTATTTAGATCGGGGGCTTGGTGCGTGCAAATCATCTGTTGTGATAAATCCATATTTTAAGTATGACTCCTGGTATTGTCTGTTACCTATTCTTTCTGTGCGGCCCGGTACCAAACGACCCTTCGACTGGTGCTGGTCCAGGGCCTGGGGGTTGGAAACCTCTTCTTTAACCAACAAAATTTGCTTTAACCTTCACAATGGTGTTTGCAATCAAAGAGAGACCACACTGGCAGCTCTAGCTTCCTGCCGGTTTCTATCATTTGACCTGTTCTGCATTCTAGGCTGAGTGTGCAGAGAGCAGCAGAAAGCCATTAGATTGTATGACAACCAAAACAAAAAAGTTTACTATGAATGTACTTAATTGGAATCACAAATCCCAGTTAAATTAAGCAAAAATTGAGTGTAAATATGCTAATGCTACAATAGCTATCACTTTAGCAAACTGCTCCACATGGAAGCCATCCGAGGCTAGACAAAGGCATGAGTTTATTGAAGATTATGGCTTTGCATGCTGAGTCTGACTCATCTTTAGAAACAAATGATAATGCATGTGTATGCTCTATAACACTATGGTCTGTTGGACTGTTGACGTGCAGGGTTGTATATAAACCCTGGGACGGAAGAGTATGTGGTAAATAGACAAAATAGTTGGATGTAACTTGTTTTTTAACACAATTAAAGCACTGCTCGCCAAGTCTTTTTGTGAGCCGCTCCTAAAACATGGCTTGTCCCTCACAGTCCTGTGAACTGGCTGGCCATGATTTGCTCTTCAGCACTAAAGGCCAGAAGCTCCCAGACCTCTGCATCACTTCAGTTTCCCATTTCAGCTCATACAGTCTAAATTTTGTGGTTCTCAGAATAGAGTTCTCAGAATAGAGTTTTCAAAAAGAAATCAAACTAGGTAAAAAAAGATACTACAGTGGGAAAAAGATCAAATGACAGTTTAAAGAGATGGGTAGGTGGGGGGTGGGGGATGGGGGGGTTTAACTAAAGAAAGACATTTGATCTCAGGAGGTGAATAAATTGTGTTCCAACCAACTATTTTCTTTTCAGCTGGACGAACTGACAGATGCAGCTAATGCATTACACATGGTTCACTAACCAAGAATAGGGAGGGAGGAAATACTGGAGTCTTTTCTTCTCTGCATTAAGCCCTTGGAAGAACATCGGGGGTAGAATTATTCTGCTGCTGAGTGCATTCATAACAACAGAAAACTGTGGAGTCAAACGGTGGAAATGCGTGTGGGTAGATATTTCAGGCCCCAAGCGCTGAGTTATTACAGTGAAAAGGGCTGTAGATCTGAATGTTGTTCCAAAGCAGCAATACAAGCGGTTTCATCCACAGGTATGGAGTCTGCACCCTGTTTAGAGCTATCAACATCAACTCCAGAATAAGAATCCATATGTGACTTTAACTTGTGGTATTGAAGTGTTTAGTGAAATTAGAGAAACACAACATACAGTAAAAACAGTATATTTAACATAGCTGCTCTTTAAGGAGAACTGATCAATAAAAAACAGGAACACTTGATGTATTATGAGCTAACAAGGAAAATATGATGTGATTTGACAGAAACAAGCAACAAGAATAAACCAAGTCCAAAAAAGCACAGAGGTTCATAAAAATATCTGACAAATATATTTATAATTTAGAAATATTTTACAGAACTAAGCTTGTATTTTACTTTTGCTATTAACTGAAACATTTAGTTGTTTTAAAAGCTTTTAATTATGCTTTAATGAATTCAATATTTAAATGTGTTTTTGGCTGATCTCTATTTTAATTCAAATAGAAAATCTTGTATAGTCTTATCTTTACTTGTAAATAAAGTCTATGAATCATTCCTTGTCCATGAATATGTCCATCAGTGTGTTGTGCTTGTTTGCCTTCATTTAAAAAAAAAATCTGGCTTTTTTAATGGAGATAAATGCCAAGGAGGAGAATCTTCTTGGATCAGATCTATTTCGACTGTATGTTTTGCTTTTTTTTTCTATTGTTTTCAGTCTTTTCAATGCGTAGAAGAAATCCTGTTGCACACTGTGCCTACGGGACTCTGCACTGCCCCATATCAGTGCAGCACGATACTTTTTTTTTCTCACCCTGCACATTATCACTGTGCATGGCTGATCAGAAAGGCTAACACACACATTAGGCAGACTGTGAAACGTCAGTATGTGTTGTAGCACATGTGTAATCAAACATGTATATTGGCAATATAAAGACAGACACTAATGGGCATGCGCCAACTAGCTGCAAGAGTCAGTATTTGTGACACAGCGCCATCAGAGGTGAAGCACAGCACAGCCTTACAAAACAAATTTATACAGCAGTCACAAATTGATGTATTATTGTTAGTATTTTACTACTGAAGCACTGCTTCAACTGCTTCCCCTGAATGCAGGTTACAGGTCAGTTAAACAGCTAAACACAGCATTAATTAACCAGTGCATATAAGGTCATAGTGGCTCAAAGGTTCATTATTTAAACAATTAGAACATTTAAAACTACTAACTAAATTAAGTGATGAAGTGTTTATGACTGAGTTTTGCTTATGTCTAGATCTCAAATTCAAAATAAAATTGATGTTATAATCAAGATGCTATAATTACAGTATAAATGAGGCTTTTCAGTTTTAAATAAAAGCAATTAGAACTCGATGCATGGAGGAATTGATGCACTGCTGCAGTCCTGGGTTGGAATCCTGCTCTGCGGTCAGTCTACATGGAGTTTGGAAATTCTACCCATGCCTGTGTGTGAATGTTAACTAACTGCTTATTTAGGTCAATCTCCAACAGCACCTAGAACTTAGCAGAACCCCCCCCTAAAATCAAGAACAACAACAACAAAAAAACAGGTTAACAAGAATAAAAGTCCTAAATAGATTCAAATAAAGTTGAACACCCCTGAATGAATGGATGGATAGTCTATTGGCAGGCCTCACTGATAAATCGGCATGCTTTGAGGAGGCCCCATACACTGCACCACTGAGACTGAAAATAGCTACAGATCAAGAGGAGCAATCAGTGGGTTACATGTTGCGAGGAGACAAGCAGGGGGCTGATTACCTCCACTTGGTCTGACCTGAAAAACTAATGCCAAATCAATTGTCAAACATGCTGTGATGGTTTTACCTATCGGGAGAGAACTCCCAGAGCTCCTCCGGGGTGTTGGGTTCAATCTGATAACTGTGCCAGGATGACAGCCACATCTGCACAGACTCTGATAGTGCTTTGTTTCAGAATGTGTCACAAAGCAAGGCCTGATGTTTCCGTTCAGTGACAGAGCACAGATCAGACAAATGAATGGAAATCAGTGACCACAGCCTGATAACTGCATATTACAGCATGTGCAATAAAACCTGTAAATGTGCACTTGTGTCATTGTGACCAGAGGGAAACTGGAATATGAAAAAATATTTAACAAAATGCCTCCCTTCATGTAAGTTTAAGACGAAGCTTCTGATTAGAGATGTTTAAAAGCCAAATAAAGTCTCACTTAATTTTTTTTAATCTAACCATTATTTTACCATTAAGTCAACCTGAGATAAAAACTATCTTTAGAGGGAGACATATAAAACCAGCCAAAGGATTTGCAACTTCTATTTTAGTGTATTGATGTGGATTCTTTCCTTTATCCTTAAAACACTTTCCAGCTTCCATTTTCATCGCTTAGTAATCTTGCAATTGTTCTCCTACTTCAAATCGAACAAATACAGTAGAGGCTTGAAGCTTTTGTGCTTCAGATATTCTTACTGGAACAAACAGCCTGTAATGTTTTATTCCTCCATGCAAAAACATTAGCAGACTGACACAGAGGCCAAAGAAAAAGAAAACAAAAAGTGAGTGTTGATATTATAAGTTGATAGTAAAAAGAAAAAGTCTAAAAGGGCAAAGAGACACATGGAGAAGAAAATGCATCCAGCTTGCCAACAAAATTCAGAAAAGGGCATCAAGCTTGAAAGTTCAACTGGAGGAGGTACAAAGGCGAGAAGGACAGTGGTGGACCTTTAGCATTTTACAAATATGTTGATTTATTCTCCATCTTCTCTTTTCTTTTCTTAACAAATAAACCCCAAAAAATATTTGGGCACTCTAGATTTCAAAAAGCTTTAAAGGACCCAGGACCATGTCTTACTCTTCTCTTGTCTTTAAAAAAATTAGTTAGGGTATAGTTTGTATTATGTCCAGTCTTGTTCTGAGTTTATGCTCTTGATATTTTCTTCAAGCTGTTGCTGTGTCCCAGCCTCTCTTTTTCATTGATTGTTGGGAACACAGTGATCATTTCACACTACCTGACTGAATCCAGATCGCCTCAACAAATTCAAGCATGTTTGTTTGACTGCAGCTAAGGTCTGGTCAGGTCCGTTACCCTCCCAGACTTGCAGATTCTAGTCATCTCCACATTTCACACTAGCAGATTTTTGCGCCGAATTGCCCTGCCGACTGACCACAACTAATGCAGTCTGACGCAGACCTTTTAGATGGGTCGGAAAACGAGCACACACAAAAAACCTCATGCACTGTTTCCCCAGCTAGGCTAGGATCTCATTCTCAGAGTACACCTTTAAATTGCACCCAAGGATGGATAGATGGTTGGATGGAAGTGTTATTACAAATGAACAGGATAAGGAACCGGGAACAGCTGCTCATAGGTGTTAGAGCTAATGTGCCTGTTAAACAACACCCTTCAGGTTTACTTCAGACTCCATAGAATACAAGGTGCAGTTGCAGGGTGATTTATAAAAATAAGAAATAACTTGATGGTTCATAGGATTGCTACAATTGACTTGGTGATTGGCTTTCAAATTTACAGAGATTTTAGGGTGTTTTGCACATGATTTTTTCTAATTAGACCCACAAAGACATTGTTACATTGTTGAATGCTTAAGAGTATGCATTGTTCTGAATTGAAATCCCTTCACCTGCCTCTTCTCATGCCGCTGATAAGCTGCTGAAACTGCTAGTGGTGTTTTCTCCTCCACAGCGAGGTTGAAAGGCATGACAGAAACCCCAAAATCAGATTGTGCACAAGGTCACGGGAACATGATGTGCAGACAAGATACCGGTGGCAGTGACATCTACGATGACGCTGCTGGAAAAAGCTGGGATCTAACTTAGTAAGAGAGAGTTGTGCTGAGCCAGGGCAAGTGCAGTTGTAAGTGTACGTGATAAAAATGTTTGGTAATCTGCTGCAGATATCAAAGATGTTAACAAGTCATATTTCCCAGTACAAGTCAAGTCCTTAATATTTGAGGGGCAAATTTAGGTCTCATGTCTCTGACAGATATAAATATTCTCTCTTACAAAATTGCTTCAGGTTCATGAGGCCAAATAATTACCCCAGGCCAGATTAAGCACATGAAAAGAGCTTTAAAACATTTTTTAACTGCTGGTAATTATTGAAATAGGTCAAATGTCAAATGATTAATAATTTTAATCAAATTAAGCACAGGGTAGCTGTGAATTAATCACGATTAGTTACCATTCCTAAACCTGACTGAAAAACAATAATTTCTGTTGTAACCGAAGGATAAAACCTGATGAGTTTGCTCTTTCGTTTAAAGGAAATACAGGAGAGATTCATGGAACTTTTGTTTTTAACTCCACAATCACATTCACATAGCCTTTTCAACCTTTTAACTTTTAATTTATTTTTTAGCCAATTGCTAGGGTAAAACTAACTGGTTAACATTTTCTGAATGTAAAGCTGATCGTTTCTTATTAATTTTGGACAACCCCGAGCATCCTCTTCATGAGACTATCCTACAACAGAGTGTTTTCAGTCAAAGGCATAACTCCAGTTCCCACTTTTATTATTTGTGGTTACCTTGCAGCTGTAGTGTTAGTTAGCTATGTTAGCTTGTTTGTTAGTCAAGCTTACCTGATGTTAAGTTATTACTGCAGATTGTTGCATTTATAATCATCTGCTCGTTCCAATCGCTTCTTCTGAGTGTTTACCACGCCTTATTTATCTTTAGTCGAATTGATTACAATGTTTGACTTATCACTGTTTCTTCTGAAATCTACAATCATCTCCTTTGTTTTATTCAGATTCAAGGTAAGACGATTATTTCCACACCATGCCACAAAGCGGTCCACCAGCTCTCTGTATTCAGCTTCTTGTCCATCTCTGATACACCTGGCAATTGCAGAGTTATCTTATTATTCCTGTAGATGACAGGTCTCTGACTTGCACTGGAAGTCTGAGGTGTACAGAGTGAAAAGGAATGGTAAGAGTACGGTCCCCTGTGGTACTCCTGTGCCGTTGACAACCTAGTTTGACACACAATCCTTCAGTCTCACAAACTGTGGTCTGTTTGTCAGGTAGTCATTGATCCAGGTGATTGTTGAGTGCTCCACTTGCGTCTTCAGGAGTTTGACTAAGCAAATCAGGCTGAATTGTGTTAAATGCACAGGAGAAATCAAAGAACATGATCCTCACAGTGCTGCCTGCTTTGTCCAGATAACAGTGGGTTGGTTGAAGCAGGTGGATGATGGCATCTTCAACTCCAACTCCATGGCAATAACCAAACTGCAGCAGGTCCTGATATGTTCTTGTTTGCTTATTCAGTGGGGGCAACAGGAGTCTCTCCAGGACCTTCATGATGTGGAATCTCAGGGCAACTGGTCTATAGTCATTGATGAGTGATAGGTGAGTTCTCTTTGGTACTGGAACAATGAATGATGTCTTCCACAACACTGGGACCTTCTCCTGGCTCAGGCTAAGGTTGAAGAGGTGCTGTACAATCCCACAGAGATGCTCTGCACAGGCCTTCAGGACTCTGGGGCTGACACCATGTGGACCTGCAGCCTTGTTTTGGTTCAGTTTCTCCAGCTGCCTCTTCACCTGACTTTTAGAGACAGACAAGTGGGAGGGGGAGGCAAAGGGGGTAGCAGCATCTCCTGACTTGGTTGAAGACAAACTTGTGGAAACAGAAGAGTCCATGACTGAGGTTAAGGATAAAACATCTGAGGTGTGACAGGCAAGCTGTGGGTCAGAGGAGGGTAGGATGTCTGTTTGGCTGGGGACATGAGAGGGGGATGCTGAGCTAGTTCCTGAACTGAAGCTGTTGAAGAATGCGTTCAGTTCATTGGCTCTGTCCAGATCTCCATCTATCCAATCCTTCCTGTGCTTAAAGCCTGTGATCTTTTTCATTCCTGACCAGACATCTCTGATATTGTTCCTCTGTAGTTTGTTCTCTTCTTCCTGTATGCTTCTTTGCTGTCTCTGATCTTGACCTTAAGTTGCTTCTGTATACTCCTCAATGATTCCCTGTCTCCCTCCCTGAAGGCTCTTTTTTTATTGTTTAGCAGTTCCTTCAGGTCACAGGTGATTCAGGGTTTGTTATTAGGGAAGAATCTGACTGAATTAGGGAAGCACCTTGAATTGCCTTGTTGTTGAAAATGTGCTATACAATTAAAATTGCCTTGCCTTGATAGTGTCTCTTTCTGCAGACAAAATGCGGTGTAGAGCAGGGAGTGATGTAAACCGATAATCCCTCTATCTGGGCTGCGACAGAGAAGAGACGTTCCCATGGAACCATGGATGCAGTTTGGGTCTGCCATGCTGTATATGTGAGGAGCACTAAACGCAGCAAGACCTGAATAGTAGGATAGACAGGATGGGTCGTCCTGTGCACGCGTTTATTGCGTTTTACAAAGGAATCGCATTAATATTACACATTAATCGACCTGCATTAACACATAAATTTTGACAGCCCTCATAATTATCATTAACATAAGAACCATCAGCACTGGAGCCCTGCCAGGTGTGTGTTCTCTCCCCACTCCTCTTTCTTCTGTACTCAAATGACTGTCTGTTAAACCCTTGAAGTTCGCAGATGACTTCATTGTTATTGGTCTGATCCAGGACAGGGATGAGTCTGCATACAGACAGGAGGTGGAACGACTGGTCTAGAACCACCTGGAAATTGACCAGCTTAGGACAGCAGAGAGATGATGGACTTCTGGAGAACACCCCCGACAATGGCTCCCATCACCACATTTAACACCCTGTGTACTGTGGATCAGTTGTGGTTCCTCTGAACCAACCTTTCTTGGGACCTGAGATAGTACTCACACCTAAACATTATTCAGAAGAATGCCCAGCAGAAACTGTAATTTCTGCAGCAACTCAAGAAGCACAACCTACCACAGGAGATCCTGGTCATCTTCTACACTTTTCCGATTTAAGGAGGATTTTTTAACCCATTGCAAACATCTGGCTTCTTCTTCTTCTTCTTTGACGGTGTGTTAAGCAGACTGAGGAGCGTCGTCCTGTTTTGCATGCTGGGCACTGAGGTGCATTCTTGTTGATTGACGACTCCCACTTGTAGATACGCAAATCTGTTGGTAAATGCTCTATAGGCTCACGTAAATGATTCCTTTTGCTGTAGAAGCCAGAGGAGAGACTTCAGGCAAATATAAATTCTGAAGGACAATGGACTTAGAGTTTAGTTCAGATTTTAGTTTGAGAGACTACCAGGGCATGCAATGAATTTGCCAGCTTTTTCACTGAAAATATTCTAACAATTAGACGGTCAATCTGTACCTCAATACCGAACCCACAACCAGTGCCATCCCCAATCAACAACAATGTAGAGAAAATGTCTGAATTCCATGAATTAAACCAAAAAAACCTTGAAAAAAATCAATATCCAATTAAGCTCCTCCTTCTGCTGTCTTGATATCGTACCCACAACTTTTCTAAAGAAAGTTCTACCTGTCATTGGGTCTGATCTTGTTCAAATAGTGAACTCATCCCTGCTATCAGGTGTCTTCCCCCAAGCTTTAAAAACAGCAGTTATTAAACCACTACTAAAGAAGAAGAATCTGGACAACACGTTAATGCAGAACTACAGGCCAATCTCTGATCTTCCATTTATCAGTAAGATTATTGAAAAAGCTGCGTTTCACCAATTAAATAGCTTCCTAACAACGACAAACTGCTTTGATGTTTTTCAGTCTGGTTTCCGTGCTCACCACAACACTGAGACTGCCCTCACCAAAGTTTTCAATGACATCCGCATAAATACAGACTGTGGTAGAACCACAGTGCTGGTTCTGTTGGACCTCAGTGCAGCATTTGACACTGTTGATCATGACATATTATACGAACGACTGGAGAGCTGGGTCGGACTCTCTGGTACAGTACTTAGCTCGTTTGGGTCTCACCTAAAGAACAGGGACTTCTTTGTTTCAATAAGAAACTTTTCATCAGAACAAACAGAAATCACATTTGGGGTGCCCCAGGGCTCCATCTTAGGGCCCCTCCTATTAAATATCTACATGCTCCCACTAGGCAAGATTTTAGTAACCAATAAGATTCGCTACCATAACTATGCGGATGACACTCAGCTTTACATTACAATGTCACCAGGTGACTCTGAACCCATTCAAACCCTAAAAAAAAATGCATTGACCAAATAAATGGTTGGATGTGCCATAATTTTCTCCAGCTGAATAGAAACAAAACTGAAGTAATTATTTTTGGACCCAAAGATGAACGATCAAGAGTCAGCACACAGCTTCAATTAATACAGCTAGGAACTACTGATCAGGCACGTAACCTAGGTGTAGTAATTGACTCAGACCTGAACCTCCAGGGTCACATAAAGGCAATAACAAGGTCAGCCTTCTATCACCTGAAGAACATTTCTAGGATTAAAGCACTGATGTTGCAACACGACCAGGAAAAACTCATCCATGCGTTTATCTTTAGTCGGATTGATTACTGCAACAGCGTCCTCACGGGTCTGCCTAAAAAGTCAACCAAACAGCTGCAGCTGATCCAGAATGCTGCTGCTGGTGTTCCTCACTAGAAACAGGAAAGTACAGCACATCACCCCAGTTCTGAAGTCATTACACTGGCTCCCTGTAGCTCAGAGAATAGACTTCAAAATACTCCTACTAGTTTATAAATCATTACATGGCTTAGCACCAAAATATGTTGAAGACCTGTTGTCACCGTACCAACCACCGAGACCACTCAGGTCCTCCAACTCTAGCCTACTAAACATCCCTAGACTCAGAACTAAACATGGAGAAGCAGCTTTCAGTTTCTATGCTCCCCTTATCTGGAACAGACTTCCTGACGAGTGTAGAGCTGCTGAAACTCTGAACTGCTTTAAATTGAGACTAAAAACCCATTTGTTTAGAATTGCCTTCGATTAAATGATTGATGTCATATGTATGAAATGTGTTCATGCTCTCTTGGTTTATTGATCTTGCTCTTGCTTTATTGTGTATCATGTGTTATTGTGCATGATGTGTAATGTATGTTTCATGCTAATTTGCTATTTTTACTTTTATTTTCCAATGTTATATTCCATGTTTGTTTGTTTTGTTTTTAAATCACCAAATCATGTAAAGCACCTTGAATTACCCTGTTGTTGAAAGTGCGCTATACAAATAAAATTGCCTTGGTCATATTTATCATTATCATGGACTTATGATTTTTTATTTTACTCGTTTCATGTATTGTATTATGTTTTATTATGTATCATTTTTAAGTTACTTTTAAAATGTCAAACTACATACTCCAGCTTTAGCAGTCACAGCACCTAGATTGATACCATGCATATTTGCACTAATTCAACCTTGTCTTCCTCTTTTGTAAAAACGTGGAACTGAAGTGAAAATCCTTGCTTGTGTGCACAAATGTAGCAAATAAAGCTGATTCTGATTAAAACAATTATGTATTATTTCCCTCAATGAATTATACATCAGCAAATATGAAGTAGATAGAAGTAGGTCAATTCGAGGTAATGTTGAATTTTTAAATAAATTGCATTAAAAAGTATTTAAAAACTGTTTATCTTAAACTTTGTTATCATTCTAACAACATGTGTGTAGAAAGAAAGTCAAGTTTATTTGGAATATACTGAGTTTATTCATAAAAGATTTTAGTTTGAGAGAAGTCCATGTAGTGATTATTATGATGTTGCCAATCAGTCCTTTGTATATGCAATGTTAACTCAGAATGGACAAAATAATCATACACCTAAATGATCTTCATACCACAATAATTTCACTCATAATGAAATGAAATAAAGATTATTCACTAGACCAGACAACGACTCTGAGTTGAGTCTTAAGTGAATTGAAGTCTGAAGATTTGTGTATGCAACTAAAAGGGTTAGCTTGGAGTTTTTGAAGTGATGTTCGGTCAAATTATAATCTGTAATAGTTCTCCTAATTGGGGTGGAAAGAGAAAATACAACCGTGAGCTTGTTATTAACTAAATCCTTGAAGTTGGTGGAGGATAGCAAGCCAGCTGTAGGCTGTATCATTCCGCCCTGTCCCAGCCACTTTCGGTGACCTTTAAGTACAGTTTCCTATTTGCCAATGGGGGCCTTTAAAATGTTGGTATTGAATATACTGATATTGACAGTGAAAGAGAGCACCAAACAGATTTTTTTGTTTAATACATACCTGACTAGCTGTTGGCCATCTCCTTATTTACTTTTTAAAACCCTGTATCCTATCAGTCCAAAACGGTAGGATATCCTTCTACTAAAAGGGAACTATGACCAATAACAACTTCACAATTCCTCGGATAAATAAAATCATAAATAAATAAAATCGGAACGAAACATTTAAATAAAACTACATTCTAAGTCACAGAAAAAGGTTCCCATCTATTGAGGAGAAATTTGTTGCCATACAGCAAAGTTTAAAGAGGGCAGAACTGTTTAGAATCAACCGCTAGTGACTTCCTGAGGTATTGCACTTCCAAGAATGGTCTATTTTGGTCCAGCTCCTAACAGATAATACCAGGTAAACGACATTTCTCACCTACATCTTTATTGTGCATAAAGGAATTCTTTAAATAACACTTATAGCTCACGGTAATTCTGATTTGTCTTTTTGCAGATAGCAAAGCCTTTCTGTTGCTATCTTGGAAAAAAACTTGTTATGTAAGCAACAGTGCTTTCTAGTCTTTAAAATGCAGTTTTCTTTCATGCGACACTTAAAGCTTATTCATGTTTAGCAGCTAAACAAATAAAACCCACTTCCCCTCCCAATCCTTTATTGTTAAAACATTATGACATCTCTGTGCACCAGATGAATGACTTTGATAAAACATTTTCTTGCTTGACTGCATCAAAGAAGTTCTCTCTATGAAGGACTGCAATTACTCATCGACAGAGTCAGCAATTTTTGATTCAAGCCCTGATAGAAAACATGGTTCACAAGCCTGGACTCAGACTCTTCTGTGCCCTCTTTAAACTTCGATGTATTTTTTTCCCATTTTTTTCATGGCTAGTAAAATATCAAGGGTTTCAAACTGGAAGTATAGTGGTAAGCTGAGGACATGGCGGTCCTATCTGGCAACTTGCAGAGCCCAGCGTGACAGTGTCTCAATCCGCAGGGGCTTAGGGCTGATTGATGGTAAGAGCTTCTCATGCCGTTGAGGGATAGAGGAGGAGACCAGAGAGCGTGGAAAAAGGTGAAAAATGAAAAGGACAGATACGGAGCGTGAAATCAGCGCGGAAGCCTCATTAAATATCTCCATGTGCTTTGCCGATGCTTAACTTTACGACAGACATTAGATCTTTGAACTGTGCAGATACATATTGAAGGAGGTGACGGGGAAAATACTCTTCCAGCTAAATCAATTGGACAGGTAGGAGATTGGCAAAGGCTTCTCTCTGTGTGGTTGAAAACTTTCTCTGTCAGCCTTTCTCTGAGACAGTGGAGCAGCATGTGGCCCTGTGTGATACAGGCGGAGGCTGCCGGTGGTCCAGAAGCAGGTGACCTCAGCATCAGCATGTGGCCTGTTTGCGTTCTGCTCCCCTTTTATCACACCTAACCACAGGCCTAATTAACTGGCTTTTCAAGACAGACCACAGCCCATCTAACAAGGTTTGCTGTGTGTTGATAGTCTAACACCAGTAACTAGAGTCCCTCAGACCCCAGGCAATTAATCTTAATATAATTAGAAAGCAGGGAGGTTTAGGGAGTCAGAAATTTATATCAAAATCACTAACTTTCTTCCTACTCATCACTGGCTCACAGTTATCACTTGAATGCTCAGATTTATGGGAGACTTTAAAATTATTCTTTGGCATTTAGTCAAGGATGTGTCCTCTGGTAAATAATAAAGTAGATATTGCCTTTTTAAAGGTGGAATTAAGCCAAGAGAGGACAAGGCTGGAGGAGAGTGACTGAGATGCCAAACGAAGTGTGCGGTTTATTCCATTCACAGCTTTAATTTCCTTGTTTATGGAGGCTCAACAGACTGTGCATTTTTAATAATCCTGTAAACCCCTCCTAAGTCTCATTACAAGTTTTAATCAAGATTTCTACACAGACATGGCCTGGAGTTTTATGGCATGCGGAACAAATCATCCAGGCTGTGTGTTAAGGCTTGGGTCACATTTCTTCCAGCAGGGATTGGGGAAAAAAACACTTGTTCAAGAAAGTTACCTGTAAAACAACAGCAACAAATGTGCAAAAAAGATGATCACAATAACTTTAAAAATCAGGTTATCTTTAAACTTATTTAGTAGAATAAATTCCAGAGTTAAAATAAATTAAACTGTAAAGTTTTCAAGGACACATTTATTGTTTGATTATGCTAGGTTCTTGTCTGAAATAATTCTGTTTATAGATCTGAAAGTGTTTTAAGATTAAAGACCTTAAAGGAAAAAAAACACTGTATGAAACTCGAGAAATAATACTACCTCCTGAATTAAAGCCTATCAAATAAAAGCACAGAGTTACAAAAGTATGACACAGCAGCAAAGTAGATGGAAGTTGCCTTGTTAGCTCCTGCTACTTTGGAAGTTTTTAAGATTCCCTAATAAAAGATTTTGTTTCACACTTTAACATTTGGCATCACATAGGAAAAAATACATTAGCAATGATGAGCTAAACTTGTCCATAGGATTTTCAGAATGATGAGAAATTGTTTTGTTTTACAGAAGGAAGTGAACAATGATGGTGGCTGTAAGTTCTTCTGAAAAATATTACATTGAAATTTTTATTTTAGTTTGTCACTTGTATTTTTATAGATTATTAAAAAATTGTTAAATATCAGAAAACGTCTTTAAAAGATGATTTAAGCTTTCAAGTTAAAAATGCTGTTCAAACCTATCCAGCCCTTTGTAGAATGCTATGGCACCACTGATAAAGACATGTTAAACTACACTTGTTGCCATTCCATCAGCCAGGCTGGCATGATTACCACCTGACCTGCAGAATCAAGAAATCAAATCAATAGAAACCGTCTGACAACATGTACTAGGCTAAAAGAACTCAAGAAAGCATATTATTTTGCCCGGATCTAAAGAATTTTGAGAACAGAGAAACAAAATCATTTGAATTTGTTAGTCTGGAAAGAGTTTGGGACTCAGAAAATGACATTTAGAACTAATATCCACATATAAAGACAACATTTTAAACAGGGGTGAGCCTTCCCAGCAGTGGCCAGACTGTCAAAATTACTGGAAAAATGTCATCCATGGTAGAGGACCAAACCAAAAACCGCTGCTGACCAGAAACGAAAAAAAAAACCTAACACTATCCCTGAATTTCTCAAAAACATCTTGATCTAAAATGTGTTTGGAAAAGATATTCTGCGGCCTGAGAAGAAAACATGACATCTGATGTAAAAATAGCAGTATTTCAGAAAGAGAAAATCTTACCGACAGTCAAAAATAGTGGTAGTTGTGTAATGGTCTTGTGTTGCTTTGCTGCTTTAGTAAAAGTTAAGGTTTTGGATTGGCTCAGTCAAAGTCTGGTTTTAAAGGGGGGGGGGGGGGGGTATTATGCTTCTTCCAGGCAAATATTACCCTTCTATAGCACACTCCAATAAAATTGTCACCTTAAGTCTTTTATAAGTCCGTTATATATCCAAATCCATCTTAAAGAAATTTACTGGACACCTTGATTTTCGCCTGTGCCTCTCTGAGACCCTCCTACTCTTTCTGACACTCCCCCTTCAGTTCGTCACATACCGTGCATCATCGCAGCAAAAAATCCCACAAAAGACGCGCAGCTGCTGCTGGTGTGTGATAATTACTGCAGCTGGGACTCAGCCGGAGTTGTGTAAGGTGGGGAGGGGTGGGGGAGCTCTGCAGGGGCGAGGCTCTCGGCTGAGTACGTAAGGTCGGAGGAGGAGATGGGTGGAAAAGGCGGGGATAGGTGGGAGCAGGCGTTTCAGCAACCCCGAGAACTACCAGCAGAGACTCAAAGATTACTCTAACATGAGTGAATGGGTCAGAGCAACACTTCAGGTATGTTTTTAATGAGGGAAAAACAGGTTCTCAGGATATCAAGCTTCAGAAAGTCCAATTTGCATAATACCCCCCCCCCCCCCCCCCCTTTAACTAATTAAGATTGGGTGACATTCATGCTCAGAAATCCCGAAACAATTCAGCAAAGAAGAATGAGACAAAATCCCCTAAAATGATGTATAAGATTCATTGCCAGAGATCACAAATGCTTGATGGCAGCTGTTGCTTTTGAAGGGATGCAAAGCCAGATTTAAGTTTATTAGATTTAGGGGCCAATTACTTATTTGCATGCATGCCACACTTTTCAAACTGCTGTTTGCAAAAGATTTAAAAAACCATGCATCATTTACAAATATGCACTCCTTTGTGTTGATCTATCACGCGAACGGCCAATAAAATAGACCGAAGTGGTTTAAGAATAAAATCTGTCAAAATGTCAAACAAAAATGAAGCTGTCCGATTCAAAGTTTATGTTTAGAGCACTTTAAAAACAACTGAAGCTGAATAAAGGGCTGAATAAATTAATAAAAGTCATAAAATAAATCTAAATAAAAGCAAAACAACCAACAAGTTTCTTTTTACACCCATAGAGTTCTATTGATGCTTTGTTGATGCAACTCGTGGTAAATGCTGAGAAAATAATAATATTGAACCAATATTTGTAGGTTTTATGCACATTTAAAGCATATTTCTTAGATTTTCCAAGCATAATTTGAACAGATTTCTTAACTTTCATTTTCAGCTGTACTGTATCTTAATGCATGACTTCAGCTTATAAAAGAGGGTTCTGTTTGATGACTCCGGCTCTTCACATGTGCTCTTTCTGAGCTCCTTCTGCGTTCGTCTTCTCTGCTCTGGTGATCCAGGACCCGTCTACCACCCTGCCCTCACCCCCATGTTGATAACACCTCTCAAAGCTCTTGAGGTGCGGGTTTGCACTTCAGCTGCAATCTCCTGTTTGCTTCAACTTGTTGTCTCACCTCCCGCCTCGACCCGAGCTTTCACCTACAATTCGCTCTCGCCAAGCCATTTCCTCCTACTCCTCCAAAGCCTTCTGTCCCACAAGTCATTTATCACCCTGTTTGGACAACTCAAGCCAACCCCTCCCCCTTCCTGTTGCAAAAGCATGATTTCTAATTAAACCCTCTAACTGTGGGGTTAAGAGCCAATTTCATGCACCTTACTCCTGATAAATAGGCAGTGGCCCCTTCACTCCTTCAGTCCTTTCCCTATCTTTTGAGCCCAGGCTGCTCTTGCCTTGCCAGTCTCCACTGAGCTCCAGTCGTTTGAGTTTCACTTCTCCCAAATAAGTTTAATCAGTAATAAAATCTACTATTCATCATTCCTTAAAAAATGTCAATAATGGCAAGTCAATGGGTGTGAAATTAAGCGGAAAGACTATATTTAGTTATTTTTGAAACAATCCTAATAGGCAACATAAGAAGATCAATCCAACAAAGCTTCAAGGAAAGAAATCTTAAAGCTAATTAACGAGGTTTCACATTAGGTTAGGTTTTGATAACGCATCAATTATTTGGTTGCTGTAAGAATGAATCGATTCTGTCTGATAAAATGTAAAGCACGATACAAGAAAAAAATGCACCTCATTTCGTGAAAAGAAGAAAAGGCTGAGGCATTGATCAGGGCCTTTGTCGAATAGTCATGCCTGAAGGCTCTGTTGGACTCGGGATTAATTACTATTTTTGCTCTAGAAAAAGGAAACATTGATTTGACTGAGTGAAGAAAAAGAGGATTAATGACAGGCAGCTTTTATGTTGATTAAGATTAAGTGGGAACGTCTGACACATCAAAGTGAGATGATTAGTGCTTTCACTTTGAAGGCTGCACACAAGTCAGATACAGAACAAGGTGGCTACTTATAATTAGAGCCTCCTGTGATGCAATTTTCCTGTAAAAGTCTTTTATGACCATTTTTCAGGATATTATTCTTTTTATTGAACTATATATATATTTAAAATAACTAAGTCAAATTTAAAATTAATGTAGATCACTTTGTATTTTTCAGAATAATATTTTTTAATAGCAGGACTACCGATGAAATATATTTTTTTATTTAAAACTGAAATGCATTCCAGATATGCCTGTTTATAATATATAACATTTATCTTGAAGTAATTTCTTTCACCAAGAGACAGACCAGTAAGTGATTTCTTCAACTATTTCCAAAACTGGGGGATTCTGATTTTATTCAATTTTTCAGCAATAAAATAAATTACTATTATTAATAATTTAATGTTATTAATATGTTTCTTTTCATTATAAGAAATATTTACATCTTAGAAGGTGCTAACTATTAGTGTGATGGAAAGAAGGCCTTCCAATCTCAAAGATTTGGAGCTAATCACAAATGACACATACCAGAGGAAAAATGCAAAAAGCCGGTCAGTGGTCATAACTAAGGTTTCATTTCTGTATAGTCAAAAAGATTTTTCCGTTGCCTGTTCTGTACGGTTACTTTTATTTAGCGAAAATGTAAACATAAACTGATTTTTATTTGGTTGATTTTCTCATCTTTTGAGAGATGGCTATCTCATTTTCTATCAGAAACTAACCTTCTTGGTTGAATGAAAATAATTTTAAATTGCAATGCGCAAGGAACATGAATAGTTGTGGGCTTAAATGTAATTTGTAAACTTTGTACTAAACTAACATTCCATTTATTTTTATTCTGATCTCTATTTGAACCCACCCAACGACTTGGAACAACATATAAATCAAAATTCCTTATAGGAAACTATGAATTGAAAATGGAAAACAATTTCAAGTTGTCAGTGCGTGTACAAAGCCACCATCTGGCTAGCAGCAACTAAAACATCGTTTGTGACAGTTTGGTACATAATGACCAAAACACCTAGGGTACAATATGGTGAAGGTGAAAAATGGCCAGGACCAACTCCCTTTCTCCTGAGTAGTTTTCATGTATTGAATCTGACTGAACAGGATCATAATTGTATTAAACTGTAATGTGTGGATCTGGGCATAAAATGTCTTACCTCGTAATCTTACAGGTAAGTTGTTTCTATAGCCTTTTTCTCACTAGCCTCACTGACGAGGGGCTTCCCACAGGATACAGTGCAGTTTATCAATAAGGGAACAGCTAATCTTTGACTTTTGTTGAATTGGAACTGGTCTTATTTTCATTTTCAAATTGAATATCAATGTTAAACATTGTTTTACTGCTACTTTTCTTCAGTTAAATTTCACCAAAAGTCAAGGTGATTTCTGGTTAAACTCCTCAGGCATTCCGACCCCTGAGAATCACCCCTACCATGTCAACTCTCATTTATTCAGGTCATGGTTTTGTCTCTCATCTCAAAGACTTCATCAGATCTCCTTTCAGTCACTAGACCTGAAAAAGCCCTCTGGAAGAGAGGCAGAACATCCAAAAAACAAGAAAGGAAATCCAGTAGCTTTTTATTAAAGCAACTAAAATTAACATGACCTCTTCAGCAAGCAGCTGAGTTATTTAACATCCGTCAAGCCCATTCACTGAGTCAAATTTGAATCAGGAAGTTAAACTGTAAAGTTTGATGAATACTTTGTGACAGCTCTGGCAGTTTGCGTAATTCCATCTTCCTCCTCCGTTTTCCCTTAAGGATAAATTTGTCTAACCTGGGGTTTGTTTATAGTTTACCTGACAGATTGTGACACCGTTTGCTCAGAACTGAATGTTCTCAATCCAAAATAATAATAGGGGAGATATTTAAACAGTGTCAGATTTGTCAAACATATTACATGCCTGGAGTTTTTGTGTCTGTTTTATATCTGGAGTCAGATTATTTATATAGTATATTTAGCCTAAATTTTTACAAACAGAGACTTTTAATCCAGGTAGGCATGAATTTAAGAATAAATCGATATTCAAATAGTCCTCATTAAGTCCACCATTGAGCCATGGCTTCCAGTAACCCAGAGGCAGTTTTCAGGTCTGGGTTTATCTTTGAGGTGGAACTAATTTGTGTGTATGGACACAGAAGGACCTTGAAGCTCTGCTGAGGTGTTGACCTGCTTCAGAAGAGCTGTATTTTTTTCCAGATATTTTGTTCTAAAAACAATTCTCCTGTCCACACCTGGCTTTATCAACTACTTACACAGCAAGGTGCTGACAGAACAGCTAATCTTAAATATATTTTCACACATTTGATCTGAATCTGTGTGACCTCTCATTATTTTGTCAGAAAATCATCTGATGAAGTCTTGCTCTTATTCTTCCTCAGTGAATAAACAAAACTCCATAGTACTTCCAAATGAGCTTTAAAAATAGAATTGTGATTAAAGAACTCAAGCAGAAAGAGTGTTGAAGAATTTAGAACTTTTATGAATTCCACTCACTTCTGTTTTCCTAAAAGTCCTGAAAAGTGTTTGTTATGTTTGCTCAAGTGACATTATAGTTTCTTCATTATGATAAACTTGCTCTTTAACAAAAACATTTTTTTGTTTTGTTAAAAAGATATCTATTAGAGTCAGAAGCCAGACTGTCGAGGCTATTGCAAGTTTTGGTGACGAGCACAACCTTTCGCTATATTCAATAAATCAATTAAGTCATCTCCAGTTGGAAAAAGGTTGGGCGTGGTTCAGCCCTGCAGCAGCAGTGACCCAACCAGTTTGCCAGGGTAAGGCTCACTCAAGCCCGCTTCAAACTGTGTGTTTTTTGTCTGTCGCAAAGGACTGCTTCATGTCATCCCGTGTGAGCTTTAGAGTGGTGGCACACTGTACTGCCCAAGATTTCAGTGAGTCAAACTGCATGATGTCTTGCTTTAGCAGGACATGCCAACGTCACGAGCATACGCCGCTGAAAAGACTACGGCGTACGCCACTAAAAGCCAACAGGTACCCATGATGGCAACGATAACATGTCAAAGATTGTGTTTGCTGCTAAAGCTCAATAAATTTGCCTCCTTTGATGCTCCCCATGTTCTTGCGTGTAGCCTCTATTATCGCTAATGTCGATACTGCCACTGTTGCATTGTTCTTCCCTCACTAATAGTTCAGGTCACTTTATAGGTGTTCTTTCATTGGTCGATTGCAGATTCGTAGATTTTCTGACACTGCTTGAAGACTGTTGGAGGCTGGATTTGGTTGTGACTCGTGAGAGTGCTCAAAACTATCAGAGGGCCCGTCCCACTAGATGGCCACAGACCTACAAATCATGCTCACACGCACCGTTTGGTGACACAGATGTTTGGAGAAATGGGAGCGCTAACACCCATAGTAATAAGACTAACGGTGCTGGTCAGAAATTACATCTACTTTAAAGGCCGATCTGTTAGGTCTACTGCCTCAGACATTTCTCAGGACTTAATTTATTCACTGGACGAGTCGCAAAATAAATCCTTACCTTATTGCAGGGGTGTCCAAAGAATGTTTTCATTCTTTCACTGCTTCCGAATTAATTTTTTTATAGAGAACATCTTTTTTTGGTGAAACTTTACTGCCTTCTTGGGTGTCTTAAGCCTAGTTTCTAGTTTTTTTACCCTACTAGACATCATTTTGGACACACGACTTGCTTGTACACAACTGAAAAGAAAAAAATATATACAAAAGTGACAATTTATGCTCTTTAAGATTTGCTGCTTTGAAATAAATATCTTAAGTCAAGTCATTCTAAAAGATTTGAAACATTTTGTGAGTATTATTTTCTGGAAAGATGTAAACACTGAATCAACAGTGAACACTCATCCTTTATCTGAAAGGTTGTTGGTTCAATCCTTAACCCTGGCCTTTTCATTTAGCAGGTCTGCATTTTGCATTTTAATTGTGACACATTAAACCCCAGCTTCTCCCTCTTCTGAAACGATTCTGGCTGCTGGTGATTAAAGCTGGTTTTTCGTCCTCTATAAGTCATTTTCTGAGCTGGATGAGGGAAACCCTTTTACAGCACTCAGTCACTAAAAAAATGATGAGTCACAAACATACTGACGGAGCCATTCGGAAAGATATATATTTGATATCCGTCACTGGACAGTGAGAGAACATGATATTCAGACGTTGGTATTCATCGTGAGATTCAGATTGCTTCACCTTTATCACTATTTTTAAACTATATACATTTTTAGTTGTAGTAGAAAACCATGTATTGATTCTTTTTGTAGCTGTGTGAACAAAAAAAAAGATGTAAAGGCAAAAATAATGTGATTTGATGTTTTTAAACTCCCCTTGGGAGTAATTAAAGATGTGTAGTAAAAGGTTTTACTTAAAAAGCAGGGAAGAATAGTTTTTTCCACCTGGCATTAGCGCATTAGTGCATGAGTACCTTCTTCAGAGCATGGAACATATGAAGAAATTATTAAAAGGCAATAATGTATGATAGATCTTTGTTATTGTGTCAATATGCGCTGAAATACATGAAACAGAGAAGAACTTCATATGAACAATTAGCAGTTACTAACAGAAGTCAGATGAGGTGTTCAGGTTTGACGAAAAGAAAACACATGCACTACAAATAATTAGCGGCAGCATTTCCCATATTTGAGGTTAAAAGGAAGAAGAAGAAAGCCATAGGAAGAAGGCAGGCATATGGTGTTATAAAGAGATTTCATCATAATTCAGGATGAACCATGAGCGAGCCCTAAGCTTAAAAACAATGGAGGTGTGATTTGTAGGATGGAAACCAGGTGAGTACAATCAGCAGAAGAATGGAACCAACTAAACTCAAATGAACAACAAGAAAACAGAGGAACCACTCAAAACATAAGATCCAGAATACAAGCAACGTCGCCACCATAATGTTACCTGCTTCCTTTGTTCTTTTAAAAATGCTTGTGGGTTTTTCAAATTTGTATACAGCGTTTTCATCTGTGTTTTTGTTGGTTCATGTGTGATAAATAGCAAGAAGGAAGAAATTTATAACTAACAGGTAACAATGAGGTTCTTCAAGAGGCCTTAATTTTCTTTAATAGCTACATTTTACTTTTTGGTGGCAGTTATTTAGGCATAACAATGGTTCATACACACTGTTATCTATGGCACAGGATTTGTTATAATGGGGATCTGTTTCTCTTCTGGCGGCCATGGGAAGTTTGCTACGGTGCTTTTATGGTGTGGAAACAATCATCTTAGCTTAAATGTAAACAAATCCAAAGGAGATGTCTGTAGATTTAAAGAGAAACAGGGTTAGGTCATTTCCATTATTGGAGATGAAGTGGAGGTGGTGGAGGAGTATAAATACCTCGGCGTTCACTTGTACAACAATCTGGATGCAAAGTAAAAGCCATATATGATGCAAAAGTAAAGCCATATGCAAGAGGGGAAAGAGCAGACTGGGGAAGCTTAGGTCCTTTAAGGTTGGCAGCAAGATGCTGCCCATCTTCTACAAGTCCGTTGTTAAGAGTGTAATCTCTTCTGTCATCATCTGTTGGGGTAGCAGCATCAGCGCCAGGGACTTAAACAGGCTCAGGAACTTGATAAAGAAAGCTGGTTCTGTTCTGCGGACGACTGTAGAACATCTGGAGATGATGATGCAAAGGATTCTTCATAAAATAAAATTATGGACAACCATGAGCATCCTCTTCATGAGACTGTTATACAACAACACTGTAGCTTCAGTCGGAGGATTTTTTAGAACTGCTGTAATACAGACAGCTACAGGAGATAATTTCTGCACTTCTGCTATAGGACACCTATAAATACAAAATGTCATGCTTTTTTTCTGGGAAATATTAGCAAATCACCACCACAATTCACCCCTTCTATAAATTCCATTATTCTTTGTTAGAATGTGTAAACAGAGTCATTTATAATGAGGCTAAGAGCTGTGAAGCAAATTCTCACACCAATGCATATTTCTCTTATTTACAGACCCCTAACCTTTCAATCAGAGATCTTTTTTTTCTGTTTGTCATGTACAAGTGACTTACTCGTTAGACAGAAAGGTTCAGATGCATTTAGAGGCTGTAATGACCATTACAGAGGCAGTGTTGTGAGAATCACAGCCATAATACATTGAAAACTGTGTGCAATTTGGAAGAAAATGGATTCACTTTTGCAGAGAGCCAACTTAAAACGAACTCTGCGGATAACCGAGCTTTGGTTCAGCTTGCTTCATTTTGTCAGACAGCACTGAACAACCCGAGCATTTCCCAAACAAATGTAGCCTATAAGGAGAGTATTTTGTCAAATAGAAATGTTACAGTCAGTGAAGTGGATGGATGTCTACATGGTGCACCAATGCAGTACAGCTGGGAGCCAGAGAGAAATAAGTTGGAGTTTTTGTTCAAATAATTGTAATTCAGAGGCCAAGGGTGTGATTATACACCACTTTTAAAATGGTAAAAGGAGTCAGGTGTAACAACGAAGCCATCTCCTTGACAACTAAGTGAATGTCAGACACTTACAAAGACCCCGGGTTGAAAACTACAGAAAAAAGAAAAGCAAAGAAAGCGGACTTCAGGTCATGATTGTTTTGTCAGAGAGAGCAAAAAAGAGAAACGACTTAAATCTAACTCACCCTCTGTTACACAAGGTCTGACCATTCTTCTTTAATCTTTAAAGCAGTTCCCTGTGAGATCGTCCAGGATGATAACAATGAGCCTGCAGATAAAGGTAGATAAAACCCAACACAAACAAAACAGCATTCAAAGGAATGCCTTTTATGCAACATAGATTTCTATGTCATTACCCAACAAAGACGTATTCAATCAACTCATCAATTTCCACTTCATACCTTTTATTCTCGGTAATGCACCAATTTGCAACCTGCTTGTTACATTCCTTTAAAAATGTCCCTCCCCTTGCTGATGAGCCTGTTGTACTGACCCTGGAGTCCTGTTAAGTTCAAGTGTTTGGTTCTTACCAGGTGCATGGTTGATCTCCTGGTTGAATTTATAACAGCCTATTTGCCATGCGGCTGATGGTGGCAGCTTGTGGTTTCAATTGAATTTTATCTCAGCGGCCAGCTATTTGCAGATCATTACACAGGGACTGTGAGCCCCAGATTGCCACTGGAGCACTGTCAGGCATGTGCTGATTTGTTTGCTCGTTCGTTTACTTATGCTATTCAAATCTCAAACCCTCTGCTGGTCGGTTCGGTATTGTAGCAAATTTATCTGGGGTTTTCACAGTAGAGTAAGGGAAAAGGGAGAGTTACCAGTTTCTGTCTGTGCTTGTGAGATTTATCACACCCACATTATGGATCTGTCATAAAATGTTTAAAGTTTGGAAAGTGAGTGTTGGCCAAAGTCTGAACTGCAGAACACTATTTGCAGAGATTGAGGTAGGCAAGGGCCCCTGCCAAATACCCCAGCTACTAATTTCTGTGGTTTCCGACCTGCTGTTTACAACAAATAAACTCTAAACATAGAACGTATACAGTGACTTGCAGAAAGTATTCAAAACCTTTACATTTGTCCACATTTTGTTACTTTCTGCCCAGAAATGTTTATTTTACTGTGATAATGTGAGGTGTAGCAACACAAAGTAGTGCATTATTGTGAAGTAGAAGATACTTGCTTTAAAAAAAAAAAAAGTGGTTTGACGTTGAATATGCCTTGCTAATACATGAATCTGCTACATGTTTTGAGTCGTTGTTCATCTGGAAGATGAACCTTAATATGTCTACATTCTTTAACAGGTTTTTAGCCCCATCCATCTCCCCATCAGAAGCATAATATCTCCAAAGCATTTGTGTCAATACTATGTGTTACCATGGAATGGGATATGTTCATGGGGATAGGGAGTTTAGATATTTCTGGCACATAACTTTTTTGCATTTAGGCTTAAGACTTATTTTTGCATGATCTGTGAAAAACTTGATACCAGAACTTTATAACTTTAACACATGTTTAGCAACAAGGCAATTCAAAGTGCTTTACATGATTAAAAAGGAAAATAAAATAAAAAAGCAAAAAACATTGCATTCAAGTAAGCCAAACACTAAGTTGAAAAACAGACTACAGTTCTTGATGTTCCGTTATTATCAATCAAAGGCAACTCTAAACAAATTTTTTTTTTAGCCTTGATTTAAAGGGAGTCAGTACTCCAGCAGCAGTGAACTCCAGCAGTTGTCTGAAAGCTTTTGTTTTTTTTACAGATTAGGGCAGCATAAAACCTGATTGATGCTTCTTCATGCTTGATTCTGACTCTGGAGGTACAGAATATACTGGAACCAGAACACATGAGTGGTTTGCAAGGTTGATATAACATACAGATATTTTATGTATTTTGGTGCTATGCCATACAGTGATTTATAAAATAGCCAAATTATTTAAAAGTTCATTCTCTGATGTCCCGTCTCATCTGAGCTTTCGATCTATGCATCTCCCCAGGTTTCCTATCGACCCCATCGCTGCTTTTCTGATTAACCCTCACATTGTGTCATACTCTTTCCATTTTCAGATGATAGACTAAAGAGTAAACTTTTTGAAGATAATTTTCTTCAAAATTAATATAAACTCTGCCATTTTAATCTTCAGGGGTTTGCACAGATCTTCCACTCTTTTGCAGCAACTATGGGTGAGAATCGAGATTTTGAGTTGTTGCGAAAGTTTAAGACTTTTGTAAATGATTAGGTTTTGACTCTGTGAAACACCTTTTTCAAAAAGGCAAAAGTGTTGTTTGGAGGTATTTTGCTTAGAAGGGAGATGAAAACAGGAATAGCCCAAGGCTGTCAATGGGTTATGCAAGATGTAGCTACTAGTGTTTGCTACAAAGCCAGAGAGATCAAAAGCTAGAGAATCATCTTAAAGATTGATCATGTGATGTGTATGAGAAATTTAGCAAAGATGACTAAGCTCACGTATCTCGAATAGCAAAGTAAACATGCCAGACAGCATAAGCTAACGTTATCTAAATATATTTTTACCAACTTGTTGTTAGTCTGCCACAACCTCCCGTTGGTACGAACTGAGTCAAGGTCAGCAGTTAGACAGATCTCTTAATCCAATATGAAGCAACTAAAGATACCAATTTATAGAATGAAGAATGGACATAAAGAACAATTAAAGATGCAATATGTAAGAATAACATCTTGTGGACAAATTTGAGTACTGCCGTCCATGTAGTAAAACAAAATAGCCTGCTCTCAGTCACTCATCCCCCACCTTTCGTGAGTATCATGCCGGGTTGCCAGTTACGCATCAGCGCCAGATTCAAGATGACGAGCAAAGACGAGTCATACACAGTAAGTTGAAATGTAGATAAATACATTTCATCCCAATATCGAGTTGTTGGTAATTGGAAAAAGTAACTTGACATATTTTTAGAGCCAACATTTTTTTCTAATTTACTGCTGGTGTTACAGTTGGGCCAATGAATTAAGATTGAATTATTGATATTCCAACCTTTATTAAGGATCTGCAACATAACGACGCCAGTTTAGATGTACAGACAGTTCACAACGCTTCTCCACAATTCTCACTGCAGCAGGGCTCGCCGCTATCTGATCTAACAACATTTATATCACAATAGACAATCACAGTGCAGCTAAACATAGCACATAGCTTAGGTCCTTCAAGGTTTGCAGCAAGATGCTGCAGATCTTCTACAAGTCTGTTGTGGAGAGTGTAATCTCTTCAGCCGTCATCTGTTGGGGTAGCAGCATCAGAGCCAGGGATTTAAAAAGGCTCAACAACCTGATAAAGAAGGCTGGTTCTGTTCTTGGGACAACTGTGGAAAATCTGGAGATGATAATGCAAAGAAGGATTCTTCATAAAATCAAAAAAATTATGGACAACCCTGAGCATCCTCTTCATGAGACAGTCACACAACAACAGAGCATCTTCAGTCGGAGGCTTCTTCAGTTTCGCTGCAATACAGACCGCTACAGGAAATCCTTCCTGCCCACAGCCATCATTATCTACAACAACTCCTTAAAGAATTGATTATATGAGCTATACCAACACTTAATTTCCCTCTGAGATCAATAAAGTATTTTTGAATTGAATTGAATTGAATTGTATTCCTTCTCATTCACTATTATCTCCATACAGGAGGCCGGAGACTTTCACACCCACACCAGCATGCGCGCACACACTTGCACAGGCTGATACATGGGGTGTTTCTCAATGTCAAGGAACCTCACCTTGAGGCCTTGATCCCGCCCCGGTGGCGTAGGAGATAAGTCATCAGGGACCGCCAAGGCATGTTCCAATGTTCATGTACTAAGGAGGCGTCTGTCCTCTGTTTGTCTGCTGTTTAGCTAACTGACCAAGAATACATGGGAGGTGCCTTGTTGCATTTCCTATGTCAAAAATTTCCCAGAAAACAGCGCAGTATTTTCAGAAAGATGTCGGATCAGGAGCTGGCAGCAGCTACTTCAGGGGCAAATTTCCAGTTTAAATGCAAGTCAAATAATTGTAGCTATCAGGCTTATATCTAAAATGTTTTTTTAGAAGTGGAAAAAGAGCAGTAACATTTCCAGTTCCATGGCTGAAGGAATGCTACTATGCTACTACGATGGGCAGTCTGTTCCATTTAACCATTTTCTTTGTCCAAGAAAGGACAATGTCCTTGTAAGCGAGGTTCCTTGACATTGAGAAACATCAATGGTCTCCCACGCTCTAAACAAAGTAATGGCGGCCGTGGCGGCGCAGAGTATAACTAAATCCTAACTAACGATTGTACAAGTACAAACTCAATCTACCACTTTATATTTACAGAACCCACCATTCTAACACAGGATAACTTGATAACATCACACGCTTACCTGAAAAAAAACAAAGATCCCAGTTTAGATGTACAGACAGTTCACATCACTTCTGCACAACTATCGGTGCAGCGGGGCTCTCCGCTATCTAATCTAACAACGCAATCTTCCATGAGAACTCCGTTTCTTCCTTGATCTCTTCATTGTTAATGGAGCAGTACTGACCCCTACTGGGGAAATACTGACACACTTGGTAAGCACTGACAGGTGATAGCTAAGAATACATCCTGTGTTTTTAAACCAAAACCAACGGACTCTTTAGGTTAAATCCCACACTTACAACTGGTAAAGAACCCAGAAAACACCAAACTTTGTATACTCGTATACAACATAGTGTAAACATGGCCTATGTGCCACACTAGCATTGTTAGTTCAATGTTAGCCTCTAGTCCGGTCGGTATCTAATTACAAATGCTGACAGTGTTTTTGTTGAAGATCTGGAAACCTTGCTGGCTCACATGTGATTGGCTGCGGAACCAGGAAGAATGTAGACAGGACAGATTGTAAACAATGACTATGTCCCTCTGCTGCCATTTTAAAAATAATAAAAACTTGCAGCCACCCAGCTGACTGAGAAGGAAATCTGTTTCACTTCATCTTTCCTTCCAACATGATTACATTTCTTACATATTACACCTTTAGAAATATGGTGATACTAATAAATAATTCTAGAATAATTTGTGCAGCATCATAAATGGTTTTGTATAATTATCATGTTTGCATGTAAAATAGGACCCAAAGGCAGCAAAAACTAAAACTTAAATGATTTATTAGTAACAAAAACAAGGAACAAAACTTCCTGAACTCGGAGAACCAAAAATACTGGGATGAGGAAGGAAAACCAGGAACTGGGCAGGAATCAGGAACAGGCAGGGAAAGAATGACGACAGACCAGCGAGTAGTGACTGAATGAGAGAAGAATTTATACTGGGGAGGAAATGAGGAAGTGAGAGGAGACCAATGACCAATTAGGGGAATCAGATGCAGGTGAGAGGGAGAGAGCATGTGGAAACAATTAACAGCTGGGAAGAGAGGTAGAATTGTAGGGAGAAAGAAAACTCTAAAGAAACTAGAAACTAAAGATAATATGTCTGGAAGGGAATCTAAAGGAAACACTGGAAAACAGAAGGAAGGAATAAATAGTAAACTCTCTAGAGGGAATAAACTAAGGAAACAAATGAGGACACAAACAAAAGGTGAAAATATCTAAGAGCAAGAAGAAGAAACTGTAACAAGGACGTGCCAGAATAAACTAATAAAGACAAGGAATAATCTAACATGAAAAATACTAGATAAGGAAAAGAACTAAGTTTAAACACAAACAGGAGGGACAAAACAAGAAAGCAGCTTGGGGCACAGAGGGGAAGAAAATCAAGTGGAAGAAAAACAAACAAAAATCCACAGAACCTGACAATAATGAGTATTTTTCTTCGTGACACTATAGAGTGTAACATCTTAGCATCAAGAGAACTCTAGTGTTAGACAGTTTATGTTTAGACAAATACTTTATATTCTAACCTTGCATTAAACTTTTCTAGAACTCTATCTTTGGCCTTTTCACTGTGTTAGATGGTTTTCACAGTGCTGTTCTTTCACTGATGCTCTGACACACCTGCAAGGCCAGTAGAGGGATATTTATACAGAAATAAATAACTAAATTATACATTTTTATTTTCAGTAAAGGTTGCTCAATACAAATACACTGGATTTAAAAAAGAAGAGTGGAAAAGCATTTTTTTTCCCTTTCATGCTACTATTATGCACTACATTCTGTTGGTCTATTCCATAAAATCACCCCAAATTAATATGACATTGTAAAGTTACAAAATGTTGTAAAGGTTAAAGGACATGAATAGTTTTGGAAGGCCCTTTATGTGAGGAATTTATTTGTGTCCTTACAGTTTGCAGTAAAAATGCTCTTGATATTTTGCTCTGAATGAAGCAGAATCTTTTAAAGGTGTCTCGATCAATATTTCTTCCGTTTTGCTACGGTATCTTAACAAACAAGAATGACAAAACAAAAAACAAACATTCAAACCTAAAGAAAAATATTTGCAAAGACCTTCACAGACTCAGGAGAAGTATTCATCAAAATCACAATAAACAGATCCAACAAAGTCCACCTGGTTTGAAGCAAAATATGAAAAAGTAGAGTTTTGTTCTCCGTCATGTTCCAGTGTCATTAAACTACAATGTGCTTCCTGCTACAGAAGGGAACCCAGACTGAATATGATTGCTCTTGGCTAAACAGTCTTCCATGCTAAAACAAATGTAGCAACAGTTAACACAAGGCTGAAAGCACAGCTTCGTGCAGCCCATTCCCTTTTCCGTTTGCACTACAGCTGCTCGGAGGCATTTTGGTTTCAAAATGTTAGCCCTCAGGAACATCTGTCCCCACCCTGGATCAGGATTTTTTTTCATTTTATTTGCGAATATACAAGAGGGAAAAACTTAACTGGAATGATTAGCAATCTCTAATGGACACCAAATGAACATTAATAGCATTCTGCATTCGTAAATGAATTAAAATCCAAGGTTTGTTTGAAATGATCAGAACAAAAATCTACAGATATGTAAATTTTGTATAATATATCAAAGTAAACCCGACTTTCCCCTATGAGTTACATAAGAAATGTAAAAAAAATTCTTTATTTTTTTATGTCTTGAAATTCTTCCTTTCAGAGTTCAGAACATGTGAACCTCAGCCTCTCCTAATATTAAAATACAATCATAGGTGTCACATCTTGAACTTTTGAAATAAATGTCAGACTCTCATGTGCTTGCAATGAATGCTACAACAAATGTTAAATTGATAATACTGACCTGCTGCATTTCTCTGCTCCTATTGGTCTGGTGCTTTTTTCCCCCTCTAATTTGTGACGGAAGCTTTTAGCCTTTCTCCTGATTGAAGATGCAACATTCTAACACATCTTAATAAATTAAGTTTCCAAGGTTCAAGAACAGTTGAATGCAATATGTAAGAAGACTAACAGAACATGTCAAATTAAAAGAGAAAATTTGAACTTAATAATTTATAAAGACATGACCAGATGTAGAGAAAACTATTACAATGGTACACTGTGCTCAATGCCGTTATGTGATGTAAGGTTATTTGCACAAAATTACTCAGGAGGCGTTCAGCTACCTGCCTTATAGGTCTGTTTAGCCTTTTAGTCACATAATTGCTGCAGCATGCTCCATTATCTCTGCAGGGCAAGCAGATATAATGCTCTGAACTTATATAAATATTCAGAGGATGACATTAACTAAATGCAGGTTTCATTTTAAAGGGAAAAAAACCTAAAGTGCATCGTCTACCATGTTGTAAATAATCTACCAGCAAAAACAGCCATTTTTGTTAGACAGTTCAGTTATATGATACGTTTTCCTATTCTGCCATATAGCATTAGCATGTGTCTGTAAACTAGCGGTTTTGTTATCTTCAGCGGATGACATTCATTGCATTTTATGTTAAGTTTATGTTATGAACCAGAATAAATACTTTATGTTACACAGAGTGGTCCTGATCAATGGTTCTCTAGGTTTTTCGGTGTTACAAAGTTGTTTTTAGTTTCTGTTTGGTTGACTTTTCACCTCTTCCACCTCTTCTTTTCATTCCTTTAACCTAATTATGACAAAGTCCTTAAAAAGGTAGCTGGGGGTCATGTCTTTAGTGATCTGATAGGAGCTGAGAGAGGCATCATATTTTAGTATGTAATGTTTCAGCAAATAGGTCTTTGGAAATGACCTTGTTGGTATGAAAAACTGTTCTCTGTCTCGCATTCTAAGTTATCTTTGGTATTAAAATATAAAACAGGGGAAGACATTTCAGTTTATTTCTCTTGGTGGTTTTATTTTATTTTAAATAATTATCAACATAGATCATAATAAGCTTAATTATAATATAATTTTTAAAGATTTTACATTTTCCCTTTGATTGTGGTTCTGATCACTGTCTTTGGAACTCCACTCTTATAAACTGTAATACATTATGACCCCTGATCAAAACAACATACAGTGGAGTCGACCTCCACCTATTCTCAGATGTTTCTGTGGATCTTAACTTGAAATTATTCAAGGATAATTGATCTATTTTCTTAAAGAAACATTCAAAAGAAAATGCAGCTTAGGAAGCTGATATAGCTAGGTGGAGTCCTACTTGACACACTATTGGCTGGCATTTGCAAAGCCTCCAATGCAGGAGAGCCATTCATTTTCCTTGGTGCTGACTGTCTGTACCCCCCAGAGCAGAGAGAAGACTGTAGATATTAGCTTCAGTGCTAAGACAGTTTCCTTGTGCATATTAAAGGTCTCATTTACTCGTTTTTTCAATAAATATTCTGTGGTCTACACTATGAAAGATTGCCTTCTGAGCCATTTTACGTGGAAGAAATGCCCTGACGCTCCTGTTTCAGGAGGTTGCAGTTTGTCAGAGGAGTGGGTGGGGGGACATGTCAGGATCATGCGTCTAACTCATTATTATTCACGATATGCAAACATATCGCCTCTGACTGGCTAACACTGATTCGACTCTTATGCTGCCTTCAAACAAATAATTAACTTAATTCGCTGGTGGTGTTTCGAGACAAGTTCCAACAGTTTCTCCCTCACCTCCTCTTTCTTGGGTAAAAAATGCAATGTTGATTTACTATGTCCACAAATAAACCTAGCTCGACCCTGTTCTGCCATGCTGGGAGTTGCTAACAGTTAGCTTTGTTGTTAACAGTTAGCTTCGGCTTCTAGCTGTGCTCTGCTCTCTACAGACTGCAAAATGAGCCTTCCTTTGGGCAGTCGCAAGCCAAGGTAGGCAAGACCATGAATCCTAATTTTCCCTGTGATGTAAAATGGACTGGCTTTTTCTGACTCGCTCGTTTTGCCGTCTGTTAAATTTTTTTTGGCTAATGCGGGCAACGGGGGTTGGAGAAAATGTTCACGTGGAAACATCATATGAAGCGCAGAGTGACCGATCGTATTTCACAAAGAACAAGTACTACACGGTTTCTCAGTGAAGGACACCTTTAAGGTATACTGGGTTTTTGAACAAGCTAAATTTAAGTCAATAAAAAAATTCAAAAATACGTTGTTGATTCCAGAGGAAAATTAAGTGTTGTTGTAGCTCATATAATTAATTCTTTAAGGAGTTGTTGTAGATAATGATGACAGGAAGGATTTCCTGTAGCAGTCTGTATCGCAGCGAGACTGAAGAAGCCTCCGACTGAAGACAATCTGTTGTTGTATGACAGTCTCATGAAGAGGATGCTCAGGGTTGTCCATCATTTTTTTGATTTTATGAAGAATCATTCTTTGCAGTATCATTTCCAGATGTTCCACAGTAGTGCCAAGAAAAGAACCAGCCTTCTTCATCAGGTTGTTGAGTCTTTTTAAATCCCTGGCTCTGATGCTGCTACCCCAACAGATGACGGTTGAAGAGATTACACTCTCCACAACAGACTTGTAGAAGATCTGCAGCATCTTGCTCCAAACCTTGAAGGACCTAAGCTTCCTCAAGAAGTACAGTCTGCTCTGTCCCTTCTTGTAGACGGTTTCACTGTTCATTCTCCAGTCCAGTCTGTTGTCAAGGTGAACTCCGAGGTATTTATATTCCTCCACCATCTCCACTTCTTCTCCCATGATGGAAACAGCGTTTGACTTATCCCTGTTTCTTCTGAAATCTACAATCATCTCCTTTGTTTTAGTCACATTCAAAGTAAGACGATTATTTCCACACCATGTCACAAAGCCGTCCACCAGCTCTTTGATACACCAGGCAATTGCAGACTCATCTGGGCTGAGCAGAGCAGCTCTGTGGGATTCTGCAGCACCTCTTCAACCTTAGCCTAACTCAGGAGAAGGTTCCAGTGGCAGCTAGGTGGTGGTCCAAGTTATGGAAACACCAACATTTTCCACAGCAACATTCCAGCTGTGTAAAATTTTTAAATCAAAAGAGGAAATTATAGCAACATTGCTGCAGTGGTTTGGTTAGCTGCGAAACTTCTGGGTCTCAATTTCATTCGTCCAGTTCAGCAGGATGGCTGACAAAATAACAGCATTTGACTTTTTAGTAATAAAATGATGATAACATCGGTCTTGCATTGATTTACTGCCACATTTTTGCTGTAATCTTTATCTCAGTAGAATCGAATTTATCAAAGACAGAATGGGCACAATGATAAGGCATTTATTTTGTCAAAAAAAGTGTAAAAGCTGGGCAACGTTCAAAGGACTAAAAACTCAATTAAATGCCTGCCATAAGGAGGGGGTAAACGGTGGAGCTCAAGTCAAGTTAATTCTTATTCTAAATCAGTTTTACTAAAAAGCATCTGTGACAAACAGAGTCACAAATAGTAAACACAGATAACAAGGACAGATGAGACACAGTGACTCACTGCTACTGGCTCAGCGAGCTGTCTGTAGATGAACCACATGCCTCCCAGTGGGCACTAGGGGGCAGAATGACTAATCTGTGAAGCTGTCAATAAATGAAAATCTCTGTGAACCAATAACTTTGAAGATCTCCAAGAAGCTTTGCATAAAAAAACAAAGACTAATAAAAAGAAGGGGCAAAGACCAGAGCATTGCTATATCCAACAGATGGAGGCCTGAGTTTCTGGCTGAGGGGAGGAGAAAGAGACCATTTCTTGTGTGTAAGAGTTTGAAATGACACTCCAGCCCACTTGAGAAATAAGTAAATGACAGACTACAGACAGATGGATAGGGAAGAACAAAGGGTTAGCAGCAGATACTTTTGAGGGACGGAGCGCTGCAGTGGAGGGCAGTGAGTTGGACTCCTGAAGTGCTTCTCGGCACGCCTCAGTGGAAAGAGCTGCCGACTCAAAGTGCTCTATTGCGCTGACATTTTGTTATCGAGAGGGTGGAGGAGTTTGTCCGTAATAACAGACAGCAAACATCGTTTTCTCCTCCGCTACCCTGAGTGAGACCGGTTCATCCCTCATGGGGGAGGAGGGGAGTACTCACCAAACTCGTTCAGCGCTGCGTGTCCTTGAAGTGATGCTTCACCCCAACAACAACAAACACATTCAGTCCTGTCAGAAAAGATTAGGGCCTCCGGTCCCAGCAATATGTGAGTGGTGCAGGAAGCTGAACTAACTGCTCCAAAAGAGATCAATACAAAGTTAATCAAGATAAACATTATTCTTCTCTTATAATTGGTAAGCTTCTGATTTGAAGAGTAGCAACAATGCAAACAGGCATGTTGCTGAACTGAAAATGTTGCATCATAACCGATGTGTGAAATTATGTTTTCTTAAAACATGTTTTGAAATGTGTAAACATTTCATTTAGTTCACCAAGAATAGAGGCAGAATCTGTTTTCCTGTAGCATTAATGTTATCAACACAAACACATTTTAACCAAAAAAGACACCAGGCAGACATCTGTCTGTGTCTGCTGAGACTTCTGGTTTGTAAACAAGCTTCATTGCTCGATTCTTTTCTATCTGTTGAGTCTGTTGAGCCATCTGGAGGTCAAGCGAACATATGGTAAACATTAGATATTGTCACTGGAAGTACTTTGCAATGTTCTAACATGTGTACATTACCTACTGTAAGTCCTGGTTTCAAAGGTTTGATATTGTGGAAAACTGAGATTTGGAAATGTGTGTCTCTTTTGCCCAAATGTGTTGTTTTGTAATGATGTGATTTATTTTTACTCATTGTTCATTACACTATTCTGAGTACCAGAACCTGTCGTGGTTTGGAGTGTGGGTGTGCTTTAGTTATCTGTTTGAATTACAGATCCTCCACCTGGGGCAGTGGTCTGGGCAGAGTGTTACAGTCTCACCTAAGTGGAACTTTCTAAATCACCTTTGGAGCTGTCCAATGACCACTCACTGCTGGATGGTCAACCGTACTGGTTAGATTTCAAGACAAATACCAAACTTTCCCTGGTCTTTTTGAGCATTCTAAATTTTCTCGGTTTCCATGTTTCCAGACACAAGGATCGGATCAAGAGACTCTCCAGATCCTAACCTGAGACTCCTCAAGCAGCAGTTGCATTTTTTCAAACCCCATTCAGATGCTCTGCAAGAACCATCTAGATAACCTCCTAGATCCGTGGTCGTCTCTCTCAGCTAGTTCACCTCCGCATGCCTGCTCTCAGATTCACTCACAACTTTTCTATACCACACCTCCTAGAAAGCACGAAGCTTCCCACCTTCAAGTCTGACTGGAACCTCGACCTCAGAGCCACCTGCATCCAGCAGAAACTGTAAGATTAGACGATCCTTTATAGTACTACTACCTCACACTCTCTTCCCTACAGAGAACCAATAACCAATCCATCTCTTCTCAAATTAACTCTTTCAAACAGTTTACCTTGTCCTATGTGGTTTCCTTTTGACTAATATTTACTTCTACTTGAATTAAAATATATTGAAGTAGTGCTAATCTTACTTGAGCTCAATTTATGGCTAATAAAGCCTACCCACCCATGGGTATCAGATTGATTTGTTTTGCAGTCAAGCGTTTTTATGAATTAAGAAGGTTAATGAAATGCTTAAATGTCATGTATAACTTAATTTGAAGGTGTATTACTGTTTAATACTTTGTATAACACTGTAATTCTATTAATTGTGAATAACTTACTTAGCATTAGCCACTAGGCATCTAATAGGTACTGAAGAAAGTGAATACAGTGGACTTCCAGTATTTGCAGAGCTTAGGAACCACAGTTGCCTTCAAATAGCTATGAATTGCAAATACTTGTCACACCCTCTAAAAATGCTTATAACTACTTATTTTAATAGTTCACACTCCACATATACCTTAATATGCACGGTGGAATCCATCTTAGGACTACCTCAGAAGCTAATATCAACAGCAGCTCCCTTCTGTAGCAGCTACCCTGCTCCACCAAAGCTGAGCCAACCGATTGAATTTCCTCTTCAGCATGCCACCAGGTTTGGCAAATGCCTAATGAGTCATTCATTTTTCTGAGGTGTATTTGAGCAGGGGTGCACCTAAAAGTTGCTTGGCAATAGCTCTTGAGGACTGGAGTTGGAGACTCCTGATCTACAGTCTTCTTTATCTCCGCTCTTGGGGGTACAGCCAATCAGTGCCAAGGAAAATAAATGGTGCCCCTGTATTGGCTGCTTTGCAAATGCCAGGCAGTAGCATGTCAAATAGCATTGCGCCTAGGTATTTCAGCCTCCAAAACTGCATTTTCTTCTAAAATTTTTAGAAACGACCTACGAAAGAAATCTGCAAGTAAGAGGGTTTTCCACTAATAATTGGAAGTTATGTTCCACAGAAAAATCCGCAAATGGTGAGGGTCTACTATATTCATACTGTTTCCTTTTACAAGCAGCAAAGACAAAAGCGTCTTCCATCGGTGTTCGTTGCCCAGTCCAAAATAGAGCTACATGTTAGACTTTATCACAGACATTAAAACAGGTCAAGGGTGAATGTGTCCCTGCTCAGATACACCTGATTCTATATCAAGTTGATATTCTTGTTTTAACAGAGTAGCAAATTCATTTACCTTCAGCTAACAAGTTCCAGCTCCTCCTGAAAGAGGGCAAGGCTGAGATATGTTTTGCCACATGTCTCAGCCTTGCCATCAGCTCTGACGAAGGCGACAGAAAGAGCCAAACTAATCAGGTAGCAGTATTTTTCAGCTGCACTATTGACTACCGAGGACAAAGACATAAAGCAAATACGCTACATTTAAAAGGCATTTTTATGAAACTGCTTTAGAAGAAAGCACAACACAAGAAATAGGAAGCAAACTTAAATTAGTAGCCTACAATACTATGCCACTAAATGAACCCTCATTCACCAGCTTGTTCTATTACTCTGAAATTAGTCAAACCTCAGTCACTAATGTAATTTGACTCAGTTGTAGTTTACCTTCAGTTGCACATATATGTCCACATGATGATGTCAGAGATGCTGCAACAAGTTGGAGATGTTGGGCGAAACTTCTTATCTGCAAGCTCTGCAAATGGTTGACTCATCGTCTTGGATTTCTTATTTAACATCTTTTGTGTATCCAAAATACTCCCACACAGGAGACTTTAATTGCTTTTGTCCGTGCCGGTGTCACGTAGAGATGTGTTGCGCGTCACTGGTTATTTATTTATTTGTTTATTTATTTTAACTTTTGGAGGTGTTGGGGAAGTCTTAAACGTGGATTTAAAATCCTCCACAATATTTCACGCCGTGGTTAATAGATCCATCCATCCATTTTCAATACCCGTCCATCCTAATGCAGGGTTGCGGGGGGGCTGGTGCCTATCTCCAGTGGTCAAGGGGCGAGAGGCAGGGTACACCCTGGACAGTTCGCCATTCCTTCGCAGGGCAACACAGAGACATACAGGTAAAAACAACCATACACACACAAACTCATACCTAAGGGCAATTTAGAGAAACCAATTCACCTAACATTCATGTTTTTGGACTGTGGGAGGAAGCTGGAGTACCCGGAGAGAACCCACGCATGCACAGGGAGAACATGCAAACTCCATGCAGAAAGACCCCAGGCTGGGATTCGAACCCAGGACCTTCTTGCTGCAAGGCAACAGTGCTACCAACTGCGCGACTGTGCATGTGTGTTGTTAATAGATAATCTGGTTAAAACCTTATCAAGGTACCATATAAAAACCATCCCCCAACTCCACCCCCCATTCCCCGAAATAAAAATGTTTCATTGGATTTACACGTATCACGTCGGTCACCTATTTTGAATTCAAAACGACGAATTTTGCTGAAAAGTGAGGAATTTTCATGTCTGTTATCATCATTAAAGCCAGTAATTGTTTTATTCCTACTAGGAACACGAATGACTACAAATGAAACTTAATGGTGTTGTCTTTTACTTTTAGTTTATTGGAAAAGGGCTCTTTCTACTACTACTTTCTACGCTTAAAGAGCAGGGCTGCTTCTGTGAATCCACGGTCACCTCAAGAGCGTTTCATGCATTAAGTGTCAGTAATCCAGTTTTCTATCAAAGTGGCTTTTGAAGAGCTCGGAGGATTGGACTACTCCCACAGGGTGGCTGAAATTAGGGTGTCCCATCATGGATCTACCTCCAGGTGAAAATTACTATCTTCAAGCCTGCTTATCTTTTCAGGCAGCAAATATATTCTTATGCCTGCAGGATAGCTTTGTGTGCACTTTTAAGAAGCTTTCTTCTCTGGATGGTCAGAGGCTGGAGAAGTACTCCAAACAAACAGGGAGAGACTGGGGGATAATTTTGGGGTTATTTAAGATCAAGAAGGAGGTCCATGAGTATTTACTGTAATATCTGTAAATAAAGATGAACTCAAATATTAATCCATGCAATTCAGAGAACTCTGAATAATCAGTTTCTTTTTAACTTCAAACAAAAGTACAGGAAGTTTTAAGTTGGTCTCTAAATTATTTATAGAGAAGTTTTTATAGATTTTTTTCTTTGTTCTGGGATTTTGAAGAAGTTGATTATTGAACTTTTTTTCTGGCAGCAAATCTTATTTGATAAGATGTGTTCTGGTTCACTCATGTCTACTTTAGAACATCTTTAATTTTTAAAACCATGGGCCCAGTAATATCTGAGAGTAGTAGGTTTGGTATGAATAGCTCTCCAAGAACCAATATAGTCATTTCCAAAGTAAATTCCAAATTGGCAAGCTGAAAAAGTGACTATTTTCTATTTTTGTGTAATAAATGCATCACAAATACAAAATTTCAAACAAATCCCCTTTAACTGTGTGATCAGCCTTTTTTGCTATGAGTATTCTCAATAGCATCACCCTAAAAAGCAGCAGTGCTATCTGTCTCTCTGTGGAAATGCCTGCAGCCATACTTCTGTCAGAGAATATCTTTGCCACCAAGTGTCACTGTTGCAGCACTGTGACACAGCTCGTGTTTGTCTGTATAGTGTTGGAGAGAGGCAGCTGTTGGGCAGATCATCACTTTGTCTCTTACTGTAGTCCCCCCTCCCCACCAAACCCTTCTCCTGTGTCTCTGCATGCCCCAGAAACAAGGTAGTTCCATCTAATTGCTCTAATGGCGTCCTATCCTCATTAGACTCTTGACCTTGGCTGTGCGTGATAAGAGTAGGTCAGCGTGGATTAGAAGTGGCCCCTGAGGTCTCTTCCACTCTCCCAGTCACCAGTCGATATGTCAGACTCAATTCACACCCCAGAAAAACCTCCATTATTGTGCCATTTCAAACTGGGCAGCGTTTGAACTTGTTTTTTTCATCATTCCCCGGTGGACAGATCAAGTTTTGCATTGCATGTGAGCATCACTTCTATGTAATTCCTCCTAATTTTCCAGTTTCTGTCCTATTTTAGGCTTTGCTTTTAGTTCTCCTAATGCTTGAGAAATTTTCTTAAATTATATATACATAAAGTGTATTTTCTATTGGACTAATGCCCCATCACATGATTGAATACCCAGGTTTAGATAAATAACACCACAGCATCACACTTTTACACATTTAGAACAGTGGTATTTGATCCTAAGCTAAGCCAGGTTGTCATTAATCTTTTTGTACACTGAGAAGTGGGATGAGCGTCATCTCAAGACATCAAACACACTGCACAGATGCAATACTGTGGAGAAATGTAAACGAGTGAAGCTCAAATGCTGCAGTAATGACTGGATAATACCATTACTTAATCTCACGCTAAGCTATGCAAACGCTTTGTCAACACTGAAAAAGATTCCTTTTCTTCAGCACACCCATTGCTTGAGGTGGTTTTAAGTCCAACCTCTTTATGAATATTTCTTTAAATGATCAAAATACCACATGTTGACCCTAAACTGCATTGAACTTTCAGCTCAAGGTGGTCAGGCAACAGTTAAGTAACAATCTAAATACACACACTTCATTCAAAACTGTTTAGTCCTAAGAATTATTGTCATGTTTGGGTTTTCTGACCCAAATGCAGAACACACACACACACAGGTAGATCAAAGCAGATTTAAGTTTTATTGAATAGGTTGAATATGTACTGCAACCAGGAAGACCTTCACTGGGGGATCGCCAGGGAGACAGAATGTTTAGATGCACATCTAAATCGAGCTCTTGAAAAAAAAAGAGCTTATAGCTTAATCAGAATGGGAGCCTTTATCCCAGTTTACATGTCACTCAAGAAATTTAAATATTGAATGAAGTACGTTCAACTTCACGACGCTAGGTGGCGACATGCGCCCATTTACATTGGCATTCTTCTGGTTGGCCTAGAGCATCACACAGATAGTAAACACATGCTGGCAGCAGTGAAGCAGATGTACTCGAGTGAAAGCAGGATATGCACAATTAACGGAGAAATGGACGACAACAACTCTGCAGTACAGTACATTAAGTAAGTACTGTACAGTTTGATTGTGCGGCTCGTTCTGGTGTTGTTATTCCCGCTTCTGCGGTCTTGTCAATTCCCAGGCTGCCAAAACCTCGGCTAAGCTGCCTCTGCTGTTAACATGCAGAGAAATTCGGTTTACTAACTGCATTATCTGGATGCGTTACCTCAATTAAGAGAAAACCAGTTTGGTTCGACTCCAGCCAGACTAAGATGTCTACATGCATTTCAAAGGCCCAAATTCAGTCAGACTAATGAAATAATTTGTGTAGACGCACTGACTGAAAGGTAAGTACAGAGGTCAGTATGGTAATTTCACTGGACTATTGAAGCTTAGAGGAAAGGTTCTCACTAGATTATTGAGGATGAAGCCAGAGAGTGGAGTGGAGGCCAGGAATAAGAATCACACACGGTGGTCTATTTTTGTTCCAGGAGGATTTTGTCAAAGGTTGTTATGGAGGGCAGCCATAAGGAGAATGCAGGCGAACACGGAGGCAGAGGAGCTTCAGGCTGGTCAGACGCGGTGGAGAGAACCAGTTTCTCAGAGGAGAATGTCGACAGATCACGGAGGACCTGAGGATTGAGCCGGGGATTAAACCTTGGAAAGAGCACAAGAAATTGGAATACGTAAAGTTCTCAGGAGAATCAACAAAGAAAAACACCCAAAATTAGAGGGCAAGAGGTACCATGGAAGGCTAACACTCAGCCTGAAGGTCTTCCAGCCAACTCCTTATAAAGCAGCCTGATGATGATGAGAACCAGGTTTGCCAGCAAGTAACAGCAGGTAGCTCCGCCCTCCAACAATAATGGACCACCAGGAACGTCTGACAGCTCCTCCTGGTGGACCTACACTGGAAAAGTGGAGGAAAAGGCAGAAACAAATACACAGACACCCTGGACTCCTGACAATTATACATAGTTTAAATAGGTGACAGGATATGCTTGAAAAATAAATCAATAAAGATGAATCTGTAGACAAAAGGCTTGAAATTGGTTTAGGAATTAGAGATAGAGCAACGTTCATCATTAAAAGAAAAGGCAAAAGCTAAAAAAATCAACAGAAATAAAATGTAATTTAAATATACCCGCTAACAGCATTTTTTTGTAGTAGTAGTTAAAAGAGATAAAAAGAGTTGTCATGAATGGATAGTCATGTTATTGGTGGTTGAAGCCATTTGTGTTGTTATGTCCTTGTTTAATGGGATTCTAAGTCATCTACGTGCACTTTAATCAGCAATAGATTGGGTTGTAAAACCTTACCACTGTTATTTTATGGGTTCTGAGCTGAAGAGTCTGGGAACTGCTGGACTAAATTACAAACAATTTCATATCTTAAATAATAAAACAGTATTTTTACAGAAACGTCATTATTTGTCATATATTTTCTCAATATATTTGTTGCAGAACAATTTACGTCTTTTATGAAGGATCATACAATTAGGTAAAAATCTCATTTTACACAAACTGCTTGAATAACAATCATCAACATTTTTATTGCAGCAGAGAAGGGAGTTTCCGCAGTCTTTGATTTGTTGGACATATTCTCTATTTTTAATACTGTTGATTGCCTGGATTATTGTCATTTTTATATCTGTCTTAACCAAGTAGCTTTAGATCATCTTTATCCGTCCGTCCATCCATCCATCCATCCATCCATCCATCCATCCATCCATCCATCCATCCATCCATCCATCCATCCATCCATCCATCCATCCATCCATTATCTATACCGTCTATCCTTTGCAGGGTTGCAGAGGCCGGGCACTTGGTGAATAGGTCACCAATTCATTGCAGGGCAACACAGCGACACACATGGACAAACAACCATGCAATTTAGAAAGACAAATTAACCTAACTGTCATGTTTTCTGACTGTGGGAGTACCCTGAGGGAACCTACGCATGCAAAGGGAGAACATGCAAACTCCACGCAGAAACAAATTCAATCCCAGGACCTTATCACTGCAAGGCAACAGTGATACCAACTGTGCCACAGTGCAGCTCTAGATCAACTTCAGATTGTGCAAAATGCTTTTGCATAAGTCTTAAAGCTATTACTCCTCAGTGAAAACGAAATCGCCTCATTCCAGTTTTAGGCTCTCCACAATGGTTTTCTTTTAAATTAAGAATTCATTATAAATCTTTGTTTAAGTTTAGGCCCTTCTATTGCTGAAATCTGAATCAAATCTCAGACTATCCTGAAGAAACTTGGGGTTATTCACAAAGCTTATGTTGAGGCTATGGCCTTTGCTGAACGAACTGCATCTCCCAGCATCCTTTCACTGAACGAACTGCATCTCCCAGCACCCATTGCGCTGCCCTCGACCCATTCTCATTGGTCTGTGGCCAGTGATGACACAGAGTTGATAAAAGCAGCGCGAATATTGAAATATTTGTCTTTTGGTCCCAGTGCCGTAAGGAGACGCTTTAATGCACTGCTAGCATTTTCCCTTTTTTCCGTTCAAACCTGCTGGACCAGGAAGAACTTTGCTTTTAAACTTCTAAGTGATTAGGCCGAGCAAACACACTTCTTGTACGGGTAACCAAGGAGTCAGCTGGCCATCTGAGCTCTATTGAAAACAGGCCTGAGTCCCTTAGCGCCTAAAGTCGGACGTCCGCTTTTCCGACCTCGGTTTTGCACAAACCGCTCCTTAAAACTGGACACTTTCTACGTTCTTCGTCGTGGACTGTGGAGAGCTGCCCCACCAAGTAGAATTAAACTGGTTCCTATCATTGGTCTGGGTAGAGGAGAATAGGTCTTGATGGTTAATATCCATTTTCTGTTGGTTAAAATAAGTCTGTCAACTTGTTAACCACTGTTATTCTTGGTCGCCGCACACCGACCCTGAATGTGCATGCATTTTGGGTTTTATTATTTGACTTTGGTTGCAACCAGAAGCAGTATATTATATTGTATTATTTCCTTATTTGTTTATTGTCCGCTGCGGTCGGCGCGTGTCTGTTTAGACAGGTCGCGTGGACTCAGTAGATCTCCCTTCTCCGTCGCCCCCGTTTCCTTTGTCCAAGCCACCATTGCTAATGAAACTAGCCTTTGTTGAATTGCCACGCGGTCTTCCTTTGTCTTCCTTTGTGAACCGATCGCGCCAATTGATAAGGCTTGAGTTCTTTATCGCACTGAAGGGGTGAGCTGAACCCCCCTCATCCGCACACACACACACACAGCTGCACACACACACACAGCCGCATAGACACACACACGCCCCCTTCCCTCGACGTTAACTTTGTTCTATATTTTTGCATGCGTTAGAATAGATGGAAATTATGAATGAAATGTAATCTGTAAGGTTGACCTATTTCATTAATAAATTCCCTTAAGTAACGAGAAGTTTCCTGTGCTATTTCAGTGTGTGCTGTGAAGTTTCTTTTAACCCCGCGAACGAACTCTACGTCTTTTCAGAGAGACTGACAGTCTGGTTTAATTAAAATGATCTAATTTTTCAGATTGGTGCCCCTATATCTTTAATAAGCAGGTTAAACTCGAACGTCATCAATAATTATATTAATATTAAATTATTGATTATAATTTTTGATGCTCAGAAAACCAGACAACAACTTTTTATTAATAATAGTTACAACACTTCTCTTTATTAAAGCAGCTATTTGCTTTATCTCTGCACTGGACTCACAAAACAGATTGCACTAAATACATTAAGATGCAGGCATGCTCATAATGTCTAGCACAGTTTTATGTCATTTTGTACAATGTCAACTGCTCTGATTTCTGAGACTGCTTTGCTCTTGCTGAGACATATATAAATATGGATGGACTTTCTCTAAAATGTATACATTTAACCTAAATAAAAAGAGACGAAACTGATCAAAGTGAAGAGACCCTATTTGCTCCATAATGCCATTTTAGGAGCAGACTTTCATGAATTTGACAATTTATTGATACTTAATTTTTTTTATTCGCTGTGAAAATATGACATACACCATGTTTGTGGGAAGAAACTCCTACTTATTAAGCATGCATTATCCATTCTAAAAAATATATTATTTTGCAGCTTGCAGTTTATGGACAGCCTAAATCAGAATATTTGATTGTTTTAAAAATAAACACCAATAAGCTTTGAAGAGCAGAATCAAGAGAGCCCCGGAAGAGATTGCTTTTCCCCTCAAAGGCAGAAGGAATCCTTCCCATTTGAATTCTGGACATGATAAACAATCAAAATGTTAAGATGCTGCTTCAAGGGCTTGAAGGAAATAGAAGAGGAATTGTTTCTTATGTCTGAATCACTGAAATGACACAAAGATGTTTGGGGTCCTCTAATAGAATTGGTCATATGATAAAAGGACGCGGGAGAGAGGTTGCACACACCTCGGGAGTGCTGGGTGCAACGATCTCTCACTGTGGGATGTAATATTCACACCTCCTTCAGTTTGTACCTCATCTCAGCTTTAAAACAGCATACGTTTGAGGGGGTGGAGGACAGCACAGCCAAAAACTGCAGCAAAGACCGAAAGACAGAAAATGTTGAGTTGTACGCCCTCAAGACAAAATCTAACAGCTAGATGAAAAAGACTAGAGTGTATCTGCAAGCAGAGCAGTGCAGTGATGTGCTTTCACAAGGCTGTTGTTAAGCTTCTATCCATGTATGAAATTACACTTAGTGAGGGAAACTGCTCCTTTTTTCTGCTTCAGTCCCAGCGGTGTGTGCACCCACGCGGGTTTGCATGTGAGTGTATATTATCAGATCACTGTGCCAGTGTTATGTATGTATGTAGAAAAAAAAACAGAGCTAGACAGATAAATCCCCCGAGTTTTGTTCCATCAAACAATAATACTTTTATCCTTTCACATTAGGTCCCTCAGAATTAGCGAGTCCTACGATTTCACCAGTTCTTCCTGTCTGCAGAGGACCTCTGCTACTGAGAGCTTTGAGGCTTGTGGTAAACAAGTGTTAATATGCTACCTCTGCGAGAAACTCAGGCTTAATGAAGGATTTACTTCCTATAACCAGAGCTGACGAGGGACTTGATGATTAAGAGTACTTGTGGCCTACGGCTATCATTATGTTATAGCTGAACCTTTTTTCCTGGCAGCAAATGTTTTCTAAACTCAGCATTAATTAATATGCTGCAAGCTGCAGTTATTCTGTGAAGTAATCTTGGTAGAAAAGTGAATAAAAAAGCACTGGCTACAATTTTGGAGACAACAAGTCTAAATTTGCCATGTAAGATTCAGATATCCTTATTCTCACGATAAAAGAGCTGTCGTATTTGTCAATACATTTCTTTATCTCATAAAGTGGACGTAAACATGATATAGAAGCAACACAATCTCAACCAAAATGTAAATATGGACGTTAGACAACTTTGAAGGAAATCAGATGATAAAGAAGAAATTCATGATCCGGGATGGAGAGGTAACAAGAACCAGGAGGTTCATTCTGACATCACTTTCCTTAGCAACACTGACCAACTCATTCTTGGATATCCCAATGTGTCCCCGGGTGATAGGAAATACAGTCCGTCCAGCAAGTTCTGAGTCTGCCCTGGGGTATCCTCCATTAGGGTCCTGTTGAAAATTCTCCAAAGGCAGGCGCCCAGCAGGCATCTTGACCAGATACTTGAACTACCTCAGTCAGCTCTTTGATGAAGAAGAGCTCTGTTAGTCTTTAAGGTGACATCATATGATCCCAGGTATACCATTAAGGGAATCCATAACAAAAGGTAGAAAGCCATTGATGTTTGCAGATTTTAAGGAGGCATGCTGTGGTTTTGTTGGCAGTTTATCTCCATTGTTCAGCATTTTTACCACCACTTGCATGATAATGTATTGCCAAGCAACTAGATTATTTTGCAATATTTATAAGAGTGTTTGATCTGTGGTTCTCCCAGCTTTCTCTGGACATTAGCTACTTTACACACACTTGCTGGCTAGCCATTGTACCTGTCTATAACCAGCGTATTTTGCTATTTGGCTAGAAAGTGAGAACATTTAAGACAACAGACAGGAAAAAAACAACAACTAGCAGATGAACGCTCACTTAAACACAAGTCTTTAACAAATGACACCAAAGACCAAACTTTAGTTGTGTCTCCTAACATGTCTTCAAAAATTCAAGACAACCGTCCAAGTCCGGTTGTCCAAGCATGTTCACCCCAAGCGCAGACTGCAAGATGCTTAAATAAGTTTTCAAAAATCCATAAATGTCATTAGGAAACCTACGTGCAAACTCTTCCTACTATCAAAATAAATTCTTTTAAAATTAGAAAGAGATTGCACTGGTTTAACTTTCATGGGAAGTGTGCAATGAGGAAACCTTTGCTGTCTAAAGCCCAGTTCACACTGTGCATTTCTGGGCCACTGTAAAGGACTGCTTTATGTCATACCGTGTGAGCCCTGGAGAGGTGGGACACTGTATGGCCCAAGATTTCAGTGAGTCAAACTGCACAACGTCTCGCTCTACCTAGACACGTCAACGTCACGAGCATACATTGCCGAAAAGCATTCGTCACTAAAAGCCGACAGATACCCAAGATGGCGACCGTAAAATGTCATATCCACTTTCTTTGCTTCCAAAGCTCAATAAATTTGCCTTCTTTGTTGCTCCATATGTTCTTTTGTGTAGGCTCCATTGTTAATGTTCATACTGCTACTATTGCATTGTACTCTCGTCACTAGTTTTTTGTGTCACTTTCTGGCTCTATTTCCATTGTTCGATTGCAGACTGGAGTCATAGATTTTATGACACTGCTTGAAGATTGTTGGATCCTGGATTTGGTCACGAGAGAGCTCAATAAGCTGTCGGAGAGGGCCTGTCACACTGGAAGGCCATAGCCCTATGAATCATGCTCATGAGCACCGTTTTTTGTCACAACTCTATTCACAATTAAAGATTTCTCTACGGCGGACAAAAAACAGTGTGAACAAAGTGAAAATGTGGACAAAGACCAGAACGTCTAAAAAAAATTTCCCTGGACAGATGAAAGGAAATTTAAATTATTAGTACAATGTGTTGCACTAATGTTGTCGTCGAAGTTCAACATTTTCTATTTTTTTAGAACTGTAGCCTACACTCCTAACAACAAGAAGATTGTGGTCGTGGTTGCCCAAGAGTCTTTCGGTGTGGAGTGTCAATGTTCTCCCTGTACATGCGGGGGTTCTCTCAGGGGACTCTGACTTCCTTCTACAGTCTGAAAATATAAATGTTAGGTAAACTGGTTAATCTATGTTGCATGCATGGGTTTATCTCTGTGTTGCCCTTTGATGGACTGGTGACCTGTCCTAATGGTTGCTGGAGAGAATCACCTGCTCACCACAACCCTGCATGGATAAGGCAATGAATAGATTTAAAAATGTTATACTGATCAGGCATGGTGCCAAAGCGCAGGCCATTATGGTATCGGCCCTCCCAAGACAGATATATAAATTAATTTGCAATCATGCAACGTATTGAGCCAAGACAACCAGCAGAGTGGGCTTTAGGCTATTAATTTGGACTTTTGGAGGCAGGAAATAAGATACTTTGATATGGTTGTATGCCAAAATGGACATTAGAGCTTGGCTTAATAAAAACAAGAGAAAAGCTAGCATGAAAAGGCATGGTGCTAATACATTACCAGCTTTAGAGAGACCAGTCCAACCTTGATTGAAATTCTGGTCCACACTCCATAGTCCATGCAACAATGTGAAATTTGCCACGATGTCTCTAAAAAAAACACAGATTTGACCCAGAATAATGTAATGTACCGCCACCAGGACCTGAAACTGCTAAGGGGTAAAATAAAAGACTATTTATTTCCCCCTCCAGCTAAATTTCTCCGGCGCCGTGTATGATACAGCTACTGTAGACTAAGACATTCCCAATGTGTTGTGTTTGGTAAACTATTCTCTGATAATATACTTTTCATGTTTCTCATGATTATTGAATAAAGTTTGTAAACAAGCTTATATTCTGGTAATTACCCTGGCTTTTGAAAGCACAATTGAGCACATAAACAACTTTCCTTGTTAGCAGATTCCTAAAAGGGCAGGAAAAATTATCTCTTTGGGAATCCAAACCAGTAAGGATAAGTTTTTATACTGGTTGGGGGGGGATAGAATATTAATGAAGCTGCTGCAACAACTCCATTCAAAATAAGCATGTTCTGAATATCCTCTGTGATGTAGCAGTTCCTAAAGTGTGTTACAATTTCTGTATATTAGATTTAATTTGCATCAGTGCTTTTATTGTTTAACTCTTAATTCCTTTTCAAAGACATCTGGGATCGAAGCAAAATGCTTCAACAAACAAGAGAAATGCCGCCTCATCTCATTATATCAAATCAACAGGGAGAATAAGTGCCTCACTAAATTACATTTCAGCAGAAATGACACAATAAAGTCCCTAAAGAAATAATAATAATAAAAAAGAAATTATCCCTGTCATGGCACTGTATCAGTGGAGGAGAGAATCAGTTTGCACAATGCTTTATTGCAACAAACCATGAAGCAAGATGATATCCCAGCTCAAAGAAAATCAATTTTGGTTGATAAAAATAAGAAACTGAAGGACACTTTCTTTTGGGAAATTCACCATCCCTCATGCTTTCTGTTTCAATCCCCCTTCCTGCCACAGTGCCTGACTCATTTGCCACGAGAAGTGTTATGCCTTTTCTACTTTTTGATCTCACCCAATTTGCAACAGAGACATTTCCGATCAAGCTGGAAGGGGATTTCATGACAATTATCACACACCTCTCATGTTTTTTAGAGGTCAACGCCAGGCCATTTAAAGCTGTTTCATAACAATTCAGTCCCACATTGCTGGCAGAGCATGAATAAATAAAATCCTCCTCATCGTCTCCTGGAGGGTGCGCCTTCTGATTCTGTGCAGATAGGTAGAATATTAAATATGTGAGAAACAAGTAAACAAGCCCTGAAAAACAGGGGGAAAAGAATAAACCCTCGCTGCTTGATTGCAACACAAACTCGACGTGGGGCTGTGTGTGCGCGGCAGGGTTAGGGTTGATGTGTGGATTTTTCAGCTTGCATGTGTTTCTTTAAAGGTGTGTGTGTGTGTGTGTGAAGATGGGAGATGGACAAACCCAGGGGTCCGTTTATCTAAGCTGACAGAAACAATTTACAGCACTGCCAAATAGGGAGCGAGAGCCCCTCACACGTGGAGTGAACTGGAGGGGAACGAGACAGAGAAGGCAGAAACAGGGAGGTGGAAAAAAGAGGCCTGAACGGAGCTGCTACAAAATTAGATCCTGATTCTTTGGCCGTGACAGACTCAGCTGTGTGTCTTTTGTTTCATTTGTTTCCATACCCAAATAAACAAGAAATGATAAAATGTCTCGAGTCCCTCTTTTCTTATTTTTGGGCATCTAACTTAAATAGGCAGTGATGATCAGCATTGTTGCAAAGAATGTTGGGCTCACAAACAATGCTCTGTGGTGGGTGGGTCCAACGTTTCAGCAACGTTTAGATGTGTCCCTGGTCCAACACACCTGAATCAAATGGCTGAATCACCTCCTCAGCATGAAGCCAAATACCTGCTAATGACCATTTCATTTATTTCAGATTTGCTGAAGCAGAGAGACATCTAAAAGCTGCAGGACACCGACCCTCAAGGACTGGAGTTTGACATCTGTGGTCTATGCTGTCCCATGGCCATAAATCTTTCTCAGCACAGCACAATGTTGAGAGATTGCTACTCCTCAATAGGCATAGGCTAGCACGTCATTTTTCTCTGTATGAGAGACTAGAGTAAAAGTACCTCAGCATAAAGGCCAAATAATAATAGCCTCAGTGATCAGCACCAAAAAGCGCTCACAGCAGCAGAGAATTCGAGATTGACATGGAAGAAGCAGAGCTGATTGCTGTGTTTCTGTTTGCTGTTGTTGTAAACTGCTTTGCCAGTGACTCTTATTTTACAAAAATTGGTTGTTTGCAGACATCTGCTAATTTCCCTCTGAATTACAACTACTTCGCTCTGAATTACGAGACTTAACCTCAGCTCATTTCCACAACTGGGTCATTTCCCAGTACATACCCCAAGACTGATGGTTCCTGAAACGACCCTGTCGGCTCGGCCCGGTGAAATGGAGACACACACATACCGTGAAGTTCCAGTAAAATTACAAAATCACAGGACAATTGCAATTACATAACTGAATGGTTAGTATGCAGAAGAAAAAAAAATCTATGTTAAGTATCATGAACTCCATTCCCAAAACTGTAGATATTTCTGTTTATGCCATCTCTTTTTTTATGTTGTCTTGTAAAAATGATCACTAGTATGATATAAATGGGGTGCTTTTCCACTTTAAGGACTAACTTCTCGTCGTCCGTGATAAAAAAACAGAAATTAGACCATCAGACCGACTGACTTCAAACCTAGTGTCACAGGTAATGACGTTTCTTTTTCTTTTTCTCATAGTTAAGGAGCGATTTTGTCGCTATTTATAACAACTTTTCAGACCCCCTTAATGGCTTTTTTTCCAAAAGGCACCTAGCGACAAGCCTAGCGACATTTCTGACCACTCTTATTTCTGTGAAACCTTGTCGCCGATATTCTCTACAGATTAGAGACCCGGCCTGTTCTACATCCAGACTGTTTCCAGATGTTCAGAAAGGGAATGATCTGCGCATGTACATGCAGCATGATCACGCTACATCGACTGACCAATCTTAAACCTTTTTCGGTTCATTTCACCCACTAACACAGAAAGTTGTTTGATATTTAAAACAGATTCTAAAGTAAAAAAGAAATTTGCAGGTAAATAAGACCAATCTTTCTTTTGTAAACCACACGCAAACATCGTTCTTCACCTTCACTCCTTTTAACAGGGAAAAAAGGGAGAAGCTTGTTTGTACTACACTGCATTGTACACCTGTGGTGCATTCAAGAAACGTTCGAAATGTATGAGTTATGTAACTTGGACATTTAAAATTTATAAGAAAAAACACTGAAAATAATATCATAAGCTGTAAACTTCTATTTAAATGGTGGTTGTCAAGCAACATTTGATGCCTACTAAATATGCCTTACTTACTAGTACTAAAATATTAACAGACAAAAACTATATTCTCTATTAATTTTGTCTTTTTGATGAAAAAAAGCCAGCAAATTTTTTTTTGAACTAGAAATTTGTTGGGGCTGCACAGTGGTAAAGTTGGTAGCACTGTTGCCTTGTAGCAAGAAGGTCCTGGGCTCAAATCCCAGCCTGGGGTCTTTCTGCATGGAGTTTGCATGTTTTCCCTGTGCTGTGTTCTCCGGGTACTTCAGCTTCCTCCCACAGTCCAAAAGCATGACTGTTAGGCGAATTGGTCTCTCTTAAGTATGTCTCTGTGTTGCCCTGCGATGGACTGGCGACCTGTTCAGGGTGTACCCCGCCTTTCGCCCCATGACTGCACCAGCCTCCTGCATAGGATGGACGGGTGCAGAAAACAGAAAATGGATGGATGGCTATTTTTGTATTGGATGTTGGAGGAGAAAACGAATACGGCCACATGAGTGATGATGTCATCACACTGACATGACTTAATTATGTTTAAAATATGCAAATTAGCGTGTAATGCCATATGGCGATATCTAGCAACTTTCTGGGTCAACTTCAGCTACTTTCTATCAGAGATAGTTGGGAACCCTACATTGACTAAAATGATGCTTATCAGCTACATATTACGTCAGCCGCCCAGAAGTTACATGCCCCTTACGCTTCTGGTGGAAAGTAGGGGTTACTCTGTCAGCTGAATGTGGATTTAAAAACTGTTCTAACATAAAATTTTGTTAAATTAATTTTAGGTTTCTGAAGACTTGGTAAGGCAAGGCAATGTTATTTGTAAAGCACACAGTACTTTTGAAGTCTATTCTCTGAGCTACAGGGAGCCAGTGTAAGGACTTTAGAACTGGGGTGATGTGCTCTACTTTCCTGGTTCTAGTGAGGAACACGAACAGCAGCGTTCTGGTTCAGCTGCAGCTGTCTGATTGACTTTTTAGGCAGACCTGTGAGGACGCTGTTGCAGTAATTAATCCAACTAAAGAGAAACCCATGGATGAGTTTTTCAAGGTCCTGTTGCAACATTAGTCCTTTAATCCTAGAAATGTTCTTCAGGTGATAAAGGCTGGCCTTGTTATTGCCTTTATGTGACCCTGGAGGTAACAATAATAGCTAATAAAGCTGATTCTGATTCAGTACAGCAGCAGCTACTGAAGCTAAAGCTAACAAGCTACTCACTGATGACGGAGTGTAGCCCAAAGCATTGGAGCCAAGTCCAGTGACTGAGTGCTGAAGCCAGCTGGTCTTAAATCCAGTTTGCATTTTTGAACGTGTCTTCACTTCTGAGGACATGGTGGAGTACCGGGTGGACATTTTGAAAGTCGCAGGTGTTGTTATCAGCGTGGCCCGGGTGTATTGTGCCTGTCAGCGGAACCGTGGCAGCAGCACCGCTATAATAAAAAAAGGAAGAGAAACATTTTTGTTTTTTAAAACTTTTTATCAACTATTTTTTTCTATTGCACCACACGTCTATCGATTGAGATATATGTGTATTGTTTTTGAATTACCTTGTCATCCAACATCACTGTCTGACTTCACAAATGTTTTTTTCTGTAAGAATGTTCAAAAAATCCAATAAACACACCCCTTTAACTTAGTCAAATGTGTGACGGAAGAAGTGAAACTGCTATAGCTGCAAAGGGAGGGTCAACATTTGAGTAAACTAAGAATGGGAAATGTTCTTTTACAAAGTACTAAATGAGTTTTCAGGCTTAAGAGAAATGTTATAAGAGTATTAAAAGGTTATTTTTATTGTGGTTATCAAAAAAGAAAAAGAAAAGAAAAAACAGTTACTAGCTTTAGGCTATGGAGCTTTGTTTGAAAGGGAAACAAATCAAAAGGTTTAACTCTGTAAAATGCCCAAAAGATCACATGTGTTGGACCAAAAAGTTGCAATTGAAAGAAACATATTTTAGCTTTGATGAAATTACATCTGATAATCAGGAAACAAATGAGCTGCACATTTGTCTGCTTCCAAACACTGAATGCCCTCAAAGCAAAGAACAAACAAGCTTCACACACTAATGAGAAAAATGTATGTGATGCTTTGGAGCAGATGCTGGCAAACTATAAACAATTACTGTCGCGTCTGGTAGAAACAACAGCCAAGTTTACAATGTCAGTTTCTCTCATATTCTCTTAAAATCCAACAGCTAAACACTCCCATGCTCACACACTCAAATAAAAGTAATAGAAAAACACCACAGAGGCATATGAGCAGCCAAATATCAGATGAGGGAGAAAAACAGAAAAAGTGGCTGCAAACGTAAATAATGAAATAATATTTCATATAGAGCTCAATTCTATACACACAGTTATCAAAAATAGCATGGTTCATCACAATCAGTTAAGTTTAACTACCATGGATTCCTTTCATGATTCTGAAATGCTTTGACGTAAATGCTTTAATTGAAATTATGAAGTCATAATCAAAGCACCAAATGCTTTGAACAAAATAAATACTTTTTAAAGAAACAAATGCTTTTTCAATGGAGTGAATGTGGCTCAGAAACATTGTGCATTTACTGGTCATTGCCAATTGTAGTAATATCTTAGTAAATTGATCATGATGGCATGATGTCTCCAATCCAATGGGGGTTAAATATTTAAAAGAAATGGCACAGCTATTACCCTTTCTCCTTTAATCTATTAAGAATATTAACCCTTATATTTGTAACCAGGCCAAAATCTTTATCAGGCCTCAGGGGCTTAATATCTCTGGGGTGACTTCTATCGTCTAAACAAAAGTAAAACCCTCCATGCCCCCTATCGTGTCATGGACTGGCCAATATAAACTCAGAGATTAACAGGTGTTGATTAAGTCAGAGGACAAAATAAAAAAGCACTTTTCACTGATTTATTCAGACATTCAACATTACCAGGATGTGATCTCCTCATTTTTTTGGTGAGTTTTGTTTATTTATTTATATTTCTAGTGTGGTTTACACAGACTAAATGTTTCTTTTGTCAATAGAGTCTTGACTTGGACTTGGGAAACTTGTGAACATTTCTTGATGAGCAGTAACCTTCAACTATTTCAATCTTGTGTGAATGCTTCTTTTATACCTACCTTGACATCCTCACCAAATACTAATTAGTGTGAATCCTGTTTCTCTTTATTCCTTCTTCTTCTTCTTCTTCTTCTTCTTCTTCTTCTTCTTCTTCTTCTTCTTCTTCTTCTTCTTCTTCTTCTTCTTCTTCTTCTTCTTCTTCTTCTTCTTCTTCTTCTTCTTCTTCTTCTAGTTGCTTTCCGTACTTTTTTTGAACTTTAACTACTTCTGCATACTTTGTGCTATTTTAACCATTCAACTTTTCAATTATTCAGCTTATTTTGCTCTTTCCGGCTATATCTTTTGGTATTCATAACCTTCATACTTTTTATAATATTCAACTTTTTATTCTATTTTTTGCTCCCATTGAAATGTATGGAAAACCTCAAAAATTCCATTAAATTTCGCCTGTTTTGCAAAACTAACTACTTCCACATACTTCCACTTAGAAACACCATTCAAATCTTAAAATGTAGTCATACTCTTCAGCTATTACTGTATGTCTCAGCTTCTTCCTAACTTGTACCGTTTTCATTCAATCCTTCCTCAAGTTTTTGGTCCCGAAATGATCAGATTTCTGAAAATACATGCATGTCTATGGGAGCGAAGCAATTAAGCTAGAGTGGCCCACTCTAGCAGAATTACACTTTTCCACTTTCCTCATTTTCCACGAACAACTTCCACTCACTCGCTCATATTTCACTCTTTCTGCACATATTATATATCAAAACGTAGGTTTTCAATTTTTGCTTCAGGAAATGTCACCAAAATTTATGTGACAGTTACAGTTGTTTGGCAAATCGACCCGAAGCAAAGTGGATGCACCCAGGAGGGACCATTGGAATGCATTGGGACTGAGCAAAAATTCAGAGGAGGACAGCTGGATTCTGACTCATATTCGTAAAGTCATATCTCATAAACGATGCGATGTAGAAACATGAGCCTTGTGCCAATATAACTTCAGACCTTCCTGACGCTCATGATTCAACAACTTTTTTGATACCTGTTACCGTTTCTCCATAAGTTTTGTTTGTTCGAGTGTAACAAATCTGCTCTTCGCTAAAACGGCTCAGATTCAAAAATGCCAAAATCATGCTCATTTTTACAAAATCACTGCTCCTAGACAGATTGAGGTACACACATGAAACGAACCAGGATTCTTCATCAAAGCCTGCTGATACTTACAGTGAAAGAATAATTTCGATAGGCCTTATATTTTCCGGGTAAGAGGATGTGGTTCGGGACCAAGGAAGGACAAATTAATGTTTCCATCAAATTTATCAAAATGTTCGACGTCATTTTATGGCTGTAATATTATATTTTCAACAAATTGAGTGGTTTGAGAGCGTTTCCCTATCCGTTCCAATAAAAACGGTACATTGGTAACGTCGATACGCCTTACGGTTCTTAAGTTATTAAGAGTAGTTCAGAAGCTGCGTTACCTGTTAAAACGGCTGAGAAATTAGGAGACATAACTGAGGTGCTGCACTTTGGCTGTCTGCCCCAGTCACAGCCGGCGTGTGATTGGTCGAAAAATGGCAGGCCTGTTCATGGCTTTAGGTGGAGCTCCCTCTTGTGGTAGAAAAGAGAATTGCTATACAATATGCCCTCCACTGTAAAACTGAGGTTTCAGGGTTATTGTAAGACATCTCAAACAACTTGTAGATTTAATACAAATCACTTCACCAGGACTTTTGATTACTCTGTAAAATATGATGATCAATACAGTCTCATAGGTACTAGGCAGGCAACAGCGGCCATTTTACTGTTCCAACACCTGGAAAACAGTGATTACTTTTAAATGGCAGTTACACAGACTTGTATGTTTAGACAATCGTAGGCATTATAAATGGAATAAGATATTGTTAGCTAACTTGCTATTGTTATCCATTATACTAACACTAGCATTTAAGCTAACATTAGCATTTTAGCTAATTTTGACTTAATAGCTAAAGTTAACATACTGAATGGATTGACATACAGGGTGTTTCTCAATGCCAAGGAACCTCGCCTTGATACCTTGGTCCCGCCCCGGATGCATAGGAGACGGGTCATCAGGGGCCGCCAAGGCGTGTTCCAATGTTCATGTGCTACCGAGGCGTCTGTCCTCCGTTTGTCTGGCATTTAGCTAACTGACCGAGGATACATGGGAGGTTCCTTGATGCCTTCCCTCGGTCAAAAATTTCCCAGAATACATTGCGGTATTTTCTCGCTTTCACATTTGATTTAACCAATATATGCACAATTAAAAAACTAAAACTCTCGTTATACATCTATATTGAAACTTATACATATAAAATATAACGATGGGCGGGACATAAACAGAGCGCGTAAGCAAAAGGCGGGCCCTGGGCAGCCACGGTCACGTGATGTAAGTCTGTTCCATTTAACTGTTTTCTTTGACCAAGGAAGGACAGGGTCCTCGTAAGCAAGGCGCCTCGCCTACCAAGGCATTGCCTTGGTAGGCGAGAAACACCCACAGTTAACCAACATGTTACTGTTTGCTAACATGCTATCTGTGGCATTTTAGCTAACATTGGCATTTTAGCTAATTTTAGCTATCGTATTATATTGGTTTTTGGGTTGATTTTAACATACTGAATGGGTTGTGTTATTGTTAACCAATATGTTTATGTTTGCCAACATGCTATCAATTGTTTTTTTACTAACCATAGCAATTTAGCTAATTCAAGCTAACAATGGGATTTTAGATCATTTTGACTTAACAGCTAAAATTAAAATGATTAATGGATTGAGTTACCGTTAACCAACATGTTTGTGTTTACCAACATGCTATCTATGACATTTTAGCTAACATTAGCATTTTAGCTAACATTGGCATTTTAGCTAATTTTAGCTATCATTTGGTTTTTGGTTTGATTTTAACATACTGAATGGGTTGAGTTATAGTTAACCAATGTGTTCATGTTTGCCAACATGTTATCAATACCTTTTTTAATAGTATTGTTAGTTAGTTCTAATTTTTTGAACTTCAACTACTTCTGCTTACTTTGTGCTATTTTAACCATTTAACTTTTCAACTATTCTGCTCATTCTTGCTTTTTCCGGGTATATCTTTTGGTATTCATAACCTTTATACTTTTCATAATATTCAACTTTTTATTTTAGCTAATTGTGACAGTTTTTCTTTGTGGTACGGTTGGCACACTATTTTTCTTTTATCTGCTGTTTCTGTTTATTACACCTCAGCAAGTCTTTAACAGTTGACTTCAAATACTTCATCCATTTTCTGCAAGTAAATTCAGCTTACAGCATTCACACTGCATTTTCGTAGGAAATGCAACTTTTTCTAGTTGATACAGAGGAGCAACTGTACACAAAACTCACGGTTCATTGTAGGTGCATTTTAATCATGAAAAATAAATACAAAGGTGAATCTGATTTTTTTCTAGTTTTTAACCTTGTTTTCCTAAATTCCTTCATTTCAATTCCTGAAATTAATTAGATTTTATGTTCAATATCTTAAAAAAGTCGACATCATAGAACTAAATGGAGATTTGATTGGATTTTTTTTTATATAAAACAGTAAAAGCAGACATAGGCTGAGTAGAAAACAATATAATCACTTGAAAAGTCAGTGTTAATGTTTAGAAATGTTTAAATAATGCTTTGCCCATATTTGAGAAATTTTTTATGAAATAGAACATTTATTGAAATCATGATGATCGCTGGAACCAGGAATACTGCACAGAGGAAAATGGAGATGAGAGGAATTTCAGATGGTTGAGTGGACGCCAGGGAGGGAGAGCTAGAAGTTCGGCATGTCTTTGAAAGCTTTTCTGTGATTATGCAGGAGACACGGAGGAGACGGATCCTGTTAGTGGGGACTGAGCACGGAGAGCGGGCAGGCAGAGCTTGGAGCTGGAGCTGGATCATGAAGGAGCGGGGAGCTTGATGACGGTCAGTCATGGAAACGTAGATCCAGTGCTTTCAGAGAAGCAGTAGAGCAGATCACAAGGAGATGGTTGTGAGGAAAAAAATGTGGATCAAACACTCAGGCACTGAAGTTCTGACAGCCAGCTCCACTTATCCAGCCAGTGATGAGTCTCAATGAGCTGCAGCTGTGGAAACTGCAGAGAACAGCTTGATGGACAGGTCCTGAGCTTCAGCAGGACTCCTGGTAGGAAAGGTAGAGAAACAGGAACACAGACAAACACCCTAGAGACTCCTAACACTTGGGTTCCAAATGAGATGCAAAATTTGTAAGTCTATTTTTCTTTAGCCCAGGTAAGACGCTTCTGACGTTGTTTGTTGAAAAAATACACAGACAAACCTCCTAGCTGTGCTTGAATGCAGCATTGGCAGCTGTTGAGAAAATCCCTTCTCATCAACAGGGATTCAGCCGAGTTGCATTTTATACAAAATAAGGAGTTTGGGCTGATTGGATGCTACTGGTAGCCATGTGGATGTCAGCTGGTTTTCCTCAAGTATCAGTGATGTTTCCATTCAGCCTGACATTGTTTCAGATGAGTAATTAGGCTCAGTGCTGAGCATGCTATGTACCTTATTGCTGTTGAAAGAAAGAAAGGTCCATCTTTCTTTTTATACTGTAGCTGCATGAGAAACCATTAATGTTCCCAAACAGCAGAGTTTAGTGATAGCTGGGAGTCCTTTCTGTTTTGTTTTGGTGTCACTTTGTAAAGTTGAGTTAGGAAATTTTGCACTGCGCTCTGAATTCAGCACATAAACATTTTCCATATGTTCAGGTAGAGAACATTTGTATTCAGTCGGTGCACCTGTGTATCAAACTGACCAAACAATTCTGTACCAAAAAATTCAAATACGAATACATGTACCATTTCACCACTACCAATTACTGTGTTAATTTTGTAAAATAGTACAGAACAACTTCTCTCTTACAAGAAGTTCCCTCAGTTTCATTCTTCAGTATTACTGGGATTTTTCAAATTGCCCCAATGAAAATGGTGCATGAAGAGATTACAATTAAATTTCTTTCTACCAGTCTATTGTAAATAAAGGTTTTAAATATATTTAAAGTGAAGATGTTGCTAGTTCACACAATGATAACTATTACTCCACTAATCTATCTGAAAACAATAGACAGAAAGAGGTGAATGTTACTGAAAAGATAAATGCAAGTTTATAACTTTCATCTGTTACAAATTTGAAAAACATTTTTTCAAGCAACCTTCTTTAAGGTTTTTCTTTGCCGGTTCAAGTGGGATCACTGTAGCCTCTAGTGACTGCTCACAGCTCCAGAAAAACAGAGAAAACAGAATGCTGTCAGAGGAGGTAGAAAGGGTCTTAAATGGCCTTGTCTTTTTCCCACAATCTCTATAGCTTCAAATTAAAGTGCAAACTGCATATATAAGCACACTTTGGCTCACAAAGCGGGTCCACTTTCTGTTGCATAATGACTCCCCCGGGGTGAAATATATCTGTGGGAGGTAAAGCTCGGCATTTTAAGGTACCCACCAGCTCAACCGAAGCCTGCCTTTCATGAAGGAATCTGTAGATTTCCACACGCACTTTAGCTCTTTGATGTTAATACAATTATGAGAATGATGACGTAGCCTCGCTGTCAAATTATTTTGCTTCAATTAAGACCATATTCAGAGCATTAACTCCAGTATTAAGACACCAAGAGCAGCATTCTATTGAATGGTTTGTGCAGAATCTAAATCGCATCATTTTCCCTCAAGAGGTGACACCTGACCAACATTCACTGCCTGGTAACTTTATGCCCTGTATATCTATTTACATCTATTTTTCCAGCCATGAGCTTAAAATATTTGATGTGTTAAAACGCTGTGAGAAAAGAAATAATTTCAGTTCATGTTGAACAGGGAATGATTGACGTGGCTCATGTGCTAGGCAGCAATTATTATGTGACAAATCTGTTGAAATAAAAGCCCCTGCATGAATGATTGAGTGAAAATATTAAGTACCCCTGCAATGAATTTAAACAGCTGAAATTGTTATAATCAGAATGGCCATGATGACTGCGTGCACATGAATAGTTCAAGGGAGGGGGAGGGGAGGGGGTAAAAAAACCCTCAACAAGATAAGTTTGTTCAAATGAATAAAGCTTATGCACATAAATGACAAAGCTTTTGGTGGAGTGAGCGCATCTTTTCCATTTCCATCACAGTAATGGACCAGAGCAGTTATCAGAGCCTTTTAGAAAAGTGTTCTCCCGGGAAGCAGCTTCACCATGAATACATTTCTTCATTCACATCATGAATATAGAAAGCTAATATGGGATAGCTGCATGCTGAAAAAAATTACGATGTTTTTTTCCTTTTTTTTTGTAATTTTTTTATTGCAGAGCGTCTCAAAAATAAGTTGCACAATAAGTGATAAAAGTTCCACAGAGAAGAACAACAACAATGATGGAATTATTACTTGAAAGGACTCTAAGAAATAACCCAACTGTGTTCAATATGCATGGTCATTAAAGAAGGTGTTTTTTATATGCAAAATGTTTTGAAAGTCATTTTTCTCTTTTAATTTGGTGTGTTCAGCAATTTAAGTGTTCAATTACTTCCCTGCAATATTGTATAATTCAACCATCTGGGGGAGACTAAAAACAAGCTATAAAACACTTGCATGACACCCTCTTTGCTAAACGGGCAGACAGAAATTAGTAAAAGCCAAAGTTTGAAAAATAGTCTCCCCCAGCTGCTTTATCTTCCACTGCTGTCCAAAAACCTTCCCCTAAAGATGAGCTCAGGCATACAAATACAAACTCCATATGTGCAGGTAGCACAAGCTGTCATTTAAACAAGCAGCAAGTTGCATTTACATAAAATTGAATTAGCCACATCTGGGCCCAATAAAAACAAAATTGTTCACTTAACTGTGAAGAATTCTTGCTCAGTTTTTAAAATAATTTATAACTTAAGAATGCAACATTTATACATTGCTCTGCCTGACATTAAATAAAATTAGAAACATAATCACATAAAAAAGCACAGAACTCCTCCAGAATGCTTTGCCCTCTGTATGGTATTTTATACACGATCATTAAAGTCTTTAAACTAAATAGAGTTAGAAATAAAATCTCATATGTTTTAAACAGTGTTTTAAAAAGAAACAAGCTAATCAAACAATTTGGACTAAGAGCCTTTTTCAAATGGCTACCTGTTGATACTTTTGTTCATACCACCCTGTGAGGATGAGGGGATTTAGATAATGGATGGATTACGTATGGAAGCAAAGTCTCAACCTCACATGTGAGCTCATACAGCAAAGATTTATATGCCGATTTATTCAGTGAGAAGGGGACATTTATAGAAATGCCATCATTAACTTAAAGACCAAGCAGACCTGTGCCTTATCCAGGAAATTAACCCAGTCTAACCCAGTCTACATGTAATTGGTCATTGTGGCAAATTACCTCTTGTGCTATAAATTGTCATTAGAAAAAACTGATCCACAAAAAAACCTAATTAAACAATGTGGGGTATGACTCTTTTTTTAATGGCTGCCTGTTGATATTTTAAGATGTACCCCTCTGTGAGGATAAGGAGGAACAGATAATGGATGAGAGTGGAGAAGGGATTATTGATTTATTCAATAACGTGATCTAGGGACTTTTTGTGTTGAAAGTATAAATACATAAAAAAAATTTAAAAAGCAAATTTTCCTAACTCAGAAACTTTATGCTGAGTGCTATTGCCTTTTATGATCTAAGTACTAACTCATTGCTGGCAATCCATCTTGACTTAATGCTTTAAAAATAAAAACATTGAAGTTATGCATGTCAAGGATTTTGTAATTACTACATGTAGTCTTCTGTACTTCTTATTTACTGTCCAGTGCTAATTTGCAGTGGTGTAGACTCCACCATGTGAGTTGGAGTTGTCATAAATGTTAATGACTAGTAGGGCCGCATGGTATTTTGATGATAATAGTAGTTGCGATATATGCATGCATTCTTCTTTCCTCTCTTTCACATCTGTGCTTCCTACACTCTGTCAGATTTAACGCTTTGGGTAGTGTCATTTGTAGCCTATTATTACATAAGCATGTAAAATGCATTTTCATATCACTTGGAATATGTTAACAAACATTTATTGCCCTCCATACAGTCCTTTGTGATATGAAAATTGCACACACTGATATTGCGATGATGAAATAATCATGAAACATTGAGCAGCCTTAACGAATAGACTTGACTTCATAAAATCACAAAATACTTAGGATTTAACTTGAACTGTAACACCAATGACTTATTGCTTACGAATTTCACTTAAAAACATTTTATATCTTACACAAAACATACAGTGTGTTGCAATGGAAATGTGTCGGGGGCTCAATGATAAAGCCATGTCTGGAACTTAGGCTAGCTCACTGTGTGCCCCTGGTCTTTTGAACAATCCACACTGCATTCACCATGTTTTTTCTTTGCTTTACATCTGAATCCTACAACAGCAAAGAAACCAATGGTGAAAAGGACATCTCACCATCCACCATCCATCTGTCATAGAGGTGTGGAAAAAATAGACAAAACAGCTTCCCCACTAAAGTGAATAATCTTACTCAGCAAATCTCTGACTGCTTTGTGAAGTCACTTTTAGCACAAAGTCAAAGAACCAGTTTCTTCTTAATTGCAAGCTTAGATACAGTGACAGTCCCACCAGCAGTTACTTTGACATTTGTACAGGATGTCAGTGGTGCCAAAAACTGAGACATTGTTTTAGTGAATGAGAGTAAAGAATGCTCTAACATAAAGAGCATCCCATACGGTCTTCACAGGAGTCATAATCGTTTTTTCCCCTAAATCAATAAAGACAATTTATAACTAAGTTGAAGACGAGAAACATGAGGAAAATACAGTGATATTACTGAGCACCAAACAGAAAAACCTTTCATTTTCATGCACAAATGACAAGGGGTTTAAAAAGTAATAAATTATAAAAGGTAAAACATCTGGGCTGAAGACTATAGACAGACAACATGAATTATTTTTTACATTTGAATCTGCACAAAAACAGTGAATCTGCACAAAAACAGTACTTTGGTAACGATTAATAAATAGTTGTTGCTACCTGAGCGTCTAAGTATTATTTTTTTACTTGCTTGAACTTGCTTTGAACACATTGCCCAAATGTTCCAGGTTCTCACTTAGCAGATTAAGAGACATTTGATTTAAAAGCACTTAGTCACTTTTTTTCTCAGTTTACATCTAATATCACACTAGTAAAATTACATGGTAACATTTTTACTATTCCTTTTTTCCAAAGTAAATTATTTCTTCTGAATATTATGTGTGCAACTGGCCAATGGGTTGTCAGCGTGATCTTGAGCAGAGTTAGAGCATCCAAGTTGGTAGATAGCCGGGTCAAAATCATGTCATCAAATGAACAGGAACATTCTTTTCATACGGTTGTATAATTAATTTGATTAGTTATTTTAAAGGTTTCATACTACTCATGTATTATTGTAGTAGCAGATTTGTAGAGCTGTAGTTGGTTACTATTGAGATCTTTTTTTGTATAGAAATCCACACATGCTTCTAATTAATATTTTTACCAATTTATTGGTGGTGTAGTTTGTGTTGGTTAATCTTTACTGTAAAACGCATTGAATTATAGAAAATACTAATCATTACTGTGATTATACTTGACTACATAATTTGTTAAATTGTTATGGAGTTTGGATTCAACAATGATTTGATCCCACCAATTGAGAGCAGGAGCTGGAATGCCTGCTTCCATCGTGAAAGCCCCCCTGCTTGCGAACACGTCGGCTTCCCTCTGTTACAGAACAACGCATCGTCATGGTGGCTGTTTATTCACTTCCGGTGGCATCAAGGGTGGCTCTTACCTTGTGTCAACGAGAGTCAGTCTGTTCACTACTTTTGGATTACAATCACTTTTCTTAAAATGGTAAATTATTTTGTTTTTGGAGGCTGCTTCTGGGTCTGCAGCAAGTGGGAGAGGCTCAGCTCTACGCAGACGGGATCTGCGCATTGTAAGTATTGTTGTAACAACTGCTATTTACTAACTATGTTGAAAGAATGATATCAAAGATTAGAAGCAGCGTTATATGTGGGTTGTTAAAGAAACATTAGAGCTAGCTTGCAGCACCCAGGATAGTAAAGTTAGCTTCGCTCAGCATTGTTTTCCTTATCAATCCCCGACCCCCCTGGTCGCTCTTTGCTCTCTGGCGCGCTGCAGGCTCATAGCTGTATAGTTGTGCTCCATCATGTGTGTGATTGTAAACTTTTAAAGTTTCGTCTGTGTCAGAGTCGGCATTAAAGTCCACATTTTTCTAATGATCGAGCTGACAGGTTATCACGTCCGGTCTGGCAGAGGTTACATTTTCTTCCAAAAGACTCCAAAAGCCAAAATAATTCATGTATGAGTAGCCTACCTTTTTTTAAACATCCAATGCTTTCTCCTTGCATGGTTGTTTGAGTCTCCACCTACCAATGTGAAAGGAATAACTTCATACAGAATATTTGATTCACATGTTTGGCAAAATGTAACAAAACAGATACACCATTTGTTCACCAGACCACTTTATATCCATCTTGGCAAGGGTTTTGTGAATTAGACACTCGCACTTTAGTTTGCTGCCATTTTGAGAAAACTTAAACTGCATATTCATCTAGTGAATCATGTCAAGAAGGGTTATCAGCTTTAGTACCAGTTCAATGTTGTTACTGCGCATATACACTGCAACTCTGAAAAATCCACCTGTTTCGAATGTTATCATCCCATTAAATGGCCATTCTTAGCAGTCATTACTCCCATACAATAGCTTCAGAATGTGCCTCCTCCACATCCTAGCATGTTATTAGCGCTCATCACTCCCATACAATAGCTTCAGAATGTTCCTCCTGCTCGGTAGGTCGTTATCTTGTGACTTTAGGTTTAGGAACTTGTCCTGAGTTTTTAGGATGAGGGTTGGGGTAAGGTTATAAATTCAATTCAGTTTATTTATATAGCGCCAATTCACAACAGATGTCATCTCAAGGCACTTAACAAGAAGTCATTTCAATCCATTTATACAAACATTCCAATCAGTTAAAAAGTTTCTTATTTAAGGAATCCCAGCAGATTGCGTCAGTCATTGGCATGGGGTTGGGCCCCGTTGATGCAGACTTTCCAACCACAGCAATCCTTCAGCAATCCCTCATACTGAGCAAGCATGAAGATAAATGGATAAATAAATATCCATTGTTACCTAAATTGTAAACAGGTTTTAAATAAAGTTAACAAAAACAAAACTTCCACTTTTAGACGTGGGCGATGCTGAAAAAAATTCAAATGCATATTATCACCGATAAGAATGGTAGATGCGCACCTTCTAGCCTGCTAGGAGGTAGAGAAGGCACATTCTGAAGCTATTGTATGGGAGTGATGGGAGTAATAACGGCCATTTAAAGGTTGATAACATTCGAATCGGGTGAATAATCGGAAATTCTGTAAAAGAACAAAACAATAAGAAAACAGTATTGAATAGATATGCTTGATAAAGTTAGGAATAATTTCCACGATGCTCTCTTTATGTATGTATATTATAGATATTGCCTACCTTATATCTGAGCTAAGTATAGTAACGCCAACTAAACTCTGATTGCTAACCTCTGATTGCTAATATTTAATGGAAATATGTGCACAATAAATCTTGAAGTACTTCTGACCTCAAGCCAATGTGCTGCATCTCAACCATTTTAAATTAATATAGGACAGAATCAATAATAATGGCTAATATACTCTTTCATTTGCATTTGCGGGCACAGGTGCTGAGCTTTAACATTGCCAATTCCTGTTCTACTGAATGCTATGAGATGTGAGATGAAACATTATGTAAATTAGCCTGACGTTACCTGCAGCAAGGTCCTTTGACCTTCTTCCCACAAAAGCGCTTGTACTCGTAATTCAGGTTTACCAGGATATGATTTATTAGAAGAAGAGCAGGTTGAAAATGGGCCAGATGTTATAAAAAGACCAGGAATGTAAAAGTAAAGAAATGGTTATTTTTCTGTTTTTAATCATATAACACAAAAACAATGCTTGACAGGAAGCTTTTGTGTATAAATCCACAACCAGCATTGCTACCTTGCTGTTGACATGTTCTTCAAAGTTGCTGAGTTACACACATTGTGGCGAGATTGTCTTCAATGATTTTGGATCCAGAGGCCTGACAGTAAACGTAAAGAAAGGCTGCTTTTTATTAAGCGGTTTGTCTCTTCTCTTCATTTCTTTTTTTTTTTTAAAGACATCAGCTTTGCTTCATGTGACTGAAGTATTTACTCGGTATAAAAGGAAAAAGGAAATCATGTCATCACAGGATTGGGTTACAGAGACCTGATAAAAAACAAAAACGACAACAAATCATATCGGGAAAAGCTGTCTTGTTTATTTCCTGCAGCCCTTCATATTCGTAGCTTTGTCAAAAATATTACATTGTGGAGCCTTGCATCATTTAATATTTTCATTTTTTTATTGCACTATGTTTTTTATGCTGTGTCATATCATGCTGTGCTGTTGTATCTTGTATCATATTGTGTAGCATCATGTCACGAAGTATCATATTATACTACATGATGCTGTATTGTTTTATGACATGTTTAATGATGCCATATTGTGTTGTACCATTCATTGTGTTGCATCGGATCATGCATCATATTGTGTCATGTCGAATTGTACCGTGCGGTGATGTATTTCATCACATTGTGTTGTATTGTATCATGTCATCATGTATAGCTTGTTCACGCTGTTGTGTTGTATGACATATTGTGTCATATTGTATTGTGTTTACATTTATCAAAATATATTGTCTTGGATTATAGAGTACCATAAAATGTCTAATTGTATTGGAATGTATCGCATATTGTCTTATTGTGCCATCTTCTATTGTGCCATGAATATATTGTATTGTTTTCGTATCATGTCGTAATGCTACATATTTTCTCCCTTATTGTGTTGTCAAGATATATCACTACATATCACGCTGTGATATGTAGTGATATATTTTGTATTGCATTGTATTCTGTCATTCATTGAATCATACCTAGATGTATTTTGTCGTGTCTCTTCTCATCATACCGTCTCATATTGGATCGTATTCCTATTATATTAAAGCTCATCCGTGTTGTATTTTTTCATGCTGTTACAAAATTTATCAAGTCCTATAGTATTATATTGCGTTGTATCACATCATATCAAGTCATGTTGACCATCTGCCCGTCCCGATGGATGGATGGACGGACGGACGGACGGACGGACAATTAATGCAATTGCGCGCAAGGCTATGATCAGCTTTTTCCCTCTCAGTATACCTCAGTGTACCTATGATGACAACAATATAGATATAGATAGATTTCCTTGATTATGCTTAAAAGCATCATGTAGTCAAGAACTAAGATATCCATAAAATATATATTTAAGGGTCAAGGACTGAAAGGGTTACTTACTCACCTTACTTGCCTTTTACATGTTTTCTGCTCACTTAGTCATTATCCTGACCTCATATTCATTGTCATGAATTTATAAGACTCCACGAGTGTCACTGTAAAAGATATGATTGCAAATAATTGTGGAATGAAAAATATGTTTCCTTTTTTAAGAGAATTCAGTTGTTCCTACTTTTGTCCTAGAAGTAAAATGAAGAAACAGGATGCTTGAATGGCTCAGGTCGTAGAAGTTCGTCCCATAACTGATGGGTTGCTCGTTTGAACCTCCATACTATATTAATATTTATATATTCTAAAAAATTTTGTATGACAGGTCACCCTAAAATTGCTTGTCTGGAAACTGCTGTAGAAAGTGCAGAATCCCTCCATGAAAGGGGATTTCAAGGACAGAAAAAGAAAAATTCACAGGAAACAATGATTGCAAAATAAAAAATTGCCTCTAAAGCAAAAGAAAAAAGAAGGGCGAGAAAAGGGTAAAGAGAGAAAACAACTCAACTCCCCGACGGCATAACCCATTCAAAACCTAAGACAATATCAAGGCAATTTCAGATCAAATTTAAACTGGCCACTTGTCCCTTTTTCATGAAGCTGATAGAATCTCTGAGAACAGGCCTTGAGAAAAGGTCAATGATAAAACCAGGTTGGCACTCGGATGATACACAGTGAATGGCAGTGCAGCTGCCTTTGCTCCAAAGTCTCTTCTTTTTTCAGGACTGATGGTAGCAAAAAAATATCAGTCTGGAGACAAAAAGGTTGCCCCCGAACACAATTCAGTCTTTCAATTACTTATCATTATTATGTATTTGCATGATCACAGATCTTTTAAAATGGTTAAATCAAAAGAGATGTGTAATTTAAAGGAAAGGACTCGCAAATCAACAGAAATGAACTGAATAGGAAATACTCATTTAAGTCAGAAAGATTACATCACATCCAGACAGACGGACAGAGAGAGAGAGAGAGAGAGATTTCCTTGATTTTACTTAAAAGCATCATGTAGTCAAGAAATAGGATGTAAAATTAAATATATCTTCACTGAAAGGGTTGAGAACTCAATAAAGAACTGAATAAGAACCTTACTTCCTTTTACATAATTTCTGCTCACTTAATAGTCATTATCCTGAACTCATTTCATTGACATGAATTTGCAAGTCTCCACACGTCACTTTAAAAGATATGATTGTAAAGAATTGTGGAATGTAAAGAAAAAAAAAAATCATGTTTCCTTTTTTATGAGAATTCAGTTGTTCCAGCTTTGGTGCCAGAATAAAAACAAAACAATAAAACAAAAGATTAAAGTTATTTTCTGTAACAAAGTATTCATTGAGCTCTTATTATACCTGCTCCTTTATTACATCTTAATAATTTATCTCAGTTAAGAACTTTTCTAAGCAACAAAAGAATCAAAACATCGAGAACTAAGAAGGAGCTTAAGGGCCCGTCCACACTGAGACGTGTTTCACTGTATACGTACACATTTTTTATCGTATTAGCTTTTCATCCACACGGATCCGGCGTTTTCGGAGACTGAAACCGCTATTTTTTGAAACCTGGTCCCAAAGTGGATGAATCTGAAAACGACACCCTTGCGGTTTCGTGTGTAGCCTACAGCCAATCCGTATATTTTGTGAAACGATGATGTAATCGCATCACGTTTCGGCTGCGTCACACGTAACTGCAACAACAATAATGGCGGACTACATGATTTCGTTCGTGCTGCAGAAGCTACGAAGCCTACTAGCTTTATTACAGCAAAAGCTATTGCTTTGTTATAAATATATTCTTCTTGGTTCGTATACAGCGCGCAAGGCTATGAGCATGCTCAAAGTCTTCTTCTCCGTGTATAGTGTATCTCTGTGACAGAATTACAGCGCCCCATATTGGTCTGGGATATATACTACATCGTTTTCAGTCGGTTTCATGTGGACGCAGATATTTCTTGAGACGACGCCGTGTTTACGGATTTTTTTTTAGAACGAGGAAAAAAAAATTATTGGATAGGGAACGCACTGACTTCGTGTGGACGTGGCCTAAATCCACCCAGAGAATTACGGAGCAGCATATTTAAGTTTAGGACACACTTATTCATTTCAAACCAGTTATCTTGTCCCTGCTGGAGAAAAGTAACTTCAAAGCATGATAATGCCACAACCATGTGTCACCACACTGCAGTGTCGCTTTTCTGCCACATATAGCGCTTTGTATGTAGGGAGGTAAGTTCAGCTTCACCCCACTGACCTAAACACCATCTTTTATATGTTAACTCTGCCCCCGACATGGCTTGCAGCAAAATTTAAACTATACTTTTTATGTCTTTCAACAAAGACTTTCCTCTTACCACTTTTCCATGAAGGTCAGACTACTAAACAGATTTTCCCACTTGAGCTGTGGATCTCTGCAGTTCCTCCAGAGTTAACATGGGCCTATTGGCTTCTCCTCAGATTATTGCACTCCTTGCCTGGCCTGCCAACAGACGACGTCTTGGTATATTTGCATTCATAACCAGGGATGGAGTACTCGAGTCCATCTCAAGTCCTGACTCTAGTCACGTCAAAGAGACAAGCGATTTGACTCGAGCAGCACGCTAATGACTGCTGTTGGAATTAAACTTGCAACATTAGGACTTAAACTTGGGCTCGGTGTCAGACTCCAATATATCAAATTGCTATTTTGGAATTAGCATGTAGCTGATGCTAACGTTAGCTTGTTATATTAGGTCAGTTTACTGGACAAATTTAATAACTTCAATTCAATTCAGTTTATTTATAGAGCGCCAATTCACAACAGATGTCATCTCAAGGCACTTAACAAGAAGTCATTTCAATACATTTATACAAACATTCCAATCAGTTAAAAAGTTTCCTATTTAAGGAATCCCAGCAGATTGCGTCAGTCATTGGCGTGAGGTTGAGCAGACTTTCCAACCACAGCAATCCTTCAGCAATCCCTCATACTGAGCAAGCATGTAGCGACGGTGGAGAGGAAAAACTCCCCTTTAACAGGAAGAAACCTCCAACAGAACCAGGCTCAGTAGGAGCGGCCATCTGCCACGACCGTCTGGGGGTTTGAGAAGACAGAGCAGAGACACAGAAGGAACAGAAGATCTGATATAAGAGAACTTTCTATGTTACAGAAAGTAAAAAGTTGATAACAGGACACAGTGGATGTTCAGCCACTGGGAGCACCATCCCAGTCGATGCCCCCCGTCCAACAGGGCATTGCAACCAAGCAGGATACCAGACCAGGTATATCTTCTATGGAGAGAAAAACACTGAGAGAAAACAAAGTTAACAGTCGAAATAACAGAATGTACTGTAATACAACTGGAGAGTAGTAGGAGAAAAGGAAGCAGCAGAGTGAAGAAAAGTGTTCAGTCTGTCCTCCAGCAGTCTAAGCCTATAGCAGCATAACTACAGAGCTAGCTCAGGATGACCTAAGCCACTCTAACTATAAGCTTTATCAAAAAGGAAAGTTTTAAGCCTGGCCTTAAAAGTAAACAGAGTGTCTGCCTCACAGACTAAAGCTGGGAGCTGGTTCCACAGTTCACACTTCCCAAAGCCTTTGTAAGTGTACGGGTGACATGTTTGATTATTATTTTTAAATTTATGTTTAGGATGCTTTATCATTTTGCACATAGTACTGTGTTAGCTTGGTGATAGCGTGGGGACAGTTCGTACAATAAAAATTAAATAAAGTAAACTATGTATGGCTGCCATTATTCTTGTCTTAAAATCTACACCATCCTGTCTTATTTTTGACTTGCACATGGGTGATAATGACTTGACTTGGAAGATTTTTTTGGGACTTGCACTTGGCCTGTAGGGCCTAGTGACTTGGACTTGCACTGGGACCCAAACACTAAGGACTCAAATGTGACTTGGACTCGAGAGATGGTGACTTGACTATAACACTGCCTGTAATGTCCTCTTTCCATTTTGAGATGAAGTACTGAACAGTGCTCTGCGAGTTGAAAGCTTTGATAAGTTGACCTTTTCATTCGGGGGGGTTAGGCACCACAATTCACCCACTAAGTGATAAAATTCACAAATACTTGAAACCCTATAACCCATATTTTAATAGGTCAAAAAACAATTATACCTTAATATGCATTAATAGTCCAAAGTGGTAATCGTCCTAGCACTACCGCTGAGGCCAACATCCACGGTCTAAGCTATCTCTGCCTTTGAGGGTACAAGTAGTACCATAAAAAATAAACGGTGGTCCTGGATTGGCTGATTTGCAAATGTCAGCCAATAGCATGTCAGATAGCATTGTTACTAAACTATTTTAGCTTCCCAAGTTGCATTTTCTTTTAATTATTTTACATGGGCTCTATGAAACAAATCTGAAAATAGATAGATTTATTTACTGCAAATCATTTGGGATTATGCTCCACAGAAAAATCTGCAAATAGATGAATCGATAAATACAAAACTGCAATAAGGCGGGGGTCCACTGAATAGGTTTTGCATTTGATTTTGGTCTAATCCTTAAATCATGATTGTGTGGGGTCCATTAAATTTATTCAAGCTTACAGAAAACTTTGTATCAGAAAATGATATATTTTAACAGCAGAAAATCTATAGAATTTATGTTTTAATATGTAACTATGCTACTTTTAGATTGTTTATTTGTTGAGTTTATGGCAGCCATTAAAACCTTTTCCCGCTCTTAACTGGTGGTAACTATTGTTATTGTAAGAATGCTGCACACAATGCAAAACTGCGTGAGGGGACTGTGAGGAAAAGAAAATCACTCTTGGCGTATGTCTCAGTTCTTGCTTCTCAGCAGGACATGCAGTCATCATGAGAAAACCAATCATTTTGTAAATGAGATCAGTTGGAAACACATAATATATCTGCAACAGAGTCATTTTGTTTTTTAGACAGTTTTCCACCACGGGTGTCCACAGAGTTCCTTGTCTTCTACTTCCTCAAAACAGACAACTCAAGTTGTCAAGTGTGCCACGAGGATATAGTGAGTTTGTGTATGCTGTTCTGGTTTTGTTCGACATGATGAACTGACAGCAACATCAAAACTGTACGGCAAATTCCTCTTGGCCCTCATGATCAAACAAAAGTGAGAGCACCGTCAGCTCACCTGCCTGTCCGCAGGTACCTTCAGATTTTATAGCAGCTCTGGGGAGTGACACGTCTCACTCGTCTCTACTGCCCTATTCAGATTTAAAGTGACAAGTTGGAGAAGTTCTTTACCTTTTTCCGCCTGATGCCAAACTGCATCTGTGTGTCACAGAAAACACACAAGCAAGCACATTTTCAACTTCTTGCCCCATTACCGCCCCGCATAATTTGTGGGTGAACATGTGTACCTGGTTGCTGCTGATATACTTTTTCACAGTCCGGCTGTTCCTGTTGTGTTCCCTTTTATGTTCTAAAGTTTGTCCTCTTTTTTTTAAAAGCAAACTGCAGCTTACAATGAAGGACTACAATGTCAGCAGGTGAGATGATTGAGTCTCCTCTGTTTGTTGATGGTATGTGCAGAATGAAATGAAAAAATACCAAGATCAGGCCAAAGTAGAGTAGCACAATGCTGAAAAGAAATGAGCAAAAAAATGTCAGATTTCTGTCTCTACCAAAAGGAAGAACAATCTATTAATAAAAGAATGAAAATGCAACGGTGACAAAAAAAACCCAAAAAACAGTATGAGTAAATCTGCAAATGTGATTGTTTTATATGTAAGTGTTACAGAAACTGGTGTTTACATAAAAATACAGTGTAATGTGACCTTGTACTCTGTTAAATAATAAACCAGACAGATACACGAAGACAACAGCATGAAAATGAAAGTTAAAATGAGCCAAATACAAAAAATAAGCCACCACAACAGCTGACACAGCCCTATAGATACAAGCTGAGCACCAACACATGTCGAGTATTAGTAACACATGCCATGTTTTCTTACAGAAAGCGAGGACATTGTAGGATTTAAAATAAATACTGAACAATGTGACTGGGAACTTCGTAAAATAATCAAGATATGAAGATAAGTAAATTATATACTGAGATTTTTTCTAATGAACTCAAAGATCAGAACAGCAGAAAACACAAAAAAGCTTTTTTACATGGCTAATTAAATAATTTACCAAAAAAATCCTTCTCTTTGATGAAGGCGCTGATAGTTAAATTCATCATCAGATTATCTATTGTAATGCCACTGCCCTAACATCCAAGCAGTTTTGATTGAGAGGAACTGAATTGCTCATACAGAATGACTTTCTGCCAAAGATCCAGTTTGTAGTCTCTTCCTTGCAGAGCTGCTTTTCTTTACAAACATGCTGTCCAGCTATTAGTTCGACATTTGCCATTGAAAGTTCTGTTATCCATTTCTAAGGGTGTGATGATTATTCTTCTGCTCACCAGGTTTAGAATTTGCATACTGAAACTTTCTGCAGGGGAAGGAGGGATGAGTAATCCTTTTTGAGGGGCACTAATAAAGCCTAAACTGCAAGCCGATTTGACTGTGCTTAGTAGTCGCTATATAGTAATTTCACACATTGCATGTGAAACAAAGCACGATATACAAAGAATATATTCATGAAATTATGTCAGTTTGTTTGAGATCCTTTTTCTGGAATGCTTTAGTTGGTATATGCCAAACACGTCCTTTGTTCTAGTGTCCAAATAATTCAGGTTTAGACTCATCTGTCGTAGTAGTAGTAGGGTGAACTCCCTCAAGGGCTGTTGTTTTTAAAGTCCTCTACTCCAAGAGTGTATTTCGTACGTTGACACTGCCAATCTCAAATGTCTGGGAAGTCTTTTTAAATCCCAAACTAGACAAATGATCTCTTTTTTAAAGACCCCAGACAGCTTTTATGATCCAGTCATCATTTCAACTTTTAGGAGGTTCACCAAACTAAATGCCTGAGGTTCAAACAGGGCAAACATCCTTCAAAAATCCCCTGTAATTTTATTCTCATTTCGTGGATATGAAGGAGGCCAGCTCAAGTTGGAAAAAATGGAAGCGTGTCCTAATTTACTCCTCACCAGAAGTTGTGTTTATTATATAGGTTAAAAGGGTTTTTTATTGTTTGTTTATATTACTTGAATGTCTCAGTATTCTACACCTGTAAATATGTTATTGGTTGTTCTCTGGCTTCATTTTTTTTGCATGACTGTATGTACATCTAAATGCAGCTCAGCACATAGTCATGGCATCATTTTGTACTGGAGTAATAATGGAAGCATGTTAGAAAATGTCTAGAAATAAACCTTAAATAAAATGTAATTTACAAACAATTAGAATCATTTTTTAATGTATGTTGGCGTTCTCACCATTAAATGAATAATACATCAATTTAATCAGATGTCTCTTTCAGGTCTATTCCTTCAAATGTAGGTGTTCTTTACGAGTATTTTTCATCTCACACAGAATATCCCGCTGTTCAATGCACATGTGAACAACAAAAGCAAAGTAATTCTGGACTTCATTTTTCCACACCAGGGAGATATCCAGTAAGTCTCCGGGCTCTATTTAAAAAAAAGGGCTTTACAGTGTCAGGATATCAAATATATTGTGCACCACAGTCTGAAATATATACCGAATGCATGAATAACATGCACACTACTTCTGCTCTGAGCGCTCCATCTGAAACTTCTTCCTTTCGTCTGACATGATAGATGTCTACAGAGCACAAATGTAATACTAACACATGCCAGTGCAGGTGCAAAGATGATTACGATTCAGCAGCGTGTCAAATTTACAACTCAGCATTGATGGACAAATTGAGTTTTTGATATTAAAACACAGTAAATGAATGATGGAGTGATTTCTGTCAGTGTCCTTTAAAGAAAATACTTCTTCTCCCCTCCCAGGCACTGAAGGTAACATCACTGCTCTCAAGCTTTCACCAGCAAAGGCATTCATTCCTGTCAACTGAAGGCACCGGAGCAACATACTGCACTTAACGTTCATGGGTAGTCAGTTCTGAATATACGCCTCATTTATTCTCTTTACCCGCAGTGCGCATATGCATATATATAAATGCATATATATATATATATATATATATATATATATATATATATATATATATATATATATATATATATATATATATATATGCACACTAGCACAAGCAGGACATTTTTTTTTCAGTGTTAATTTCATTATCTTTTTGTATAGGTCTTGCACTTGTCTCAGTTTGTGACAGCATTACTCAAGGCCATCAGTGGATTTGTGGATTTGTCAGTCTGCCTGTGTGGTGGTGGCCCCAAACTGTCAGTGTGTGCACACTCGCAATGCTGTCTTTAGAGAAATAAAAAGAACTACCGAGAGTGGGGGTGGGTGGGTTGTGCTGTGCTGTGCAGATCTTAGCATCCAAAAAGGACAGACAGAAAGCAATTAGAAACAATTAAGACATGAAATCCTCCTCCTTTTTTTTAAATTAAGATGTTAGAATGTATCTTTATTCCTGTCTTGAATAACATGTTTAAATAGCTCTTCCCTTACTCATGGAGGCTGCTGCTACAGTAGCACACTTGTTCTGTATTTATGGTGACAATCATGGGAAACAAATAAGGAATTTTGAGTTGCTACTTTTTGACAGGTAATGTTTGCAAGCAGCGGAAAACCCATTCCGACTCTGGTGACACTGATGATGGCCGTCTGCAGAAACACCTGTGCTCTCCGACAATAAAATAAGTGAAACAAGAAGGAATGCTGAAAACTATATTAAGTTTGTGTTTTTCTTTCTTTTACACTGAAATAAAATCCTCCTAAACAATGACTGTAAAACATTAGCAAGTGTAATAGCACCACTTTATCAAGTTTTAGTTATTAGCATGCACAAATCTGGTGTAACCTTATGAACACTAACAAGTAAAGGGAATACCACTGATAATCTTGTCATCACTGGATGTGTTTCAGAGTGACGGATGAGTCACAATTAATAAATCTTTAAATAATTTTCTTTGCAAGTTGTAGCTAAAATAAAGAAATGTTTTTGATAATTATTTAACCATCCAGGTTAGCCTTGACATATTCTGGAGTGTTTTTGAATAAAAAAAAGAAAAAGAAATGTTTTATTGTTTTTAGTTAGGTTAAGATGTACATGCATGCAAACACCAGTTTAATATATGAGGTGGAAAAACAACTTTTTGGCTTGATCCAAAATCAGTGTTGCTATCAATTAGTGTAATTTAAACAACCAAATGTGAAATGTATCTATTACAGTCAGAAAACATATGTTCAAACTATACATACTTAGCTATATCATGGTTTCTGTCCAGCAGTGCACTATGCAATTCTTTAAACTGTTAATGCATTTCAGTAAATCAACTTTAGTGTATTTAATGAATTTATTTGGTTAACCTCCACAGCATGTCAAAGACAGACCAATCAGATTGACAAGAGCAATGGTAGCCCCGCCCATGGACTTTTAGCATGGAGCTTGCATGTTCTCTCCATGCATGCAAGGATTCACTCCGAGTTCCTCACACAGTCCAAAAATATGCATGTTGGGTTGATAAAATGTCTAGTTGTGGCCAAAGCACCACTAATATTGTTTGTCGGGCAAAAATTAAATTGATGATTTTAGAAAGTTCGTTTGTTTTGGCCGTCATATAAATGTTAAATCAATAGAAGTGAAGAAACTGTGGAGACAAGTTTATATCTCTGACTTACTAAACTCTGCAGTGATGCCAATGTCCAGCTTTTTGATATAGTCTGGAGTCAGGGAGAAGAAGCCACGTTGTTGTGTTGACAAGGATCCAGAGAAAATGGTCAATTATTGGGATTTGTTTGCATTTGTGTGCATGAAATGTCACTCTCATACAGACAGAAATGTAAAAAAAAAAATATGTAGATACATTTAAAATAAATGTAAATGTATTTTCATTTTTGATCAAAATAACTACAAGTCTGAACTTGTGGAAGTAGTTTATCAGTAGTCTTAGTGCTTATGCATTAGGTCTACTCTTACTGATAGAGAGTGTAATAGATTCCTTGATCTATGTAAAAGATGAATGAAGTGTTTTACTCTTGAACCAGCTCGACTTTATTTAAGTTGCATGCTACTCTCTTTCAGGTGCTGCTGCAGTAAACTCCTATGATCTGTTGTAAACCCACCATAAAGCAGTGTCCTAAAACACATCCATGACAGAGCGTGCTTTGTTGACTGTTTTATTGAAACATATTTAAAAAATATGATAAAATTTTTCTCTTCAACTTTCAATTCTAAAGACCACAGACATAACCCCCATCCCCCCTTTTGAGACTTTTCAAGCACTTTTGGATGAGACTTTTAAATGTTACTTGAAGTAAACTGCATTATTGTTTTTAAATTTCATGTATTGCTGCTTTTATTGCCTGAAAATAAAAAAATTAAATGTTTTCTTTTTTCCATATATTTTCGCTGCCTGATGCTTTTCTTTTGGAATATTTCCTTGAACTCCCATTCTGCATCATCCATCTATTGTCTATGCTTGCTTATTCATACAGTTAGATGAGAGGGTTGGTGTCTATTTCCATCAGTCATTGGGCAAAAGAGCCCAGACTGGGATCCGAATTTAGGACTTTATTGCTGCAAAGCAATGCTACCCACTGAACATTTTGCATCATATTCTGGACTTTTATTAAACTAGCAAATATGTACATTGAATGCTACTAACTATTACAATTACAATTTCTTATATTGACAAAACTTCCTTCCCACATGCTTATTGTTCAGCCAGAACTATATAAGCTCTGTCAGCATTTGACACACATTTATTAAAGTGTGGATTTCATTTAAAATCTAAGGACCACTTCTTAATGCCTTATGTATACGAAAATGTCATCTCAAGAAGTTTGTTACCACTCAATTAGAAAAGGTCACCTGAACAGTTTTCAATGTTAAACCAGTTTTCCTCCCATTCTTACTCTCTCTCTCTCTCTCTCAAATGAAACTGCTAAATGTCACTGAAAATGTTATTCCAGCCACAAATTCTGAAGCAAAGATGTCAAATTAAAAGGAGCAGGTGCTGAAAATAACAAAGCTTCTCTATTATTTTGCTTTGATTGTATAATGGTAAAAATCTTCAGTTAATCTATACAGGTAAACAAATATACATTTGAAATCAGATAATTTACATATAATGACATAAGCTTTTTTCTTAGCATCTGACTAAATCAGACGGAAACCTTTCCTGTTTTAGGTAAATTGGAATAATTACCAAAATAATTTTTCTTTTCTGAACCGGCATAATGTTGAGTGGAAAAACTTTTAATTTCAGTGGTTAAAAATACTATTCAATTTAAATGTAATAAAGCCCAAATGATGATTCAATGGCTTTGTGAGTTTCTCTTAATTCATAACAGTTGTATTAGTTGGAATCACACATTTTTTAAGGCATCACTTAAAACACACTGCTACCCTGTGTAACTTCCTGCAAAAATCTGAAAATCAGATGCCTGACATAAAAAGCATGCGTTGGGTTCCAATGAGCTTTTTAGGGAATAAGTAGTTTTTCTTTTTTTGTCTTGATTCACTTATTCTAAACAATCGTTTTAACGTCTTTTGTAATCCATGTATGTATTATTATTTTTGTGATGTTATGGAAGAGTGTAATGTGTCTGTTTGGTGTAACCCCTTTGTCCACAGCAAATTTCTCCCAAGGGAGGTCGAAAAAGAGGCTTCGACTTATGCCTGATAGCGCCAAGTCCATCTGTTAAAATAATTCTAAACAAAACTATTGCTATTGGGCAAAAAGCTCGTATCTCACTTTTTAGCCAATTTAGTTTTCTTGTTTCCGTCTTACAGCAGCAAACCATAAACCAATTTGGAAATGCTCATCTCTCTCACTGCCCAGAAAAGAGACGGTTCTGTGTACCAGAAAGGAACATATTTCGGTGTCAAATCAAAAGCAGAAGACCATATGACAAAGTAGGCTGAAACTGGCAAAATTCTTATTATCCACAGTAAAATTATTCTGTACCTACATGGGCTGCAAGGCATCTCTGTAAGGAAGCAGCCATCACTTTAAAAGGAACACAAAAAGTCAGAATACAGCTTGCAAAAGCTCAAAAGAATCAGATGCCATCGATACTATGAGGTACTGTATTAGGAGCACTATCATGTTGTGAGGGTATTTTACTACAGGAGGGACGGATGCACTTTGCAAAAAAGATTGCATCACAATCTGTGTGACAGCACAGAAAAACATTCTTTGTGAAAATTTTCTCACATGGGTTTGGGTTCTGATGGTTGGGCTCTGGGGTATACTGATATTTCTTCCCCAACTGACTTTTGTCCTGAATCAAAGAAGGAATTTTCTTCCCACTCTGGAAAGTAGTTGTTTTTCTGTTTTTTATTTGGCTGGTGGTGGTGCATCCTCTGATAGGACCACGTCAATCAATCCTTGGATAAAACTGGACATATTTTAATTCATAAAGAGCTTTCAATTGTTAATTACCTTTTTTTGATTAATGCAGTTTTTCAATTTGATAATTATATTATTTGATTATAAAATCTATTTTTCTCCAGTCCTGACTAACCAGTCTCCAGCCTTCCAATAATTTTGGGACCCATTGAATAATTTAAACCAGCTGTGGTATCCCTCAAACCGCTCACTCCTGCAGGATCCCAATTCTAATGTAGGAGTCTACTACAAAGACTGAGCAGAAATTCTCTGCCCCGAGCTTCTGACCAACTCTTCAGTGTTGTCTGTCTTCGTGATGGTCAAAAATACATTAGCTAACACAAAGCAGATGTTAATGTTTGTGCAGATAATGATAAAGTGTAAATGTGCTGTAGATGTTTCTTATCATTGAGAGGGTACACCTAAGATGGAAAAAAGCAAAGTGCATATAAATTACAGGTTATTGTATGAAGTCACCATCAGCAGCAGTGTTTATCTTATGCTTTTATACAGTGATGCGTCAATCTCTGTGTTCCACAACAGAAATTATTTAAGTTGTGTGCAGTGATTGTCTGTTTGATTATGCATGGTTTTGCTATTATTCCTCCAAAGTGTCATCCTGTTAGCTTAATTATCTTTATTACAGATGGTAAAGTCACTTTTAACACCACTTTTTGGGTCTTTCTTTATCAGTTCAAGGGTATCCCTGTGATAAATGGGGTGAGCTAACAGGATAATCTTCTAAAATTAGGATATGGACGTTGAAATATATAAATGACCCTGCAAATTAAATTCAGATTTCAAAAGGAAATGACAGAGAAGCCGCTCATGTTAACAAATTGACCTAAACATGTCCCGTTAGTTAATCTGCTATTACATTGTGCGTATGTGCCTCACAGTGTTTAAAAGTTGTCAGATGGTTACTAAATGCACCTCAATTTATCACCGAAAAGATGTTCATAATTACCCTTTGCAGCTGCTTTCATTTATTACTCCACTCAACAATCAAAAAGTTATTGCTAACTGCTTGCACTTGTTTATACACTTGGTACACAGACCTGCTTACAAAACACAAATATATGCCCCAATTACATAAACACACAATGATTCACAAGGTTAAAGCCTCTAAGGCAGAGGTCTGCACTCGTCCTGCATGTTTTAGGGGTTTTCCTGCTGCTGCACACCCGTCTTAAAAGGAACCCCAGCTACAAAGACTTGCAGTTCTTAAAATATAAATGTTAGTATCAGTTAGAATAAAGTGGAATAAAAAAACCTTCTTGATGTCTTCATTTTTATAAAATTTATAAAAATAGTTGAACTTGTAGGTCGCCATTTTTGTTAGCGTCACTAAGCTCCCTGGGTAGTAACGTCATATGGTTGCACCTTGGTTTCACCGGCCGGCTTTGGGGCCCTGTTGTGACTGTTCAGCGACATAAACATGTCATCTGTTCAGCCTTTTCGATTTGAACCCAAGCGAAACATTAATGAGGAGGACAGCACTGAAGATGTTTCCCAAAACGAACATCAAAATAAAGAGCAAGAAGGGCGGGATGAAGCGAGAGCGGGACAAAACCGGTGGTGCATGTACGGCAAATGCGTCTCCATTGTAACCGAGAGGGAGAGCGTTTGTTGTCAAGAGCTCCCATTTTTGTCAGTAGAAGTTCACGGTAAGCTATTGTGTGATTAAACTTATTCAATTATCAATAATTTTGGAGATCATTAACATCCAGAGCTGTCGTGTGCTTTATAGATAATTAGGATATACAGTAAACTGATAGATATACAGTGAAATGCATCTGACGTATCTGAATCTGTCGGAGTGGCAGCATCGGTCAAATTGGAGAACACTGTATTGTTACACTTACTGATTGCTTTACTGACTGGAAAGACGAATTATCAGCTTCATCTGTGACGAGTGGCATGTCCGATGGTTCGCCTAACGAGACAGAAGCTGCAACTGCAGGAGCGGGTTGTCTGCTTAGGAGTGTCCAGCGTCTCTTGTCTTTGGCGATTCAGTTTCTCCCATAGGGCGTTTAGGCTCCTTGTGTGGGAAAATGGTCGTAAAAGCCTTTTGTTTCAGTCTTCGCTTATACCCAGTCGCTCCGGTGAGATCTTTCAGTAGTTGTGGTTGACTAAAAGCCTCAAACGCATCTCCTTTCCTTGTCCATAGGAAAGCAGTGTAAACTCACATCACTCCCCTTGTTGCCTTTTGTCTCGAAATTGCATCCAAAAGTAGCGCAATGTGGCATTTTACTTAATAATTACTACTGTGAACACTTGCGTCAATAGCTATTCTACCAAGTGCAACCAATATACGTCATCGCCCCCAGAGTGCATTGCATGTGGAAGACATGGCGTCCTACGTAGGTCAAAATATGTACTAAATATTATAGATTTGTAAATCAATGGCAATATTTTATGTATTCCTAACAACATATATTGGTACAAGAAAAAAATTGTGGCTTATTAGGGCCTACACGTCTTTGTAGTCGGGTTCCTTTTAAATTAATGGTGAATAACAGGTTTTTGCAAGGGATGCTAAGGAGGTAATGTTTGAATCAGTTGTGCTGGAGTGAGGATACATCTAAAACTAAGGTCTCCAACTCCAGTTCTCGAGAGCTACTGCCCTCCAAATTTTAGAGACGTCCCTGCTTACCTGTTCCGCATTCCATCAAGTTTGGCCAAAGCCTGAGAACAACCCATTCATTTGATCCAGGTGTGTTTTAGCAGGGTTGCATGTAAAAGCTCCAGGATGGTAGCTTTCCAGGACTGGAGTTGGAGAATCCCTGATCTAAAACAGGCAGGCCAGTGGGCACTGAGGACCGGGAGTGTGGGAGTTTAGCATGTATAATGAACAATAACAATCTATAAACGTTGGTTAATTCGTTTTTGCCTTCCACATGCTTCTGAACTACTCCCCTTTCCAATCCTTCTTTAAAGCAACCTATGGGTAAAAACTTACAGCAAAATTTATTCAGTGCTGCAGGTAATTAAAAAGCCGCCTTTTCATTTTACCCCAAAGGATACAAACTCACCGTAATTTCCCCCAAATGTAAACTGAACCCAAATTGAGGAATTTATCATTAGTGGTTGCAGAAACCACATAGCCAGCTGCTGATTTCCACAGGCACTATTTATATATAAGGTTGATTCTTTCAGGCACAGCTAATTTTAGGCAGCTTGTTACACCCCCCCCCCCCCCGAACCTAAAAAAACTGAAGTCCAAACCCTAAATTGCAAGGTTTAGGGTTTTGAATCAGAACAATAAGTTTACTTATTTGGCCTTCATTCTTCCACAAAAAGTCAGTTTAACTTTTGTTTTTTCATAACATTTGATAAGAACACAAATACTTACAACTAACGAGTCACTGCTAAAGGAGTTTTGTTATAGACATTGTATGTCATAAAACAGTGTAGAGCATGAACCAAATGCAGCGAGGTGAAAATAAACGTCCATCCATCTACCCTATGCAAGGTTGCTGGTGCCTATCTCCAGCACTCATCAGGCAAGAGGCAGGGTACACCCTGGACAGTTCGCCAGTCCATATCGGGTCAACACAGAGACATACAGGACAAACAAACATGCACACAGACTCATACCGAAGGACAATTTAGGAAGACCAATTAACCTAACAGTCATGTTTTTGGACAGTGGGAAGAAGCCGGACTTTCTCTCTGACATCATTGATACCTCCAACTAAAGTGAAAGTAGTCTCGGGTAGAAAGAAGTCTCTGTGGACTAGCGGTCCACTGGTACGTAGTGAAAAAAAAGGAGTGTTGTGCCGAGAGAAAATGTTGGAAAGCTTGACTCCAGTTTCAGTGTGAGATCTACAGAGACAAACTGAACAGATATCACTTAACCTTGAAAGATGCAAGAGAATCATTCTTCTCTGAAATAATTAACAGAAAAATGAATAATGCATGGACTTTATTTGCAACAGTTGAGAGACTAACCAATCCTCCAGTGATAGTAGCCCCTGAACTAAATTCCACCAGGACTTGCAATGTATTTGCCAGTTTTTTTACTGAACAGATTCTGACAATTAGAGGATCAATCTGTACATCGGTGCCAAATCCAATAACAATGTCATCTCCACACAACACAAATGCAGAGAAAATGACAGAAATCCATTAATTAAACCAAAAAACCTTGATGAAACCATAACCCAACTGAGCTTGTCCTCTTGCTGCCTCGATATCTTACCCACAGTTTTTCTAAAGAAAGTTTTCCCCCCTCATTAGGCCAGATCTGATTCAAATAGTTAAGTCATCCCTCCTGTTAGGTGTCTTCCCCCAGATCTTTAAAATAGCAGTTACCAAACCTGGGAGCATCCTCCCAGTCAATGCCCCCCTCCAACAAGGCACCACAGCCAAACAAAGCGACAGATATCTAAAAGATCTGCCTCCTATTCTACTTTTAGAAATCCTTGGAAGCACAAGTAAACCTGCAGTCTTAGAGCGAAGTGCTCTGTTTGGAACATATAGAACAATCAGATCTCTGATGTGTGATGAAGCTTAATTATTAAAAAAGGAGGATCTTAAATTCTATTCTGGATTTAACAAGGAGCCAATGAAGGTAAGCTAAAACTTAACTGAAGGCTTTTAATTGCATTTTGTGGACTTCTGGATAGTAAAGTCATCATATTTGTCTGACAGATTCCAGTTTGTTCATCTAAATGATCAATCTTCTTCACTCTCAAGGGTTACTTGTGGAGTTCCACAGGGTTCTGTGCTTGGACCAATTCTTTTCACCTTATATATGCTCGCAATTGGTAGAATCATTAGACAGCATGGGATAAATTTCCACAGCTATGCAGATGATACACAACTATATTTATACATAAATCCTGATGAACCCAGTCAGTTAGGTAGATTACAGGCATGTCTGGAAGACATAAAAACATGGATGAATCTAAACTTTTTGCTTTTAAATTCTGACATGACAGAAGTTGCTGTCTTTGGACCAGAAGTTCTAAAAAAGAAACTGATTAGTCAATCACTTTATCTGGATGACATTAAATTAGCCCCCAGTAATAACGTAAAGAGCCTCGGCGTTATTTTTGACCAAGACTTGACATTTAAATCCCATATTAAACAGGTTTCTAGGATTTCCTCTTTCACCTCCGGAATATTGCTAAAATTAGAAAAATCCTGTCCAGGAGTGATGCTGAGAAACTAGTCCATGCATTTGTTACCTCAAGGCTGGACTACTGTAATTCTTTAATATCAGGAAGTCAACAAAATGCCATTAAAAGCCTTCAGTTGATCCAAAATGCGGCAGCAAGAGTTCTGATGAATATTAAAAAGAGAGATCACATTTCTCCTGTTTTAGCTTCCCTTCATTGGCTCCCTGTTAAATCCAGAATAGAATTTAAGATCCTCCTTCTTACATCCAAAGCCCTTAATAGCTCCATCATACATCAGAGATCTAATTGTTTCATATGTTCCCAACAGAGCACATCGCTCTCAGACTGCAGGTTTACTTGTAGTTCCTAGGATTTCTAAAAGTAGAATGGGAGGCAGATCTTTTAGTTATCAGGCTCCTCTCCTGTGGAACCAGCTCCCAGTTCCGTGAGGCAGACACTCTGTTAACTTTTAAGGCCAGGCTTAAAACTTTTCTTTTTGATAAAGCTTATAGTTAGAGTGGCTAAGGTCATCCTGAGCTATCTCTGTAGTTATGCTGCTATAGGCTTAGACTGCAGGAGGACAGACTTACCAATTTTCTTCACTCTGCTACTTCCTTTTCTCCTACTACTCTCCAGTTGTATTACAGTACATTCTGTTATTTCGACTGTTAACTTTGTGTTCTCTCAGTGTTTTTCTCTCCATAGAAGATATACCTGGTCTGGTATCCTGCTTGGCTGCAATGCCCTGTTGGACGGGAGGCATCGACTGGGATGATGCTCCCAGTAACTGAACATCCACTTTGTCCTGTTATCAACTTTTTACTTTCTGTAACAAAAAGTTCTCTTATATTAGATCTTCTGTTCCTTCTGTGTCTCTGCTCTGTCTTCTCAAACCCCCAGACGGTCGTGGCAGATGGCCGCTCCTACTGAGCCTGGTTCTGTTGGAGGTTTCTTCCTGTTAAAGGGGAGTTTTTCCTCTCCACTGTCGCTACATGCTTGCTCAGTATGAGGGATTGCTGAAGGATTGCTGTGGTTGGAAAGTCTGCATCAACGGGGCCCAACCTCACGCCAATGACTGACGCAATCTGCTGGGATTCCTTAAATAGGAAACTTTTCAACTGATTAGAATGTTTGAATAAATGTATTGAAATGAATTCTTGTTAAGTGCCTTGAGATGACATCGGTTGTGAATTGGCGCTATATAAATAAACTGAATTGAAAAAAAATTGAAATTAAAGAATTTCTGTAGTCCAACCTTGAAGTAACAAATGCATGGACTAATCTTCAGCATCACTCATGGACAGGATGTTTCTAATTTTAGCAAAAGAAGGAAATCCTAGAAACCTGCTTAATATGGGATTTGAATGTCACGTCTGGGTCAAAAATAACACAAAGATTCTTTACGTTATTACTGAAGGCCAATTTCTTGCCATCCAGATGAAGTCTAAGCAGTTTTTTTTTTCAGAGATTCTGGTCCAAAAACGACTTCTGTCTTGTCAGAATTTAAAAGCATATCAAAAATGTGGCCAGGAACCAAAGGGAACACTTCTTTAAATACATTGGTTGGGATTGGGTCCAACATACAAGTTAAAGGTTTAGATGAAGTTAATATTTTTGATAATTCCGAAATTAAGTGTTGGTATAGCTCATATAATTAATTCTTTAAGGAGTTGTTGTAGATGATGATGGCTGTGGGCAGGAAGGATTTCCTGTAGCGGTCTGTATTGCAGCGAAACTGAAGAAGCCTCCGACTGAAGACGCTCTGTTGTTGTATGACTGTCTCATGAAGAGGATGCTCAGGGTTGTCCATAATTTTTTTGATTTTATGAAGAATCCTTCTTTGCATTATCATCTCCAGATTTTCCACAGTTGTCCCAAGAACAGAAGCAGCCTTCTTTATCAGGTTGTTTAGCCCTTTTAAATCCCTGGCTCTGATGCTGCTACCCCAACAGATGACGGCTGAAGAGATTACACTCTCCACAACAGACTTGTAGAAGATCTGCAGCATCTTGCTGGAAACCTTGAAGGACCTAAGCTTCCTCAAGAAGTACAGTCTGCTCTGTCCCTTCTTGTAGACGGCTTCACTGTTGCGCCTCCAGTACAGTCTGTTGTCAAGGTGAACTCCGAGGTATTTATATTCCTCAACCACCTCCACTTTTCCCATGATGGAAACAGTTTTTGACTTATCCCTGTTTCTTCTGAAATCTACAATCATCTCCTTTGTTTTGTTCAAATTCAAGGTGAGACGATTGTTTCCACACCATGTCACAAAGAGGTCCACCATCTCTCTGTATTCAGCTTCTTGTCCATCTCTGATACACCCGACAATTGCAGAGTCATCTGAGTATTTCTGCAGATGACAGGTGGAAGTCTTAGGTGTACAGAGTGAAAAGGAATGGTGAGCACCACACGGTCCCTTGTGGTGCTCTGTTGGTCAGGTAGTCATTGATCCAGGCGATTGTTGAGGGCTCCACCTGTGTCTTCAGGAGTTTCTGACAAAGCAAATCAGGCTGAATTGTGTTAAATGCACTAGAGAAATCAAAGAACATGATCCTCACAGTCCTGCCTGCTTTGTCCAGATGACAGTGGGTTGGTTGAAGTAGGTGGATGATGGCATCTTCAACTCCAACTCCACTGCGATAAGCAAAGTGTGGGGGGTCCTGATACGTTCTTGTTTGCTTACTCAGGGGTGCCAACAGGAGTCTCTTCAGGACCTTCATGATGTGGGATGTCAGGGCAACGGGTCTATAGTCATTGATGACTGATGGGTGAGTTCTTTTGGGTACTGGAACAAGGCAGGATGTCTTCCACAACATTAGAACCTTCTCCTGAGTTAGGCTAAGGTTGAAGATGTGCTGCAGAATCAAAGGGGGTAGCAGCATTTCCTGACTTGGTTGAAGTCAAACTTGTGGAATTAGAAGAGTCCATGGCTGAGGTGAAGGATAAAACATCCGAGGTGTAACAGGGAAGCTGTTGATCAGAGGAGAGTGGGATGTCTGTTTGGCTGGGAACAGGAGAGGGGGATGCTGAGCTAGTTCCTGAACTGAACCTGTTGAAGAATATGTTCAGTTCATTGGCTCTGTCCAGACTTCCATCTATCCAATCCTTCCTGTCCTTAAAACCTGTGATCTTTCTCATTCCTGACCAGACATCTCGGATAATGTTCCTCTGTAGTTTGTTCTCCAGCTTCTTCCTGTATGCCTCCTTGCTGTCTTTGATCTTGACCTTAAGTTGCCTTGACCTTCTGTATACTCCTCAGTAATTCCCTGTCTCCCTCCCTGAAGGATTATTTTTAACAGAATCAATTTTATTTATGAAGAATCCTATAAAGTGATAACCACTGACAGTTAGGGGAATAGTTGCCTGAACAGAGCTATGACTGTGTAAGTTTGGCAACTGTACTAAAAATAAACCTGGGATTGTTCTTATTCTCCTCTATTAATGATGAAAAATATGATGTTTTAGCTTGTCGAAGGGTCTTTTTATACAGCAGTAAACTATTTTTACAGGTCAAATAGGAAGCCTCCAGGGGCACAGAGCGCCATTTTCTCTCCAATTTCCCAGCTTTCTGCTTTAAAGTACACAGCTCTGAATAAAACCAGGGAGCCAGCCTCCTATGGCTTATCACCTTCTTTTTTAAGGGGGCTACATTGTCTAATGCCGGATGCAATGAGAAAGTAATGCTATGAACCAGACCATCAATTTGTGAAGGGTTTGATATTAAATTGCTGCCCTCCATTGTGTTACTCTGAGATACTGAGGAAAATAAGAATGGAACAGATTCTTTAAAATGTGTTACAGCATTGTCTGTTAAGGCTCTACCATAACTACATTTTCTTTCAGGTTTAAAATAAATTCAAAAGTTATAAAAAAAAATGTCAGACAGGACATGGTTATGTGGGCGAACTGTTATTTCCTCACACTTAATGCTGTATGTCAGTTCAAGGTACAAAGTGTGATGACCAAAGTGGGTGGGTCCCTGTACTAATTGAGTATGAGACAGAATTAAAGTATTAGGCTATCACTTTCAGTGTCAATATGAATATTGAAATCTCCCACTATAATACTACATCAGATAAAAAAATCTGAGATGTGATCTAAAAATTGAGAGTAAGGGCCTGGTGGACAATACAAAACCACAAACAACAACTGTTCTGTTGAACAGAACATGTCTCAAGATGGCTGATGAATGAGGAATGGATCTGTACATTTGTGAAAACTCACAATGGGTTTTTGTCACAGAAAGCGGTGAGAACCTAATGTGCTGTGTGATGAAATCTTTATAGGGAGCTGTGAAGCAGAAGAGTGTGATCACAGTTAAGTTTAGTTTTACTTGGTCTTATGAGAGTTTTCTCTGTGAAAGAACAATAGAAAACGTGTAACAGAACTTTTTCAGGCTGGGGGGGTTTCATTAAGGGGCTGTTTACACGACAACGTTTTTCAGCAAAAAAGAGGGTTTTCTCTCCGATTCGGCCTCGTTTACATGACAACAGGAAAACAGGGGTTCCGAAAACGCAGCTTTTCAAAAACGGCTTCCAGAGGGGAGAGTTCTGAAAACGCTGGGTGATTCGTTGTCATGTAAACGCAAGCCGGAGACTTTTGAAAACGATGACGTCACTGCCAGCCACCTACGGACATGTTGGACTTGCGCTGTCCGCCTTTTTACAGAAAAACAACAACAACGGAGAATCCAGGTATGCTTTAACTGCTGATGCAGCTTCTGAAGTAATTTGGTCTCTGTAAGCAAAACTTAGAGATCAGGATTCTATGCGATCGCCAACTGAAACGCATACAGTACGTGCGTCAAATAATCAATACGACTTTATTTAAGCGGAGAACTACAAGAAGACCGCCATTGTTACTTATCATGAAATGTTTTTTTTCCGGGTTGTCAGGGGAAGCCTTGGAACACTGCATACACGGGGCACATTGCCAGGCCGGGCATATGTACTACATCGTTTTCCATCACGCGCCCTGTCGTGTAAACGCAGTGCATTTTCACCCGCGTATTCAAAATAATGGTTTTAGTGCTTTGCGTCTTGGATGAGAAAAACTAAGAGTTAGATATTCAAAAGAACTGTGGCTATTAATTTGTCTGGGATTAGTTAATACATCTGAATGATAAATGTTTGTAACTCCTCCTTCTCGCCCAGTACTTCTAGGAATGGGAAATTTTAAATAACTGGAAGGACTAGACTCATTTATACGGACATAATACTCATACTGCAGCCAGGTTTCCATGAGAGAAAACAAATCATTTTGACTATAACAAATCCAATCATTAACTAACAAATTCTTTGAAGAGAAAGATCTTATGTTCAATAAACCACATTTAATTGTTTTATTTTCTGTTCAGTCAATGTCGTACTTATCTTTATGAGATTTGCTCATATTAGGTCAACTTTTAATCCATTTTATTTTGGCTGTGGGCAAGACACTGTCTCAATGGGATAATAGGTGGGTAACAGTACAGAAAATGCAGAGAGGTAGGTTAAACTACAACTCTGCGTCCTGGTCTGGACCCTGGGTTGTCAGTGTTGGTCTGTGTTGACCAACCTTTTTGATATTTTTCAGTCTGGTTTCTGTGATCACCACAGAATCGAGACGGTCCTCATCAAAGTGTTCAATGACATGTCCATAAATACAGACTATGGTAGAACCACCGTGCTCGTACTTTTGGACCTCGGTGCAGGATTTGACACTGTTGACCATGGTATTTTATTGAAATAACTGGAGAGCTGGGTTGAACTCTCTGGTACAGTACTTGGCTTGTTTGAGTCTTACCTAGAGAGCACAGACTTTTTTGTGTCAATAGGCAATTTTTCATCAAAACAAACAAAAATCACATGAGGAGTGCCACAGGGCTCCATCCTGGGGCCCCTCGCATTTAATATCTGCATGCTCCCGCTAACTCAGATTATAACAATGATTAGTTACCATAACTATGCAGATGACACTCAGCTTTACATTACAATGTCACCAGGTGACTTTGAACCCATCCAAACCCTAAGCGAATGTAATAAGCAAATCAATGGATGAATGTGCCATCATTTTCTCCAGCTGAATAGAAACAAAACTGAAGTCAATATTTTTGGACCTGAGGAAGGAGTCAGGACTTAGCAAACAGCTTCAGTTAATACAGCTAGAAACTACTGATCATGCCCAAAATGTAGGTGTAGTAATGGACACAGACCTGAACCTTCAGGATCACATAAAGGCAATATCAAGGTCAGCATTTGATCACCTGAAGAACATTTCTAGGACTAAAGAACTGATACCGCAGCAGGACCTTGAAAAATTCATCCAGGTGTTTATCTTTAGTTGGATTGATTACTGCCACAGTGTCCTCACAGGTCTGCCTGAAAAGGAAATCAGACTGTAGCTGATCCAGAACACTGCTGCTCGCATCCTCACTAGGAAAGTAGAGCACATCACCCCAGCTCTAAAGTCCTTACACTGGGTCCCTGTAGCTCAGAGAACAGACTTCCAAATACTTTTACTAGTTTAGAAATCATTGAATGGCCTAGTACCAAAGTCTGTTGAAGATCTGTTGAATACCACTTTCAAGGTGGCCAGACGCATCATGGGAGATGATGGGTCCAGAATTAATGTCTGGTTCCCTTCTATATTAGATTAATGTTATTAGCAGTTTTGGTAGAGAGGAAATACATCTAGTATTATTCTCAGAGGCCTGGTATAGTCCGAAGTTTGGTGTTAGTTGAGTTCCAATTCTAATTTAAGCATTCAATCTCTCAGAGATAGTTTTAAAGGGAGAGTTATTTGCTGGGGAAAGGGAAGTCCCCCCACCCGACCCAATCCCGGATACAGGGAAGACAGTGGATGGATGGATAGATGTGTGCACTGTTTGTAATATAATGGGATGGGGCTCTGTTCAGGAATCTTGGAAGAAGACCTTCAACTTTTAGGTTCTTCTCAGTGTGCACTGATCTGTAACATGATCTTTTTGAAATAAAATTTTCTTGTATTCAGGTAAGTGTGTGTCTCAGAGACTTTGCGGAAAAACATCTCACTGGGGCAATTCTAGAGGTAACAAACCGTAGTTAATACACATCACTGACAAATCCATAAATAAAAGAAAACACAAAACCAAAGTCCCAAAGTTCATTGCACCATAATACAAAAATTAAAAATTTCCCCCAAGTCACTAATTCTACTAAATTTGATTGTATTTCTATTGAACTGTTGAAGTTCTATACTCTGCCTATATGTTTAGATATCTTTAAAATATAAAGAATGTGTTTATTTATAAAAACATGGAATTTTGACAAATAAAAATAAAAGCAGATTTCACAGGGCTCCCAGGTTTCAGCAGCTCACTAAAGGAAGACAGTGCCATTTGTCTACACTAGGTTGCCCTGTAAGTAACAGTTTGGGTATCTGTAACTTTTACGTAATCTGTTTTTATGTAAAAGCATCATGCCAAAGTATATTTTGTTAGTTCTTATGTACAAGCAAAGTCTTTTTTATTTTCTGAGGACTGAAAAGCAATTAGCTGAATTCCATGTAGGTGAAAAAAGTAGTTTTAAAAGTCCTTATTAAATAGAGTGCTTATTACGCTTTACTGTCATAACAAGGCTTGAAATGACATTTCTTTTGCTTGTGTGGTCCTCAAATTTTATAAAAACGATTATACTCTATAATTTTTTTATGTATTTTTATGAATTGCTGTGGGTTTTATTTTCTGATGTTATGGACACGGAGATGGAAAATAAAGGGGAAGAAAGAAAGAAGATGAAGAAGAGAGGTAGGAAACAAAAAGTCAAGAGAGAGAGTAAGTTGAAAATACAAGAGAGGAAGGGGAACAAAGAAAACACAAGAAAACATCGAATTCTGCCTCGAACATCGACAAAACAAAACAAACATGTGAACTAAGAACTACACAACCACATCACACAAAAATGGATATAAAAATACAACAAAGTCACTGAAAAGCTCATGGTACCGATCAATCAAGATCTTGTCATGATAACCTCAGCCCAAGAATATATCTGTAAACACCAGAGACCCCACACCTATGTGTGTGTGTGTGTGTGTGTGTGTGTGTGTGTGTGAGCATGCTGGTGCATATAAGGTTTCTCCATAAGAGTGTTTGATAACTGGTGTGAGCAGCCATTAATCAGTCTCCCAGGAATCAATGCAGACATGAAGGAGATTGGAGCCAAGACGTCCAAAGGACCCCCAGAGCCCCAGGCGGACCAGCGCGGGGCTGACCGCATCCCCCAGGAGAGGAGCAGAGGAGAACCCCAGGGGAACATCCAGCGGCTACAATACAGGGGCCCGGGGGGCAGCAGTGATGAGCCCACGGGCCCCGCCGGCAACCGGCTGCGCCAGGACGGGTCCGTCCACGGACTGGGAGAATCGGTGCCCAGGGGCTCCCCACCCCCCTGCAGGGACCCGACCAGCGACTGGACGAGCAGTATTTTTGAGTTGGTTAACAAGCATATTACATATGTTACTTACAATAGAGTTATCTTTAATTTATTTAGTTTTTTCTAATGAAATGCCTTTGAAAGCAAAATCCATTACAAGGTAGTGTGGTCATTTGATTTGATCAGTCAACTATGCAATAACAATTACCCAAGATGTACTTATTTTTGGCAAAAGTAAATTTAACTAAAATCTTTATGTAATAAATGCATTAAAATATGAATCTATGTTTAAAAATTAATGCCAGAGAGAGGAAAGAAATGTGTGCTCTTATCAGACAACTGTTGATGAGGATGAGGTTAATGTATATTTTATTAGACATTTTCATAAAATATTAATAGTACATTTTCTTGTTCGAATAACTCAAAATCTCCTTTTCTGATTCGTGACTGACAAACTAATTGCATTGAAACATCGAATTTTTTTTCTTTTATAATCACTATCGCTAAAAATAAGAGGCATTATACAACAATATAAACTATATGCATGCAATGCAGCTGTTTAATTTAGCTCACTGTCAGTATTCACAATATTTGCTCACAGTCTGTTTTTATGGCATCTAACTTCCAACACAACTGTGCAGGTGCTCCTCATAAATTTATGAGTGACAGGAATTTGGCGGTAAAATTAAATACTGATCATACTTTTACTTTAATTAGTTCTATATATTTGGCATTTCCGTGACATTTTTCTTCTGTTATTATGTATCATATGTTGTCTTCCAGGTGTGAGCAGGGAATCTGTTCTCCAAAGATAACAGATTAGTCATCATGGCATGCTTAATGTTATATTCTTGATATCAAATGTTAAAAATTGAGCCATTTGTAAACTTCAAGAGAAATCCATACCCAACAAGTAATAATTGAAAGATGGAAGCATATTTTAAAGGATTGCTTTGATATTTAGGTTGGATTAGTTCGATTTGATTAATTTTTTTACAGCTTTGTTGAGGTTTAAGGTGAAAGGTGTTGGGTTATATAAGGAGGAAATTAGTGGACATGTTCAATCAATGCTGCTTTCATAGCTTAAATGTGGAGGTCGTTTGATAAAATGTGTATTTTATGAGCTATGTGAGTGACAAATCTTGCCTAATTAAACCATATTGTTTTTAAATATTATTTCACAGTATTTTGAGATGATATTGTATATATTCACAACTGTGTTTGAAATAGAACACTTCACAAATCATGCTGATATTGAAAGACAGCTAAATTTAGGATTAAAAGCATTTTTTTCTCTCCAAGTCCTAACTTTTTCCAAAACATTAATGTTTAACACTTTAAAGTTTAGGTTTTATGGACAATAACAATTAGATGTAATCAAACACAGGCAAGCAACAGAGAATACAACACTGCAAGAACACAAACACCATTCTGGCTTAATGAAAAGAGCATGGAAAAGAGCACGGCTTTGTGCAGTCTGCACTAAAAGATGAAATGCCATGTAAACAAAGATGCCTCATGCTCACACTGTTAGTGTAACCACAGTAAGGTATACATACTGTATGAAGCCTTTGAAGAACTATTTTCATATCTTCATACATTCACAAACTTCAATGTATTTCATTAAGAGTTTCTGTAATATACCAAACTGAGTCAGTGCACAGCTGTGACATGTAACAGAAATGAAACATTTTTTTATAATCTAAAACCTGTGATTGGTAATCGGTCCCCTGACCCAATATTTCTTAGAACCGCTTTTTGCTCATATTACAGCTATATATTTTTCAGGGTAATTCCCTACCAGCTTTACACAGCTAGAAAGTGAAATATTTTGTCCATTATTATAACTCAAGATTGGTCAAAATGTATGAAAAGTGTCCTTGAACATCCCTTTCCAAATCTTGCCACAAATTTTAAGTTGGATTTAGGTCTTGACTTTGGTTGTCTCACCCAACTAAACACTAAGCTGCACTGTTGTTGCCAGAATATTACAATGTAATTAGAATTTAATTACATATTCTCTGTTTAGTGAATGTATCCAGGGCAGGATGACAAGTTAGGGAAAACAAGCTTATTGTTTCAGCAAATTGTTCCTGATAAAGACGTGTCAGATCACTGGAGTGACAGACGTCAGAGCAGCAAGATATCTACACGATGTTCTGATCTGGATAGGATGCTTCATGCTTTACTATCAGACTGGCATGAATCAGTTCTCCAGGAGCTAGACATGAAGATTGTAGGAGACATGCTGGAGGGATTAACAGGGATTGGTGAATACTATTTAAACTGTTAGTCAGAAAGGTTGGGTAGGGCGATGTAAGAGTAATCTTTGTCCCCTCCATGTTCTGGCCAGACATGTTGAATTAAATACTTGAAACGCCTTCTGGAACTCAGTCTCATCGTTGTTTTAGAAGAGCTACATTATCAGCTATAGCACTGTAAAGACATTTTAAAGAAGTATTAAAGCAGAATTTGGACTTCAAAAGCTACAAAATTGTGATCTTATCTATTTGGGCTTCATGTCTTGAGTAAAATTGCTGAAAAAATAGACAGAAATATTCACTGAGATCTAAGAGTGAAAGAAAGTTTTGCACCAAACCGGACGCCAAAAACAAATATGACTACCATGGGTTGGAGATCTTGTGATAGCTTCACAAATAAACAACTTATCTGCACCTCTGGCAGTTTGTATCCCAAAAGCAGCTCAAAGGGATGTACAGAATTATACACAAAACCCACAAGACGAAAAACAATAGCTCCCCCTCTAACATGAAAAAAAAACAAAAAACACAGAAATGTACCTTTAAAAATTATGGAAAGAGTATGGACTTTTATAGAGTAAAACTCTCCTTTTAAACTTGTAAGGATTTGCTCTGGGTGCCACCAAAGACAGACTAAGTATCACCAATGAAAACTGTAACAACACCATGGATCTGATCCAATCCATTGTATCTTTAGCTATATATTCAGGCTCATTGTCTTGCTGGAAGGTGAAGCTCTCACTCAGGCTCAAGTGATTTGCAGCCTCTGACAGCTTTTCTTCCAGGACTACTCTGTGTTTAGCACCATCCATCTTTCCTTCGACTATGACCAGCTTTTGAAATCTATTCCTCTACTGGGCTTCATTAGGGTTCAAAACAATAAAGGGGACCAAATATAGCGTATGTCATACTTTTTTGACTATATTACATGTTTTTTTGTACTACTTTGTGTTTGTCTTGATAACCTTGATACTGTACCTTTTCGTTTTTGGCTGTAAGAGGATAATTTGCAAAACGGTTCACAGGGGATAAATACTTTTGCAAGCAACTGTATATGAAGTCTCTGTGATACAGCAGAGAAACATGGGGGTTAAGGAATCCTGCAACAGCAGATGGTGTTGCCCCCTTCCGAGCTCTGATCTTTACATCTCCCAGCCAGTTTGGAATTACATGAAGAGGCAGAGCCCTAAATCCAAAGAAGAAGCAGAGCAAACTCTGATTGGAACAACCTACCTGCCGAGTCCTTTGAAAAGTGCATCTGTGAGCATTGGTGCGACTTTAAAGGACTTTCTGTTGCGGCTATCTTGATGTTAAGGAAAAAATGCTGACAGATTTATTTTTCTTTTTTCTTTCTGAATGTCCCCTTATTTTACTTTTAGTGGTTAACACCTTTGCCCTGCACTATATACTGTTTGATGAAAATGTGTAATTGAATTTTGTTGCTTGATTAAAGCTTTTGGAGTGGTTCTTTTTAAAGCTTGGGGTTATTATTTGATTCACAGTAATTACATGTGACGTTTAGGTCAGAGGGATGTCGAGCACTTTCTGTGACCTGTCGGAACACATTTTCCCAGTTTTTTACATAATTTTCAAACAACCAAAGCCCACTCTGGAAAAAGAACACAAGGTGCATCTCTAACTATACATCCAACGTCAGCATGAAATATGCTCTATTATTTCAATTTCTTTCAGACTAATTTGAGGCAGGCAAACAGATGTAAAAGACAAGACCTGTCATTTGGTTGGCTTGCTTACATTACATAAAACAAGAAGCTAAGCAATTCCTAACCTAATCAACAAAGCAAATTTATCTTAGTCCGATCTAAGTCCATTATCTGCATGAAGCTAACAGCAGCTGCTCTGTTGTAATGGAAATCTTAATTACACACATTAATTATGCTGGGATGAATGCAAGAGAAATTATATATAAGCTATTATCATAAAAATCAGCTGAACCATGCAGACATAATGGACCCATGCACTACATGCAGATGAAGTGCTGTACTCAAAGATGGATGCATTTTACACAGACCCCCACGGAGCAGCCGAAAGCCAAATAAAGACTCAGGCCAGGGCGGCTTTCTATCAGTCTTCATCTTTGGCCATGATGGGATTTTTATCTTGCGGCCTGAGGGAGGGATCTGTTTGAGTTGAATCTGGACAGGCCTTGAGATAGCCTGCTATTACCACCACACAGCAGCACAACAACCATCAATCTCCACAAGTTTCAGTGTTAACACACCAAACAGCAAAGCGGTCGTGAGTCTTTGCTTAGGATGCAGTTAGGGAGAAATGGGGTTTGCTCACCTCCTTTCTCCCCCAATGCTGGGACCCTCCTAATCAAACTCCAAGGTGGATGTACTGTCAGTGACTACAGACTTGCAGACAGCTGATATAAAACCAGTTATAACACCCAACATCGTTTCCATCCTGATTGCAATCACATGTACAGGCTTTGTTTCTAACAGGTAAAAAAAAAACTAAAGAGATTCTTCAAGCTTCTTGTGTTACACCATAACAAACTGTCAAATGCACCTATCCTGTCTGATTTCCCACTTTGACTCCACTGCCATTCCAATTCATTTTCTCTAACAGCAGAAGATTACTGGATCTCTACAATGTAACCCTGATCATATAGGTCAGTGGTGGTTTTGGACCATCAGTTAGGAATCTTTTACTTTTCTCTTCTTTCTCCCCCAAAGCTCTGACAGATTTCAGTGCGCAAGTGTGCAAGAATCACAGAATATCACACAGGAAAAAATAAACAAGAATAATTTTCCTGGCTCTCATGCTTAAATGGAAATTATTCTGTATCTTACTGGGAAACAAATTAACATTATGCCACACAATGAGAGGGTAAACACAGTGCCAGTATTTTAATTAATTTCACTTACTTATGTTGGATGTGCTACGATGCTTTCATTGGTTATTTAAATTACTATATTCATACTGGAAATGTTATAGTGGGGGAAAAAATCGAGGCTCCGTGGGAGTGAAGAGTCTCACAGAGACACAACACTTTCTTTTTAACAATCTTAATTAAAGTAACAAGTTAAAGAGTCATTTACATTTAATGATTAATCAATAAATGTACAAAGGTAATTGCAGGAAGAGTTTTTTTTTTCTGGCATGCCTCCCAAAAAAGAAACAGTTGAAATGTTCATAGCATCTAATGATTACAATGGAGACTCTGTGAACCAAAGATGGGTGAGCTTTAAGAAAAGTGATGCCAAGATAAACACTGTGATTAGAATGCAACACCCAAAGCTAAACTTTTGCTAACCACTTCTACTCCCAGTTTACTGTCTTTATGCTTTTTCTGTTTATTGTTTGTGGTTATCAGGCTCCTCTCCTGTGGAGCCAGCTCCCATTTTTAGTCCTTGAGGCAGACAACCTGCCTACTGTTTAGACCAGGTTTCAAACTTTTCTTTTTTTATCAAGCCAATAGTTAGAGAGGCTTTGGTTATCTTCAACTATTTCTGGAATTATAATGCTGAAGTCTTAGGGTATATACTGGCCACCTTTTAATCTCTCTGGTATTTTCTTCTACCACTCTCCAGTTAAGCATAGCCTGCAGTAGCTAGTGATATTGACTCAGTTACATTCACTTTTGAAAAACACAAAACTTTTTTGAGTACTTTTACTGCACCGTACTTTTTACTTTTACTTCATTAGTATTATTAAGAAGTATCATTACTCTTACTTGAGTGAAATTTACTGAATCCTCTACCTACTGTGAGTAACTTGACTGAATGAAGAGCAAGCTTGCTTTAAACAAAAATGCACGAGACACACACTTAAGTTTTATATTGAAAATGATTTCAATATATATATAGATTATACATTTGTACCTGTCTGTGTTAAAGCCTGTCTCCTTCCAAAGCCTTTGAAGGAGCTATTGCTACCACCCAGCCAACATGTCATGTGGGCCCCACATGGTATATAAATGGGCTACATGGGTACTAAATCAAATCAAATCAAACTTTATTTATAAAGCGCTTTTCATACAAGAAGTTGCATCACAAAGTGCTTTACAGATTAAAATGACCCCACATAAAACCACCTTCGCTTCCCTCCCCCACAGATTTAAAAGAATGGTTACAGTTATACCCCCCTCCCCCCAACCCATCTCCCATGCACACACACAGTTAAAAGAAAAAGTAAAAAAGGACATTGGGCCGAGTGTAGATGAACCATGCAAGGAAGCGCCAACAGAGGAGCCATCTGCCCCGGCAGCGGTAGATTAACAGCAGCAGCCGAGGCACCGACACAGGGCACCCAGTGGAGGCAAGGCCAAGACCCCCACCTCCACCCAAGCTCCACCTGGAGAACACCCAGGCAGCCACAGCCGACCACCGCCCCCGGGGCAGAGGGCTCCCACAGAGGAAACACTGGAACGGGGATTAAGATAAATTAAAGTATAAAAATAAACAGTAAATTAATGTGCTAAGATTAAATAGTAAAACTGATAAAAGTATAATGATATAAAACATGCAGAGCAATTAAACAAACAGTAATAAATAATAATCAGTTAAAAGCTCGGCTAAAAAGGTGAGTCTTGAGCCTGCTCTTAAAAACATGAACGTTCTCTGCAGCCCTGAGGTCCTCTGACAGCCTGTTCCAGAGGTGAGGGCCATAAAACTGAAAAGACGCCTCGCCATGCGTGTGTGTCCTGACTTTTGGGGTGACAAGGAGACGGCTGCCAGAGGAGCGCAGAGACCCCGAAGGTTTATATGGTAAAAGCAGTTCAGAGAGATAAGAAGGCCCAAGACCATTAAGACACTTAAAAACCATTAAAAGAACCTTAAAGTCGATCCTGAAATGTACGGGGAGCCAATGCAATGATTTTAAGACCGGTGTAATGTGCTCCCGCCTCCTGGTCTTCGTCAGGACACGTGCAGCTGAATTTGGTGGTAGTTGTAAACCTGATACTAATTGGGCATGGGCTTAAACTGGGCAAATGTTGTAAGCAACATGGGTCCTAGATTGGAAGCCCATGTGGGCTCATGATATGGGCCCAGTAAGGGACCTATGTGGGCACAATGGGAATGGGCTGTAAATGGGTAACATCACTGGGACCCATACGGTTTCAGTAACATGGGCCCACATGGTAAACCCATGTGGGCCAACTAAATGGCCCCATTGGGGGTATAAGTGGGCAATGTAGGCATTGGCGAGACCTGGGTTTCATTATTAAAGCCCCACATGGGTTAAGCAACATGGGTCCCAGATTGGAAGCCCATGTGGGCTGGTGATATGGGCCCAGTAAGGGATCTATATGGGCACAAGGGGCATGGGCTGTAAATGGGTATATTTGGGGCCAACATTGTGGAGGTTTGAACATTTGGGGCTGCTTCTGCAAACTCATCAGCCAACATGTATATATGGGCCCCACCTGGGGTATGCTTGGGCTGGATCGGTACCATCTGGGCATGGGCTCAAATGGTCTTTTTGTACAGGGCCCACTTGGGTTTCTTATGTGAAACCCATATGGGCAAACCCAAGTGGCAACTTAAAGTAGGTCCCAGCTGGACCAAAGATGGAAAACCCTTAAACAGGTTCAAAATGGGAAACACATGTAAGTGGGCCCCATATGGGGAATATTAAGCTAATGTGGGCAAATATTTGAAATGGCTTAAGATTGTTTAGTACATATGGGGCCCACATGGGTCAACCAAATGAAACCCATATGTATATGTGTACATTTGAAATGCGCCTTGATATATTTTTGATCTGTGAAAACCCTACTCTTTAACTTAAATCCCCAAATTATATAACAAGAAATAATAATTATTTTCTTTGAGCTGGTGCAATTGGTGCAAATAAAAGGGAAGGACGCCTATAAGCAGTTACACCTCAACCGTGGAGCTCCCTGTTTTCATGGTATTGACACCATAGAACCTTTTGAAATGCAGCTGAAGAAGCATTTATTTAATATAGCTGTTATGCAAGTTAGTATTTATTATAATTTTTGTCATACTACTGCCATAATTATGTTTTTGTTATATGTTACTATATTTTGCATTCAAACCAACATTTGTACTAGGTACAGTTCCACAAAGTCAGGGATCTTCTCAAGATTATTGTTTGGTGATCAACCAATTACACCAAACAAGTACTAATGATCATCAATGTCACACATATGTTGAAACACAGTCATTAACTGAAAAAGTAACAAGTTTTTTGGAGGGTTAAAATTGGGTGAGGAAACACCAAACTTTGCTACCAAGGTGAAGTTGTGGGAGTCTCATGTCATGTCCAGATTGAGCACAGCAACAAGACACTAGAAAATGTCAGGAGATTTAAAAGGTGCCTGCCACGTGGTGCGTAATCAGTATGACCCACAATCAGAGGTTCTGTTGCCGACTTAGTTCCAGCAACATTGATTGAATGAGCATCGTCTTATCCCTGAATTGCAATCATCTTCTCCCTTCATTGCTTGGGCAGGCTCCAACAAGGTAGTCGTACTGCATCAGCAAGGTATATCCCAGACAAAGATTTCAAAGCAGACTGGGGTTTCTAGATGTCCTGTTCAAGCTCTTTTGAAGAAGCACTAAGAAATGGGTAACGTTGAGGAGCGTAGACACAGTGGTCGCCCAAGGAAACTTAGTGCAGAAGCTGAAAGCTTATTACTCATTGAATCGGAAGATGTCACGCAGTGCCATCAGCTCAGAACTGGCAAAAACCAGCGTCTCCATGGAAGAGTTGCAGCCAAGCCAAACCTCCAACGTGGAAACAACGCCACTCAAGTATGTGCAAAAACATAGTAACTAGGATTTAAAAAAGGGCAACAGGTGCTCTGGACTGATGAGTCAAAATTTGGAGTATTTGGCTGTGGCAGAAGGCAGTTTGTTCATCAAAAGGCTGGAGAGCAGTACAAAAATTAGTGTCTGGAGGCAGTGAAGCATTGTGGAGGTTTCTTGAACATTTGGGGCTGCTTCTGCAAATATAGATGGAGATTTGGTCAAGATTAATGGGATTTGGTCAGGATTAATGGGGTTCTCAATTCTGAGAAATATAGGCAGATACTTATCTATCATGCAATACCATCAGGGAGGCTAATGATTGGCTCCAAATTTATTCTGCAGCAGAACAACAAGTCCAAACATGTAGGCAAAGTCAGTAAGAAATATCATCAGCGTAAAGAAGCAAAAAAAGTCCTGGAAGCGATCATATGGGCCTCAAAGAACCCTGATCTTAACATCATGGAGTCTGTCTGGGATTACATGAAGAGACAGAAGGATGTGAGGAAGCCTACATCCAGAAGATCTGTGGTTTGTTCTCAAAGATGTTTGGAACAACCAACCAGCCAAGTTCCTTCAAAAACTGTGCGGAAGTGTACCTTGAAGAATTAATGGTGGACACACCAAATATTGATTTGATTCAGATTTCTCTTTAGTTAATTCACTGCATTTTGTTGATTGAGTAAAATAAATGATTGATGCGTCAAGTTTTATGTGCCAATCCCATCTGAGGAAAATGTAGATGAACGTGTTAGATTATGTGAGACACCATCAGCTGAGATCTACAGTGGGGGTCCATAGATCTTCAGGGTTAATTTCTCACTTGAGGGTAGCAAGTGAAGCTGTCACAGAAATTTTGCAGTGACAGCATAGGCCTGAATAAAGGCTGGGGAAGGACATGTGGCCTGGAGGAGGGCCCCCATTCCTGGCAGCTTTGATAACTACCTTTACATCAATGCAGTAGGGGTGTCATGTAGAGTTCCAGTTTAGTTTAGGGCTAGGAATCAGTTTCTCACAGGTTTGGAATAAATAAGTTAGTTCTCCAAGATGTTTGGAACAACCATCCAGCCGAGTTCCTTTAAAAACTGTGTACATGTGGACCTAGATGAATTGATGCTGTTTTGAAGGCTAAAACTGGTCACAACAAAATTGTTTTTTTTAAATTTAGATTTATCTTTATGCTTTGACTGCATTTTACTTTGTTGATTGATGAAAATAACTAAGTAACACTTCCATTTTTGAAGCATTCTGTTTTTGAAATGTTAAATATATATATAACATTTATCTTTTATTTTAACATTTATCTAACATTTATCTTTTCTGCTTGTGCATTTGTCTTTTTGAAATGTAATGTAAATTTTCTTTTTTAAATAAAGTTGTTTACGTAAGCAGTTTGTCGCTTAGCAGCCAGTCTTCGCGGTCTTTTCTCTTTTTTTAAAACTCGGGAGGATTCGATCGCGCGAATTGCGACTATTCTTTCCATCTTTTCCCAGTTGTGACCAGGCGGAGATATACTCGCTGTCTGGAGATTGAGGAGAGGAGGATTCTTCAAAACGATCGGTAAGGCAGAAAACTTATCACCGGTGGTTATTTTATTATCTGTCCTGCAAGGTAGAAAATACAGTAAGTATAGGGCAAGAACTCAGTAAGCTAGCGGAGCTGGTTGAATTTGCTCTTATTAGAGAAAAATAAAAACTTTTACGGGCCATGTTTTTTTTTAAATTAGGGCTTTTTGTAGGCCTACAGTTTTTCAAAGTACCTTGTTTTTCCCCCGCTCAGACGCACAATGCAGTAAACAAAATAGCTAGCAATATTTAAAATCAGCGCCATCTAGAAAAGATGGAGAGTCTCTGAGATGGAGTCTCAAGTTATTTGAACTGGAGCAAATTATGCCAGATCGCCTAAATCGCGTACTTTATGTCAAATATGAGCCGGAGTGGTTGTTTAAATTACTGCAGTGGATGCCTGTAGCTGAAACTATTTCGTGAACCTAAGATTTACAGAAATGCTGCCAGACAGTAGATCGGTGTGCAAAAAAAGCAAGAAAAAAAAGCAAGACAATAAGAAACAAACGGCTTCTTTAGCTCAAACACTGTTTGCACTGCTCTTATAAACCGTACTCTTCCTTCTATGAGAAATGTTTGGCCATCATCGTTATTTTGTGCAGCAGAGCTCTAAGATGCTGATCCAGGATCAGGCAGAACATGTGTAAAATACTAGTAATATCTAACTCATGGTAATTTGAGATTTTAAACTAAAATGATAAAGGTTTTCCCTGAAGACATAATTAACCTAAATTGCTTTTGTATGTTGGGAGATGCAGACATTTCCCAGGCTGTGGACAGGAGGGTTATCAACCACCTGCATCTTACTTCAATACATTTTAGGGGGGGAGAGGATCAGATCAGATTTGGTAAATATATTTGGGGAAAAAGTGTTATGGATAAACAGCTGGAATAACAAGGCATTAAATGCGTGTATCCTGGAGGATACTTTGTCTAGATAGGCAGTAATGGCTAGTCTCAGAATTTCTCTTATTTTCAGTCGTATATTATAGATACAATATCCTAAAATATTTAGACAGGGCCTATAATACTGGGCTGCATAGTGGTGCAGTTGGTAGCACTGCTGCCTTGCAGCGAGAAACGGTCACCGCAGGAGCAGTCACCGGAGTAATGTTGGCAGCTCGGTATCTTGCTAGATTGAAGCAGGGATGTCAAAAATGCAGCCCGCAGTTGATATCTGGTCCTCTGAGTGATTTTGTGCCCTTCCACTGCAATTTCTGTTAGAATTTTGTCCTGCTAGTACAGCACAAAGTTAATAGATAGATAGACAATTATTATTTTTATGTTCAGAGTTATACTACTGTGGGGCTAAATAGAAAATTACAGAAATAAAAAAAATATTACTACAAAGGTTAAGTTCAAAACATTTGTATTTGTTAACCTTTTTTGCTTTCCCTATTCTAGTAGTTGATAATGGACTCAATTAGGCTATATGTTTAAGTCCAAGAATCTATCACATATTCAGTCCATCAAATCCAGGGAATTAGATGCAGTTTGTTTATCAATGTAAAGGTACATTCCTCGACACCCCCTTTATGCCTACTGTCCTAAATATTTGATCCTTTTTAAAATTACACAAACTTTGTACTTTTCAATTAGATAGTGCATGATTAATGTATTCTTGAGCCAGACAAAAATAAATGTAAAAAATTGGATTTTTTTCGTAAAATTGTATTTACATAGTGGAATTATTTTTAGGTGGGAGATTTTGACTATTGTTTGTAAAGGTTTAGACAGTGTTTCATAATAGTGAATGTTTTGAAGTCATCTGGTTTGTTAATAATTTAATAGAACATTAACAAACCGTGTGAAAATTCGAAAACTACTAATTATATGTCAGCCATTTTTACTTCACATAATTATCTGCCAAGTCATTTGGTCTTGCATCAGTTACCATTTAGATACATTTTGATGTGGCTTTAAAGCTGAAACTCTGTCAGCTAGGGAACATTTTTTTATTGTTTGCTGCTGGAATAGGTCAGAATATTCAATTCAATTAAAAAATACTTTATTAATGATATGATTATGATGATATGAATATGATTTCTTAAACACATGCAGTGTCTATTAAAGTTATAATTAGATTTTTAATTTTGTCCATTAGTATGTGAATCGTTACTACTGAAGTAACCTCAAAAGAAAAGGATGTTTTTGCATATTTCTTTCTAGTGTACTTTCATTTTTTTTCACGTTTAGATAAGAGGATCGCAAACACCATCTTTGAGATGTAAGTAATTTACAAATTATCAGTAATACTAATTAATGATATTCAACATCTTCCACAGACTTTTTAGAAAAAGTGATGCACTATGATTTATTTTTTATTTTGTGGTAATCAGTAGGGATGCAAAGATACCACATTTTTAAAACCGATACGATACAAATACTTGGATCTGAGTACTTGCTGATACTGTGTACCAATGCCAAAACTTCTACCACACAAAAAAATGCAATAAACTGGAAGACAGATTTTTATTTTCTTCTCTGCTTGTAACAGCAAATGATGGTGAATTAGATGAAAAATAAAATATTAATAAAAATGACAACAAAACAAAAATTTCAAGTGAAATAAATGAATATGAATAAATGAGGCTGGCAAGCAACGGGAGTGAGAGTGGGCTAGATACTGGCTCCAGCATCGGCAACTGTAAGGTCGGAAAACAGTGAATGATGACTGATTTTTGCTGGACTTTTTACTACACTGAGCCAACTCATGTCCTTGGCCAGTGCATGAGATGGCAATGGAAACACAACCAGACCGTTCTGCGTACGGCTGACCTGATCCGGTCCCGGCTGAACCAACGCTAGTGGGAAAGAGGCAATAGTCCTTCCAGTGTGTCCTGGGTTTCCTCCCAGTGGGATGTACCCAGAACATCTCACCAGGGAGACATCCAGCAACCATCCTTCTCAGATGCCAGTATCTAATTTACTTTTTTTTATTTCCCAAAGGTTGCCATGGTAGCAGATAGGGGGAACAAGTCTGGACGATACCACAAGGAGAATGATGAAATTCCGGTTATCACCTGAGCTGGCTGTGGAGTACAATATGTTTGGCTGACATGAGAAGAAGAAGTTCAAGGACTTGTGTATTTTTTATGTTGTGTATGGTAAGTTTCACTTTAGACATCACTTGAATTCTTGGAATCTTGGATTAAGATGCTTGAAAGTTTAACTGAAATTGGTTATAGTGCAATTACTTATTTTTGAGGGAAGGAAGAAAAATAAACATTGTTCTTTGTAATCTATCACCATTGGAAATAAGCTAAGGTAACTGTACTTGGGCTTACCTTTTTTTCTTATTCTGCAGAGGCCCGGAAGAAGAATGCATTAACATCAAAGGTCAACCTCCAAGATGCGGAGAGGGCCCTGTCCAAGTGGTTCACTGGGGCTAGAAACAGGGGAGGACTGAGAGCTGCAAGGCACAAAACGGAGTTTCGGCTCTGTAAAAAAAACTGATTTGAGCGGACTGCAGTCTCAGGTATACCATAGTAAGTTTTTCCATTTCTGCTTGGTTCAGTTCTTTATACAGTGGTCAGAAAACATTCTTCGATATGTTTTCTGAAAGAGATTCCCCCTCATGATTTTTTTTTTTTGTATACAGCATAATCCATGGTTTCCTTTCGCACAAGAAGTTTTCTTGTTATTGCAATCAATACCATAACAAGCTATCTTTGTCCAATCAGTGCACAATTAACATCGGAACACACATGAACTAAAGGTTAAGTTCAGAGAAACAAAATAGCCAAGACTGTTAACATGACTCCGAGGCTGCGGCCTTCCTTGGAACAAGCAGGAGGGAGCAAGCTAGCGCTGACAACTCATCTGAGACCTGTCAATCAAAAGGACATTATTCATAATTTCAAGCGTAAATTACATCTAAATACATGAGTTGTAAAAAAAATTCACCCCCTTCAGAGTTGTCATGATGGTAAACCTGACCTAATAAACCTAAAATAGCTTTTTGAACCAGGCTGTAAGCATGTTTATTTTTGCTGTGAAGTTGGTATTTTTAACATCGGAGTCAATGGGAGTCAATGGGAACTCGCTCCTTTCTGGAGTCAGCCCCTAGTGGATGAGGGGGGAACTGCAATATTTGTTACTTCAGCATTGGCTTCAATTGTGGTGGGCAGAGATTGCTCCTTGTTATGATGCTGCTATCCCAAAAAATGACGGCAGAAGAGACAGAATAAAGGATGGAGTAGAGCCCAACTTTCTAACTATCTGTCAACGAACAGTCTACGCCTGTGATTGGTCAGCTCAACAACAGCCAGAGATTGTTTCACCAGAACGGTGCTCTATAGTCGCTGTAATCAGTTGACAATGCAGCTTTGGCGCACTGGATGCTTTATAATGCGATTTTGAGCACAAGGACGTGTAGGGAACAACAAAATAGACTGCTGGGTTTTTTCAATGTGTTTTTAGAGTATTCAATTAGCTGCACTTGTTCTGGTGAAGCTGGTTTGCCATCCTCTGCATGTAGCTGTCATTTCCATCGCAGATTAGTTTTTCCATCTCTCTGCATTTTTTTCAGCTCCACCTTTTATCCCAATTTTTGTGCCCTCTTTTTCTACTCAAAGTCTGCTTGATTTGTGAAGTAATCCAGGAGTTGTTTGGGAAACATCATAGGCGGTCTTAACATAGAGGCATAGGTAGGCGGCTGCCTGGGGCCCCCACCATTGGCCGTAGTAGGGGGGGCCCCGACCAACCTAAAAATAAAAAAAAGAATAGAAAATAAAACCATCTCATCATGAATGCTTCAAAAGCAATGTCAATTTTATTAATACTCTTAAGAAATACGTTGAGACGTTGAAGTAGAAGTTACAAAGCCCATTTCATGGTTATCTCTCATGCAACCCCCTATTTTCAAAATAAAATGGACTAGTCCACTAGTTCATAGCAGTGTCTGACGAAAAACATAAGTGACCTACACCCCAGTCCAGCTGGTGGCGGTAATGAGCCGTTAAGCGAGTTGCCAACCGCCATAGCATTAATAGAAGAAGAAGAAGGAAGAAGTGACAGGAGAGTGAAAATGAAACCGACTTATCCAAGCGGATCAAATAAGCGGAAGAAAAGAAAAGATGCTGACAGGTATTTGGCAACACGGCCAAAATTAACAACAAAACTGTTGGGAATGATAATACAGATAGGAACATTGGTGATGTTGAGCATGCAGCTACAGCAGCAGTAGCTAGCTGTGAAAGTGCCGCCAGGTGAGGAGGACATCAGCCTGTTGTCGCCCGTGATTACCGCCACAGACAGCAGTGTTACCAACCTTGACAATGACCACAATTTGGTGAGTCAACCGCCTAGCTTTGCCACCAACCAAAATACTGAAGGCTTGCTCACAGATGACCCAGCTCTCTGGCATAAGAAGCTCAAGGCTGAGGAGCGTTATGCAATCGTTCGCAAAGGTCGCATACAAGTCAGTATAGTATTCCCCAAAAATCAAGAGGGGCGGAGATTTGCCAGTAATAACTACTGCATCAAATACAGTATTAAGCCTCTTTTAAACAGGCCATGAAAAACGGTAATTTTCCGGACTTCTTCCGTAAAATTACCGGTGAAGGGTATCCGGACAAAGACATATTCATAGAAATGTCTAACCTTTAGGGGGCAGTAGTTCTCCCAAATCCAATCCAAACTCAGTAACTTTCTACTCTGTAACTTCTACAAACAGCAGTAACAGAGCTAGTTAAAACAAGCGAGCAAAAAGCACTTCGATAATCAATAACGCCAACACATCTCTGAGGGCATAAATGCTGTTTCAGAGTGTAAACACAGGTCGCAAAAGTGAGGTTGGAGCAGTTTTTGTCACAGACAGAGATGTTGTGAAACCTAAAACTCTGTTGACATCTGTCCACATGCTTAAAACGGAGAAAACACAGATCTTCAATTTGGCGGAACTTTTTAGAAATAATAGTTTTGGGCGCATTTTCGTTTGGATGACAGGCCAAACAGACCTAACCGATGACGTCGAATATGAAATATTGTCGACGTCAGTTTTTGCCGTCGAGCATGAAGTTTCAAAGGACTAAAACGACATATTCCTCCCAAACCACTAGATGCCGCAGCGCGCTTTAGTCACAGACTTCCACTCAACACAGATGACGGCCTTCCCAGTTATTATACAGTCTATGGTGAAGACGAAGCGATGGTTTCTCAACCATAGACATATATAAACACATTTATATATGTCTATGGTATCAACACTGCAGAATGGCTCCATAGCAGTCACTACGCATTAATCATGTGACTTCACCCCGTTCAGCTCAAACAAGGGAACAGTGTGGCCAACGTAGCGACCGTGTCGCTATATGTAGCAAGTGTTTAGACCCATCTAGCTACTCTTTCACAAGAAAGTGACAAATCTAGCGACTTTTTATTGTGTTTCTGGAGACCTTTGGAAACACTGACGTAAAGCACGCATCAGTGTTACTGTTCTTACTGAACAGCTGTGTTGCAGTGAGCCCAGACCGCTAACAACAAGCAGCTCGGTCCGCCTGTATGTTCTGCTCAGCCTGATGCTTCAGCATGAAAGACGAAAGAGAAATAAGGTCTGCTCCGTCTTCGCTGAAGGCAAATGTTTGGGCCATCTGAAATTACTTCTTCATGCTAATGAACAGCCTTAGCTGCTTTTTATTAATACAAATTTGCAAGTATATAAGAGCGTTCTTTCTTTTATAATTCACACACAAACATCCTGCAGAGCTACACATGTGGCGCATTCAAGGAACATTGGAAATACATGCCGAGTTCAATAACGTAGGACTTTTAAAACTTCTGACAAATTTCTGTTTAATGGCGGTTGATAAGGAACGTTTGGTGCAGACAAAATATACCTTATTTTCTAATAAGTACTAAAGAACAAACAAAAGCTATATTCTTTCTATTAATTTTGTCTTCTTAAAATATCAGCATTTTTTTTCAGAACTAGAAATTCTGTTTAAAATGTCTTGGATGTCCAGTTGCAATTTGATATCTTGTAAATTTTGTAACAGTTCTCTCTACAATATACTTTAGGCAAAATAATATAATCTTTTCCACAGTCTTATCTTGACAAAAAGGTTTTAAGAGATTGTAAAATACATTTTGTGTTGATGCTACAACGTTTTTGTCTGCTACAAAACCAGCAACCTCTGTAGCACCTGTGCTAGATGCTGAAAAACGTACAACCCTGATATGCTGTTAGTACACAACAAAATCTTGTTGCATAGAAGAAGAAAATAATCAAATTCTTTATTTTTAAAGAAATGTATTTATAAGAATTTTAAAAATAAAATAAGAATTTAGTGAATTAATAAATGATTAATTAATAAATACAATTTAATACAATTTAATTAATTAAATTCTTAATTAGTGAACTAAGAATTTAATTAAAAAAATAAGAATTTTATTCAATTTAAATATTTTCAGTTTTGTGAATTGAATGGTAATGTTTACAGAAAATAAAATGACGTGAAATTAAATCGTTTTTTCTTCTTAAAATAATCGTTTAGACTAATCGATTAGTCGGAAAATTAGTCGGTAGACTAATCGAAATTAAATTAGTCGTTTGTGGAAGCCCTAGGCCAAACCATACAAAAATATCTCTATTTTGTGGACATGGCACAAGAGGCATTCTTATCAGATGCCAGTATCTAATATCTCCTTTTTTATTTCCCCCTGAGGTTGCCATGGTAGCAGATAAAGGGGGACCAAGAGGAATAATCCTGAGGCAGCAAAGCAGGCCTGGGATTATCACACCAATACTATATTGTTCTGTTGCTGTGATGCTTTTTTTCCTGAAATGTTATAACTTTGATTCCAGAAGTAACTTAAACTCTTCCAAAAAGTTGCATTTTTGATTCAGATCAATAATTGGATTTTGATTACAAATTTTTCTATATTATTCACAGTTACAAATATGAATGTACTTCCACATATGAATACAGTCTGGCTTCCATTGTTGTTCAACAGTTCATACAGTTGAAATCAGTTGTTGGACAAAATTAATGTAAAAAAAGGTGCTTGTATATCCTCATTTTTGTAATAGTTATATTTACAAATGTGTTTTTGTTTGCAGTCAGCTTTAGCATATTCGTGTCATTGAAGCTCTTTGTTAAATTGATTTTGTGGATAATTTCCAATGTTGGACCACTCAATGCCAAAAACTTCCCAGATCAAACTAAAAGTAACAAGGGGCAGCTAAACAACCTACTGATAATGCCATTCCCACTTTTTAGCTCATGTTGTACCCATGCAGTACTTTAAAGATGGGGGTTTGATGGATTTTTGTGTGCTCTTCCCAGCTGGGGCCAATTTAATGCTTTTTTTTCCCCAACATAAAATGTATATGGGCATTTAACATGGGGCCATTAGGGAACCTCCAGAGAATGCCACTTACAACCCACTTTTTAGCCTATGTAGTACCCCCTAATAATGTAAAAGGTGGGGTCCTGATGGGTTTTTGTGTGCTTTTCCCAGTTGGGGCCAATTTAGTGCCCATATTTTTCCAAACTAGGACCCATATGGGCATGTAACATGGGGCCATCATGGAACCCGCAGACAATCCCACTTATAACCCACTTTTTGGCCTATATGGTACCTGCATGGTGCCCACTGAGAACCTAAAAGGTGGGGCCCTGATGGGCTTTTGTGCACTTTTCCCAGTCGGGGCCCATGTAGTGCGCGTATATTCCCAACCTAGGACCCATATGGGATTTTAGCATGGAGCCATCATGGAACCCGTGGACAATCCCACGTATAACCCACTTTTTAGCCTACATGATACCCGCATGGTACCCACTAAGAACCTAAAAGGTGGGGCCCTGATGGGCTTTTGTGCACTTTTCCCAGTTGGGGCCCATTTAGTGCCCAGCTATTCCCAACATAACACCCATATGGGCATTTAACATGGGGCCATTATGGAACCTGCGGACAATACTATATGGGGCCCATTTAAAACTCATATGGGCCCCACATGTTGGTTGGGTGGGACCAAGATGGGTCTTACGTGTTTTCTTCCCAGATGGGGCCCACTTAAAACCTAATGTAATCCTGCATGACACCCACATGGGCAATCGGCATGGGGCCAAAATGGAACCCGTGGACAATACCATATGGATCCCATCAGACAATCCCATGTGGGGCCCCTGTTTCAGCCCACTTCTAACCCACATAGGCCCCACATAAAAATGTTGGCTGGGCACTAACTATATACACTTTGTTTTTCATCCCATAGATTTTCCAACTCAGTGCATTTTTGCCAATTATGCTTCTACAAAATTCAGCAGTCCTGACGAAGACCAGGAGGCGGGAGCACATTACACCTGTTTTAAACTCATTGCATTGGCTCCCCGTATGTTTTAGGATTGATTTAAAAGGTTCTTTTAAAGGTTTTTAAGTCTTAATGGTCTTGGGCCTTCTTATGTTTTAGAACTGCTTTTACCTTATGTACCCCCGCGGTCTGCGTCCTCTGGCAGTCATCTCCTTGTCATCTCAAAAGTCAGGACACACACTCACGGTTTAAGTATTATCCGGTCACCTTTGGAACAGGCTGCCGGAGGACCTCAGGGCCGCAGACAACGTTCATGTTTTTAAGAGCAGGCTCAAGACTCACCTTTTTAGCCTAGCTTTTAAGTGATTATTATTTATTATAGTCTGTTTAATTGCTCTGCATGTTTTACTTGCTTACATTTGATCAGTGTTTTACTACTTAGTCTTATATTTATCCACTGCTTCTTTTAATATTTTACCCTGTTATTTCAAACTTCCAATGTTTCCTCTGTGGGAGCCTTCTGCCTTGGGAGCGGTGGTCGGCTGTAGCTGCCTGGGTGCTCTCCAGGTAGTGCTTGGGTGGAGGTGGGGGTCTCAGCCTTGCCTCCTCTGGGCGTCCTGTGTCAGGGTCTTGGCTCTGCTCCCAGTGCAGATGGCTCCTTTGATGGCGTTTCCTTACCTTACCTGGCTCATCTGTACTTGGCCCAATGTCCTTTTTATTGTTGCTCTTGAGTGTATGTACGCATGGGGGTTGGGTTGGAGGGAGGAGGGTATAAGTTTGATCATGCTTTT